>JADWQK010000731.1:0-715886 GCA_017933935.1 Sesamia nonagrioides | reverse complement strand
GGAGGGTAGGTGGCGCCACCGCAACAACTAGCTCCGTACTTAAATTTATTAAAAATAGTAAATCACCATAAAAGTGCCTAAAAGTGTAACTAAATTGTGAATAAACGATCAATAGTTGCTAGATAAGGTTTGCAACATCTTTGTGTGTGAATTCTGGGTAAAACCTCCATCGGTGACTTTAGAAAGAAACAGTGATTTTGAGTGATAATAAACATTACAGTGTGTCGTGAACTATATTTTGCCGCAGTTTTACCTTTCTGTTGGCAATTACAATCGTATTAATGAAAAAAAAGAAACATTAATTCAAGTGTTTGAGAAGTGGAAAAATGTCAAACCGTCATTTTTTAAACCACAAGTCATACAATTGCAAATACAAAAAATTTAAATAGCGCCATCTATCAACGAGTAACAGTATTACGTTGAACTGCTGTCACTTACATCTGATGATTTAGTGCTGTCAATCAATAATTACGCCATCTAGGTACACCTCATAGAATGAGGTTGTATTACTACACGCATTGAAAGATAACATGTCATCCCATTCTACGTCTACAAATACTTCAAACAAAGGCCACAAGATGCCAGTAGTAGTAGTATGTTACAGATGTAAAAAAACTGTTGACATAAAAAAGACTGCGTTGTGTTCGACGTGTAACAACAGAATTGAACCCGACTGCGATGGCTATCCGGAATACACGTATCGATCACTGAATCAAGAATCCAAGAATAAATGGCGCTGCAAATTATGCATTAGGAAAAAAACTACTACTCCTACAGAGCCATCCAATATAACGATGAGGAAACCACATCCTACTATAAAAACGCCTCTCCAAGCTCTCACAAAGAACAAACAATCGTCTCCTGACCAGGATTCTCATATACTGACTGATTGCGACACATCTTACGAAATTGACTCCACACCCAACAAACTCTCCAAAAGTGTTGACGGCACTACGACTAATATATGTTCAATGTCCGAGATGCAAGATACAATTGCTCAGCTGACTTCTAAACTAGACATCACGGAGAATGAATTAGAAAATACAATATTAGAAAATAATGATCTAAAAAAACAAATAAACAAGCTGACTCAAGAAATTAATGTTTTAAAGTTGTTGTGTCATTCTTCTACAAGTAAAGAAAGCAGCCCTATAGGCATTGATAAAAAGAAAAGACATTCTCGTCTAAGTCTAATCATGTCTTCAACTCCCTCCTCGCCGAGTCTTACTAATATTGAACGTATTAATGACAACCTTATATATTCACAATTGCAACAAAATATCTCAGCCTTACAAAAGGAACTACAAATCGCAGGAAATGAGATAAAAATGTTGAATTCCCATATCCAGAATCTGCAGCAATCACTTGGGACTGCACCTAAACCAGAGCAGGTTGCTTCCGCCAATATCACCACAACAAACCCAATGGCCTCAGACCTAAAACATAACGCAATTGGAAAAATAATTAGGATTTTTGGGGCACAGCAATGCGTCGGTCTGGCTTCTGCTCTTATACAATCACGAATGACTACACAGTATGAAAGATATGGTGTCGTCGCCCTTACGATGCCAAATGCACAGAGCGAAATAATAACAAAAAGCTGTACCAGCACACACCTTGGACCTGACGACAAAATTGTTATATCATTAGGTGAAAATGACTATAACATGGGACATGTATTAGCCCAATTAAAAATTATACTAAAGACATTTTATAAGAATAGTATAATTATTTTAAATGTCTTAAAAAGTAGCCATTTAGATGTTGACAAACTGAATTATCGAATCAAAAATATTTGTAAACATTACAAAAATTGTCATTTTACTAATTCTGTACATCATGACGTATCTGGTATTTGCAAAACCATAAACTACGCCTTGGATTGTGATTATTATAATCAAAAATATTTAAATCCAGCCGAGCTCAGGAAACACATCGCGAATAGCAAATCAAGTTCTTTGCCTAAGGGGAAGACTAGTGTACCTAAAAAGGGAACTATTCCTTTTGCTTCAGAAACAGTAATATTAGAACGGAACAAAACGTAGACTTCCATCCATTTTCTGTAGAGCACATGTATTAGCCCAATTAAAAATTATACTAAAGACATTTTATAAGAATAGTATAATTATTTTAAATGTCTTAAAAAGTAGCCATTTAGATGTTGACAAACTGAATTATCGAATCAAAAATATTTGTAAACATTACAAAAATTGTCATTTTACTAATTCTGTACATCATGACGTATCTGGTATTTGCAAAACCATAAACTACGCCTTAGATTGTGATTATTATAATCAAAAATATTTAAATCCAGCCGAGCTCAGGAAACACATCGCGAATAGCAAATCAAGTTCTTTGCCTAAGGGGAAGACTAGTGTACCTAAAAAGGGAACTATTCCCTTTTACTTCAGAAACAGTAATATTAGAACGGAACAAAACGTAGACTTCCATCCATTTTCTGTAGAGCACAAGAAAGGGACTATACCGTATTATTTTCCCAAACTTACAAAGAGTGATACATTTTTTCGTACCCAATAACACAACACCTACATCTCATAACTTTAGGATACTACACCAAAACATTGCAAGTGTCTTATCTAAACGGGAACTATTAGAGTTAACCTTACAAGAAATGCGTGACGTACATAATGAACCTCATGTAATTTGCCTCTCCGAAACATTTATAAAGAAAGGTAATGAGAACTATCTCAAGCTATTGGACTTTGAAATGGCTGCAAATTATTGCAGAGATAAACACAGAGGTGGCACTTGCATTCTAGTTAAAAAGGGTCTATATTACAAAGAATTAGAGTTTCTAAAATCATATGCAACGGTAAATACGTTCGAAGCATGTGGAATAGAGCTAGAAAATAAGAAATTAGTGATTATTTGCCTATACCGAACACCTCTATCTGATCCTAATCAATTTTTAACTAAGTTAGATAGTATCTTGCACGATCTATACAAGAAATATAAAACGAGAACTCGCATAGTTGTAACGGGTGACTTCAATATTAATACATTGAAAAAAAGCAATATCACTCAAGAATTTCAAGACTTAGCAAGCAATCACAATATAAAAATTCATATTAAGGTAGCTACCCGAAAGTTGTCTTGTATAGACCATATTTTGAGTAATATACCTGACGCAATACCATCAGTGCTACCTCTTTATTTGTCGGACCACGACACAGCGCAGATGTTAAGCTTCCCTTTAACGTTTCAAACAACAAAACCCACGATATATCATACCTACAAAAGAGACTACAGTTTAAAAAATAAGCACAAATTCAATAATTGCTTACAAAACTTATCGTGGACAGATATTTATATGGAACTCGATGCAAATAAAGCATTTGCTGCTTTCCATGAATTAATGTGTCTATTTTACAATCTTTGCTTTCCTAAAGTAAGGGTAAAGATAAATTTGAACAACAACATAAAACGAACGTGGATCAGTAAAGGTCTGAAACAAAGTGCTAAAACGAAGCGCTACTTACGATATAAATACTACAGGAATAAAAATATAATGAACAAAAATAGATATACCAAATACTCGAAACTTTTACAAAAGTGTATTCACAATGCTAAACGAAACGCTAATATAAAATTTATGTATAATAATGACAACAAATGTAAAGCTGCATGGACAGTCATAAGAAACGAGATACACAATACGAGACCCAAAGACAACATTGACCACATTAAAGTTGACACTGGCATACTTACCAACCCAGCAGAAATAGCTTCTGCGTTCAACAGTCATTTTACAATTTTACTCCTACACAAAATTGTACAAATATTTGCCGTAGTAATACCTTAACTGCTACCTCTATGTTTCTCACACCGGTAACCGAAAATGAGACGAGGAAACAGATACTTTCGTTGAAAAATACGAACTCTGAAGGTTACGATGAACTGAACACTCGAATTATTAAGACATGTGTAAATAAAATAAGCGGGGTGTTGACCTATCTCATTAACCTGTCCTTCTCACAAGGAGTATTTCCTAACGCTTTGAAAATATCTGTCGTCAAACCGATACATAAAAAGGGTGAAAAATGCGACATGAATAACTATCGCCCCATAACACTTATACCCATCATGTCAAAAATATTTGAGAAATGCATGTATGAGAGATTAGCTAAATATTGTGAGAAATTTAATATTATAAAAAAGGAACAATTTGGCTTTCAGAAGCATAAGTCTACTACCCTAGCCATCTATTCACTCTTGAAAGAAATATTGACTAATATTAACAATAAACAGTTAACTACAGGGCTATTCTTTGATCTAAAGAAAGCATTTGACCTAGTTTCACATGAACTATTATTACTTAAACTCGAGAATATCGGTATTAGAGGAGTGCCGCTTCAGTGGATATCGTCGTATTTAGCTAACAGACAACAGAGAGTCGCTGTTACTAAACTTGACGTAAGCAGGGACATGACAGAATACTCATCTGAATATATAAATTTAAAATGCGGCGTCCCTCAGGGTAGTATAATGGGTCCTATCTTATTCCTGCTCTACATAAACGACATAGTTAACGTAACCAATCATAAATGTTTCCTTTTTGCCGATGACATTTCTATTATCGTTACAACCGATAAAAAACATAAATCAATTTTGGATCATGAAGCGGACATTAATAACGTAATTGATAATTTAATTAAATGGTTATATGATAATAATTTGAGCATTAATCTTAATAAATCTGTATATATACAATTTAATCAATCTTATAATAATTTATTTAATTTTAAACTGGACATACCGAAAATTACGCAAATGACACAAACTAAGTTTTTAGGAATAATTATTGACGAACATTTGGACTGGAAAGCCCAGGTTGATGCTGTTTGCTCTAAGATACATAAATTTGTCTATCCTTTGAGGCAAGTAAAGAAAATCACTAATATAAAAACGGCTGTAATGTTATACCGCGCATACGTTGAGTCCACGCTACGGTATGGATTGCTTATGTGGGGAAATAGTACGGACTACAATAGAGCATTTGTAGCCCAAAAAAATGTATACGTGCTCTATACGAAATTCCATCTGACGAATCATGTCAACCTATATTCAGGGAGCTTGGTTTGCTACCACTACCTTCATTATATATATATGAAGTTTGCATGTTTGTTCATAAACATAAAGAAATATTTAAAACAGCTCAGGAAATAAGCTCTCGAAGTCGGCGTGATCAGTACAGACTTGTGCTGGGTGAGCTGCCTAGATCAGCAAAATATAATAAAAACGCTCCGGCCATATGTGTGCGTTTCTATAACAAATTACCAGATATGTTTAAAACATTAAATTGTGAATTGTTTAAAATTAAATTGTATAAATGGCTCAATATTAATAACTTTTATAATATTAATGATTTTCTAAATGGAATCCCAATGTGACATATTATTATTTCAATGACCTGTTAATAGATGTAATAATTTTGCATGCTTTAAGTACTAAGCAAAACATGTTCGATCAAATATTTTTATATCACCTTGTATACCATGTTTTAAGCAAATAAAATATCTTATCTTATCTTATCTTTATCTGGGAATAGAGATTGGAAATAAAAGTATTGTTTGCCAATATTTTTGTATATTACATGATAATTTTTATAAAATTCGTAACAGTTTTTGATTCTGAATGAGTGAATAAATACTTCTAATACAAATATTACACTAGATTTAAAATTAAGAATAAATGAAACATTACAAATGGTCAAAATCTTTGAAGAAAAGAAATGTTTTCAATGACTTGAAAACAAACAAATTTTCTCAATGTGACTTCATAAAATATTAAATAATAGTTAGTTTCCTCATCTGTTTACAATACATGATTAGTTTCTTTTTATTTGTAACATCTGTGAGAGCTCGACAAATCATGTGTAATGCTGGGGGGTAGCAGCCCATCATGAACATCATTATATCACACGATATGATATAGTATGTCATGCTGTCTTGCTTACACTACTAAAGTGTAACTAAGATAGTATGACAAACTGTATAATATTATTACAGCATAGCCAATTATTTCTGTTTTGCGATCAGTAATTCGACGGAGACATCTGGACAGTGACATTGTACAGGGGTATGAGGGACGGGAATGAGCCCGAACTCCCGGTTCGGTGATCGCTTAGGATACATCCTCTCAACTCTACAGCAATGACTAAGTCCAGAAAAAAGAGATATTCTTTAGGCATTGTTTCTCTGTTCATTCCTTACATTGTTATATTATAATGATGGTCATGCTACAGGGGGGAGGTGTATTTTATAGTCAATAACATCTCTTAGTTTTAGATAAGTAATGTGGTGATCATTGTTACAATTTATCAAAATTGTAACAAGGACCACATAATAGAATTACTGATTTACCGAAGAATCTTCTGACATAAAGCTTTTATCGATGTAAAATTATGTTAATTTTACGCTTAAGTGCAATTGCAGAGGATTCTTCACTAAATTGTCTATTTTTGACAACACAAAATCGTTTGACACATATAAAGAAAACACTTAGAGCTATTTTATCAATATTTTCTTGTTTGTGTATGTCACATTGAAGGAAATCAAAATTTACATTTTCTTTTATATTTTGTAAAATGCTAAATCTTAATTTGGGTAAATGTGCTTTTTCATTTAAAAACATATTTACAATACATGCACAGTACTCTACACAAGCAAGAAAATCACGACTGGCATAATTTAAACTTTTTTTGAATTCTTTGTATTCTCTGCATTCAACAAACATGTGCCAGTTTTCAGAAGTTTCAGAAAGAAATGCAGTTCTACATTTTTCACAGCTTAAATTAAATCTTTTTATTAAAAAACCACACACATAAGCACATGCTTGGATTTCTTCAGATGATTCATTTAATGCCTCGTCTATTTCTATTGGGAGCAATTCATCTATAGTCAGTTTTGTGGATTCTGTGCCTGTTTCTATTCTTGTAGGTGTGTGGTTTTTTTTTGATAATAGTGTGGTAAAATTGTTTATTACAGTGTTGGTATCATTTTCGCAATTACCCGTTTTACCTAAATGGGACAAATTACTTAAAATTGCTGTTTTGAGCCCTGCCACAAATTGGCCACATGTAGGGTTTGTATTTGAACCACAATTGCCTCTTATGCAGCCAAACAGATTTTCTAGTGGATCCTGTTGAAGCCTTCTTGTTGCCAAACTCTTAATCTTGTGCTTCTGTACTAAATTTTTCCACAGTAGTTCCACACCATTCATGGTCCAAATCCACACATCTTGGGATGGTGGTTTTCGGGGGCTACCAATATATTTCAATGTTTTAAAAAAACATTTCATTTCCGTGAAAAGTTTCAAATGTGGACTGGTAGCTGTCATATTAGTGGCCTCTGGCTTCCCCCTTTTTAAGTCTGATGTGTCACTATTGAGTGCATCAAACAATTTATCCATGTTGGCCACAACATTCGCAGTCACAACAGCATCCGGTGTTAGGCTTCCTGAAAATTCAAAGAAATATAGTTTTATATCATCAGGAGAAAGAAGTAGTAGCATGAATTCTTTTATGCATGTTTTTATAGCATTGTGTGCAGCTTGGGGTCTAAAAGTAAAATCATACAGTACACAGTTGAAAGTTTAGTGAAATGATAATTATTGAATATTAAGAACAAATATTGATCCTAAAATTAATATGAATTCAGGAAGTACATACCATTCGAACTTTTGCAAAGTAATCCTGCTGCTACAGAATGACTTAATACTTGTGCAGCTAGAATCACCTTCATTTTTTGTTTTGAATTTGGATTTAAATGGTCCTTTTTTAAGCAAGGTGCAAAAACGAAATTTGGGTTTTCATTATCTAGTTCATAAAGATGTTTTATGTGTTCCCATTTAGCTATCCCTGTAAATAAAAACAATTTAAGATATACAAACAAAGTCTATACAAAATACATAATTTTGTTGCTTCTACAGTTACATATTTAAAAGTGAAAAAAAAGTAAGTACTGTAATTTATGTATTGTCACTTTCCTTTTGCAGGTATTGCTTCATATAGTCATTAGTAAAAATATTATTTTATGTAATAAATGATAAAAATTACTTTTCGGGAAAAAAGCTATATACACTTTGAAATTAATAATAATTCTAACAATCTTACCAATTCCCATTTTATCACCAGAAGTAATATTAGTGGTGCACTCTATGTCATATTTCATGAATAGGTTTCTGAAGCATTTAAGTAAATGTGGTGTATCAAACAAAGTAACAATTTCATTATCTTCCACTATTATTTGGGGATGATCTGCAGATGCACCCAAGATCGAAAGAGCTCGCCTGTTCACCCCATCCATATCACAGACAATTGCCACAATATTTAGCCCTATTTGAAAGCACTGATGAAGGACCTATAAGAAATAAAACAAAATGATTAGCTGTGTATTAATAGTATGTCATTACAGTGATATACAAAATAATGCACTGGTGATTAATTTAATTTAAAATTTATGTACCAACCTCTTTTATCAGTACTGCAAGTCTATCAGCAGTAGAAAAACCGCTAGAGAAGTAGTGAGCAATTGGCTGTTTAATTTTCCTTCTCACTCCTGCAATCATAAAGACTAGAGCATATCCAGCAACTGTGGGTGATCTTCCCTGTGTGCCATGGTCTTGAAAACCTTCTATGAGATCATCTTTAGAATTATAAAACATATGTTTTTTTATTGACATTTCATCGTACATCAGTGTGTATGAGTTTTCTGATGGCTTTTGAGTTTCCACAAACTTTTTTAAAACTTCAAAAACATGCAGATTTGCACCAACATTAAATGAAATTTTATTTAATAATGTTTTTAAAGTGCTGGGTGATGGAAGGGGGAACAATCTTTGTAACAAACGATAACAGGTAGGGGATCTTTTATATATCCTTAGAGCTATAATTTTTTCTTCTTTGGACCACCTTCTACCCCTTTTTTTTCGCTTTTCATTTCGCATCTCTCCTTGTAATAACAAGGCAAATGCAGGGGATACATGTGTAGACAATTTCATGACATATTTGTCTTCTTCCAAAGCAATCAACATGTTTTTTGATTTTAAAATTCCGATGCGTTTTTTCAGCCGGCTAATTTTTTTTAAATATTTTGTACATTTTGTACGCATAAAATTAGTTTTTTCCACATTACTTTTCACAGGTTCTGGCTCATTGTGAACAGTGCCACTTGGCTCTTGTAAATTTGTTATGTTACTTAGAGCGGCCCGATATGAAGGCCCAGGTTGAGGTTCAAATGAAGATAGGAATTCACCTATGGCCTAAAAAAAATAATGTAATAGTTATTAATATGTTCACAAATGCAAGTAGGTACTACCCGTGCGCGATAAGTTGGGACCTGAGTACACACTATTTGAATAAAATAGGAGTTGACTATGGTTTTGTAATGAATAAAAATACAATGTTTAATTTTATACATTTATTTTATCTATTATTTACATTATTTCATCTCTCAACGTCATCACACTCAGGTCCCAACTTATCGCGCACGGGTAGTAGCTTGCAATAACTGCATATATAACCTAATACTCACATCTGACGGGACAGCTGTCCTAACAAGTTTTTGCTTAGAGGCATCAGTAAAATCCTCATCCCTGAAATGTTTCTGGCACAACATTCTGTGTTCTGTGTGCAACTTTGTTTGCAATACTATTGATTTAAAGTCTTTTTCAGGGAATATGAATTGCGCCCAAAGTTCGCATCTGCAAAAAAAAAATACTATAAGTTTATTAAGCAACACAATATTATTATCTATGTATATAGATGATTTAATATCGTACTTAAATCTAAGCAATGTTAGGGTAATGCACTATGCAAATTGACTGATTGAAATACTCACCGAACAAGGTTCCTTTTTGCTGGTTTCGGAAACCGAAACAATTTAACGTTGTCTTGGGCAAAGGAGCAACTGCATTTAAAGCATTTCCTCCTGTTTTCTGCATCTGCCATGGTGGAACTGAGGTTCACAACTTCACAGACAGGTCACAACAGCCACAAAATAAAAAGGTTCAGAGTCACTATCTCACAATGCGAATCACGATTCGCGGAACTTTGTAACACTTAGAACGGAGGAGCAGAGCTCGACTCAACGTTATAGCAGTTAATTACAAGTAAATCGATGAAATATGGAATTGTATTTACAACGGGTTACAAACGCGATGCAAACAGAACGCCATATTGTTTTCGCGGACGCCATGATCGGTCACGTGATTCAAGAGCGTTGCCATACAAATAAATTGAGATATTAATTTATATAGCAACATCGCCCAAAATTCAGCCCTTGTAGGTATTCTCAAGGCTTCCATACAAAGTTGACCCCGGCTGCTGAGAGTGGTCACGAGGTCCCTCAAATCAAATAAAATTTGTTAAAAAGTTTGTAAACAGTGGTAAAAATGTCTCTATCCTCATTGTCTTCACTTTCGGATCACGAAAGCCCAACCGTGGGGCGCAGAAATGAAAAGAAGCTGGATGCTTTTGAAAAGTACAACGACGCGGAATTTCGTTCACGGTTCCGCATTTCAAAAGATACCGTATTGTATTTGGATTCAGTTTTCGGTAACACAATCAAACCGCTAACAAAAAGAAACCGAGCTATACAACCAGTGGACCAAATACTAATCACTCTACGGTATTATGCGACTGGTAGCTACCAACGCGTAATAGGAGATATTTTTAAGGTCGAACAACCCACGGTGCATCGAATAGTGCATAAAGTGACCGCCAAGATAGCGAGCCTAAAGTCTCAATACATAAATATGCCAACACAGGAAGAATATCCAGTTGTGGCAAATGAGTTTTTTGCTATAGCAGGATTCCCAAGAGTGGTGGGAGCTGTGGACTGTACACATATTAAAATAAATTCTCCAGGTGTGTATTTACGAAGTTTATTATGTTCCCAAGTTGTATGCCTGATTAATAAAGTTGTGTAATATTACCATTTATAATATAACCTAAAGTTGTGTAAATGTTTCCACTGAAATATAGGGCTCTAGTAAAGTAGATAATTACTGTCTCGCAGTAAAATAAATTATTATTATTTTTCAGGAGGTGTGCAATCTGAAATATATCGGAACAGAAAAGGATATTTCTCATTAAATGTTCAGATGGTATGCGATGCAAGATTGAAGATAAGGAATGTTATCGCGAGATGGCCAGGTTCTGTTCATGATAGTACCATATTTAATGATTCGCCACTGTGTGCTCAATTAGAGCGTGGGGACTTTGGCACAGGTGTAATTCTTGGGGACAGTGGATACCCATGTCGACCTTATCTACTTACCCCATTATTGCACACAAGAACGGCTGCTGAAGAAGCTTACAATCGGGCTCAAATAAGCACCAGGAATCCTATAGAAAGACTTATTATTATTTTAATAAAAGGACGTTGCAGTCAGTTTTAATGAGTTTATTTCCTTTGCTTTTTAATGTTACACAGGAACACGTTTTTTAATTTTATAACAAATTCTTTCCAAACAACCATCTTACTCTTGTCTTTAGAGCACAGTTGCACAGATAATAAAAACCTGTCATGTTTAAATTTCTTATGTTGCCAGTAACACCGTCCCTCAAAATAAGAAATTCAAATTAATACAACCTTATCATATTCAAAACATGACTTACAAACTTTTACATTTTTCCTTTACATACAAAGTAATTAACTTATACACTTTTACAGTTTCTTAATTTATACACAACTATGAAATCTTCACTTATATGTATAGTATCATTTAACAAAACAATTAAACTTTTCTTGTAAGACTATTTTATATCAATCATTAAGTTTAAATATCCCCTTAATTTAACAAATGTTGGACTTGATAAAGGTTTAGTTAGCAAGTCAGCTACTTGCTCTGATGTTTCTACATAACTTAACTTTATTAAACCTTCTACAATTTTCTCACGAATAAAATGATGTTTAATATCTATGTGTTTCATTCTTTTATGCAAAACTGGATTTTTAGCAACCTTAATTGAACTCTGGTTATCTTCATATATTAATACATACTCAACATTAATAAAAAAATCAGTTATTAGCTGTTTAAGCCAACAAGCTTCTGCTGTAGCCATACTAAGTGCCATGTACTCAGCTTCAGTTGAGGACAAAGCTACTGATGGCTGCTTTCTAGTACACCACGAAACAGGAGAACCAAAAATTTTAAAAACAAATCCAGCTGTTGACCTTCTGTCAACTAAATCACCTCCCCAATCAGAATCTACATAACCTACAATGATAACATCATTCTTGTTTCTTTCAAACACTAAACTTAAATCAATTGTCCCTTTAATGTATCTGAGAACTCTTTTTAACATATTCCACAACTCTTCACTAGCACATTTTTGGAAACGACTTAAGATTGAAACACAAGCACATAAATCAGGTCTACTGCCTAATACTGCATACAATAAGCATCCAATTAGTTGTCTACATCTTGTTTCTAACTCTTGAGATTCAGATTTTTGCTTATTAAGACTATCAGTTTTAAATTTTGAATCCATGGGTGTAGCAACGCTTTTACATTCTGACATATTATATTTTTGTAAAATCTGTTTTAGGAATGCTTTCTGACTTATTTTTAAGATACCATTAATAGCATCCTGTTCAATAGATATACCCAAAAAGTATTTTGCTAGACCCAAGTCTTTCATTGAAAAATTTCTCTTTAACATTTCTTTGGTTTTGTTTACACATTCAATATCCGTCCCTGAAATTAACAAATCATCAACATAGAGTAATAAATAGACTATCTGTCCATTATACTGTTTTACATAAAGACCATAATCAGTTTTACATTGTTTAAAACCTTCAGACAACATAACTGAGTTGAATTTATCATTCCAGTTCTTTGGTGAACTTTTCAAACCATATAATGACTTTTTCAGCTTACATACCATATTATTATCAGTATAACCTTTTGGTAATGACAAATATATCTCATCTTTAATATCACCGTGAAGGAATGCACTTTTAACATCCATTTGATGTACTAAAATACCCTTTTGATTACAAACTGCCAATAGAGTGCGAACGGTTGGAAGCTTGGCAACTGGTGCAAATAGATTATCATCAGTAAAATCAGTTTGTTGAAAGCCTCTAGCTACGAGCCTAGCCTTGTAACTAGCTATATTACCTTGATCATCAAGTTTTCTTTTATATACCCATTTGCTTTCAATAACTTTACAATTTACTGGTTTAGGCACTAACTCCCATGTATTATTTTCTTTTAAACTACTTATCTCTTCCTCCATTGCTTTTTGCCAACTTGCTTTTTCAGCACTTTTCATGGCTTCCTCATATGTTTGAGGATTTTCCTCTATAAAACTCAAAAAACATGTATAGTCTGTACTGTAATCCTTATGCCACTCTGGCGGTCTAATCTGATTTCTAGGTCTAAACCTACTAGTTTGTTCTACCTGACTTTGAACTTCAGTATTTGTATTATAGAACTCTTCATTAGACTCATTAATCAATTCATCAACGTTTACACTGTTATTTAGATTTTGACCTAATGTTTCAATATTTACTTCCGTTTGACTATTTGTTGTACTATCCCTACTATTTTCATTCTGTATAATACTGTCACTATTTTCCTCTGATGAGTTTACTGAATTTAAATTTTCTCTTTCTATTGTGATTTCAATATTTTCTGTTATATCAGTATTAGATATTTTATTGCTATCATTAATATCGCTATCTTTAATAAAATCTACATCTCTTTTAAACTCTACTATGTTTTCCTCCTTATAATAAATTCTATACCCCTTAGTCAGTTCTCCATACCCAACAAAATATCCTTTCTTACCTTTGGAATCTAATTTTCTTCTTTTCTCCTTAGGTACATGACTAAATACTGGATTACCAAATTTATGTAAACCATGTATCTCAAAATTTCGGCCTGACCAACATTCATAAGGTGTTTTATCAGTATTTTCATTTTTAACATAAGTTCTATTTAATGTGTACACAGCTGTATTAACCGCTTCAGCCCACAGCGTTTTATCTAATTTAGATTTAATTAACATAGTTCTAGCAGCTTCTATTATTGTTCGCATTTCTCTTTCTATCTTACCATTTTGTTCCGGTGTATAAACAACCGTAGTTTGATGTTGAATACCTTTATTACTTAAAAAAGATTCTAAAGTTTTATTTAAAAATTCAGTCCCATTATCAGTTCTTAAAATCTTGACTTTACTATTTGTTTCAATTTCAGCATAATTAATGAACTGTTTTATTCTTTCTGGCACTTCAGACTTATGTTTTAAAAAGTAAACTTTCCTATATTTTGAGAAATCATCTTTGATTACTAAAATATACCTTGAACCACCAACAGATGAAACTTCCATTGGTCCGCAAACATCAGCATGTAATATTTCACAACACATGTTTGTTTTATTTAAACTCCGAGGAAATGGTAAGCGGTGACATTTTCCTTCCATACATGCAACACAAGAATCATCAGAATCAATGAATTTAATGTTATTATTTTTTAAGATTGAGCGACAGTAATCTAAATTTTGGTGTGCCAATTTTTCATGCCAATCCATAAGGGTATTATTTTCTTTAACTTGAGTAGTCAAATTAGCCCTATGTGAGGTAGCAGAGGTAAACTGCATTACATAGAACTTACCAACACATTTACCGACACAACATATTATGTTATTTTTAATTAGCTCACAGCTTTTACCTTTAATTTGTAACATATAACCTTTATTTATAGCTTTTGTTACAGAGAATAAATTTACCTTAAGTTCAGGAACATATAATACATCATTTAGTGACGTCTCCACATAATCAGTACCATCAAAAGCCTTCAGAAGTATTTGTCCGATTCCTTGTACTTTTAGTTTTCTGCCGTCTCCAACTATGACATATCTATCACCTGAAATACCTGAAAAGCTAAAATAATTATTTTTATTAGGGGTTATGTGGTCACTTGCACCACTGTCCAATATCCACTCTTCTTGGCTATTTTCATTGGCAACAAATGCACTAGAAATAAATGCATTTGCTTTTGAGTTATCCCCCTTTTTATCATGTGAGTTATTTCCTTTATTGTTCTTCGAACGACTTTCTTTATTTTCTTTGGAACTATTTCCTTTTTCTTTATTTTTCTTAAAATAGCATTGCTCCATTGTGTGTCCCATCTTCTTGCAATAGGAACAAGAAGTATTTGATCTGCAAACATTTTTCTTATGGCCAATCTTCCCACATTTAAAACATTTTATATTTTGCACAGTTAAGGCAACGGGCTCCTCGTTTTCTTTCATGCGCTCTTCTTCTATGAGCAGTCTTGCCTGCAAACCGTTCAAGGTTTGGGATTCCTGAGAAACACTTTCCCACGCTGATACGAAATGTCTATACTGAGGTGGCAACGTCATGATCACTTTTGTGATGATCATTTGGTCAGAGACTGGCTCACCTAACTGTTTTAGTTGATTTGCAAAGTGTTCTACTTTACTAAATAAATTTGCCATACCTCCTTCTTCATATTTATATCTCATGAACCTCTCTTGAAGTAGATGAACGCTCGTTGAGCTTTTGAGTTCGTAAATACATGACAATTTACTCCACATTTCTGCCGCAGTACAACACGTTAGCAAATGTTGCATAACGTTTTCGGTAACTCTCGACACGATGTGTATTTGTGCTTTGGCATCCAACACCTCCCATTCGTTTGGCTTCAAACTGGAGTCATTTTTCTTGACTGTGCCGTCGACAATCCCAAAGAGGCCTTGTCCATTAAGTAAAATCTTCGTTTGGAATTTCCATAACGACCAGTTTTCGCTGCCCGTAAGTTTTACCACCGTAATTCCTGCAACATTTACTCCAACCCCAGAAACAGTACCTGAAGAATCCATGATGGCCAACAGTTCTGAGTTTTATTTCTAATCTTGATATCCTGATTGCATCCACGTTAATCTTTAAAAATAGGCGGGTCTGGGCCCATAACCTATTATTATTTTAATAAAAGGACGTTGCAGTCAGTTTTAATGAGTTTATTTCCTTTGCTTTTTAATGTTACACAGGAACACGTTTTATAATTTTATAAAAAAATTCTTTCCAAACAACCATCTTACTCTTGTCTTTAGAGCACAGTTGCACAGATAATAAAAACCTGTCATGTTTAAATTTCTTATGTTGCCAGTAACAAGACTCTTTGGTGTCCTTAAAAGGAGATTTCCTTGCCTACAAATTGGAATGGGGCTTAAAATAAAAAACATTCCACCAATCATAGTAGCGTGTGCAGTGCTACATAATATTGCCCTCTTGCAATCGGATGCATTTATGGAGGATGATGACCCTTTACCTTATGATGAGGAGGAATCCTTGGCTCAACAAACTGTAGGTTTTGAGACCAATCAAAACTTTTTAGTAAGGACTAATTTAATAAATACACATTTTTCCTCTTAAATATAGTTTTATTTCTGTAAATTTTATATCAATTTCACTTTTTTGATTTTTGCAGTTTTTGTTTCCAAAATTGCATCTTTGCTTTATATATATTATTTTCCATTTTGTTTCTATTAATCCAGTATTTTGTTTCCAATTTTGCATTTTTGAGTTTTGTCCGAAAATATTGCTGTTTTAATGTATTTTGTGATGGTTTTATTCGTCCTGAAAAATAGTATTAGTAAAATATTATTGAAAATCTCACATCACTAGCAAAAAGGACAATAATGTTACATAATTACCAGCAGAGTATGATGTTGAAGGTTTGTTTTTTTCTCGGGGTATGACCGTTGCAGCTCTCTGGTCATCTGTCAAAGTAAAAGATGCTTTTTAATAGTAAAATTAATTAATTTAGTAATTAGTACAATAAAAAATTATTACCAGCAATAGTTTTAGATGTGAATGTGCAAGATTTGCTATTGTCCATTATGGAAGCCATTGTTGCATCTTGGTTGTCTGGAAAAAATCTGTATGTAAGTATAGAATACACAACAATAAATATAAAATAAAGAAATGTACCAATGTTGTGAAATGGCAAGCAATTGAGATGCTTTTTAATAGTAACATTAGTTTAATAATTAATACAATAATTAAAAACTTACCAGCAATACTTTTTGATGTGACTGTGCAAGGTTTGGTATTATCCGTTATGTAAGCCACGGTTGCATCCTGGTCTTCTGGAAAAAAAATCTGTATGTAGAATTTACAACAATAAATAAATTAACACAAAAATAAAAACAAAATGTACCAATGGTGTGAATATCTGGCTCTGCTGTGTAAACATCGGATTGTGTAAGGAGTTCTGGTTCTGTATCACCTATAAAATAAACAAGAATGTACTGGCTTGTTGATGTCAAATGTATTAGGATATAAATTATTACACATACCAAAATATAATGCAGCATCATCATAGTAATTAGCTAATGGTTGAATCTGAGGAGCAGCCATGGCTAATATTTGAGCATCTTGCTCAGAGAGTGTACTCTTGTAGCTTCCACCACCAGTGCGATTAATTTCTTTCTATAAAAAATAAAAGTTATAATTAGAAGTTATCCTGCAAATCCTGCATTTTAGAAATATTTAATTTAAACAAAACAAACCTTATCTATTGATGCCTTCTTTTTAACATCTCTGGTGATCTCATAATACTGCAACCGCTAAAAAAATAAATTGAATAAAGAATCACTTGTGTAAATGATAATTTCAAGATATCTTAAAAACAAACTTACGTTTGCTGTGGCGATGTTTTTTTTAGATCTCTGTTTTATATTTTCATATAAGTGACGGAGCTGTTGCCAGATTCTACAGCCACTCACAGAGACAGCATTATATTGCCCGCATATTGTGTTCCATACTTCTCGCTTCTTTAAAAGCATGTGAGCGTTCGTCTCTTTATTCTCAATAATATTTTGATATCTGGAAGGAATTCAAAATAATAAATATTATATTCTTTCATTTAAATATTTTTTGTGTAGTTCAAACTATTTTTAGTGAACTAAAATTTAATCAATTTGATATGTATTAATATAACTTTTTTTGACTATAGTCTATATGATGGGATTTTTATATTGTATCTTTATTATTTCTAAATTGTTATTTATAAAATATGACTGTAAAACATGAAGCACTTTTATGAAAACATACCATCTATATACTAATTTAACCATGTTTGCAAACAAATAAATGATTTGATTTCAATGTTTAACATATTATTTACAACATGACACAGTTTGGAATTACTCAAACTGATCTGAGAATCGCACAAAACTTCGATGGCATGTCGCAATTGGGACGAAGCAAAGTAGAGGCTTCCTCACTTTCCGCCTGACGCAAGTCCTCACCGGACCGGACGCAGGTATTTCGGGAGGTTCCTGTATCATTACATGCACCAGGATGTTGCGGTTAAATAATTCTTTTTTTCATTCTTTATTTAGGTACTTACTTCTTTACGAGTTCTAACAGCATATCTTTTTCGGCAGACGTATAATTGCTGCCGCGTTTCTTCTTTTCCTCCATCGTGAATTAACTTATTAAATAAAAGAATTACCAAAAGTTTGATGATTTTCACTAAACGTTAGAACTTGATTCAACATGAACATTCGCGCGTAAGATAAGTGTAACGTTCCAATCAACGACAGCAATATTAGCAAGTAAATATTATTTTCTGACGTCTTCTTTTGATATTGATCTCATTTCAATATAAATGATTTATATCATAATGCAAAAATATACTTCTAATAGCTGTTAAATTTCAACTAATTAATAAGTTTAGAAAATATTTATTCAAAGAACACTGCGTAAAACGAATACAAGACGTAAGCTAAAATAAATTGTAACTGAGAACGTGCTGAGAATCATTTTTTTGGCAGAATGTTGCCATGATGTAAACATTTGAGCGTTGCTTGCTTGATCACGCCATCAAATTGCTTGAGTGACGTTTGTGTATACCACTTAAAATTTGAGGGATGCCTAAATTTAAGTAGCCTTTAGATGAGAATGAGATTTGAGTGGCTTTTCAGTATTCGGGTATTAGACTATTTAACCAAAGGACAAGCCTCGCTTCAAACAAAATAATTCTGCATATTTTGGTGGGGTGCGGGGGAACACGCTCACATACATAAGTCTCAACCAGTACAACGGTATATGTAAGTATATACATCAATTAAAAATCGATTCAAGAGTAGTATTTTTTTTAAGTTATTAGATTGTTTGATCCACTAAAGTTGCAAAGGGGAACGCTCGTCCATGTCTAGTGCCACAGATTACAGAATACTACTTACTAGTGCATTGGTTAAAAAGTGTAATAAGCTACAATATGATGAATATTTACCTAAACAGTAGTACTTACTTGTGGTAATTATTTAATTTCCCTGAGGGGTCTATAGTAAGAATCCGGATCCGTGAAATAATCAATAGAAATTAGCTGTATGAATTTTATTTGCCTAAATTAATATATTTAGATTATGTCTCAAGCGCATACTTAAATAAAGTAACTACGTAAACAGTACCTACTTTGTCATAAGTAGTCAAATACATTTAAAAAAGTAGGTGTACAAAAATAAATGACCTTTAAATTATATCGAAACAATTGTGTTATCACCTATACCAATTCAATACCGGTATTATGCTGTAAATTTTGCGATGTTACCTAAATATATTGCACGGCCGCTTTTTTATAGCTACCCGAACTTGGTCGGGTTATGTAGGTTTTCGATGCTTCGTCAGTATTTTAATTGTTTTTCTTTAATTACTGAATTGAATGACATGAAATTTTGCATGTGAATAGTTGAATGAATACACTAATTATTGGCATACATTTTACCTTGCAATTCCTTTAGAATGTCGTGATATTTGACTGCTTTGTAAACAGTGATTTTGTCATGGTAAATTGTCCTATATCTCTTTAATTACTAAAGGAACATCATTGATATTTGGCAATTTGTTGCAGACACTTACAAGGTTTGTATAAACGTGAAAATCTAGACCCCAAAGTGCATACTTTAAGAACTATGACCTAAAAAGCGTGTTTTACGTTTATATTTTTATCTTTTTAGCCCTACGATTTTTTCTAAATCTGTTTTGTACACAAATATGCACAAATTCAAAACAACGTATGTAAAAATCTACAGCTCTCTATGTAAGCGCTTTATATGAAAACTAGCTAATGGCCAAACGTTCGCGCAGCGGAAACTTGAATATCTCCGAAGTCTATGCATGCACAAATTTTATTCATACATACACAATTACACACAAATACACACTAATTTTTGGACACATCTCTTTTTTCCAAAGTCAATGGATTAAAAAAAGTTCCGCCAGGACAACGTTCGCCCAGCGGAATCAGTTTTTGGTGAATTTCTCCACAATGGCTGCACGCACAATTTTTTTTTACCATACACAATTACACGACGTCAT
Source organism: Sesamia nonagrioides (assembly GCA_017933935.1). Lineage (NCBI taxonomy): Eukaryota > Metazoa > Arthropoda > Insecta > Lepidoptera > Noctuidae > Sesamia > Sesamia nonagrioides. Next base: position 695,502 of record JADWQK010000731.1, on the reverse strand, counting down.
ACACTAAATATCTGCATATTTAAAATCTTTAAATTCAACAACATTCCGCTGCGCGAACGCACACAACACACTGGTAGTCCGGCCGCGCCTGCAGCGGCGGCGCAGTGCGGGAGGGCCCTGTCTCACTCGCCCAGTACTATGATCTAACGGCAGTTGAGTTGTTCGCTCGATAATCACACTGCAACAATTTCTAAATATATTTGGGAAGAATATAACATAGTGTAAAAATTATTGGCATCGATTCAGTTGCTTATTCTGAATCAACTATATTCAGGTTTTATATAAAGAAAAAATAACGTTGTATATTAAGATCATAAGTAAGTTGTGGTGGCCTAGTGGTTAAAACACCAGCCTCTCAAGTATGAGTGCGCGGGTTCGATTCCAGGTCAGGCAAGTACCAATGTAACTTTACTAAAGTTGTATGTACTTTCTAAGTATATCTTGGACACCAATGACTTGATGAGTTGAGAAGGAAAACATCTTGAGGAAACCTGGACTTTATAAGTCTGAAATCGCCAACCCACATGAGCAAGCGTGGTGATTACGCTAACTCCTCCTCTGCATGAGAGGAGACCTGTGCCCAGCAGTGGGACGATATAAGGTTGATGATGATGATGATGATTAAGATCTTGAAGGTGAGGAGATTGTCTCAAAATCTGCACGAATAATGAGATGTTGTTGACTGAGGAACTGTTGTGCTACGTGTGACAGGTTCACTTCCCGCTCGAAACATATAATTCTACAATTCTGAACATTTATTTACAGCTTTCTCCAACTCAAATTCTCATGAAAAAGAATTAAATATTTGATGCACTGAATTCGATGTTATTGTTATTTATTTACAGGCCTGACCTATACCGAGTTTCTGGTAAATTCGAACTTCTGGATCGTATCTTGCCGAAGCTCAAACGAACAGGTCACAGAGTTTTAGTGTTCTGTCAAATGACCCAGTGTATGACCATTATTGAAGACTACCTTTCCTGGAGGGGTTTCCAGTATTTGAGGTAAGAGACTAAAACATCGGGTCGCATATAATAGGGTATTTGAATAAAAAAAAGTTATTAGTCCGTCAGTCAGATTTCCAAAAAATACGAGTAACGTATTTTTTCTTTTTTCATATAAACAAAAAATGAAGACGACACAGCGCGTTGAAAACTCTTGTGACGTCACTGCACGCTACACTTTTTAGCGGCCAGTGACGTCACCAGCCACCACTCCTGATCTTTGATGCCTTTTATATTTGTCGATTTTTATTGATTTGATAAAACAAAATATGCGTGTCTAGTATTTTTTGGAAATCTGACTGACGGACTAATTAGTTTTTTTTTTAGTCAAATACCCCATTTTATGATGGAAGCCTTTTGCCATTGCATATATTACTATGTCGCACCATGTAAATCAGCAGGGTAATTGCGTCGTGCTCTCAGTATAACTTGCGTGAGTTAACTGTGCACCGCGCGCTGGAATGCGACCCCTCTCCCGCTTCCTCACGCGGCGCATTCTCCGTCAGCGCTGAGTAGCGATAGCATATTTATTACAGTTGTCTAAATAGAGTTTAAATCCCTTGTTTTTATTACTGTTTCTGTAGAGTGTTTGCTTTGTTTAGTTTTTTCTATTAAGATTGTATTTGTTTTTTTACATTTTCGACGCGTTAGTGAAGCCACAGCACCAACATTATATTACAGTCCATATGTATCAATTTAATTGCAAAACGTCATGAGCAAAATGCCCACTAATCGGCGAACACATTTTTGTCAAATGATTCCGGCCGAACGGACCAATGGGTATGATCTAGAATTATGACGCTTTATCATTAAAACGACCTTTTATTAACATTTAAAAAAATTGATTTTTTTTTTAAATACATGTCTCATTTTTTCAAACTGTACCGTCCGAATGACGTCACAGAGCGAGGAGCACAGTTAACTCGCGAGTTGTAGCGATGGGTTTCAACTTGATAGTGCAACAACATTCATAACAAGATTTACTTTGTTGAGCAGACGCATTTTTAGAACATACGAAGCAATGGATTAGCAGTATGATTCAAAATAATTCCAATTGATAGTATTAGTGTGTTACGCAATTAGGGTGCAGGCTCAATTACCATGTCCATTCCTATTTAATAATAATAATTAAACTATCAGTCTTACCAAGGGGTATCGTATTATCCAGTAATTGGATTGTGGTGGTGAGAGTTGCGCCATGTATAGAATACTGTTATTCAACTGCATCCAGTTAGACTGGAAACAGATTCCAGCATATTTGGGAAAAGGCTAGTCTAAGCTTAAATGCTGTGCACAAACAGAGTCATTACTGAAATACATTGACTAACACATAGAGTGTAGCTACCATGAGTTTACATTACGAGACTCGATCGTCGATATCGAGCGCGTTTGACTCATCGATTGGCCCGCTTCAAGGTTGTAAGAACTCTCAAACAATGAGAGCGCCAAACGCGCTCGATATCGACGATCGAGTCTCGTAATGTAAACTCATGGTAGGTACACAGTTTTAGTTTGCTCTTGCTTTACATAAACACCTCACACTCACTACTCTTATTCACAAACTCAAATACATCCTCACACACTTTTCACCAATTGATAATACATTAAAAATACTTTTTTCTTCTTTAACTTTTACTGACTGACTCTCAATATAAATGAAATTCGAATTGCACTGAAACTATGATTTACTTTTCCCTAATACAAATATCAGAAGGATTACAAGTGTACGACCATACTGGGTCTCCGGAACCGACTGGCGTGGCTCGCCGCTGTTCGGCTCGCCCGCCGGACGATTTGCCTGCGTAGGCATTCCGCAGGTCCCTACAAACTTTTCCTTCCCCCTGATTTACTATTGTATTTATGTTGTAAACTTTAATCTGAATGTTAACAAGAGCAATAAGTAGCGCAATCCGCAGTTGTATGTATAAATCTTATTGCAAGTAACCTTACTATTGAACAGTCTCTTAAAAGATACAGGTCTCCCTGGTTTAAGAGGCAGGGCTAACAATATCTGTATACAGATTTTTGTAGCATTTGTTTAGTATTTAGTCTATGTATATTAATGTATGTGTCGTTATGTCAATAAATTATTATTATTATTAATTAATTAATTAAAATCCGGGGCTGTCCTGTTGGTGACGAAATGGCCCTTGACACAACCAAAAAAACTTGACGACTATAATAATTATGGAGAACATATAAACTTGTCTAACCTCTCTGACGTCACTTACAGAAACACGATTGTCATTACAAAAATTTGATTCAATACCCTACCACATATTTGTACCATAGATTGGACGGAATGACGAAGGCGGAGGATCGTGGCGAGCTACTTAAGAAATTCAACGACGTGGGCTCGGAATTCTTTATCTTCCTGCTGTCGACGCGCGCCGGTGGTCTCGGACTCAATCTGCAGAGCGCTGACACTGTCATTATATTCGATTCCGATTGGAATCCACATCAGGTACCGATACACACCAAACACAACACACCACACAACAACACACTACACAACACTGCTGGGTATGGGAAAAAAAAAAAAAAAAACACGGGTGTTGAAATTAACTATGTAACATATACCCCCTTATTTATATAAAATGTTTAAAGTCAAGAGGGGACTCTAGTGCCAACGAATTTGGAAAATAGGTATTTGAAGGAACTATTGCCGTCGCGCTGCTTTCAGCCTCTCCCGGTAAAGTGGAAAAAGGACAGGTGCAGCTCAGGCTGATTTTACCAACAAAAACGTTGACCAAAAGACGTTTCGTATTCCGCTGTTTTCTTTTTCAAAACACGACAGTGCTCACTTATTTTTATATCTAAAGTTATTTTCTTTTTTGTCAAAAACTTATCACATTTGCCTAATAGTCGTCTGAACATCACGGTAACAATCGATTATTTTTCGGGATTTTGAAATATCATATTTCTTTTAATAATTAAGTTTTCGAAAAAATCAAATGATAGGGGCACATAGGTATAACGAAGGTGTAAAATTGTAGAAAAAAAAATGCTCTAAAAGCGTTATCCATTAAGAAAACAATGGAATACGTTTGTATGGAGAAAATGCCACTAGAGTCCTCTCTTAACTAGTGATTAGCGATTATTTAACCATACATTTTAGACGTTTGCACGTCACTTAACTTTAATTATCGTTTATGAATAAACACACCAGTGTCTAAGGGGTTTATTTGTAATCGTAAACGATGATTAAAGTTAAGTGACGTGCAAACGTCTAAAATGTATGGTTAAAGAATCGCTAATAGAAGCGTTTTACCTACCAATAAAACGCATATTAATTTACTTACCTTATTCGAAGCTTATTTAATTGAGATAGGCCCTACGTTTCCCACCTTCAACGTTTCTATATATATCTGTCCCTTTCTAGTACGTCACTTCCGCGTGGCAGTGGTAGGAGGCTAGAAGGCTCGTTAAGCGAGACTTGCCATCTTGATTTCATTGAGTCTAATTACCAGGCAGAGCTTGACCATAAGCTTCGAATAAGGTAAGTAAATTAATATGCGTTTTATTGGTAGGTAAAACGCTTCTATTAATTTGACTTGACCGTTATTCGAAGCTTATTTAATTGAGACGTGTTTGTTATCGCCTGGTGGAAGTGACGAAGACGCCAATGTGAAATAGTACAGTCGCCAGGACATCAAGCTACCACAAACTGTCAGATTTCTTTAATGGATTTTCAACTTTATCGATAAAGCATTATGATTCAAGTTTGATTGGGAAAGTTTAACAGATTCGGGTAGCTTGACCTGCTGCTGCTGGCCTCCGTACATTATTAAAATGTACTAGTTGTGGTGTAGTAACCAGTAACTAAGATCTAAAGTGTAAGTACATATATACAGGTTTATATACTACATATCAAAAATTATGATCGATGTAGGCATCGATAAATAATACTTAGTGTAATTAATCAAACATAAAAATATATTTGATTCAAACAAAAAACCCCCATGATAATAACATTTCTTAGGTGCATCATTTAATTTCTAATCAACTGGATTAAATAATGTAGTTACAGAGAGACGGTTTACAATTGGTCTAACTTCTGGTTTATAATATTTGCAAAAGGTATTTTGCTATCGTCAGTTGCCCCTAGCAAGAATTTCCTCAAGAGGAAAATTATCGACCCAGTTTTGTGAAGCCACAGCTGATCTAAACCTCCCAGGAGATGCCTTAATACCAGCTTCGACTAAAAGCTACTTGATCCAGCCTGCAATTAAGGTTTTTGATGCAGGTTTAGGTTCACCTCTAATATTTATAAACAAATTATTAAAATTTGTAGCATTCCTACGATTCTCAAGAATCGAGATCGTATGCTTAGCCCAGTAGACTGGGTCTAAATTTTTATTATGTTCATTAGAGATTAACCTCCAACTAGAATGTCTATAATCTACAGAATCAGTTTTTGATCCAAAAACCGGCCAAAACATTTATTACGTCATTTTGGTTTGAATAATTATTCGAATCAACTATGAGCAAAGATAAATCATGGATTTTTCTACCAGAGCATTATAGTTGAAAAAGAGCAGCTGTATGTCTCTGCACTTGAAAATATTGTTTTCATCAACACGTTTAGTCTCTCAGAAACTAGCGAGATCATTTATATTCCGAATCGGAGGCTTGACATTGTTGATCGGTTTATGTAACGCGATAGATTTTAGAACATGTTTTACTAGAACATTTGAGCTTAACTGGCCGGATAAGTCAGGGTTGCAGAGGGTTGCGACCACAGATTTGTGTAACAAAATAGTATTGTACGATAAATTATTAATTAAATGGAGATCAGATAAAAAATCTAGCCAAATCACTTGCTATTGGAGTTGAGGGGTTAACTTGGTGAGTTTCGCACCAAACTAGCCATCTTTTCCAAGCAACTTTATAAACTTTATGTGTTGAAGGATGCCATGACTTCTCAAGAAGTCCTATTTGAGTAGTATTCCAGGTTGTTAACGACCCAGACCACCCCCACATTTTCAAACTTCCAGAATCATGTCGTGAGCGCTCGGTGGTGGCAGTCCCGTTGTCGTGTCGGTCAGAACTTTTTCTAAATGATACAGCGTGAATGGGGCTGACAGCCTCCGTGGCGTAGCGGTAGCGAACGCGGCCGTTGCGAAGGAGGCGCGGGTTCGATCCCCGCACAGTGCAAATATTTGTATCCATGAATATGAATATTTGCACTGGTCTGGCCGTGCCTTGGAAAGCACGTTAAGCCGTTGGTCCTGATTGCCGTGCGAACATCTAGTGGCAGTCGTTGTGGGTTGTTGGAGCCCTCAAAAGTCTAACAATTGGTCTAACTACAATGCTTAGATATCGCCTTCGGGTTGTGGAGGTCAGACGGCAGTCGCTTCACCAAAAATATCGAAGTTTAGCCAAAATTAGCAGACTGGTAAAGCGGACCCCAGACTCCAAAGCTGAAAAAAGCTACGAGACTGGGATAAACGCTAAGATGATGATGATGACAGCGTGAATGGGGCCGCTAGAGAGCGTAACTTGATGTCGGGGCGCCAAAAAACTCGCTCCCATCGTGGAACTACCAGTAGGTACGTTCCTTGTGCTTGATTGAGATAACTTAGGACCTTGGGAATCAGAAAGGGTGGAGGAAACACCCATGCTAGGTTGTAATTCCACGTCTGGGAAAACGCGTCGCAAAAGAGGGCTTGGTCGTCGTTTTGGTCCAACGACACGTAATTCGTCACTACATGGGCTCGGTTGGACGCAAATAAGTCAATCAATGGAACTCCTCACTTGAGGAATATTTTGTTCGTGCATTTTGCAGACAGGTGCCACTCTGGAGTCATCTGGAGTCATTCGAAACCTCGACAAGTGATCTGCGTGGGCATTGTATATACCTGGTATATAAAGGACGTTCATGTGAATTTGATAGTCCTCCAATATTTGGAAAACTTTGTAGGTTATATCCAGGAGAGGAGCCGACTTGGTGCCCCCCTCGTGGCGGAGATTTGCGACTACCGACTTGTTGTCGTTCTGAATCAAAACTATTTTGTGACTCAGGAGCTGATAAGGATTTTCTAAAACTCTTAGGATTGCCAACATCTCCTTCTGGTTGCAATGAAGATCTTTCTCGGCTTCTGATCACAGACCCGAGAGAGAAGGATTGTCTAAACGGGCTCCCCAAGCGATGTCGGATACATCTGTTGTAAGGAAAAGAGACGGAGACGGCCTATGTATTTCCGATGGAAGATGACAATTCTGACTCCACCATATCAGATTGTCTTTGGCAGCATGAGGTAGGGTGTGTCCTGACCTGTGTTCCGACTTCAAGATTGCGTTCAGTAGGTTCAGAAGTGCTCGAAAGTTGAGCCTTCCTTTTGGTACTACAAAACTGGCAAAATTGAGGAGACCAACTAAGCTCTGGAGCTCCTTGATCGTTATGTGTTGCTTCCCTAACAATGACAAATTTTGTCTGCTAGTCGCGGAAGTTTCTCTTCGGGAAGGCGCTTGCAATTCGACCATGGATCTCAATGAATTCCTAGAAATCCTAGACTTTTCGACGGGGTGATAATCGACTTTTTGTAGTTGATAAGCCAACCCAACGTCGTTTCCAGAGTGTCAACCACAATCTTTACGTGATTCCGAAGTCTGTCTTCGTCCTGGTGAGCGATCAAGAAATCGTCGAGGAAACTATTATCCTGACACCTCGTTGCCTGAGTGTCTAGGCTATTCAATTCGTAAGCGCAGCAAAGGTCTTGGGCGCTGTGATCAGACCAAAAGGTAGGCAAGTCATTTCTAGTAATTCTTTGCGATAAATTAAGCGCAGAAACCTTCTGTGGCTGCGAGCCACAGGTAAATAAAAATACGCCTGCGAGAGATCGACTTTGCATAGCCAGTCCTGTGGTTGCAGAAAATCAGGAATGCGACATGCATTTATTAGCTTGAATCGATCTGTTCTGATATAAGAATTCAGAATTAAATTTAAATTAAGGACAAGAAACATTGATGACAGGAAACTTGGTGAAACAATGGCTCCTTTCAGAATTCCCTGTTCTATCATTTTGTTTAGGACAGGTGTCATTTCGGCACTTTCTGAAACATTTAGGTTGCTTCAGACAACGCTTGGGTGAACAAGCTGAGGCTTCAGGCAAAAAGGGTATGCGATACCCCGTTATTATTTTTAAGGTGTGATTTTGTGCATTCATTTCCATTGATCTCGAAACTACAGGAGACGGCCCGCTCTGAACGAGTCAATACTTACATCGTTTGTTGTCATTATTTTGCTGGGAGGGCGATGACACGCGTTTTCGCCCATTTCTTGGTTGATTATTTTGTCGTGTATTCGACCGGCCTCGAAAGCTATTACGGTTACTCGGTGCGACCGAATAATAATGAGCAGCATAAGCATTACAGCCACCTTGCGGAGGTAGGTTACCGCTGCTACAACCACCTTGCGCAGGCGGGTTACTGCTAGCACATCGCGAATGCGTAATATTGTGCTGGCAAGCCTGAGCTGTATGAGCATAACCCTGCGAGGGCTTTTTGTTAGGTTTTGGCCCCTGCGAGGGGCCATAAAACTTTTGCATCCACCTGCGAGGTAGATCTTATATTAGCCTTTTGCATTGGCCAAAAACATTTTCTTACACCCCCAGCTTTTTCCAAAGCAGCAGTAAATTTCTCTGGGTTAAACAGATTGGTACATGTCGGTGGAATTTTCTTTAAGTTTGACTTCATCAGGGGGTCCTTTGCCTGTTTAATGACACAGTCTCTCCGCATTTGGAGAATCTCAGCACGATGTCCACAAACGATCTGTAATAAGTCTGAAGAACACTTACTAAAGTCCCCTGTGGAAAAAATATCATTAACTTCCTGAAATAAAGCTTAGTTTCAAAATTTAAAGTCAAATCTTGATCACTATGAACACACTAACATTATCAGGTTGAAATCAAGATGGCAAGTCTCGCTTAGCGAGCCTTCTAGCCTCCTACCACTGCCACGCGGAAGTGACGTACTAGAAAGGGACAGATATATATAGAAACGTTGAAGGTGGGAAACGTAGGGCCTATCTCAATTAAATAAGCTTCGAATAACGGTCAAGTCAAATTAATCACTAGTTAACTTAAACATCTTTTATGAATAAGGGGGATAAAGTGAAAAAGAAAAAGTTTTGGAAGTATTCTGCTACTTTACATTTAACTAAAAAGAAAATGCTTTTTTTTAATTCTACGATTGTTTTTTAACAGGATCTGCAAGCGCAAGATCGTGCGCATCGTATAGGGCAACGTAACGAGGTGCGAGTGTTGAGACTGATGACCGTCAACTCCGTGGAGGAGAGAATACTCGCGGCCGCTAGGTAACATGTTCTATAAGTTTAATTATTTACGCTAATACTTGTCATGTCTTGAAAGAAATGTAACCCATATTATGATTTTAAAAGAGTGTCCATGGAGTTTCTTGCACGTTCTTCTCCATAGAGATCTACGCTTTGGAACGTGTAACTTAGCTTCACTTTTCTTGGGCTGACCGACATTAACTATTCAAAAGCACCAACGGATGGAAACCAATTTGAAATAAACAATTTTGATTTCTTGTTAGTCCAGTGGCTGAGCGATCGACTGCTGCACTGCGTGCCACGGGTTCGATTCCCTCACGGAACAAATATTTGTATGGCCTACAGATATTTGTTCCTTGTTTTTGTTTTTTTTCTGGCTGTTTGTGAATTTAAATGTTTGTAAACGCACCCACGACACAGGAGTAATTCATAGTGTGGGGCAACGTTTTAAAAAAATACAACGTCTACACTAAAAAAACATATATTAAAGAGCTAATAAAATAAACAATAATAAAATAAACAGCTTTCACACACAAATACAGCTTTCAAACAGCATTTGAGTGGACTGTGTATTGTAGTTTAGTGTGGGTCATTTTTTTTCACTTTTTTGAACAACTTGCTCCTTAAGACAAGCCTAAGAGTGTTTTTTTTTTAATTTGATGGCTTGTGGACCTTAGACAATGTTTTGAGTCCAGATTTCTTTTTGTTTCGCAGTGGATATCCTCATTACTCCACTCCATCGTGGGGGTGATGGGTACCATAATTATATTATGCCCATTTTATCTATACTAATATATATAAAGCTGAAGAGTTTGTTTGTTTGAATGCGCTAATCTAAGGAACTACTGGTCCGATTTGAAAAATTCTTTTTTCGTTGGATAACCCATTAATCCAGGAAGGCTTTAGGCTATGTAACATCGACCAATAGGAGTATATCATAACTAACTCCACAAGAACGAAGTCGCTGGCGGCTCTTAGTATAATATAATATTGTCCATTAAACTAACTTCTCTTATAAAAGGTATAAGCTGAACATGGACGAGAAGGTCATTCAAGCTGGTATGTTCGATCAGAAGTCGACAGGCTCTGAGCGTCAACAGTTCCTTCAGAGTATTCTGCATCAAGATGGCGATGATGAAGAGGTTTGTAGAACCATTTGAATCAAAAGAAATATTACACACTCCAGTGCGTAGGGCATTGAAGATTTCACAAAGAAGTTACTGGAGTAACTGCATAGTGAAATCTTCAATGCGCCAAATTGTTCACCGTTGCATGTGAAACAGACACATTGTGATTAATAAATTTGTAGGAAGAGAATGAGCTGCCAGACGACGATCTCATAAACGAGATGATTGCACGGTCAGAGGAAGAACTGGAGATATTCAAACAGATCGACATTGAACGCAAGAAGAACGAGACGCAATCCCGACTAATTGAGGAGTCAGAGCTGCCAGACTGGCTGGTCAAACACGAAGATGAGGTTGTTTGTAATAAGGTAATCCACCCTAATCTATAAAAGAAAAACCTTAAACACATTGTTGACTAATGCCATTTAGACACTTTCCACTGTGACGAACTTTTTAAAAAACAATACTTTTGTAACATATCACACCTATTTGACAGATTTATAATTTCTATCTTGAATTACTTGGTTGCGGTTACGAAGTTCACCGAAAGTATTTTTTTTTATATTCTATATAGGTACGTATTTCGTAAGAAACATGCAAATAAAAATTCAAAATTCAAATAAGCCGCCGAAACGCTTTATTCAGCAATATGGCGTCGCGCCATGTAAGTGACGTCACAGGACGATATAAACGATTTTCGGTTTCGCAGTGAGCACATAGAACAACAACAAGTGCTGATGCACGTATGACGTCATTGTGGCATTAGCCAATCCGGATCGTTTCACAATATGTGGCGCGAGATACAAAAAGTCAAACATATTTTTGTGTTTTTGGATATATTCATTGTTATTATTTTTATTAAAACTCATGTAAATGACACAAAGAACCCTCATTTTATGCAGTTAAAGCAAATAATCGCAATAAATTTCATACTGTCAAATAGCCAATTATTGTCTTGTAATGTCTTGGCAGGATTTTGAAAATTACTGTTAACTTGCCGTGTTCATCCAGATGCCCTGGATGTTCATAGGTCTACTTCTTATATTATGCTGTGCTAAAACAACGTATTTACGTTCAGGGGCAAGGCTGGAACTACCTAGACGAGGACGAGACACTAGGGCGCGGCTCGCGGCAACGTAAAGAGGTTGACTACACAGACTCTCTCACGGAGAAGGAGTGGCTGAAGGCCATCGATGATGAGTTTGAGGAGGAGGAAGAGGACGACGATGATGACGAGGTCCTCGACAAGAAACGCAAGAAAGGACGTAAGCGCCGGTAAGATTCAGGGAACTGTGTAGGCCACTTAAACAACTTTTTTTTTTATGCAAAACCCGAAACACTTGTCCAGTATTTTTAAGTAAAGAATCTAGGTACAAAATTTCATAAAGATATGAAAAAACACAAAGTTATGAGCTTCTTATCCTACTTGGCTGCCCGAACAAAAATATGGTCCACACTCCACACAGACGGGCGAGCGGTGCATTGACCTCTGGCGTCAGCTGTTGCACGGGCGATGATCTACCGATAGCACCATACCGCGCACGGTAACTACACTGCCACAATTTCTAAATGTATTTGGGAACAAATATAACATGGTGTAAAAATGATTGGAATCGATTCAGTTGCTTATTCTGAACAAACTATTTTGCATAAACAAAAAATAATGTTGTATATTTTGTTTTGGGCCAAAACAGTTGGAAGCCCAATCATGAAAGTCTATGCTGATCCGAAATAAAGTTAGGGAAAGTTTTATTAATTGTAGATAATTTTACAGCCGCCAAGAAGAATCTGACGAAGAAGAAGCACCAAGTTCATCTAAGAAAAAGAGTAAAACAGAAATCAATCAACAAAAGAAGAGATGGAAGAATATTATGAAGAAAGTTATTGATTATTCAGATGAGTAAGTAAACTAGTTTCTCTACTGAATATGACCATCCTTAGTTAACAATAATATCCTTTTAAATTCAATAGTGTTTACAACATACTAAATAATAAATGTTTCAGGGCTGGGCGTGTGCTATCGGAGCCGTTTATGAAACTCCCTTCGCGCCGCGAGTTGCCGGATTATTATGACGTTATTAAAAAACCCTTGGATATTAAAAAAATTATAAACAGAATTGAAGATGGCAAGGTAAATAAAACTAATGAAGAGGAATGAATAATGCTTTGTTACTTAATCATATAAAGACCCGATTTTCACAGAATATTCCTTTTTTTTTTTTCAACAGTATGCCGACATATCGGACTTAGAACGTGATTTCTTTACCTTATGCGCCAACGCTCAGACGTACAACGAAGAGCAGTCGCTGATATATGAGGACTCTGTACGCTTGCGCAACGTATTCATTGAAGTACGACGTCGCTACGAGAGCGGACAGAACTCAGACGATTCTGACGATAATGATAAAGGTACCTACAACTTGTGCGATATATTTTTTTGTAATTAACTTTTGACAAAGTAGGGTAGGCAACACTGAAGCGGTAACAAAATTAGTATATGTAACATCTTTTTCAATTTAGCTAGCTCAACTTCAGAATATTACTACTGACATGCTGCTTATTGTACCTGCACCTACAATGGCAGATTATTTTCAAACAGTCTCCTTATGTGATATCATAATAGACTGTTGTGCAAGATCAGCACAAGCAATGTTCTATTTTGTTTGCCTGTTCTATTACTGCTGGGAAAAAGCCTCCCGAAATTATTCCAAAACCCTCTTTTCCCATTTTAGTTCAAACAAGTTTATTATTTTCCTTCTCTGTATCAGAGGAGACCCAGCAGTGGGACGATAAAAGGTGAAAGTCAGTTTATTAAAGTTTATCTCTATCAACAGATGACGATGATTCGGATGGCGAATCTAACCGCTCCGTCAAAATGAAGATCAAGTTGAAGGGTAAGAGCAAGAACACACCATCCAGGAAGCGGAAACAGCGGAAGTATATTTCTGATGACGAAGATTATGAAGACGATTAAACTCTAGTGTAACCTTCGTAGTATTATACCCTTATAATTCCTAAAAAAATATGATCAATCTTATAAAAATAATAAATTTTATCTCCATAGACAAGTTTCATTAAACTAGCCATTAAAGACAAAATTCTATTTTAATTATCTCAATTTCGACAATTTATTATTAAATAAATATATTACAATTTATATTAGTAGAACCAATAATTTCTGCGCTCCATGTTATGCATTACTTCAGCTTATTATATGACAAAAATATTTCATGTTTATATAACAGAAGTTTTCAGTAACTTCTTACTAGTGAATAAGTATATTATTAGAAATAAAATACTTATAGTTAAGCATTAAACTGACTTTTATAAAATATTTCAATTCATGTAAATCTCAGTGGCAGGCCAGGATTTAACATGTATGAATAGCTTGGGTTTTCTGGCAAGAACCCTATCAGACAAAAAAAACAGTGAGCTTAATTAAATCCTACAACTTGCCTTAATTCCTGGTTGCATAAATTTTTACATATTTTATGTCAATGAACATTAAATATATATAAATATTACAGTAAGATCTAAATTATTCTATATTTGACTTTGATTAAAACTAATATTTTTACCACAAGACATCAAAACAGTGTTGTTTGGAATTTAGGTATGTAGGATTAGTATAATAGGGTTTTATGTATGTGCTTTGGCATCAATAAATAAATTTCTATGTTTAATTGATGTTTTATTTGACATAGGAGCTAGGTACTTTCCCATCAGTCTTTTCTACAAGTTTCCCTAAAGTACTCTTCCAGTCTGCCCATTTGTAGTCCACTCCATGAATAGTTTTCATGTGTTTATTTAAACTTGGACTGTAGCTGAACTTTTGCCCACAAGTTGGACACGAGTATGGTTTGTCGCCACTGTGTACTCGCAAATGGCGACGAAGGCTGCTTTGTGTATAGAAGCCTAGATAGCACAAGTCGCATTTGAAAGTTCTGTTGCCAGTATGCCTGAAACAGAATAAGTGCAAATTTAATTATTTATTTGTAATCCTATACTATTTCATACGGGGAGGGTGTATCTGACATCGTAACGCAAACTTCGCGAAAAGGCATGCCACTAATAAAATGATGATAGTCATTTATGTCGTTAATGATAGGTAACAGAAATCACAGTTTAAAAAAAAATCCGCTTGGCTTTTGTACGTTGCAAGCGTGCCGCCGCGAGATTTTTGTAGGTATAACGTTGATGTGAACTCTATTAAATTCGCTGATTGGAGTTTTTCGAGTTTTGTTCACATTGCGCTTTTGTGTAATTAGCGAATTATTTAATTTTTACTTTAAATTGGGTTATAAGAGTATAGCAATTATGAACGGTCTAAAGTATATGAGATACAGATCGAAGAACAGGCCTCTGCATATGCTCTTTCTAGATATGCAGAAGGCCTTCGACTGTGTCCCTCGCGGGGTGATCTGGTGGGCACTGAGGTCCAAAGGGGTACCTGAAGCCTATGTTGACATAATTCGAGATATGTACCCCAATTCCGATTCCGTTATTAGGACCGCTGTTGGCGACACTAAACCCTTCCCCATCACCGTCGGAGTCCACCAGGGTTCCGTCCTTAGTCCGTATCTGTTCAGCGTGATATTAGACGTCTTGTCGGACAGCATTAAGGACTTACATGAGCAGCCTCCCTGGCTACTCATGTCATCATCATCATCCCAGCGTTAATCCCAGTCGCATCCGAAGCCTTTTCAGCTTTGGAGTCTGGGGTCCGCTTTACCAGTCCAACTGCTGATATGGCTAAACTTCGACATTTTCCGTGAAGCGACTGCCGTCTGACCTCCACAACCCGAAGGCGACATCGAAGCATTGCAGTTAGACCAATTGTTGGACTTTTGAGGGCTCCAACAACCCGTAACGACTGCCACTAGATGTTCGTATGGCAACCGGGACCAACGGCTTAACGTGCTTTCCGAGGCACGACCAGACCAGTGCAAATATTCATATTCATGCATACAAATACTTGCACTGTGCCCTGGCTACTCATGTATGCTGACGATATCGCGCTGACGCGGACAGGGAACGGTTGGTGCGGCGTGTGAATGCGTGGAAGGACTCGCTTGAGAACGGAGGTCTGAAACTCAACGTGGCGAAGACCGTGTACTTAGCCAGCAACACGACAGACCCCATGTCTGTGCACATAGGCGGAGACATGGTCGAGTGCACGGACCAGTTTAAATACCTGGGGTCTGTGCTCCACGCATCCGGCGACATTGATTGCGACGTCAGGGCACGTATTTCCGCAGCTTGGGCAAAATGGCGTGAGGTGGCGGGTGTCATTTGTGACCCCATAATGCCGGTTAAGCTTAAGGGGCAGGTCTATAAAAACCATCATTAGACCTGTTCTCCTGTATGGCAGTGAGGCGTGGCCTGTGCTTGAGCGACACAAGCAGGAGCTGCGTGTCACGGAGATGAATATGTTGCGGTGGATGTGTGGAGTTACGCGGAAAGACCGCATCAGGGCCTCCCGCATCCGGGGCAGCCTTCATGCCCGTGACATTGCAGACAAACTGCAGGAGGGTTGCCTACGCTGGTACGGCCACGTCTTACCCAAACCGGCATATTACGTGGGTAACAGATGTCATGCCATGGCTCCTCCGCCGGGCCGGAACAAGCGGGGTAGACCAAAGAAGTGCTGGCTTGACATTGTAAGAGATGACATGCGTGCGAACAAGCTCTTACCACAGGATGCTAACGATCGTGCGAAATGGAGGAGAATGTGCAGGAAAGCGGACCCCGGACTCCAACAAGAATGCGGCGGATGCAACCGAGATAAACGCTGAGATGATGATAAAGTGAAAAAAACTACATACTGTTACGAATGGACCTTATGTCGATGGCATAAGGTTCAATATCGCGTGACATGCAGTGTGTCACTTTTAAGTCCTATTCCTCCAGATCTAGACATTTTCTAGGTACAATAATAAAACGCATTACTAGACTTAGGACGGCCTATCGAATGGTACAGGTATCAACAGTTTTGTCAACAAAGTGTCGACATCGAAATTTCTAGAAACCCGGTTCCGGGAATTACCGTAGGTACTTCCGAGTGACCTCGAACTTATGTGCTATTATTATTACGCCTAGAGGATTCTGGAATGTTCGATCAGCTGGCCTATATAAAGCGCCGCAACGCCGACGCACAGTCAGTCTACACTCGACTAGCGATACGAAAACAGCGACAGTTAAGAAGCGATCTTAAAGAAGACCTACTGCGACAATTACAACGAGAACTTCGAGTACTACGTGAAGTAACATCTGCAGCGTTATTGTGTGTTTACAACACGGACTTCGTGGACATAAGGGAAGACTTCGGTGCAACGTCAGCGACATTCTACTTGTCATTGCCTACAATCGACTGTACCTTCGTTGCCAATAAACTTCGTAACCCTTAACCGGCGTTTAAGTACCCCTAGCCCGTAACAACTGGTGTCAGAAGCGAAATGCCGATCACGCCAAGGGAAGACGAGAATGTTCGCACGCGACGACAAGCAGCGATGGATTTGGCGCGTCAAGAGGAAGAATCGCTTAGTGTCCCTGCACCCGTAGTAGAAGCGGCCATCGTGACACCTATAAGTGCACCTACTACCACCACTATTCCTGGAAGCAGCGGATCCGATTTATCGGTGTTACTGGCTCACTTGACGGCGCAAATAAAGCTGAGTATAGCAGAATCCCAGGCGCAAATAAAAGGCATAGTAGCAGAATCACAGGCAAAATCCCAGGCAGAAATCCAGGCACAAATTAAAAGTGTAGCAGAAACCCAAGCTCAAATAAAAAAATCCCAGGCAGAAACCCAGGCAAAAATAGATAAATCCCAGGCAGAAACCCAGGCAAAAATAGATAAATCCCAGGCAGAAACCCAGGCACAAATCATTAAAAGTGTAGCAGAATCCCAGGCAAAATCCCAGAAATTAGTGTTGGAACTTAATGAAAAATGGAAAGAAACCAAAGAAGAGGTCAACGAGCTTAAAATAAAAACAGCACAACAGGATACGCGCATAGACCAGCAAGATGCTCGTATAGACAAACATGATGCGCGTTTCGAGGCACTTGACAGCACCATCATGGAGTGTGAGAAAGAAATAAAATTCCTCCATGATAAGGTACAGAAAGGAGGCATCAAAGGGGTGATACCTAGTGCTTTGCCGACGTTCCAAGTGCCTCATTTTGACGGAACAACGTCATGGGTGGCCTTCCGCCTTCAATTCGAAAAGGTCGCAAAAGGCAACAACTGGGACGACGATCAAGCGGTAACCGCTCTTACGCTTGCTCTGCGTGGTGATGCAGTACAAATTCTCGAAAATATTTCCGGCGATTGCAATACCCTAACCTGTCTGCTAGAAGCGTTGGAGTCTAGATACGGGGAGAAACACCTCGAACATGTCTACAGGGCTCAACTCCGCGACCGCACACAGAAGAGCAGTGAGGGTTTGCAACAATGGGCAACGGAAATAGAACGTGTTGTTCGGAGGGCGTATGCATCAACACCGGGATTAATTGATGCTACTACGGTGCAAGCTTTTACTGATGGAATCCGAGATGCAGAAGTCAGGGCTGCAGTTCGTCTGGGTCACCATCAGACTCTGAAGGCAGCCTTGACACACGCTCTGGAGGTGGAAGCAGTACGCCAAGACGGCCGACAACAGCACCGCATTCGCGAGGTAACCCCAATAATTAAAACTCGGCAAGGACCAACCTGCTATGAGTGCGGCGAAAAGGGTCATATTCGGATCAATTGTCCCAGGAAGTCTAAGGGAAGAAGTACTTCTGGGACACAGGTGGAAGCCGAGGATTTAAACTAGGAACAGCCAGGGCTATGGGGCGAGTACTGGCTGGTCGACATGTAGCCCCCATTATAACAGTATCACAAGTGGGTGACGGAAACAGTCTCATTATAGAAGGAGAACTGAATGGTAAATCCTGCAGTTTCACATTGGATACTGGTGCATCAAGAACCATTGCACGACCGGAGCTATTTCCTCGGACCATAGTATGGAAAAGAGGATCTTCACAATGCCGATTACAAACCGCCACTGGCCAACCAGTACTCGTCCTTGGTGAAACGAACGTGACTTTGAAAATGGGTGATAAGACATTCACGCACCCTGTTTTAGTAGCGAATATTACAGATGATTGCATAATAGGACTGGACTTTTTGAAGAAACAGCAGTGCGTCCTTAATGTAGCAAAAGGAGTATTGAGTTTTCCAGAACAAGAAGTATTTCTTCAAGGTGGAAAACAGGGGTCAGTGTACTGTGTAAGGAGAACGGTATTACCACCAAGATCAGAAACCTTAGTAGATATTAGATTATCACCAATAGGATGCCGTAAACGTTGCATTATAATAGAAGATTCTGGAGATCACCCAGACTGGATAACAGCAAGGACACTGATGATGATTTCCGATAAACCAAAAGTACGCATTATCAACGTTAGTAACAAGGAAATAATTCTTGAAAAGAATTGCATCGTGGGTGTGTGCGACCATGTAGCATCATTGCGAAAAACAGAGGCGCACGAAAAGGAACGTGATAAGAAGTGGCAGGAACATATATCGACACTAATCGAAAATTGTAAGGGCAATTTAAACAAGTTCGAAAGTCACAAAGTTAAGCAACTGTTACATAACTTCCATGACATCTTCTCGAAGACCGACGGTGACGTGGGAAGGACCGGGCTCGTCAAACACCATATAGATACGGGTGATACACCGCCGATAAGACAGAGACCACGTCGTATCCCCTTTGCAAGAGAACAGGAAGTCACGGAAATGTTAAGAGATATGGAGAAAAACCGGATTATAGAAGCATCCACCAGCCCTTGGTCATCTCCAGTAGTCCTAGTCAAGAAAAAGGATGGAAGCACAAGGTTTTGCGTTGACTACAGGATGTTGAATGATGCCACGAAAAAGGATAGTTATCCTCTGCCACGTATAGATGACACTTTGGACTTGCTAAGTGGCATGAAATGGTTCTCCACAGTTGACCTCAAAAGTGGATACTGGCAGGTGGAAATCTGTCAGCAGGATAAGGAAAAGACCGCTTTCACCACTGGTCCTGGGAACGGTCTCTGGCAATTCAATGTCATGCCATTTGGACTGTGCAACGCTCCAGCAACATTCGAGCGCCTAATGGAGCGCATTTTGGTGGGGTTGCTTGATGATGCATGCCTGGTCTATTTGGATGACATCATCATTATGGGACGAAACTTCGCAGAACACCTACGCAATTTAGAGAAAGTGTTCCAGAAACTGCGTGAAGCGAATTTAAAACTCAGTCCTAGTAAGTGTACACTATTCCAGAAAGAAGTTGGATACTTGGGACACATTATTTCGGCGCAAGGAATTCGAACAGACCCTGAAAAAATAAAAGCCGTGTCGAAGTGGCCTACCCCTCGTAATAAAACTGAGGTACGCTCTTTCTTGGGTCTATGTGCATATTACCGTCGGTTTGTGAAGAACTTCTCCGAGTTAGCGAAACCGTTGCATCGTTTAACAGAGGAAAAGTGTCTATTTGAATGGAACTCTGATTGCGAACAGGCATTTGCTCTACTGAAAACTCACTTGTGTGAGGCTCCTGTACTAGGTTACCCTAGTAGGGAAGGCCGATTTTTGGTAGACACAGATGCCAGTAATGTGGGTATTGGAGGAGTTCTCTCTCAAACACAAGGAGATAGGCAGGTCGTTATCGCATATTTCAGCAAATGCCTTTCCAAGCCAGAAAGAAATTATTGTGTTACCCGCCGAGAACTTCTAGCCGTTGTTAAGACCTTACAACACTTCAAGAAATATTTGATTGGGAGGCAGTTTACACTTCGTACCGATCACGCTGCCTTACAGTGGCTCCTCCAGTTCAAAGACCCAGAAGGACAAGTAGCAAGGTGGATAGAGCAGCTGCAAGAATTTGACTTTGTCACTGAACATCGGAAAGGCAAGTCACACAATAATGCTGATGCTTTGTCTAGACGACCTTGCGAAGAATCTTGCCGACATTGTGCCAAACAGGAAAAGAAAGAGAACGTAAGGATTATCCAGGTGAACGCTTTGGACGAAGACTGGGATAATCAATCATTGGAAGACGCACAAAGGGAAGATAGTGACGTGAAGACAGTAATCGAATGGAAACAACGTGGCCAGAGGCCCGCTTGGAGTGAAATATCAGCGCTTAGCCCAACAGTAAAAAGTTACTGGGCTCAGTGGGACAGCCTGATAATTGATAATGGAGTTCTCAAGAGGAAATGGGAATCACCCAGTGGACAGGAGGTCACCTTACAGATAGTTGTCCCCTGCGATAAAGTCGCGTCAGTGCTAAGACAGGTGCACGACGGAGTATCCGGAGGACATCTAGGAGTAAAGAAAACCCTGGAGAAGGTGAGGAAAAGATTCTACTGGGTGCATTGCCGCGAAGACGTAGAGGACTGGTGTAGAAAATGCGTAGCTTGCTCCTCAGTAAAGGGACCGCAAACGAGGGCCAGAGGTCGGCTGAAAGTGTACAATGTTGGTGCACCATGGGAAAGAGTTGCTGTCGATATAGCTGGGCCATTCCCTGTTACTGAAGAAGGGAATAGGTATATCATCGTCATGCAAGACTATTTCAGCAAATGGCCAGAAGCTTTTGCAGTACCCAACCAAGAAGCTCATACGGTCGCCAAAAAGCTAGTTCACGAGGTGTTCTGTCGATTTGGCGTTCCCTTGGAGTTACACTCAGACCAGGGTAGAAACTTCGAGTCTTCACTATTTCAAGAGGTTTGCCAACTACTCGGGATACATAAGACTCGTACAACACCGTATCACCCACAGTCAGATGGAATGGTCGAAAGATTCAATCAGACGTTGGAGAATCATTTGGCCAAAGTAGTGGAAGAACACCAGAGGGATTGGGACCAATACATTCCACTCTTCTTAATGTCATACCGCTCTGCAACACATGATAGCACAAATTGCACACCGGCGAAAGTCAACTTCGGCCGAGAAATTAGACTACCCATAGATGCACTAACCGGAACACCTCCCGATACTCCTAACCTAGCCGTCGACTATGTGGCCGACCTACGGCGTAAATTAGATGGAATACATGAGCTAGTGAGAAAGAATGGTCTGAAAACCAGTGAGAAAATGAAAATCCGATACGACCGCAAAGCTAACGTGCCCGGATTTGAAGAGGGAACTTTGGTATGGTTACATAATCCCATAAGGAGAAAAGGAAAGAGTCCGAAATTTCAAGCCAAATGGGAGGGTCCGTACACGATAGTAACCAGAATAAACGATGTCACCTACAGGATTAAGAAAGGGCCTAGAGGGAAGCTGAAGATCGTACACGTAGACCGCCTAGCTCGCTATTATGGATCAAATCATGCTCGGGACGAGCATGACTAAGAAGGGGGCAATGTTACGAATGGACCTTATGTCGATGGCATAAGGTTCAATATCGCGTGACATGCAGTGTGTCACTTTTAAGTCCTATTCCTCCAGATCTAGACATTTTCTAGGTACAATAATAAAACGCATTACTAGACTTAGGACGGCCTATCGAATGGTACAGGTATCAACAGTTTTGTCAACAAAGTGTCGACATCGAAATTTCTAGAAACCCGGTTCCGGGAATTACCGTAGGTACTTCCGAGTGACCTCGAACTTATGTGCTATTATTATTACGCCTAGAGGATTCTGGAATGTTCGATCAGCTGGCCTATATAAGGCGCCGCAACGCCGACGCAGAGTCAGTCTACACTCGACTAGCGATACGAAAACAGCGACAGTTAAGAAGCGATCTTAAAGAAGACCTACTGCGACAATTACAACGAGAACTTCGAGTACTACGTGAAGTAACATCTGCAGCGTTATTGTGTGTTTACAACACGGACTTCGTGGACATAAGGAAGACTTCGGTGCAACGTCAGCGACATTCTACTTGTCATTGCCTACAATCGACTGTACCTTCGTTGCCAATAAACTTCGTAACCCTTAACCGGCGTTTAAGTACCCCTAGCCCGTAACAATACTTTTTTTAAATCAGTTTACCGACGAAAAATTCCACCACTAGGGGTTTCATATACTGGATCCATGGTACTCGTTTGTGTGTTGATGTCAGGTACACCCTTTATATCATTCAGACTGCTTGCACCAAAATTGTAAACTTCTTTGAGTGCAATGTACACTGTGTCAATGTCAATGTGTGTCGTTATTACAGATATTGTTTAAATTGAAACTACTCAACTCATAATATGCTTACCTTTTTAAATGAACAATTAGATTTTTCTTTGTATGTGTTTTGTATCCACATAAATGACAATGTAATTTCTTTTCCAAACTATGTTTTTTTCTGTGATTGCGTAGTTCTGCAGATGTGACAAATGTGTCTCCACAATCTTCACAGTTATAATTAAATATTTTGTAATGTCTATGCATATGACCCTTGAGGGATTCCTTTGATTTTAATGATTTAAAGCAAATGCTGCAGGAGAAGCTAGCATTCTCATGGACACGCATATGTTTTTTCATTGTGAAAGCATGTTTAAACTGCTTTCCACATAAACTGCAAGTGAAATATGTGGTTGTACTATGTGTTTTATGATGAGCTGTAAGGCTTGATGACTGTGTAAAACTTTTACCACATTCGCAGCTATATGGCCTCTCTCCATTGTGGGTTCTCATGTGACTGACTAAGGTCTGGCTGTGTGGTGTTGAGTAAGAGCATGATGTGCAATGGTATCTTCTGGACGCACCAAATCCCGAAACTTTGCCAATATGTTTTCTTTTTTCATGCATAGATTCATAATGCTTCATGAGTGTTATCTTTGTTTTTAAAACTTTGTTGCAGATATTGCATTTAAAACTCTTACTTGCATTAATTACTTCACTCTCATTACTTTCAACTTTTTCAGTGTCTTTGGTATAGAGATCATTTAATTCTGTAAAATCACTTGGAGATGGGCCTGTGTCAGTATTTTCATCGTGTGTTAACACATTATTAGCTATATCATTCTCGGCCTTAAAAGTGCTCCCTTGTAGGTGTTGTTTGTAATATAATTTAATTCGTGCACTGAGGGTAATGCATTTCAGCCTAAAGCTGTTAGCACTATTTAATTCTTGTAAGCAATCTCCACACATTAGAAAGGGCATGAATTTATCATGAGTTAAAGTAACTTGAAAACAAAGATATATTCTATTTAGGACCTCTTGAGAATCATCACTCTCAGAGAACAAACTAATACTTTCTTTAGCATTCTGCAAGCATATCCTACACAAACCTTGCATGTTTATATCAACGGGTACAGAGTAAGCCATAACTTTAAATTAAATTACTTTGGGTAATACAATAATGCTTTAGTGTTCCCTTGATTTTTACTTCCAACGCCAAGGTATGGATGGAATGTTACTAGTATGTTCTCTGTTTAATATAGTAATCACTGTAATGTATCAACCAAGCAGCAAAGAGAAAATAAGGAAAGTTCGCAACCGAATTTTCATGATGAAAATATCAAATTATTTTGTCGTGTTTTGTTTACCACAGAGCAAGTAATCACTACGTTTTTGTTTACCAAAATTGACAATATCAATTAATTTTTTTTTTGGTTTGCTTCTTTCCGTTCTTCTGAACGGAAAAGGCAAAGGCATAGTACGCCATACAGCCTAGTCTTCAGTAAGTTTTTTTTCTTGAGTAAGTTTATATCCTAACTTATCCTTCTTTTTTTTTTCTCGCCCCTGGACCCATTCATAAGGGGCGGAAAAGGGCGTTATCCGCCCTTCTTCGGCGCCCGGTGCATCTTCTGCGGCCCGGGAAGGGAGTTGCGGTCTCTCTCTCCCGTTCCGCAGCTTCCTTCTGTAACATCACGTCCTCGCAGAAGGACAGCACCGCGTCCCACGACTCTGCGGTACCGACCATCCTCCGCACTACTGCTGGCAGCGTCAGGTCGCCTCCTACTTCATTTGCGAGGACACGGCGCTGCTCCTCCCAAATCCTAACTTATCCTAGCTTAACTTAACCTAATCTATCTCCTTTCGTTTCCCGCGTGAAGCTGATAAGGAAGAATTTGAGGTAAGGTCATGATGTGGTCACTATGCTACAATATTTCACTGTTCTTTATAAATTATTCACTGAATGCACTTTTTACTACATAAATCACGCGCTTTTATTTACTATAAATAATTTTAAAAGTCCAATTAAAAATGAGGGTGACACTCATCTTGACATTCCCGCCAGACTCCCATTAACAAGCAACTATATAAGCCACAGAATACTAAAAATATCCAAAGATTTAGGGCGCGGCCACTGGGTGACCTTCTCCCTCATCATGCCCTGCAGGGCGGGATTCCATCTCGGAGTCATACAATATGGACTCCGAGTCCGATGGTCCATCCCGCAAAAATTGCCCGGCAGGGGCGGGGCCCCATCGAACGGTGGGGCCCCGCCCCTGCCAGCTCTCGTCCTGAGGATCTTGGAAGCTGGTCTGTCCGGGCTTCCGGATCCAGCTCCCTCACCTTCTGACCCGCTGTCTCCCCAGCGCTTCCGTGTGACCTTCCTGCTTCCCCCCTCACATGGGAATCACCATGGGCAGACAGCGTGTCACGTGCCCCCTCGCTGGATAGCACCGTGATCTCGTATGTTACGAGATATATGTTCAGGTAAGATGTTTTTTGGAACAGAATAACATCTTACCTGATTTAGAATCTGGTTTCAGAAAGCAGCGCAGTATATCTACTGCTATACTGGATGTTACTCATAATATATTATCTGCCCAAGATGGAGGAATGTGCTCATTGCTGATTTTGCTCGATTTTTCCCGTGCATTTGACGCAATAAATATTTCGCTACTACTATCAAAGTTAAATTACTATGGTTTCGACGCCAGCGCTGTGCAATGGTTCCGCAGCTATCTAACCAATAGGAAGCAATTTGTTGATTTGCGTTTGGGTGACGGCACTACCCTCAGATCGACACATTCTTCTGTAGACAGAGGTGTCCCTCAGGGCTCCATATTGGGCCCGATTCTTTTTATTTTGTATAGTGCGGTGAAGTGTCTCCATAAATGCAAGAACCATATATATGCCGACGATGTCCAACTTTATATATCTTTTAGACCAGTCGAGTACAATAGTGCAATTCTTAATTCAAAAAGGATCTTAACGATGATCTTCAAAGAATCGCCGCCTGGTCGGAGGAGAACTGCCTGTCGTTAAATCCAATAAAAACTAAATATATAGTATTTGGCACACGGCAGCAGTTGAGTCGATTACCAGTGACATTTGAGTTAAGACTTATGGGAGAACCAATTGAGCGGGTGTATGAAGCGCGGAATCTAGGTGTCAATATGGACAAAGATTTGCGTTTTGAGAAACACATAGCAGACCCGGTTAGGAATAAAGGAACTGTTATTATCGCCTAAAAGTTTTGTATAACATGAGGCCATATTTTTCCGTAAAACTAAGGGAACAGCTAGTAGAAACCTTGGTTTTCTGTTCAGGTTGAATTATGCTGACACAGTTTACAGCCCGCGCATATTAGCTCGTACTGACCGCCTCATACAAAGGGTGCAAAACGCCTGTGCTCGTTTTTGTTACGATATTCTTCGCAGAAGCCATGTAACCATTGATAAAATATTAAACTAAGGTGGATATGTCACTAGCGCACTAAAAATGAAGCGTACAAAAAGAAGTAAGTCCTGTATCTCGCTTTAGTCACTCTCGATACACCCGTAAAAACAAACAACAAACACTAACAGCGCAAACGACAAACACTAGCCGTCTTTTTCTTCTCTATGCTTTAGATTGCGCCCCATCTCACTCGCACTGTACCAATGTATGCCGAATAAAAATATGCATGTGTGCTGCTGCTGTGTCCGGCACATTTTTTTTGGTCAGTTTGTTACAATATATCGTATCTGTTTAATATTTTATCAATGCATGTAACACCTTTTCTTAAATAAGCACTTTACGCTGAAGGTGAAGTCCAGACGCAAACTGCACTTGGCTTGCCTTTTGTTTGGGGTCAGCTGCTTTTACGGGTAGCTTTCGCTATGCGGCGGCCAAAGTATGGAACAATTTACCACCACCAATTAGGATAATAAACACAATAGGCGCTTTTAAACGACGTTTGCGGCAGTATCTCATAGAATCGCAGAGGCAGTTAGACATGGTCACACTAAATGTGTCAATTATATGATGAAGTCGGCTTACCTGCTTGCAGCGTTGTGCGGTGAAGCTGCAGTGCGCGTGTTAAATAAATTATGGCAGGCATTCGTTTTGAAACTTTCTGTTTTTTTACAAAGTTACATTTATATATATAAATGTAACTTTGTGTTGTTTGTGTTTGTGTGTGTGTATATATATATATATATAGATATCCCTTTGGGCACTTTGTTGATCAGACGTGCCGTATAGGTAGTAATTTGTTGATCCATTTTCACTTGTTGATCCGGGGGCCTTTTCTTGATCCGTTGCCATCTCACCATAAAAATGTGGCTCCGTTCGGAGCCACATGTGTCACGATGAATAATAATAAGTAATAACAATAATTAAGGGCTGTTTTATACAAATCCACCTTTTTGGCGTCTGACCAGTTGTTGATCCAATTCAAACGGACCAATCAGGGCGCAGCATTTGCCAAGGGCGTGAAGCGATTGGATAAGCAGCAGCTTCTTTTTTTAAGTATGTTCACTGAGTAATCTCAGACGCCTGGATCGATTTTCAAAATACTTTGTTGTTTGGAAAGGTAAACTTTTTAAGCGGTCCCGTAGTCAAAATATAAAGAAATAAAATAAATTTCTGTTAAGTATATAAAAACAATTTTTACGTTTTATGTATACGAAATGTCATTATGAGTAGTAAAATAGAAACAGAACTATATCAGTAAATAAATAAATAATTTAAAACACAATAATTTAATCTATTTTATGCACGTAAAAATAGTATATATAAACAAAACCCTGTCCGACCCATAAGGATAATAAAGGTTAGGTAAACACTTGACCAAATATAATATAAAATTTTACATAATCATCATAGTAACAATTGTAATGAATTTTGAAATAATCCTTTTTTCCCGGGAATTAATTCCAATTTCCCCGAAATTTCGCAATTTTTAAAAAAGTGACAACACCGGTATTATTATAAGCGAATAGCGACGTGACCACGTCACAGGTGCCGCGTGCCCAGCCCCCCGCCGCGCCGCCGCCCGCGGAAGGGGTTGCGTACCGCACATGTATTAAGTTACCTCTTTTTGCGAAATAATATTTATTTTTTTAGGGGGTTTTTTAAGTTTAGCCTGTCTTTGTGGTAATTTGTCTTTTTTGGGTTTAATTTTTATTTTTACGTGCATAAAATAGATTAAATTATTGTGTTTTAAATTATTTATTTATTTACTGATATAGTTCTGTTTCTATTTTACTACTCATAATGACATTTCGTATATAAAACATAAAAATTGTTTTTATATACTTAACAGAAATTTATTTATTTTTTATATTTTATTTTTTGCATACACTATTCACATTGCTGTATAAAACTGTTTTACATCCGTCACTTCACATATCAGGTTCAGTTGAAAACCAGCGTCAGGCACTAGTTGTCTGGCATTTTTGCTGAACTGGGCCTTTTTGGCGCGCCGGGAGCACATTCCTGCTAGGTTTCTACATTAATTTGCTTTATCACAATTTACTTTGTTTTATTATTACTATGTTTTACTTTTTAATGTTTGTCTTTATCTGATGTATTGTGTGTCTTTTAGTCTAGCTAAATAAATGTATTTTCTTTCTTCCTTTTCTTCTTTCGATACGTCCGGTGATACCGGCTGCATCTAACTCTTCCATTCTCCTCTCCGTTTCGTTCCCTTCCATGTTGCATATCGTAGTAGCTTGCCTGCTGTCGTCGTCATTTTTGTTTCCGGTCCGTTTTGTGTTTTTTTTTCATACTTGTTCCCACGAGCTTAGCGATTTGTAGTCCATCTGGGCAGAGCGTCGTGAACTGGACCTCCTCCAGCCATTCATCCTTTCGCCGAGCGCCCAAAACTTAGGATTAGATTGCACTTTCGATGGTTATTCATTTGGCCCGTGGCCCGGACAAATGCCCTGACAGCCCCCGGTCAACTAAGGGATTACGGTGTGCGAGGGTTTTTATAGTGGTTTTCCTTCCACGCGACCCGGGCAAATAACCCGACGGTCCCCGGTCCCCGAAGGGATTACGGTATAGGTGCCCCAGCATGCGTCCACTTTGACTCTGCTAAACAGATTGGAAGCGGATGCATGCGAACCCCTATAGGCCAGGTTCCCATCAGCGACCATCATAGATGATCGGTGATTGAAACCATGGCCCTTCCCCGTGTGAAGATTAGCCGCCAGGCCCAAGAGTCCATCAGAACGCGGTGGGCAGTTGGGGCTGGCGTTGCCCAGGGTGGGCCACGTGAAGGCTCTTCGACTGCACCCCTATCCTAAGTTATCCTTTTTTTTTGTCGCTGGGGGAAATGACAATTACGCATCCCCCCTCCCCCCCCCGTCGGGGGACGGGAGGGCTATGTGGGACTCCCGGGAGAGAGCCTCCCGGTATACCCACTAAAAACCCCAGCGGCACTCCGGCGTCGCCTTGGTTGCGGGAGACTGGGAAAAAGCGGAGCTTTGGCTACCAGCCCCCCACCGGCGATATGCCCGCCTAACACGGCGGGCCATCACTTGCCCCTCCACAGGGAAGGGCCGTGGTTCAGCCACACTCGTGGTGAGCGGTGCAAGGCGAACGTGGGCACCGCCGTGCCTCACGCCCGCAGCTCACCTCAGGGAGGGAGAAAGCGGGCGAAATCCCGCCTTCTCCTGCCCCTACGCCGCCTGCGGAGCGCCGGAGCGAGGGGATCCTCCTCCCACTCGCGCTCCGCGGCCTCCTTCTGTGACATCACGACCTCGCAGAAGGAGGCCATCGCCGCCCAGGCCTCCTCGCTCCCCACCATCGCTCTGACGATGGCGGGCAAGGAGAGGTCCCCTCCTACCGCCGCGACAAGATCGCGGGGCGGCGCGGCCTACGACCGGCACACCGCGAGGGTGTGTATCGCCGTGTCCATAGCCTTTACGGAACCCGGCTTGTTCGGGAGGCTGGAAGGCAAGCTTGTATGCAAGACGATTCGTGATTACCCTCCAAAACAACTTTAAAGACGTGATTCAAGAGCGTGATCGGCCTTTTGTTCTTCAAAAGGGTATTGTCACCTTTTTTAAAGAACAGGACCACTACGCCCCCGTACCACGCCTCAGGCGTCACGCCCTCGAGCAAGACGGAATCAAAGAGCCTCTGAAGGACTTTTAGTACCGGCGTTCCGCCCGCTTTCAGAAGCTCTGCTGTGATTCCGTGCTCACCCGGCGCCTTGTTGTTTTTCAGCTGTTTGAGGGCAATCCTAATCTCGTACAAGCTGACGTCCGGGATGTCCTCCGTATGATGTCGGGTAAGCTTAGCTCTAGGGTCTTTATCCCTAGCATGTTGTCTAGCACATTTCTATTAGTTTTCGATGGTCACGTGGTTTTTCTCCAGTCTCATTCATTTTTTTTGTTTTCTACTGTCGTTGACGCCGAATGTCGATAGAATGTTGCTTTGTCTAGGCCCTCTGTTGTCTAGATGATAAGCAACGCACGAGACAAATAACATTAGATTCGTCGATGTTGATCTAGCTTTAAAAAAACTATGTTGGCAGGGAGAAATTAATTGTTTTAGATGTGATGTAAGTCGTGGTGGCCTAGTGGTTAAAACACCAGCCTCCCAAGTATAAGTGCGCGGGTTCGATTCCAGGTCAGGCAAGTACCAATGCAACTTTTCTAAAGTTATATGTACTTTCTAAGTATATCTTGGACACCAATGACTGAAGGTGAAGGAAGACATCTTGAGGAAACCTGGACTTTAAGTCTGAAATCGCCATCCCGCATTGAGCAAACGTGATGATTACGCTCAATCCTTCTCTGTATGAGAGGAGACCTGAGCCCAGCAGTGGGACGATAAAAAAGTTGATGATGATGATGATGAGATGTGATGTAATAAAAGAGCGTATCAGAGACTCAAAGAGCTTCGCAAAAACAGATAGAATTGAAATTGGTCTGTAGTTCGCAATTTGTGATTCATCGCTAGACTTGTGAACAGGGACGACTAAGGATTCCTCCATATTTGTGGAAATGAACCTTTTTTATGGATTCATTGAAAATAATTGTAACAAGAACTGTTGAACATTTAGAAGCTAACATTGGAGTTATACCATCAGAACCTGCTCCTTTGGTGCAATCTGTCAGGTGTTTTATTATTATATTAAAACACCTTTTAATATTTCTTAAGTATTTATTACGTAGGTATTACAGCTCAGGTGATCACATTCAATTTTTCTGACCGGCCTCCGGCCTCGGCGACAACCATCGACTCTCGACCATAGAGTCTTGTCATAGATTAACAATCCCTCACATCCCTTTTCTTTTCATACAAATAGTTAATTAATCATTACAATATTCACGCAAATAACTTGGTTTCTTAACCATTCGACCGCTTCTGGTTTTTCTATTTTCTACAACAACATTGTCAAAATTAAATGTAACAACCTTCTTAGTTTTACTATTTACTCTGTCGTTTTTAACTCCAAGATCAGTCTGTTCATCAGAGCAATCTACAAAATTATCATCATCAGAATTAACATCTTCCAAATTTATATTATCATTATTTCCCACAATGTCATTTAAAGTATCTTTGCTACGATTATTAAATTCTATATCTCCTAAAGCTAAATTGTCAACACAGTCACCATTAGATACATTTGTTACATCATCATAACATCTTTCATTTAACATATTATTTTGTATTATACAATCTAGATCTTCGTCGTCATAATCATATGTATTTTTTACATTAAATTTTCTGTATTTTGAACCTTTAAATATATTATATCTGTTTCTCAGAACTTTCTGCCCATTTTCTAATAATACTACATAAGATCTATCCTTATCCCCTTCTTTTACAATTTTACCTGGGATTAAGTTATTCTTGTTTCTATCTCTAATGTAAACATTTTGTCCATTATAGAATATCAATCCTTTGCCCTTATATTTTTTATCATGATACATTTTATACCTTTCATTTTTCTTTTGTACATAATTTTTTATTTTCTTATACTTTGTTTCATAACCATGTTTATTCACAGGTAACAAAGAGGCTACTTGTCTACCAATCATCATCTCATTTGGCGACTTCAACTCATTATCAATAGGCATATTCCTGTATTCTAACATAGCTAAATCTATATTCTTATTTTCTAATAAACATTTTTTTAACATCTTTTTAATTGTTTGAATGTGACGCTCAATCATCCCATTAGATCTAGCATAATATGGTGTTGATGTCTTATGCTTCAACCCAAATTGCTGACAAAAATCTACAAATACAGAACTTCTATATTGAGCTCCATCATCTGTATACAATAATTCAGGGATTCCCCATCTAGAGAATGATGCTTGTAATGCTTTTATATGTTCCTCAGCTGATTGATTTTTTAATTCACTTAACTCTACATATTTAGTAAGATAATCTACTATTAACAGAAAGATTTTATTATTAAAGAAAAACATATCAGCTCCTATTGTACACCATGGTTTATCGGGAACTTCTCTTAATTGCAATGGTTCATAACTATGACTCTTTTGAAACTGTAAACAAATGTCACAATTTTTTATCATATCTTCTATTTCCTTATACATGTGTGGCCAATATAACAATCCTTTTATTCTATTTTTACACTTTTCATAACCCATGTGATTGTAATGAATTTGCTTTAACATATCAGATCGTAATGATTTTGGTACTAACAAAGCTGACTCTTTGAATATTAAACATTTAGCTACATATAAGCTTTCTTTAATAGAATGATAGAACTTTAATTGAAATGGAATATCTGAATATTTGGGCCATTCATTTTGAATATAATTAATAAGCAATTTCAAGTTTTCATCTTTAGCTGTTTCCTCTTGAAATATTTTTAATTTTTGCTCACTAATGTTTAAATTTTCTATAATCATACATACATGCATTTCTATCTTCTCATCAATATCCTGATTACATATATTATCTTGTACATATGCCCTAGATAAAGCATCAGCCACTAAGAGTTCTTTACCCGGTATGTACTTAATATCTAAGTCATAACCTTGTATGCGCATTCTTAATTTTTGTAATCTTAAAGGAGTTTCATTCATAGATTTTTTAAATATCTGTTCAAGTGGTTTATGATCTGTTTCTACTGTTATTTGTTTGCCATATATGTATTGGTGGAACTTTTCACACGCATATACAATTGCTAACAATTCCTTCTCAATTTGTGCCCATGACTTCTGTGACTCAGTTAATGCTTTGGAAGCATAAGCTACTGGTCCATTATTTTGCAATAAAACTGCTCCTAAACCTGTACTGCTACTATCTACTGACAATGTAATAGGACTATTCATCTCAAAAAATTTTAACACTGGTTCTGTAGTTAAGATTTGTTTTAATTTATTGAAATCTTCCCTGTGATTTTTACCCCAAACAAATACTGAATCCTTTTTTATCAAATCTCTCAAAGAATTTGTAATATCTGATAAGTTAGGTATAAATTTAGATACATAAGTTATGATTCCTAAAAATGTTTGTAACTCTTTTTTACTTGAGGGTTCTTTCATTTTAATAATAGCTCTAATTTTCTCTGGATCAGGTCTGATACCTGTGCTACTCAATATATGGCCTACATATTTGACCTCAGTGACCCCAAACTGACACTTATCTTTGTTGAACTTTACTCCTGCTTGTTTAGCTCTATTCAAAACTTGTTTTAATCTCTTATCATGGGATTCCTTAGACTCTCCCCATATTAACAATTCATCAACATATTGTTCTACCCCCTCAATGTCACAAAATATGTCATGAAAACATTTACTAAAAACTTCAGGTGCTGAATTTAAACCAAAGGGTAATCTTTTATAACAATACCTGCCAAATTCACCAGCATTAAATGTTGTATATAATTGACTCTTTTCTGATAATTTAATCATGTAAAATCCTTTAGAAGCGTCTAGTACCGAAAAATACTTAGCATTAGGCATTCTAGCGACTAACTCCTCAAAAGTACTTATTTTAAATCTTTCTCTGATTATACATTTGTTCAAATTCTGTGGATCTAAACAAAGTCTGATAGAACCATCGTTCTTTTTAGCTACAACCATAGAATTAACCCATTCAGTAGGCTCATTTACCTTTCTAATAACACCTAACTTCACCAATTTATCTAATTCACTTTTAATTTGATCTTGTAATTAAATGGAATTTTTCTAGGTCTTTCTGCAATGGGAGTACAATTTTCCTTCAATTTAATATCATATTTATATTTTAACTCTCCTAACCCAGTGAATAATTCACTATATTCTGACACAATGTGATTTTTATTTACCGTATTCACCGTATTGATAATCCCAAGCTTTATAGCCGTTGCATAACTTAAAATACTAGGGGTGTCAAAATTTACTACAAAGAGTTTACATATACATTCACTGTTATTATATCTTAATTTTGCATCACAAGTTCCAAGTATTTTGATGTTGGATCCATCAAAATTTGTCAACCTTATGTTCTTACATGTATACAATTGTAATTCTAATTGATTCATTGTATTTTTATTTATGATATCCACCTGAGAACCTGTGTCAATTTTAAACTTTATATACTTGTTTTTTACTAGAATATTTATGTTCCATTCCTTGTTTACAGAGTTTACTGCATAAACTGTATCTATTCTGAACTGTTCTGTATTTTCACTGTTGACTACTGAACATTTATATGTACAACAAGAAGCAAAATGATTATATTTGTTACATTTTACACACTTCTTACCATAGGCAGGGCATTTCGCATAACCGTGAAACTTGCCACATTTTCTGCACGTTCTTGATGTACTGCCATCTCTTTTAAAGTGTTCACCTGATCTTTCTTGATGATTTGATTGTCTGCCACTGGACGTTCCTCTCACCCCATACTTTTCTTGACCTGGATTTCTACTACGACTCCTGGGTTTCGGCTCTCGTTTACTTGCTGATGGTCGACTGCATCTTCCTTTGTTCACTGCACCTACTTCATTTGACATTTCAGTGCTGTTTAAAGTATTTATTTGGCTTTGTGCTACTTGTGCGGCTTTACTTATACTCATACATTTCTCAAGAGTTAAATCCGGTATTCTTAGTAATTTTTCTCTTATATTACCATCCGTAATTCCCAGCACTATTTGATCTTTTATAAGACTATCTTTTAGGTCTCCAAAGTTGCAATCTAAACTGAGAGATTTTAGTGCTGTATAATATTCTTCGTATTGTTCACCTGTTTTTTGCTTTCTCGAGAAGAATAGGTATCTGTTATATGTTTCATTTGTGGGTGGACTGAAGTGTTTCTCCAGACGTGTGATTACCTCATTGAATGATATGCTTGCCTTGTCCTCGAAACTATTGTAAATTAGGAGGCCCTCTTCACCGATACAGTGTAATAACAGAGCTTTCTTCTGATCGTCCTTTAGGCGCGTTTCTGCTCCACTGGCTAGAAAGTACAAGTCAAATCGCTGTTTCCAATTCGCGAAGCTTCTTTTCTTGGACTTCGAACCAACCAAAGATAATGGCGGCGGCGGTTGTAATTGCTCCATTTTACTCTCATTTAGTTTCTTCCGTGTCGACTTACAGTTGTCTTATATATTCTTTGAATTGTCCTCAGCGCCATGTCAGGTGTTTTATTATTATATTAAAACACCTTTTAATATTTCTTTAGTATTTATTACGTAGGTATTACAGCTCAGGTGATCACATTCAATTTTTCTGACCGGCCTCCGGCCTCGGTAGAGTTGTTCAAAACGGCTATAAAAAAATAGCACGCTATAGACTATAAACTATTAATTTATAGCGCGCTATTAAATGCGCTATGTTATAGCGCGCTATAAATAAGAAAGCACGTGGACGTCCAGCAGGCGCGATAATTCTTGCAACACGCTACATTTCATAGCGTGTTACTTTACATAGCGTTCTTCGATACATAGACCGCATGCTATAACGGAACGCTAAAAAAAGCAATATATAAAGATATCAATGAACTCTCTTTCATACTTTTCAGGCTTAGGACTGTCTATAATTGGTAAAGGTTATTCTAACATTAATTTTAATAAATCGTAAATCAAATATAGGCGTATTTAAAAGTTCATTGATTGTATACAATATGTAAAGAAAACTCTGTCCGATCCGTGAAGGTATTGTTAGGTATCGTTAACTGATTCTAATAATGCCTATAAAGCCGGGCTAAACTTAAAAAAAAATCCCCCAAAAAAAATAAATATTATTTCGAAAAAGCGAGGTAACTTAATGCATGTGCGGTAGGCAACCCGATAGCCCCGCCCCCCTTCACCCGCGCATACATGCGCGGGTGAAAGGGGGCGGGGCATGCGGCACGTGGTCGCATCGCTATTCGCTCCGCCAAAAATGGTGTTGTCAGTTTTTTAAAAATTACTAAATTTCGGGGAATTGGAATTAATACCCGGGAAAAAAAGATTATTTCAAAATTCATTATTATTGTTACTGTGATGATTATGTAAAATTTTATATTATATTTGGTCAAGTGTTTACCTAACCTTTATTATCCTTATGGGTCGGACAGGGTTTTCTTTACATATTGTATATACAAAAAAACAACTATTTACATTATACACAGATATATACAGTAGTTCTTCTTTAATTTATATTTTATTTACATTTAAAAACATAAAC
The DNA here is from genome assembly GCA_017933935.1 of Sesamia nonagrioides. NCBI lineage: Eukaryota > Metazoa > Arthropoda > Insecta > Lepidoptera > Noctuidae > Sesamia > Sesamia nonagrioides. The sequence continues at coordinate 659,299 of JADWQK010000731.1, read as the reverse complement.
ATTAGTTGAACTACTTCTGTAGTAGACAACCGTGTTCCTCGATTACTGATAATATATCCTGATTTCGAAAAAATAAATTTAAAGGACAACTGTCAGTGACAATAATTACAAATAGCAGTCTTGCTGCCGTCTGCAGATTTTTCAAAAAAGTTCCAGATTGGCAAACAACCACCTTTGCGATTAGACATTTTTACATAGAGTACACACTAAATAATATCCACTAGTTCGTTTTGCAACAGAATTATATATTAATATTTACACACACTAATAATACCTTTGCAGCCACTAAATAATCGTCACTAGTTCGTTTTTCAACAGAACTTTATACTAATATTTACACTAACAATTAAGATCGCGCGCGATGAAAATAGCGTGCTCCGACAACAAACATACATTTATAGTCCACAGCGCTCACGCGATTACTGACTGCCCGTATAGCGCATAGCGCCATTCTATAGCACGCTATTTTTTCATAGCGCATAGCGCAGATAGCGGCCAGCGCCCGCGGAGAGCAGGCGCGCGCTGTGCGAGTCGTTAGATCAATTTCATTCATAGCATAAATAGCGTTATAGCGTCATAGCGTCTTAACGTCCACCTACATAGCGTGCGCTATGCGCTATGAAAAAATAGCGTGCTATAGAATGGCGCTATGCGCTATATTAACCACCTCTAGGCCTCGGCGACAACCATCGACTCTCGACCATAGAGTCTTGTCATAGATTAACAATCCCTCACACAATCTATATTTTTAGCGCTTTGGAAACCATTTCGTTTGTAAGTGTTATTTTGTTGAGTATTTGAACGGAATTGGTACATGTGGAGATGCTCCTGACACTTGGGCTTTGGGTAAAGACTGACGCAAAGTATTTAGCAAAGAGATTACAGATATCCTGACCGTTACTAGCACTTTCCCTATTGAAATGCATAACAGAGGGGAATGAGCGGTGGTTACTTTTTTTTATTTTTAATAATGGTCCAGAAAGTCTTTGCACCTCGAGATATGGAGTCCTGAATAGTCTCGATGTAGTTACGATAGCAACTATTAATACAAGTTTCATATCTCTTTTTCAGTGTCTGTAATGTGATGTAGTCGAAAGGGTTTTTGTATTTTTTAAAGAGCTTTCTGTATTTTAATTTTTCTTTTAGAAGTCGCCTAAGACTATTACTGTACCAGACTGGATATTTATTTGTGTTTATTCTAGATTTTGGAATAACTTCCATTATGGCTTCCCGTAGTAATACATAGAAAGTTGTAGTCATGGTGTCTATAGTTGATTTAGAAAGTATGGAAGTCCAGTCTGTTGCTGCTAATTTTTTTGTTAGCAATGCGTAATCAGCCTTATGAAAGTTATATTTAACAATGCACGCAGAGGATAATAATTCAGAAGGGCTTAAAACAACGCTAAAATCGGTAGGGATCTATGTTGCTGAGAAAATTAAAACTTTTTAATAACTCCAGCTCATCCATATTTGATAGTATTAAGTCTAACATTCTGTTATTATTTGGAATTAAATTGTGTTGTATAAGGTTATTTAATGCTATAAAATCCAGTAAGATATTTATGTTGAGACTACGAGGCATTATATTGTTAGAGCTATCAGACCACGTTAGATTAAAATCACCAGCAATAATTACTTTGTCATGGGTTTCTAACACTTGTGAATAAAAGGAAATGCTGAACAATATTCTTCATAGAGCTATTTATGAAGAAAATTGGTCAGCATTTCATTATGTACAGGTGGGGGAAGGTACACGCTACAGAAATAAATTATTTCAGATGATTTTTTTTTGATGGCAGGTGTATTGCTACCCATATGTCCTCACATTGACTTTTATATTTTGTTAAACGATAAGAATGATAGCGGTTTGAGACTGCTATAAGTACTCCCCCACCTGACTTTGCCTGGTGATATCCCTAAGTGCAACGGTCCCTCCTATATAATTTGGGAACACTTCAGATTCGTAAATAGAATCATTGAGCCAAGTCTCACAAAGAATAATAACGTCCTAGTCGCAAGAAACAGTTTTTAAGAAAAAATTATCAAGTTTAGTTTTTAAGCCTCTTACATTTTGGTAGTAAATATTTAAACTAGAGAATATTAACATATTGTAATTAATAGAGCATGCAAACTAGATTTATTATACTATATGTATTTGTACAATACTATATATATTTAATATATTTGTGAATTTATAGCTTTTCCAGAGTCTTTTTGTTGCGAATTAAGACTTGTTCCCAATCATCGACCCTTCTCATAAATATGGTGTAAGTATATTTCTTCTTTTTTACGTTCCTCACCCAAACATGTTTGTATCCTTTTTCCTTCGCTACCCGTCTAGCTGCTGCATGAAGAGACTTGTAATAAGGTGAGAGATGATCTACATACGATATAAAGATTGGACCCTTTTCGCCAGGAATTCCAAGATGTGAGCTATTCAATTTGCTTTCCGGATTGGCTTTGTTAAAATTTATGTTTGCCGCAAGAAATTCGTCTCCGATCCGGAGTGATGAGAACTGCGCAACAATCGACCTTGGACGGTTAATATCCTTATTAATCTTAGCGATACGCGCACAATTTGTTATGTTTTCCGTCTTTAGTTTAGTTCCAATTGTGTTTCCCAGGGCAATCACAATATCAAGTAAGTTTTCGCCTTTCTTCTCAGGAACGCATTGTATTTCGACGTTGTTGGAGCGAGCGTTTTGTTCAAGCTAGTTTATCCTAGCGAGCCCATCTGACACACTGTGTGCCATTTCTTCGTTTTGTTTTTTCAACAGTTTGATGGTGTCTTTAGCTTCGTTAAGCTGCTTTGTAAAATCGTCGTACTGGCAGTTGACGAATTCTAGACTATTTTTGAATTGCTTTACCTCCTCCTTGACGTCTCTAATTTCTGATTGTACTGTTCTTATTTGCTTACAAATCGCATCTTTCAACAATGCATTTACTTTTTCGAGTAGATTATCAAATTTGAGGTCTATAGTTCTTCTATGATGGTATGAATATTGTCTGCGGATTCAGTAAAGTTCAGGACCTGGGGTGGAGATTGCAACGCTTGCCTTTTATTATAGGATTAAATAGGATTAAAGCGCTTCGGTGTTGCTTGTTGAACATTAACGCTGGTTGATTTAGGTATTTCTTGTAGCAAGTTCATTTTGTCGGAGGCTTTTCTGTACTAAGAAGTGATGGATCCTTTGTAGATAGGCAAGTTAGATGGTAATTTGTTTTACAGAGGTGACATTGTATAAAATTGTCGTCGTCCGTCACGAGTTCCTAGCAGCCCCAATATGTATCAGTTGAAGACATTTCAATTTTGTGAAGAGTAGCTCAAGAAGTAAAATAAAAAAATAAAAAACAATACGTAAGTGCATCAGCACTTACGTATTGTTTTTTATTTTTTTACAGATATCAATCTGTTGGTGGATAGTTGCACTCAAAAATGTTGATCAGTTGAGTAGAGTTCGTGGTAGTTCTACTACTCGCCGGTAGATGGCGTTGTTTCAATCGATGTTGATGTTCTAGTAATGACTTCTACTTTTCTATTATTTGAGATTAGAATTAGTGAAAATTCTTCCAAGTTAACACTTTCTAGTTTCTTATCACTTATTTGTTCACTAACCTTGTATTTGCGGCGTTTGTGACGGTTTCTCTTCAGTAAGTTTGATGGAATTCGATCGGTTGAAGAAATCCGTTGCACTTGTTTTGATCGATGATTACCGTTTTTAGTGCCACTTTTCACGGTTTGTAACGATAATCCTGATGGTTCCTGCTGTGTCTGTCATCTTGAAGACCTTAACTTCTCATCCCTTTGGCTGTTGGTTGATACTGGTGTGGACAAAATTATCTACACCTGTGTCTAGAAAACAAAGAAGAGAGCCTTTAATCGTGCTGCCAAGTCCTACAAAAAGGCGCTTACCCGCATTACTCATATTGGCAACAAGCTCTCTGCGCAGCCATCCGATAGCAGATCTTTCTGGTCCCTTGCCAAATCGCTCGAGGCGAACTTCTGTTAGCCCATACTGTCTCCGTTGGTCAAGCCTGATGGAGCACTGGCTCCTATGGCGAGAGAGAAAACAGGTCTCTGCATCTCTCTTTGCCCACAATTCGCTTCTTGAAACTAGCAGTGCTACCCCACCTAATTTTCCTTATTGCGGAACTTCAATGCCGGAGGTTCGCATTAGGAACAAGCAGTGACGGATTAACCCTTAAGATAGGAAGTTACAAAATCCGGACAGTCGTCGACAGAGAGGAAAAAGAAAAGAACGGCTAAAAAAAAAGCTCATTCCAAATTTCCAAATGAAATCCGGGAGAGTCGAGGAAGGACGGCTAAAAAAAAAAAAAAAAGCTCATTCCAAATGAAATCCGGGAGAGTCGAGGAAGGACGGCTAAAAAAAAAAAAAAAGCTCATTCCAATAGGGGGCCCACAGGCGTGGGTTGCTTAGGGCATCAAGTAGTCTTAATCCGTCACTGGGAACAAGGAGGTTCTGAAAGTACTATGTCGTCTGGACGTGAATAAGACTAGTGGTCCAGATGGTATACCAGCGATTGTTCTTAAGGCCCGAGTTGTATTTGTTATTGTTTCATTTTCTCTAACTGAATGAAGGTACGGACGGCAGCAGGTCAAACTACCCAAAACTGATAAATATTTCCAATCAACCTTGAGCCTTAGCGCTTTAGCGATAAGAGGTTAAAATCTAATGAAGAAATCTGACAAATTGTAGTAGCTTGATGCGCTGTTGTCTGTATAGTCGGTACAGATGATACTTACTAACATTGACAAACTAACGTATGGCATTGGCCCTGCTTCAGGAAATTTTGAGTACTTTCTCAGAAAAGTACTCGATACTTTTACGAGTACGATACTTTTTTTCTGATACTACTCATGAGTAGGTACAGTATCGATACTTTCTATACGATACCGTGTCCCTAGTTGTAAGTGGGTGATATACGTGCGAGTAAGTAGGTACGCGGACTTGTGGCTCGGCGATCTTTTTCGCCTGCATACTTTAAAATTGCCGAGCAAGTTCGCCGGCGATCCAACCTGTTTGAAATCTTATGGGGGGTTTACACGGGTGGCTAAAGCCGCACGATTTTTGCCGCGCGGCGTAAATCGACCATCTAAATGGCAATTCGGCTAAGTTGCAAGTGACTAAAGCCGCAAGCCCCAAAGTTGGGTAGTATCCGACTTTGGCCGCGCGGCAACCGGCCATATGCGACTGGTGACTAAAATCGACCGTGTAAAGTAAACGATCAGTTGCAGCCTGCAGGCGATCGCCCGCCGCATGAAGGTGTTTCGCGCACGCACGTGTATTTATTTACTACAGCGTTTCTGTGTAGGTACATGTATCGTAACAACCATGAATAAAAATAACACCATTGGCGATGCAAAGATTCTAACTAGCGCCTCTAGTGTCAAAATTGTGAAGCTGGCTAAGAAAGACACTTTGACAGTATTCGTTACAGTAAACGTCAGGGAAAACATAAATATTATATACAAATCAGATTTATGTGGCATTTGGTTGTCTAAGGCAATAATTATGTTGTCAATAGTCGATGTAATTAATGCATCTGCAGGATACACAAAACCAATGCGTTCTGGTGAAGAATTATTACGGAGTGGAATGGTGATTTCGGTTGGGAAAAAAGAGAAAAATAATAACATAATTCACATACAAGCACTAGTACTGCGCACGTCGGGATTAAATTCCAAACATCCAGCCATTATAAAACTGTGGATAGATGTATCTCAAGAATATGGAAAAAGATTAGTTGGTGATAATGAACAAGAAGTCACAAATGTCTGCGATTGCCCTGCTGGAGCTTCAGAGAAATGTAAACACATATTAGCTGTTATGCTTTATCTCTCAAGGTGTGTGAATTGATCAATTACTTTTTTATCCATTTGACCTACCTCATTCATATGCACTATGAATACTATATATGATAAAGTAGGTACCTAATTTACTCTGGCTGTCTGTCTGTAACAATTTTACAGCCAGGTAATAGATAATGTAAAATACTTACCTAAATCAGTACTAAAATTAGACCATAATTATAAATGATTAGCTATTTTTCTCTTTTTCAGAACTGAGGAGGCAGATCTGGAGGACCTGAGTTGTACGGACATTGAAAAACAATGGGGTACACTTAAAACTACAGCATTGAAGGAATACGAAGCAAAATCATTATCTGAAATGTGCCATGTGAAAGGACAGAGGGACATCTATGTGAAAACAATGCCAGAAGTCACTGAAGAGATGGAAAGTTGTTGGAGAATGAAGTTAATGCAGAGTAAATACTTGTAAAGCATAAGAGCATATGGCACCTATCTAGAAAACAATGGTGAAAGGGTAATTAGTAGAAGTGTAGACAAGACAAAATTTCCTGAAAAACTATTGACTTTTAATTCGTGGCGGGTAATGAATGTATTAAGAAAACTGACTGAAGAAAAGTTGAAGACATGTGAAGTAAATGAATTTGAATTTTACAACAGATATGTAGCTGTATCATTAGACCAAAGTACAGAAATAATTAATGCTGAGCAGGGTACTCCTTCTTGGCATAAAGCTAGAAAAGTAAGACTAACAGCCTCCAAAGCGAGAGCCCAGTTTACTTATTATTCTAATAAAAATGCTGATTGGGATAAAAGATATCAAGAGGTTTTTCACAGTAATTTCCTTGGGAATGAAGATACTATCAGAGGCCTTCGTTGTGAAGCAGTCGCAAGGGATTTATATGCAGAGCATTATAGCTGCATGATTTTAGAGTCTGGATTGCTGGTTCGACCGGAATTACCATGGCTTTCTGCAAGTCTAGACGGTACTGCCATGGATACAGATGGAAATTTTCTTAGAAATATTGAAATTAAGACATTTAAGGAAGGAACTCGTTTAACTGCAGATGAACTTATAGAAATGAATGCAATTCCTACATTAGATAAAAATCTAAATTTGAAAAAAAATACTCAGCATTATACTCAAATGCAAGTAGGTATGTTATTGTCAGGTTTTACAGAATGTGATTATTTAGTTTACTCTAAAATAGGAAAGAATTTAGCTCTAAGAAGAGTTTCATTTGATGAAAATCATATTTTGGAAATTTGTGTATGTCTTGTTAATGTTTATTTCGAGAAATTTCTTCCTAGAATAGTTAACGAGTATGGATCAAATTATGACTGAATTTGAATAAAAACAAATACAACTCTTGTGTACTAAATTGTTTATTCACTGTAAAAATTTATTGCCACTCTTACAATACCCTTCCGATTCGTAAGCTTCCCTTGTTTCGCTTTTAGGTATAATTTTTAATAACTACATAAATTTATCAATGTGAATAATTGGTGGACCCAAATTTGTAAGACCACCAACAATACTTAATATATCATCAAAATAAGGTGCCAGTGACCATGGTAATGGTCCACATAGAAGTTTATATTGTCGTAATCTCTGTATCACTCTCTCAACATGCACTCTTGCCCGTGCAATCTCTGCAGTGCGGATTGCATCTTCTTTGGTCATCTGCTTCTTCTGACTCAAGAAAGGAGGCCTGACAAGCTGAAGCAGACGCTGTAACAAGAACATTAATATGTAAATACATTGCATAATTAATCAAAGGTTATTTGTACTAACTATTTAACTAATATCCTCAACTAACTTCATTACACTCCGATTCAATCCTGTATCCTTTATCCACCATCACTCCATCATTAAACTCACATTTATTTAAGATTCCTGATTCATTTACAATATGTTTGTCTGATGCTCGACCACCATAAGATACACTAATTTCAGTTATAAGGCCAGAAGGAGTTATTCCAATGTTGAACTTTGCTGTATTGTTTTTTTTATATTGAGAGTATGTCAATATTCTACATTTTAAACATTTGCATTTTTCAATCACAGTTTCAGCACAGTCTAATATTATCCTTGTATTTTTATATTTTTGGAATGATTTAGGTAGGTTGCTACGTATCATTTCAGTATCAGGCCAAGGAATAACAACTTTGAGTACTCTACTCAGCATGGGGCACATATTATTAAAATAATTAGAACATGTCTGCCTGTTTATACCAAACAAAACACCAATGGCTCTGAATGCCATATTTTGTTTAATTTTTACCATTGTCAAAATAACTCTGTCTCTTACAGATAACATTTTCTTATTTGTTGGAGTATCTAAGGCCAATTCATTAACACAAGTCACCAATGTTTCTAAAAGTTCTATTGAATGAATACCCGTAAAAGTAAATAAATAGATATCACTACTGAGTAAATCTGAGAGGGTTAATTGTTTTAAAGCTGATCTATCCTCTTCCCACATAGGAAGAAAATTTATTTGAGTGCACTTTTCCAAAGGTTCTTTGTCACAAAGAATGTCAGCTATACTCCAATCTTCTCGGGGACGATAATTTCTGTAATCCACTAAATTGACTTGTGTCGATGAAGTCATGACATGATGATGACTGTTGTTATCTGTTATATTATTGTCCTCAAATTTACTTTCTTCACTCTCAATAGCAAGTCCAAGCTCTCTATTTGATTCCACTATTTTCCTGTGTCTAATATTAGCCCTATTTTCTCGGGAAATTGATTTTATTTTTTGGGCTAAAGGTACTTCTTTATCGGTGCTTCTTTTAGGAATATTGTGAGACGGTACGACATAAGGAAACAACTTCTGCCTTTTAGAATCTGGAACAATAAACATAATATCGATAACTGACGAGAAACTCGCCTTAGCGTAAACTAAATGAATAACTTATGAAATACATATAAATATAATTTATGTACAATAAAAAAATTAAAACATAATTATACTTACTGTTTGGAAAAAAGTTTGAAGCTTGAAAATGCTTAGAACAAACTCTCATTGATGGTGAAATTGGCTTGCCTATTCCTAGAGCAGTCTTCCATTTTTTCTTCATAATTTTGTCTTTTGGGAATAAATGAAAACTTATTCCCGTATCTCCGTAAGTACTACATTGAGGAACGCAACAATATTTCGTATTTCTGCTTTTATTAGCAACAGGTTTCCTTATATAATCGTGATCCATCTGAATTATGATCTGAATAATCTAAACATAACCTCAACAAATAAACAAAGTGTCGTTCTTAAACAGCTTCTAAATTTCGCCACTAGAGGCGTGCGGATAATCTTTGCATCGCCAATACAGTTTTTGGAATGCTATGAAATGCATACATGCTTATGGAACCCAAGAGAACAAGATTACAGGAACAATAATGTACGTTTAGCTGCTCTTACATCTATTATTCAAGAGAAACGGCTATTCTGCTCAACATTTTCGATGGAAATGACAGATCCGCATGCGATTTTAGTAACCTGTGTAAATGGGCTAGCGATGCGGCTTAGTAGGCAATCAGTGAAGCGACTCGCCGCACGGCGAAAATCGACCCGTGTAAACACCCTATTACTCGTAGCAGTCGTAGCTCGTCTCGGCTCCTACTTGTGGCAGCGCTGCGAGCCGGTAGCCGCAAAAGTTCTTCATACAGCGATTCAGGCAACCATACTAATATTATAAATGCGAAAGTAACTCTGTCTTTTACGCTTTCCCGCTTAAACCTCTCGACCGATTTTGATGAAATTTGGCATAAACAATCTTTAGAGCCTGAGAAAGAACATAGGCTACCTTTTATTGAAAAAAAAAAAAAAATGATGGGAAATCTAAAAAGCGCGATATAACCGAATTCCACGCGGGCGGAAAACTAGTTCTGAAATAGTCAAGTCAGGCCTAGGGGTGGGCAAGTCAGGCCTAGGTGGGCAAGTCAGGCCTATGGGTGGGTGTGGCAAGTCAGGCCTAGGGGTGGGCAAGTCAGGCCTAGGGGTGGGCAAGTCCAGCCTAGGGGGGGAGCAAGTCAAATTTTTTGAGTGAGTAATTTTTGTGCGCTGTAGTCGGTTACGGTTTTTTGGCAATTACACCGTACATTTTGTCAGTGTCTACTGCGTGGTTTATTTAAAAGTTAGAGATAAGTCCTCATTTATACTTTGTTTGGTAATCAGAGGAGTTCATACATGTTCTGAGAGATTTCCAGGGGGTGGGGGGGGCAGCTGCCCCCCATGGTACACCCATGCTCTTACTAAATTTACATGCGATACACGCTCTCTTTTCGTAATGCAGTGCTTTACCCACACTTGTCGATTTCGTCTTTATTAGATTTTAAAATGTAGTATGATATAATTCCCACATAATACAAAGCTTTTTCTCTCGACGACATCACGATGCAGTATGAGCAAGCTTCACGTGTGTCACCGACGGCGAGCCGAGTAAGTTCACGATCTTAAAAACCGCGTACTTTAAGTTCGTACGTCTATCACCTGTATGGTTATTAGTTTCAAGGTAAACTCTACTTGCGAGATGCAGGATTTGCGTGGATATGGCGCGTTGTTTGCACGTGGCATTGTAGGTACCACTACAAAACCATAGATCGCTAATTACGAAACGTTGGTATGAAATCTATGGTAATATAGTCATCAACCAACAAAGTAGGTCCTCTAACCAGACGGGTGTTATGTAGTCTTGCGGGCATCTGCCAGACTGTTGATGTTCGAGAAGTTTTATTGCTAGATGCACTGTAATCTCTGCAAGTGAATCTCTGAGTGCACTCTTGCAAACAAGCTAAACGGCGTGATGGAGTGCAGTGTTAATCGTCATATACTCAAAAAGACCCCATGTTAAATAAAATATTTATTAAGTAGAGTAGGCTAAAGTTATCAATCAAAATGTTTATTTGAGTAGTTGATTAGGACTTTGGTAAATGAAATCCAACATTAGTGCACAGGCATATATTGTTATAAAGCCTACGCGTCTTGTTGAGCTTGAAGCCTCTTGATGTAGGATGCTTTCTTCTGCTTGATCCTGTTCTTTCTTTCGGCCAAGGTCAGCTTGCGCTTGTTCCAGCGCTTCTGCTTGGTGCCAGCTTCCTTCTTCTTAGCTTCCTTCTTGGTGTGGGACGGGTCTGCACGGATCAATTCATGGGCTTTCTTGTAAGTTGTTTCAATCTGAAAAGATCAATGCTGAAATTCATATTTGTTCGAGTTTTATCCCGTTTTTTAAGTGATCATTTATCATTAAAAGACTGTAGCAATGTTTTAGTACTTAGAACCATGGTAGATGTAAGTGTGGAAAAATATTGCATTAATATTGTCCAATTTCGACACTGCTCAAATATATAAAAAAGACAGTAATTTGCTTGGACGTCAAGAAGTTTATGTAGGTTTTATAGTAGAATATACTTACAGAATCAGCATTTACACCAAGTTTGATGTATTTGCCAAACTGTCTCTTGAAGGAGTCTTCATCATCGGCTTCAAGACTGCGCATGTATTCAGCCACGTGTAGACCAAAGATGTGTGCTCTGTAAACATCCATACTAATATTATAAATACGAAAGTAACTCTGTCTGTTACGCTTTCCCGCTTAAACCTCTCCATCGATTTTGATGAAATTTGGCACAGACAATCTTTAGACCCTGAGAAAGGACATAGGCTAACTTTTACTGAAAAAAAAAAAAATGATGGGAAATCTAAAAAGCGCGATATAACCGAATGCCACGCGGGCGAAGCCGCGGGCGGAAAGCTAGTTATTATATATAATAATCCAAGTTCTAACATTGTTCACTTTCAACAAATTCTGCAGATTTGTCATCGTAAAGTGCCTACAGGAAATTGATTTTATCCTCTTGAGAAATTGTTTTTAAAACTGGTTTTAAAAAGTTTGAATAACACTTTTTATGACAACCAAAAATCTTAAAATATTACTGTTGCTCCAATAACGCTGTCCAAATAATAGATCAACTATAATTCAGAGGATGAATGGAGCATAAAAATATATAAATGACAAGGCTATTTAAAAGAGCCTGTAATTGACAACATTTCATATTTCAAAACCCCGTAAAATAAAAATACCATTTCTTTATTTTCTTATCCTGGGTCCGAAAATATTTTTTTATTTTTTTTTTTGTTGCGTAAATTTCAAAAAAACAAATAAAATATAAAAATCGCGTGATGACGTCACTTATAGCACGAATAAAATTGAAGTCTTTGCCTATGCAAAACAGAAAAGAATCTGTTTGCCTTATGTCAATGTCAAACGTGAATGTATCAATCATCACCGAATACGTTGAACATCAATCATAGCCTCATTGTTTGTTTTTACCAGAAAGCTTTAAAACTAAAAGTGAATTGAAAAAGCTCCAGATTTCTTCGTAAAATGAATCCGAGTAAAGAGTACAACCCCATGCCGGTTCCTAAATATTGTTACTTGCCAACATGTAAGAACACTTCAATAAAAAATCCCAAGAAAATATTTTTTGCAGTACCTAACTCGCAGAAACATGAATGGTGTACAGCGGTGGGTGTTGAGTGCCCCAAACGCCCGTTACACATATGTGAAGATCATCTAAATGTAAGTGATAACATGTTAATAAGTTTCCTATATTAGGGTCAGTCCACTCATACTCTCACTCATAAGGACGTGTTAGGGACGGGTAAATCCGTGCTCCGTGTAGAACAAATAAAATATCAGCGCACGTATGAATTCATTCACATATGTTAAGTGTCTGGGCTGAGACAGTGTTTTAAGGGTCTATCTACACCTATCTGTGCCTGGCCCGGAACAAGTTTGCCCAATGGATGAGTGTGAACAAGGTTATCATAAGAAATGCATGCAACGACACTGTCTTTGTGCCCCATACATGTGTGGATAGCCCTTGATAATGCTTTAGTGTTGAACATGCCTCTGATGAATGAAACATTTTGTTTTAGGTTGAGAAAGATGTAGAAAACTACCAGTATTGGCGTATGATGAAAGGGCGAGGTAGGTTAAAGTCTCGACTACCACGATCTCTTATACACATGTCTTCAAGAAACATTGATCAAGATATAAATGAACCGACACCCAGCACATCTTCAGCATCACAAATGACTGTTGACAAGGGGACAAATTATGAAAATCCAATCAGATGTAACAAAGCTGTGCAAGTTAAGATACAGACAGCAGACCGAGCTACTTCTTGTGCAATTAAGATGCTTATAAAAGATAAGAAAAAAAAGGAACAACAATTAGATAGTTTTATGGTTGAAAGTATATCTACAGAAGAAACAATGCCTTCAACACAAGGAAGTACATCTTCACCTGATTTTTCTGAAGTTTCGTCTGAAGTTGGTGTCGAAAGAGGAATCCAAGGCAGAGGCTTTATGCTTAATTTGATTGAGAGAAAACCTTATGCATACTTAGGTTTGCCAAAAAAATATTACTGGTTGATCAGTTTTATAGAAACTGAACTTAATCTTAAATCTTTTAATACTATCATTACATTATATAAAATTAAAAATAATACTCCCTTTTTTCAAATAGCCGATGTGTTTGAGGTTTCATTAACCACATTATGGAGAATATTTTTCAAGACTTTGTGCATTTTATCACAATTTTTCAAACAATTTATATTTTCTCCTTCCAGACTAGATGTTACAGAAATTTGCCATCCTCTTTCACAATAAATAAAGAATATTCAAATGTGTTTTGTATAATAGATTGTTTTGAGATAGAAATAGAGAAACCATCTGATCCTATTTATCAGTCTCTCACATGGTCGCAGTATAAAAATGCTAATACTTTAAAGTATTTGCTGGCTACAACTCCAGATGGTCTTATTAATTTTGTGTCTAATGGCTTTGGTGGTCGTGTATCACTCTAAAATAGTAGAAATCAGTGGGTTTTTAGAGTGCTTGCCATCTAACTGTACCATATTAGCAGACAGAGGATTTAAACATATTGATACTATACTCAATCAAAAACAAATTAAATTGCTTCGACCACCAAGCATATTGAAAGATGTTAAAATGAGCAAACAGGAGGCGATCAAAAGTAAAGTCATAGCTAGCCTCCGTATTCATGTAGAAAGGGTTATAAGAAGAATAAGGATGTTCAAATTTTTAAAACCACATTCTGTAATAAATAATAAATTAGTTCAATACACAGACGAAGCAGTGATTGTTGCATGTGGTTTGATAAGTCTACAGGATTCAATTATAAAAAATCAATAAAAGAGATTTACATATTTTACATTTGTTTTATTTTGCACTATCTACAACCTTTTCAAAAATAAATTGTTTCCAGAAATTTTCTGCTGATTTTAATAAATTTTGTACATATGCACTGTCATACTCCACCCAATATTTGTGAATGGTTTTCGACTGCTCAAAAGTAGGATCAGCCACACAAAACAATCCTTTTAATTTCTTTGCAGCATGCATTTGTATCATTATTTGTGCTTTAAATTTTTCTTGAAGTTCACCATCTTTTATGTAGTTTTTCATTGTCTTTTCACTAATGGGACATTTGACTTCCACAACGAAGTTGTCACATAATCCATCAGGAGATACTCCAATTACTGGTGATATTAAAATTAGTCCCGTACTTTTTATTTTAGTATTAACATCCTTCTCTAGTATTTGAAGAACTTTTTTTTCTAGTACCTTTCCTCTTTTAATAGCTTTACTCTCAGGCACTTTATATCCACCAAGAATGCTTTGTACCAGAGCACCATCTTGAGTTTTGCAATGAATTGCTTCGTAGATTCTAGACCCTGTCACTCTTCCTTGACGCAAAGAATGCCACAGTTTTGAGTCAGATTGAGTTTTTGTTGCTTCAGCAATGCTGTTGATCACATCATTTGTCAATTTATTTTCACTAAATGTTCGGAAATTTTCATAGCTATGATCATTATGAACCTCATGTAGGAAGTCGAGCATCAAGTTATGTATTCTGCAATCATTTAGTGTATGTTGGTGGTCACCGCAATACTTTAGGATTGTTCCTGTACTTATTTTACGTTTCTTGCATTCCTCGGTAAACTTAGATAATGGAATGTTTATGTTTATATTATCAGGAATTCTTCTTTTTTTAACAATGTCCTTTGCGGTAATGAATTTTTGGTCCCCTATAGCTCCTGCAAGTTTGGGTTTAGTCCAATAACATGTGGTAGAAGTAACTGATGGTTCATCCGACCTTTTGATAAGCCACATAGCAAAACATATAGCATGCTTGCATCCACCTGCAGACGCTGCACAGTCATTACATTGCACCTGAATTATTTTTTCTTCACTTTCATCAATAATTGGGGTTACCTGGTACAATTTACCTTTGACTTTGTGCTCGGGTGTCACCCTGCATTTGCACGTGCACATACTTCCTTCTCGCTTGACTTCCACGTATCCTACTGCCGTGTTTACATACGCTTCACGTGATGCTATCAACGACTTAGCACTACGTGTTTCAGCGGCGTTATAACATTCGTTTTCATGCATATATTGTAGTAACATAAAGTAGTCTACTGTCGGCAAGTTCCTGCTATCAGCAACTTGAAATCCTTCGGATAACTTCATGATGACAAAGAAAGTGTGAATGGATCAACAAAATTACGTTGGATCGCAATAAACTTTACAAAAAGACCTAAGAAAAATAAACAACCTATATACCGCGAAACGTCAAACCTGAACTCATCGCAAAGTAGGGATGTACGAAAAATATTAACGTGTCGAATGTCGATGTTCTAGTAAAGTTCATCTGTCAATGTCCCATGATTGCAAAAAATCATAATTTTTAAAGTGTTTTCGAATTATTTAGATTAAACTTACGTCATTTATTATTTTGGGTAACGATTTAATGAAAAATCTGACCGCCGATTTTGAAATTAAACAACCCGATAGAGTCTGGCTAACGAAAGATGTGCTTTTTTTTCTGGCCTTTCTTCATATAAAAAACATTGCCATCTATTTTTTTTTTTTAAATTGCTGCGTTTTAGTGGGTTCATCTTTCGTTAGCCAGATTCTATGTGGCTATAGGTATGAAACGGTGTTGCATGCTATTAAAGTTAAAACAATCGTCGCTCACAATGGGCCTCATACGGAGGCTCAAGGTCACACAAAGGGCAATGGAAAGAGCTATGCTCGGAGTTTCTCTGCGCGATGGAATCAGAAATGAGGAGATCCGCAAAAGAACCAAAGTTACCGACATAGCGTTGAGAGTTGCTAAACTTAAGTGGTAGTGGGCGGGGCACATTGCCATCGGTTCTACGTGAACCGATGGCCGATATAGCAGTAAGATTCTGGAGTGGTGGCCATATATCGGAAGACGCAGCGTAGGGAGGTCCCCAACAAGGTGGACCGAAGACTTGGTGTAGGTTGCGGGAAACCGATGGAGGCGGGCAGCGCAACGTAAACTAAATATCATCGTAACTCAAAATTCGTTATCAGCTTAAAATTGACCGTGACGGTGTGTCCTAAACACGTAACGCTCGATTCATTTTATGCTGATACTGAATTTAAAGATAGGACAGTATTTAGTTTCGTGTCCGATATCACAGTAAAAATATAACATACAGTATTCTAAGTTCATAGAAATAATATTTAATTAATCTTTATCGTAGTATTCTGTAATCTGTGGCTTTATATTAGAATGCAGGTTTTTATACTTAAAATTCAATAATAAAGCATTTTGTTACGTCTGTCATTTCATTTTTTTTATCTTAAAAATGCATATACAACAATAATAAAGCAATGGAAACACAAAGTAGGCAAATGTAATTAAAGTGCTGGAGGCGCGCAGCCGTATCGCATGTTAACGTACCGCGCGGCCGTAGTCATTCAATTCTCAGATACGGCCGAGACAGAAAATATGTACTTATTCTATGCCGATATGTACTGTACTTTTTATACGAATATCGATATACTGTATTATTAGAGCAAGTTCAACATCCCTATTACATCATAATTTTTTTTTGCATGATACGCCATACAGCCTGGACTTTAGTAAGTTTATCCTTTTCTTCACATCATAGACAATAGTGTCGAATGGAGCTTTTTTTTCAGTCTGGACAGGCAAACGTTTAGCGGTTTATTCATGCGTATATATGACGTCATTCGGCACTTACGTCTTTTTTGAATAGAATGAATTTCAAACCCAAAATTTTATATGAAAACGACAACATTTCGTAAAATAAAAAAATACGGGTATCCTATTTTAAGCTCTAATTTTACACTGCATCATAAAATAACTATCTTAAAAATATGAAATCTTGTCAATTGATATATTCGTAATAAATGCTGGGAGTTAGTTTATTTAAACAGAGGATTCACCTGTGTACTTCAGCATTGAATTTTTTTGCCTCTGCATCATATCCTGGGAACCTCTTGATGGAGTGAGGAACATTTAGGCCACCATCAACTGCACCTTTCATGGCACCAAACACGCGAGCACCAGTGGTGGTGCGTGCCAGTCCCACATCAAGGTAACATCTGTCATGAAGAAGTTACATTAATTAACACCGCTATAACAATAAATCTTATGTAACTAGAGAAATCAAATCAGAAAATTACGAAACAACATTCTTTTTTAGCATTGTACGTGCTTTCAGACCGCCCGTAATGACTTCATCATTAAAAATATTTAGTATAATTGTTTGTATTTGATGTGTTACATTCAATAACAAAGCCATTCCTCTTATTTTGAGAAATTAAAAATACAAATTGATTATTAAAATACTATAATGCTATGTAGTAAATTAATTACCTGAAAGCGCCTGGGCCATTGTCTACAGGTTCTACATTGTACTCATCACCGGTGACCTCAGTCGCGCCACTGTATAGGGAATCAAGGCCGAGCCTCTGGAGCAGTCTTCTTGCGAGCAACAACCCAGTACTGTAGGCAGCGGCATAGTTTGTTAAACCAACCTAAAAAATAAACAATTCATATTAAGTATATTCATCATATTTAGAAAGGTTTTTCATTCCAATCATAATGAGAATGGATCAGTATTGAACCTTATAACAACATGGTTGTATGAGTTTGTACGTCTCTTCAGACCGCCCGTTCAAAATCATCATTTAAATCCTGATTCACATTAGTAATAAAACCGATACAGCTGTCAACCTTTGTACAGGACTGTTATGTATCTTGACTAAGTATAATAAGATATTACAATTAAACAGTACAATTTTACTTTTATTTGATTAATAGGAGCATTGTAAATAGGTGACTAACCTTGATGCCGTAGCGTGGCAGTTCGTGAGAGTAGGCGGCGCACACAATGTGGTCACCCTCAATACGGGAGTAAGCCACCTGGCAAGTCACATCTTTGTTAGACAGACGGACGATCAGGCGGTACTTGGGAGTATTGTATTTGTTCTTGTCCTGTTAAAAACATGCCTAAAATTAGAATTTAGATAAACAAAAGTAACCTATAATAAAACATAAAAACAATAACTTACTTGAACAATGAGACGTTTACGGGCATAGTAGTCGGTCTTCCCCTCACGACGCCTCTTGAATTTAACTTGGTACCTCTTGAAGTACTGCTTATTCTTCACAACTTTCACGAACGCCTATAACATTGCTTTGATTCAATCAACTGAGCTTTAGAAATAAACATTGATGTTAGACTATTTTAAGTTATCAGAGACACTTTATAATCAATTGTGCTGCAATCTAAAACGAAACCAATGTTGTAATACACATAAAACATGGCATTACACATCAATCTTGCTTCTCCTGCAGCATCAGATGACGCGCATGTGTCGGTGTTTCATCATTTAGGTTAGGAATTCAAAAATAACATATTATAACATCTTTAAAATACGTCTCTTTGAACAAAAAGGATTATAAGAGTTAAATTATAGTGTTTACACATAATCAGCGACACGGTTTATGTTCAATCCAACTAACAAGTAGTATAAACTTAATTCTGACATGGCGCAGAGTTATCAATCCATATTTTCACAATCACTAATCGAAATTACAATGACGCCTCATAATTCTCACAGGATTTAACCACACTAAAAACTATTGAAAATATTTTAGCACTATTGCTCACCATCTTTATTTATTCCTAAATTTATTTAGGAATCGGGCGTCCGAGAAAGAACACCACCGGAAAAAGAAACTTTTTTTAAAGATGACAAGTGACGTTTACTGCAATGTTGCCAGCTTTTTTAAATTTAGGAATAAACTAAAACATAAAGCTAAAAGCGGCCTTTACACTTTGGCTGTTTGTCACAAACACCGCAAACAGCAAATAAAGTCTCAAACATCCAACAAAAATCACCCAACACAGAGTTCCACATGCTTGGTGAACGTTCATTCATTAATCATTATATACCGAATCGGCAAACATGGCGGACGTCGAGCTTGTGGCAAGTATTACTTTCGTGTTGACATATTTTTATTATAAACTAGCTTTCCGCCCGCGGCTTCGCCCGCGTGGAGGTCGGTTATATCGCGCTTTTTAGATTTCCCTCGGGAATATCAAATTTTCCGGGATAAAAGGTAGCCTATGTTCTTTCTCAGGGTCTAAAGATTGTCTGTGCCAAATTTCATCAAAATCGGTTGAGAGGTTTAAGCGGGAAAGCGTAACAGACAGACAGACAGACAGACAGACCGACAGACAGACAGACAGAGTTACTTTCGCATTTATAATATTAGTATGGATTAAACAAGCGAAAAAAATAAAATAAAGCGAAGACGATGGTGGATGATTCAAATTTACATAAAAATCGTACAAGGTACTTCTTTAGACCTATTATTTGGGCTTTAATTTGCAGTGTTATTTAATTTTACTTTAAAGTTTTTATTGGTTTCAGACAATTTATAGAAGAAAAAAATAATTAGCCTCTTCACGAACCATCAGGGGAGTTTCATAACTTCTGTCGCATGAGTTACAGGTTTTGTGTATTTGCTATCCTTTATCCCTTTTTTTCCTCCAAAAATGTCAGAATCGTAGCTGCTGACCAATCACTAATTATTTTTTACGCTAACGAAAAACTGTACCAAGTAAATACAAATAGTTATAGCAAAAAATCATCTATATTTGATGAAACTTCAAACAAATTTTATCAAATATAGATGATATATATGTTTGAACAAATGCTATAACAGCTATGTAACAATGTTACTCTGTGTGTTTATCGTTAAAACTTTCAAATTTACTAAGTACACGATTTTAAAAATGAATTATATTATGTTGGGAATTAAAATTAGTGTATCCATTTTCTGATAAAAATTACATATTATTATTTTTAATCTTTCAGGAAAATGTGAGAGTAAACCCTTTATCAAAATATATACGAGTTAGTTATTCGCTTATGTGAAGATGATAGCAGGCTGATGACAGCAGTAGCGGAGACGTTGTTAGTGACGCAGCTGACAATGAAAATACTTTTTAACGAAGAATATTTGGAATCAGATGATGAAAGCAATTATTATGTTTCGGAATACTTTTCATTGGTAAAATCACTTTAAAACATATAATAATAAATATGTATGATTTTATTTAAAAGCCAGAGATCATAGGTTTATGTTTTCATTAAAAGCAGTTTTGCTTTTAGTACAAAATAATGTGCTAGTATCAAAATGATTTCAATCACATTTACAGGGTCACTATATCCTATATGCACGACCGCAGCGCCCTCATTTATTTGCACGACTTTATAGACAAGCTATAATAGATGTCGAAGTTTTTGTTTTATTTATTTAGTCTGGTAATCCTTGGAAATGTAATGTCAAATAATTCAATTCTTCGCTATGGCTTCCTCTTATTCATATCCTGAGTTATTTTTGGCGGGTTTTATATTTACTTTGCCATTTTTATATGAAAAAAGTAATCTATTTCGGTATTATTTGAAATTTTTTCTTTACTACGCTTATGTGTTAACAACATGTACGGTACTCTTGCCTGTGGTGTTAATTTATCCTCGCGACGTAACAAACTTAATGTAAGATATCGATTTATTTATTATTTCGTGTTTGTTAATACATAGTCGAATATTTTGAATGCGTAGTATTTACTTAATTTTTTTTACAGAGTTGCTTCCAGATTTTGTCGATATGCCTCTCAAATAGTAGGCATAGAATGGGAATTGAGGGGGATGGAACATTGGAATACCGAGCAATGTTACATTGTAATATCTAATCATCAAAGCTCGTTAGATATACTAGGTAAAATATATTTTAAAATTATTTCTATCACCACTAATTTAATTGCTAAATTTTCATCTAAACTTTCTCTTTTACATACCAGGAATGTTTGAAATGTGGCCTCGAATGAAACGGTGCACTGTCGTAGCGAAAAGACCTTTAATGTTTACTGGTGCATTTGGATTTGGTGCCTGGCTGTCAGGTCTTGTATTTATTGACCGACTAAGAACAGAGAAAGCTCGCCAACTTATGAAGGATGCGACTGCAAGAGTCATTAAAGAAAAAGTATTTATCTTCACACAATCATGATTTTGTCTTATTAATCTATAAAAATTTAATGTTACCAACTTATATTCTAGACAAAACTTTGGATATTTCCTGAGGGGGCAAGATACAACAAAGGCAGTATACAATCTTTCAAGAAAGGTGCATTTTATTTAGCCATTGATGCTCAAATTCCAATAATGCCAGTTGTCTTTAGTCAATACTACTTCCTAGACAGCGAGACAAAAACATTTGAACCAGGTTTGTTTTAATTTTATGTTAAACTCTTATACACGCTAACTCTTTTTAATAATGTGAAGTGGTAATTTAAATATTACATTAAAATGATTACAGGCAAGGTGGTCATCACAACATTACCTCCCATATCAACATGTGGTATGACACGTAACGATGTTGAAACTTTATCGGAAATGGCTCGCCAACAAATGATTGAGGTTTTCCATGAAAGTTCCAAAGATCTAGTTATGCAAAAGAAAATTGCTATTTAAGTATCTGACTTAACCCACCTTACACTCCATTGGTATAAAACTTAAGTTATTTCTAGAATCTCATCTTAGATAATTAAGAGCTACTTATTTTTTTGTGACTGGGATGTACCTAACATTTATTAGAATGCGAGGTATTTGTAACATGGCAATACATGTACACAAATATCAAGTTGTACATGTAATTTCAAGACAAGTGCCAATCATTCATTTTACTCCAAGAAGCTATAAGATAATTATTTATTTACATGAACTCTGGGAGGAATACATTCCTTTTGTAAACATTTTATCTAGTCATGTTTTCCTTTATTGTTTAGTTAAATGTATTATTGAATGTCGTTATTTAAGAGGATTATTTCCTATACTTTACTGTTTATTGCCCCAGGTCTGACCATGTAGTTCAACTAGTGGGGCCAAGGGTATACTAGTCATATTTATAAGTTGTACTCACCATTTAGATAACTGACATAATATCATCAAAATGTAGGCTTTTTTGCCCTTTAGAATGTCCTAATCTAAAGTATTGTAAGTTATTGATAATTTAAGTAGTATTTCAGCAATCAAAAATATAAATGGCTTTTTTCCAATTATTGAATCAGTTAGTAAAATTGGAAAAAAATAATAAGAATAAAAACAAAGAACAGGTCTTTGCTAGGCCTGTGTGAAACAAATACCTCAATAAGTCAAGCTAATTGCGCCATCAGCTTAAAAAAATTGTCCTTGCATATACAATATAAGGATAATAAAGGTTAGGTAAACATCATCATAATAACAATGCTAATGAATTTTAAAATGATCTGTTTTTCCCGCGAATTAATTCCAACTTCCCCGAAATTTGGTAATTTTTAAAAAAGTGACAACACCATTTTGACGGTACGCTTATGCGATTCGACCACGCGTCCCGTGTCCTGCCCCCCGTCGCCTGCGGAAGGGTGTCCTACCGTACATGTATTAAGTTACCTCGTTTTGCAAAATAATATTTATTTTTTTAGGGGTTTTTTTTTTAAACTTTAGTCCGGCTTTGTCGGCGTTAGTAGAAACAGTTATCGATTCCTAACAATACCTTCACGGATCGGACAAGGTTTTCTTTACATATTGTATATTTTATTCAAGAATATCAGCCTGCTGCATAGCATAATGCGCCAAAAAATTAACTTTGATTACTCACATAATAAATAACTTCGATTTTGACTAACCCTTTAGTTTAGGTGTGATATAATAAAACAAAAGTTTTAGAATCTTAGATAAATATTTATCTGGCTAAGCCAATGGATCTATAGATAATGCAATGTAATTTATTGTTTGGGCTGTGTTTGTTAAGGTAGGTATTTTATAAGTGTTTTTGTAAGGTGAGGTTGTGAGTTAGATTTTCACATAGTTTCACCTAGCACGAAGCTTATTAAAGCTGTTTAAACAAAATGTATAACTTTACTTTAACAAATTATATTACTTTTTGTGTGACTACATAAAATTTATATTCATGTGAGAAAATTGTACGGATATAACTGGCGTAAATAAGTAAGGTACTTCGAGAATTTAGTATAATAGCAACGATTACTTGTTTGATAGACTCATGGGGTATCATCCCGTACATGGAGCAAATATAGAGAGGAGGTGTTGTAATTAGATTTCTCCAAGAAACAACGCGTGACAATTTGCGGGATGAGGGGTGCAAAATGTGAGCGGGATTTTGTTAGATCCTGCCCCCTTTTTTGTTTTCCATCTACCGGTCAAAAGTAAAACTGCTTGCTTCTTTTGAATTTGATCTTACTACGTAGTTTAACTACCTCACACTAGATGTCATAACGTCTACTACTACAGAGACGTACTCAGAATTTTGGTACCATTACCTATTAAGTAAACAAGTAATACTTTCCTTAATCAAAAGTAGCATGATGCGAATGAAGCTGTGTGTGTGTGTATGGTCAAGTAATGTTAATTTCAGAGGCAGAACAAATAATAAACAAATTATATCGAACTAAATTTTATTCACAAACACTATTATGTAGGAATATACTACAGATGGCGCGTGCAGTGCTATTTACACGGAGCGCCGTGTACCGAAAACATGGAATCCTCACCCCCCAACTGTGACGGAACTTATCTCATATAAATATGTAGGTAGATAGTTGAGGATATACAACTATAAATTCCATTTACACGGGCCTGTGAGCGTCTAAATTTTATACCAATATTTATTTGATTTACCTAAAGCAAAATGTTCAAATCAAATCAAATAGTTTATTTGTGATACACAGGTACATATCATAGGTCTTACAAATACAGATGTTGTGTTGTGTATAGATTCATAACGTTTATTTTTAACTAGTTTTATGAATGCAGATTATTGAGTAATGCAGTAACCTGATCGTTAACTGTATTACGTTTATGAATGATATTAAAGGACTAAGTTAGATTATGGTTTGATTAGACTCAGGTTATTGATATTGTTGCGGAGATTTTACGTATGTATAACAATGTTTTTTCAATTTTACTTATTTTTATCAATGTTTTCTGTTCTTTTAAGTTTTCGTACTAGACACTTACGCAGGCTCTCGCTACAAAAAACAATAATTACGAAGTTGTTCTATTTCTTGCTTTAACTTTTTCTTTCTAGGCCAATCATGAAGTATCAAAAATTCATATAAATCACTTGTGGTAGGTTGTGGTGATGATATTGTGGGCTCTGGTAATTTCTTTTATGCTTTAACATAAAGAATAAAACAAAAAAATATTAAATTAATTCATTCTCCCAAAATAATTCAAACTGGTAAATACAAACAACATTGAAACGAACCGATATATCTAGTTTTTTTAGCAGATAATGTTCCCTTCTTTAATTTTCGAAGTCCTTTTTTGTCACCACGAAGTCTTCATCATTAAAATGGCAATAACAAATCTTTGTACATTTTGTCGGAGTCCAGTCTTATCTATTAATTTTAGTGATTCACTGCTGTTTAAGTATCTCTTCGAATAGAAATCTAAAACATACATAATTTAAAAAAAAAACTTTTATGATAGTTGTCTCACGAAGTGGAAGTACTTTCGATAATGTAGTTTAAATAGAGAATAGTGTATTTAATTTAAAGGAGGTTTATTTTCATTTCCTGAGTATTAAATATTTTATTAAAAGTACTTTCCATAGCCGTGGAACACTCTGTAAAATAATTGGATTCTAATTACGACCCTGTCATTTTGTTAAATTCAAGGGATGACGATAGATGGCGGGCATGTTTCAAAATGTTTATAAAAACTGTAAAAAATATATTTTGGCGGCTAAAAAGTCTTTAGGTATGTCAGTACAACAAATTTCAGTACGTATGATTATTAAAGTATATTAATACTGCTCTAATTACCTATTTATTTTCATTTCTATGACATAAAGTGTCGCCATCTATTGTCAAGTAGAATAAGTATAATTGAACACGCCCACAAGATAAGAGATTTTTCTAGAACTATTCTATTAAATTATGAATAAAATTACTTACACGTGAAATGTGATGCCTTTCGTAGCACCAGAACGTCTATCCGAGTATTTTTTCAAGACACACACACAATATTTCATCCTTTTTTACTTAATAATATGAAAATAACATTAAAAACCTCCATTGTGCACAGAACGAACGACTACAGTACACAGTGTTGCCAGTAGGGTCATGTCCGAAATTACCTAAAATATAAAAAAAAGTAACCTTTTTGTATAAAAAATAACCTTTTATATTTTTTTACTGAAAGGTACCTATTACATGTTGATAAAATAATTGATAATAATAATAATTCACTCTTGCTCTTAAATACAAACCTGTGGAATCGGAGGTGCCGTACTACAGGTAGGTATATACCCGACCCAGTTCTCGAAAATGGCCATATAACATTGTACTGGGAATTACAAAAGATAAAACTGTGGCGCAGCTATCGACGCCTAGCTCAACAATACGTTACATTACTTCCGGGCTAGTAATAAAAAAAGTTAATAATTAAACTACATTATCATTATCAACATCTCTTCTTTCATGTTCTCTCTCCTTCCTCTTCTCCGCTGTTTTCTTCTCACTTTCCTTATGTATTACGGCTCGTACAATGTTAGGTTCCAACGAAACAACAGGATCTTTTTCGCAATTCGGCGAACTATCCATATCACTTCCAATTTCATCTTCTCCACTCTCCATTGTTTATTAAATAATTGTTTATGTTGTGACACTAATCGCGAAACTTATAAACACAGTAGCGGGCTATTAAACCAACCGTCAATTACGACTACTCGACAGCGACTCGACTGTTGCATTTATGTAAAAATTAAGAGTTAATTCTACAAATTTCGAAAAATCACCTAAAAGTAACCTTTTCATTAGTGTAACCTAAAAGTAACCAATGTAGTTCAAAAATCACCTAAAAGGTTACAAAAGTAACCTTCTGGCAAGACTGACAGTACACTGAACAAAGGCCACGCCCACTATGATGACGTCAGGGCCTACTGAGAATCACAGTGCACATTTACTTAGGCCGCCTCCTCTCTATATTTGCTCCATGATCCCGTACAACGGACTCTCAGTTCTTATCAAAACATAATAGATGGCAGCATAGGTTGCGGTCCAAAACTTAGGAACGATTTTAAACCTCTTATGTGCAGTTTGTAGCCTTTTTAATATTTTTAACAATTTGAATTTACTTATTTAATGCTACTCCGTATATTTACACGCATAAATAACGTAATTAAACAAAACGGTAAAATGGGCTCAGTACTGACAATGATTTTTATTTTACACTCGGGACAATAGATGGCAGTGTACTCAATTAATCCTGTCATAACATTTTTTTTTAGGTTAAGATAAGATGTCTTCTAACCATTATATTGCTGTTATCTTCTTTTAGAAAGCGTATTTCTCGATGCACGACGCATGGATGTATATATGACAATGTAGACAAGACATATATGACGGTAGTGGCCGACCGGTCAAGTGCTCCCTGGTGGCCATCTAGTGATCTCTTTAAGAAACCTTTTTTGCTCGACCGTCTGCTCGACTTGAGCTGGACTCATTTTGTTGTTCACATTAAGGTATCTGTATGGAGTATTCTGTATCTGTGATAGACTTTATCAGCTCGCGCGTTTCACCGGGAAACTTGAAAATATTACGCGAATGTGTCTGATATTTCTACGATGTACTATATACTTTTCTGCTACAACACCCACTAGATTCTAGTGGGTGTCGTAGCGGACGGAGAAGTAAGAATAGTACCAACCCATATCTTCTAGTGACTAGACTATATGGGTTGGTACTATTGTGAGCCTGGTACCACACAGGCAATTGTGACGAGATTGAAGCCTAATGATGACAAATTATAATAAGCTGTTTGTTTTTAACTCGAATGTTGTTTTGATGCTTATTAAAATCTTTGCAAGTAGCTACTACCATTTAGGTATTATTTAACACTCAGTGCATAAAATATCCTATAATGAAATTTGTTTTTGTATTAGTGTATGTTACATACAAAAAAAGCTTGTTACAGGTACCTACTTAATTTTTTTTGGGATACATTAATATTTTAATTAAACTATGCAATAAGATGTGATCTGATAGTACATTGCGAGAGAAGAGCAAATAAATAGTTGCACATGCAAAATAAACAAGTTTTTATTAATACCGTTTTTCAACCCTCATCACAAACCCGGCATTTCATGTTAATTGGTTATGAAATAACGTTGTCAGTATTATTTTCCCTTAACATCTATCTAATCTGGGCATTATCTAACAAATACTAATATCATCTACTTCGGTATATGTATAAACCCCCTTATTCAAGTTAACTAGTTTTTGTTTAATGATTAATAAACGATGATAAAGTTAAGTGACATGCAAACGTCAAAAATGTATGATTAAACAATCACTAGTTAACTTTAAACAATACAGGATAAAATTTTATCCAGTGCGCAAACTTTGTCAATTTATAACTAAATATTATTACTTTGATATGTTTTAGTACAAAAAAAATAGTTATTGATAACGAAAGATGTTTATTATGAAATCGATGTTATGGTCACCGCACGCGGTCCCATTCATTGTCGGCGGAGTGGGGACGGCGGGAACATCACAGGACCCCCGCGCGCCCGCGCCGCCCGCATGTTCACTACGCGGCCATATGCTAATACTACGATATTAATATGAATAATTGGTGTCTCTCATTTGCTGATTTTAGGGCGGACAAAAACATGATTTTTTATTTTAAACTAATAATGCAGATTTGTTCTGTTATTGATTCTGAGCCACCCATTTTTTTTGCGCACTCGAAAAAAGGTTTCCCTGTATAAAGGAATAAGGTGGATAATCTAAATGTGACAAGTGCAACTTCATACATTCAACATGCATTACAATCTGAACCAATTTTATTATAATATTAGAACTGTAGTAAACCATGGTTACAAATCAAGTGCTTATATTTAAAACCTGAATAATCACCTGACAAAATAAATACAAATTACGTTCATTGGTACAAACGATTTGACTGTAGGTTGCAAGTTTTCTGTGTTCATATAAATAGTTGATTTATAGTACAAGACCTACTATATTTATAAAATATAGGATATTTTTAAATATAAAAAAAGAAAATTGTAACACTAATCGTCGCTTATAGATTTCTTGTATGTATATTAAATTTAAAATCGTATAAATATTGTAACTTTGCAATGTTTAGGTTCTCTATTAATCATTCCAACCTTCACCCCAGCCTTCATTCTCATCAATATTTTCATCTGGAACAAATTCTAATTTGCTGCTTACTATTTGCGTACCGCTATTTTGAGCAATATTTACAGTGGTCGGCTTTTCTATTACAGGCGCCATATCAGCAAAAAAGTCGAATTCTTCTGAATTCTTTTTAGAATCGTATTTTTGATTTTTTATGTCTAGTTCAGAAATATCTAAAATATTCTTTTTCGCTTCGATTGCAGCTTTTTGCAGTAACGTCGTTCTTGATTCGGAAACAATTTTCGTGTTTAAGATGGAACTGCTTGTTTCATCTATAGTCTGGATATGAGCTAACTTTTCATTTGCACTATCTTCATCTAAAATAGGAGATGACCTTTTTGTTGTTAAATGGCGATTATTATCCCAGTCGCTCCAGTCATCTTCACTATCTCCTTTCTTTGTATATAATTCTGTTGCTTGAATCTCATCATCTATGGATTCTCCACCAACTGGAGAAGGTCTCTCATTTAATGTTAATGACTTATCAAAAGAAATTAACTCATTTCTATCGTCACTTTCGTATATTTCTTCAGAACATGGCAAATCACGCAAAGACTTACTTGGTACATATGCATGAGTTTCAGTTACTGGGCTGGCTGCTTGCAATAAAGGCTGTGTTTTTGAATTTGGTCTGCCATCTGAGAAAAATTTCGATCTCTTTCCACCTATGACTGTACCAGCTCCTAGTATTGGTACCAATTCACTTAAACATATTAGAGTTGCTGCCACTAAATTATCATCTATATCCTTGATGCCCAAAAGCAACTGCAACGAGAAAAAAATCGATTAGGTATGGCCTACAGAAGCATTCCTGTACCCAGCTTCTTCATATAGTTTATTTGTAGCTTGAATGAGTGTTATTTTTTTATTATTTAATACTAATTACTTATAAGCTATTTACTAGCTGCGCACCGCGGTTTCACCCGCGTAGGTTTCGATGTTTTTTTTTTTTTATATGCTCTGCTCCTATTGGTTGCAGCGTGATGTTATATAGCCTAAAGCCTTCCTGGATGAATGGGCTATCCAATGCAAAAAGATTTTTTTGAAATCGGACCAGTAGTTCCCGAGATTAGAGCGTTCAAACAAACAAACTCTTCAACAGTGTATATAAAATACACTCATTTGCAATTGCAGTTTATTTGTAGCTTGAATGAGCGTTTTTTTTTTCTTATTAAATACTAATTACTTATTATTTATTTATAATAATTGTTACTATTGCATTGGTTTTTAGGGGTTCGTAGTAAACTTAAACAGTATCGTCTGTCCGTCCGCGGATAATCTCAGTGACTGTTAGCACTAGAAAGCTGAAATTTGGTACCATCTCGCTGACAAAGTGGTAAAATAAAAATAATACAAATAAAGAGGAGAGAATGTTTGTTTTCTTTTCAACCCTAATGTGTGATATATTGTTGGATAAGTATTTAAAAATGAATATGGTTTTTTTTTAATAATTTGGTAATATCAATAGATTTAATAAAAACTCCAAAAATCAGAAGGATTAGTTTTATTTCATCACCATGACAACGATGTGACAGTTGCGGCGGACAAACAGTCAAGTTTAAATCAAAATGCACCAATGAGCGTGGCCCTCGCCGCGCGTGCGTAGGAACCGGAACTCGGTACAGAAATTAAATATATAAAACTATGATCGCCTGTCCGCTCGCGTAAACAAACTAATTTTACAAATGTTAAGACTACTACACACATGCCGGCGGCAATGCCGCCGGGTTCATGCCGAGCGGCTATGCCGCCGGCAATACGAGCCGCCGGCACAAGCCGCACAAAGCCGTCAAGCATCATTCCGGTTGTGACAGTCACATAGAACGCTAGTGAAGTGAAATTTTTTTTGGTTGGTTGGCTACAATGAATGCGAAAATCATCAGCACTGCCGCCGCAGTGTCGCTGCATTTCTGGTATTGCATAATATATCATTTTCATGAAATATTTAATATTTATCAATTAATAGCAACACAATTTCGTCGTTCCAATGAAACGACATTTTAATTTGTTGAATACACACACACCGCACACCACTACCGCTCGAATGCCAGGCACGAACTGCCGCCGACAAGCCGCGTAACCCGCCGGCACACTCCGGCGGCCATGCCGGCGCCTCCTTTGTGCGGCAAAGCCGGCGGCTTTTTATGCCGCCGGGTGCACGGCGGCTTTGTATGCCGCCGGGTGCACGGCGACTTACCCGGCGGCCCTGCCGCCGGCACTGTGTGTAGGAGCCTTTAGGCGATACACGCCACAATAATGTTAATATTTTCGGAAATACTCTCCGAAAGTAAAAAAGCCGCAAAAATATTTTGAGCTGAGTTAATGGAGTCGAGATGGATATGAACTATAGATTATTTGGAATCTATAACTCTTTCCTTAGTTATCACTGTCCTTCGTGGGACTGTTATAAGGATCCCATACTTAGTATTTAACTCAATTTAACAAATAGCCGAACTTTAATTCTTAAGTCTTTTCTTCCATAGTTTCCTGTCTGTCACTACACCGAGTGTGGGTCGACATGCTCTTGGCCACTTTTATCTATACTAATATATAAAGCTGAAGAGTTTGTTTGTTTGAACACACTAATCTCAGGAACTTCAGGACCGATTTGAAAAATTATTTTGGCGTTGGATAGCCCATTAATCCAGGAAGGCTTTAGGCTATAAAACACGCTGCAACCAATAGGAGCGGAGCATATAAAAAAAAAAACACATAGAGACATATGTGGGTGAGTTTCATAATAAATTTACGATATACCTCTGGAAGGATGTGTTGAGAAAGCTCTTCATGTGAAAATACATGAACAAACTTGGAGAAGTGTCTTAAAAGTAGCATCCTAATTTGACTGTCTCTCACTCCAAATAACTGCATTAGTCTGGGTTTAATATGTTCTTTGAACACACCAAGACTGAAAAATCCCGGTACTTCTCCATTAGGTATGCGATCTGAAATTCAAAGCAGATATAATTATAAATTTTGAGTTTTAATACTCCTTAAATGATTCGTCATAACAGTAATATTACCATTTTTTGGTTTAAGAATGAAAGGAATGACATCTCTTCTTGCTGTTTGATCTAACATTGTAAGCCTGGATAGCAAAAGGCCTCCTAGTTGTTTTGCCACAGTTTCTTCATCATAACATTTCAGATTGTCCAAAATATTAGAAAAAAATTGTGTCTTTTCTTCTTCTGAATTTAAAGGCAGGAAATTAAGAAATTTATAAATCGAAATAAATTCGTGATTGAAAAAATTATGTTGTAATACATCTGACAAGTTTGGCCTTTTGGCAGGATTTTGATGCTGCATGTAATCTCTACAATATTTCTTGAATTCCTTCAAATGAGGTACTTCATCTGAAAACAACAAAGTAAATCAATTACACAAATGCAAATAGGGAGAACAAAATTAATATATTATAAAAATATGAATATACCATCTTTGCAGTCTTTGAAAACATCATCAACTAATACAGCAAATGCATATTGATCCACTTTAGTAGTAATTTCATAAGAATCTTCATTTGGATCAACTGCTTTATCATACCTAAAACATGCCAAAACTTTATACATCTTATTAGTATTGTAAATGTGAAAGCTTGTATGTACAGACAATAGCAGGTCAACCTACCCTAAACTGTCACATATTCCCAATCAATCTTGAGCCTTAATACTTTGCTTAATGTGCTGTCGTCTGTACATATGAATATGTATATTAATATTTCATGCAAAAACTACTGATTGTATTTTACTAAAATTTGGCACCCAGGTGTTTAACCAGAATTAATATATAATACTTTTTATTCCAATATTCCCATGGGATCAAAACTTTTGAGTGTGTAATTCCAGGCTACAGCTGGCTTATATTAAACTGATTAAATGAAACTTCCTCAAATGTTTATTATAATTCTTGTTAAGTGATTGGAGTGGGAGGAGTAAATTAATTCTTCTTGGTAAATAAATAATCTATAAGCTGCTAATTTTTCCATCACCTGACAATTTTATCAGAGGAATAATTTTAAATATTATACAATTCTTAAATATAAACAATTTTCAATTTGATTCCATGAATATAAATTGTCTATTGGTTGAACAATTTCCTCTAAAATGTAATATTATGCATAGTATACTTAAATTCTACCTATGAATCCTGGCATGCCTTAAATAAGCTGCGTTTAGCTCAGCAAACGGGCACAGGTATTGCAGTCCTCCCAGCTTCCATTGTCCATCACCAGTTACATATATTGCTGACACACTCACATTATTATGGGACATTCCAGCCTACAAATATAAAGTTTTCAAATAAATTAGCAGTCAGTTATATGTTAAATAGACACAATACATTGAAACTTAATTAAAATATAACTAACTTAAACTGATAAGTTACACATCTAGTTCTACACTAAATTTAAATTAATACAAACCTGTTCGTGAATAAACACTAAAGCTCTTAAAATATTGTTGAGCCCTATGCATATCTGGAGCGGTGTTAAGGACTGTAGAATATGCGACAATGGCTGCACAAATTCAGTGGCTAAATGCAGAGTGGAACGTTGTTGCCAAGCAGAAATATATCGAACTATGCATGGATGACGGTACTTCAGAAGATTCTACAAAGCACAAAATTAAAAACATTATCCACTGCAACCACAAACCTATATGAAGTTTCATTATAAAATTTGAAAACATACATTCGAAAACTTTTCAAGTGGTGTCGAAATTGACCAAAGTGGACCAACCGCAGCTTCTCCCTTAAAAACTGAAACAGAGCCATCACCTTTTAGGCTGAAATACCTGCAACTATCTTTTATTGTGGCCTGATAGTGGCACCAAAAATCGGTTATCTCTATTGCTTTTTCTTCAATTTCTAGGCCACTTAATTGTGAACTATCGTTACCCATCATTTAAGATTTTAGCTTTATTCATATGTATATCATTGGAATTTTTTAAATGTATAATACAAATCAGAACTTCGTAATTATTAATACAGAGAAAATAGAAACAACAAAATCTATTAAAAATGTTCAACGTGACATTTCTAAACTGACAGACAGAAGTGACAGATTAAGGATTATGTATTTATGTTATGTCTTGTTTTTTTGGAAATTTTTGGCTTGGTTGCTACGACCTTTGAGCCATTTCTTCGTTAATCTTGTTTCAAACCCCTCCTAGTCGGCTAACGAACAGAGATAGGTTAAGTTCAGTTACGATATAAACTTACTCAAGTCCGGGCTGTATGGTTCCGTACCATGCCTTTGCCGTTCAGAAGTACGGAAAGAAGTGAACTAAACAAAGTCTTTCTTTTTAGTAGTCTGTGTCAGAGTTTGGCGGGAAAGTCAAGCTAAGTGTCTTGCTCATTTTTCATTGGACTTATAAAATTATATAAAGTGTTGTTTACTAAATAAAAGCGCGTGATTTATGTAGTAAAAAGTGCATTCAGTGAATAAATCCACTTGAACGTCCCGATGTGACAGCTAGAAATGCGCTGTACCTGTACGTCCGAGCGCGCGATCGGTATCAAGCCGCGTCGAGCGCTCGTAAAATCCTCGTTATTTTCTTCTTACTTTTTTGCAGAAGTCTATTTAATTAATACGAACAATTTTATCTTCAGGGATTATTTTGTCATATTTTAAAATATTATATCAAACAAAAACTTAACGAAAATCCGGCACACAATGAGCAATAATTTAATCGTCCACTATAACACTCGTAAAGTCAAGTTATCAGACATTATTACAAAGTATTTATACATATCCAGAAAAAACAAATCTCGATAATTATTTTAATATGTAACACTAATAAAAATATATAATTTATTACTCTTATTTTAATCGCAGAACTCACAGCCACTGTAGAAAACTGCACTCATAATTTTTAAGCAATTTTATTTTTTCAATATTAGCTGTCCGGTGGGGCACTGTTTTATCGGCCCGAGAATCGTTTTTTAATGCAGAACCATCTAGTGAAAAGTTCATGGAGCTCTTTGATACATATCCTACATAAAAACTCGTTTAAAGTGTACATATCGGTGAGGCCACCATGGTTGCCAGGCAACTTTGGTGACCCGGGCGCTTGAGTGGAAAGAACAGTGAAATATTATAGCATAGTGGCCACATCGTGACCTTCCCCAAACTCCTCCTTGTCGGCCTCACGCGGGAAACGAAAGGAGATAGGTTAGGTTAAGCTAAGCTGGTCCAGGAGCAAGGGACATGGGGAAGTCCCCGCCCCCTATTCGATGGACCCCGAGGCGGAGGCGCGCGCGAGTGTCGACGTAGTTTAACACCCCACTACCCCGTACAGGAGACGGGGCCCGGACAGACCGGGCCAGCAAGAGGGTGTGGGGCCGTGAAAAAAAAAATGTTAAGCTAAGCTAGGATAAATTTGGATTTCGTGCGCAGTTTCTGGCCTGCCATCGGACGCGTCCCCAGGTGGCGGATAGGGGAACGGCCCCCAGATATGGGGGTTACCAGTTTACCGGCGCGGATCAAAACCAGAAATGGGGACCGCTTCGGCGGTCACACGTGCGGCGGGTCGGCCACCACTCCAGGTGGCTGACGTGACCCAAACTCCAGGTCGCCGTCAAACAATCCGGTCTCCTCATTGAGAAGAGCTGGGGGCCCCGTTTGCCTCCGGGCAAACCTAAGAGGAAGGACACCTCGCTAAAAACCCCTTGGCTGCTGCGCCTTCTCGCACAAGAAGGCGTACCCAGCCCGGCTCCTCCCTGTGGAGTGGAGGGACCACTGTGGGCCCATCCTAGGCGGAAATCGCCGGCGGGGGATTGGTAGTTAGGCTGTGCCATTTCCCATGGCCCCGCCACTCAGGCGATGTCGGTGTGCAGCTGTGGGTTTAGTGGGTATTCCCGGCTTTGGCTGGGCGAGTCCCACACACGCCCTTTAGGGTACGGTGCGTAAATGCATAACCACAGCGAAAAAAAAGAAAAGGATAAATTAGGATAGAAACTTACTCAAGAAAAAACTTACTGAAATTAAGCTGTATGGCGTACTATGCCTTTGCCTTTTCCGTTCAGAATTACGGAAAAAGAGAATAAAAAAAAGTCTGTGTCAAAGAGACAGAAGACAGGCACATCTGTCAATATTATTATACTCTAGTGTCAATGTCAAATGTTTTCTGCCTTCTGATATTTAAGTATTTTTCGTACAAAAATGGCATCAAGTTTACTAAAAAAAGCTATCTTCTCCAATCCTACCACTGTACGGAAGACGCTTGGAATCATTTGCAATGCTACTCGAAACCGTAAGAATAATATTTAATCAAGCTGATCCTGTTTATGATAATTATTATTTATTCAGTGTTGTATCTGTTACGTCATTTCATTTTAGATTGGAACTATCAATACATGCCCGGTCCGTATCCTAAGACCCTAGAGGCGCGAGAGGCTGCGGCAAAAAAATATGGTATGACCATTGAGGAGTATCAGCCCTATCCGGAGGATATGGGTTATGGTGATTACCCAAAACTACCTGATATTGGAGAGGATTCTAGGGATCCACATTACCCTTATGATAATCCAGAATTAAAGAGAAACTTCAATGAACCTGTAAGTTTTAAAATACAATTTAATTACTTGAAACTTCTATTACTAATAGTCTTATAAATTCTGTTTATTCATTTTCAGATACATGCAAGGATGGAAATATTTGGTGGTGACCGGTATGACCCTTCTGCAAAAAGAAGATTCTCATTGACTCACCAGTGGTTGTGGTTTTTGGGTGTAGTTGGAGGATCTCTTGCACTGTTCTTTGTCCTGGAAGATTATAAAGTAGGAAGGCCTGTTACAGCTAAGCAGTATCCAACAAATGGACCTCACTATTCATTCTCTGCTTAGTTAAACATCATGCTCTTGTTCTGGTCTATTCAAATTAGAAATATTATTTAAAAAATAGTTTCAATAAAACAAAATATGAGTTCTAATTTTTGTTATTTTATTCTTATACTTAGCACAATCATCAAATAAAGACTTGTTGATTTAATTAAGGGTTTACTTAACATTGGATAAAGTGAAATTTAAACATCATGTGATATATCTATAATTTTTTTTTTGCTACTGGTCAAAACAAACTGTATCTGGCTATGACACTATGAAAACAACAAAATATCACAAAGAAGCAAAAACCAAATCACATACTTTGTTTTCCTTGAAGTAAATATACAATTTTTCCATGAATTATCCTTTCAATTTTTCCAGTACCATAAGATGGGAGGTTCCTTCCCCTAAAGGTTCTCCAATCCCAACATAAAAGCCACCTACTTTATACAAAGCAGAGGACAACAACCATCCCATGATCATTTTGTTGTTTCTTCCAACAGTGGCAGTTTTTTTTACAATATCAGTAAAAAGCATTGAATTTCTCTTGTTGGCCTAGACCCACAAATGTTTGTTGACCAACAGTGGAGCTTATAAACTTCACAAAATGTGCACAATTATACAGAAAATATGTTAAATTTTGGTTTTCAGAAAAATACTGCAGGAAATTGTATAGTCTATTAATAAGAATTAATTACAATTTAAGATTTCACTTATAAATACTAGTAAAATATTCATCTTCCAAGTCATAGAGATCTGCTGCTATGTCGTCACGGAGGGACATTAATTTCTGGTCACATTCTAGTTGTTTAGTGCGGAATAGTTTCGAGTTTTGTGTTATAGCCTCGTTGACTGATGGGAAATCATTCAGTATTAAATATTGTTTTATGTCTGATACCAGCTTCATCAATGATTCACCAGCTCTTACTGAAACATAAATAAACATGTTAGTTTTATTAGGAAGCCTAATATTGTGTTGCACTGCTCCTTACAATTGTCTCTGTCTTGTGCCATCTTTGGCCGTATCAATAAATTGCAACATATATTGTGCTTTGTTACTGTTAAGCTTAATGCTGAATTTATTATAATCAACTTATATACCAAATGTAATTCATAATCTTTTATAATTACCTAAATAAATTACAATAAAAGAATTGGTACCTAGAACACTTTACATCCATACTAATATTATTAATGCGAAAGTAACTCTGTCTGTCTGTCTGTTACGCTTTCCCGCTTAAACCTCTCAACCGATTTTGATGAAATTTGGCACAGACAATCTTTAGACCCTGAGAAAGAACATAGGCTACCTTTTATCCCGGAAAAATTGGATGTTCCCGAGGGAAATCTAAATAGCGCGATATAACCGAACTCCACGCAGGCGAAGCCGCGGGCGGAAAGCTAGTTTTACTATAAATCTACCTACCAATGTTTAAATATGTATTTCCTAATCCAGTCATACGACACTTCACTTTTATTTAAAATAAAAAGCCTTGGGATATTGAGCTACTCCAGTAGCTTTACACATTGAATGTTGATTATATATTGTGGCACTGGTGACCTGTATGACAGGTGTTACTACCTACCACAGGCACCAGCGATCCACAACAAAAAAAAAAAAAGCATTTCTTATATGTAACAATTTTTTATACTTGTGGTGAGAAATAAACACTTTTTATTTATTTATTTATATTAATTTGCAATTTTGCATTTTTTTTTTTTTACTTTTGTTGATACCTGAAATTTCTGCCATGAGTGACATGAACATTCACTGAATAAAAGTATTATTTAATTTAATGTATTTGCTAATATTAATTTGCTTGATGAATTTTATAAGATATGTCCTTATGGACATGATATTTACTTTGTGAAGTATTACATATTTTTATTATTTTAATATGAGGAGTAGCTGTTTGATTGTCACTCACTTGTTAATACTTATGAATGCTATTTTACCTGTTTTATGCTGATTTTAATTATTCATTGTGTATGTTTTATTGCTTAGTTTTTATTTTGTTATAGGTATCAACATTATTTTTTGAGTTATTAAAATTTTATATTGAAGACATTATTTTTAAATTCATCACAATTTGAATTCACTTTGAAAATTAAATGTTGTGCTTTATAAATTCATCTTTTCTATGAACCTCTTTTGTCTAAAGCTAACACAAATGGAGTATAGAGTTTATCACATTATGAAATACTTGTTGATAAATAATAAAAATGTTGAAACTTACCAATGTTGGCAGCTCGGACTTGCATTTCAAATGTATCTTGTTCAATCTGTGTCATTCTATTCAGTTGGGTTTCATTTTCTAGTTTTGCAAGTTTTATGATTTCTGCAAATAGAAGACAAACTGTGAAGAATATGCAGATTCAGAGACAAATGTTGGTTTCATAAACTACATGAACTTAACTTGAACATAATGTGGGTATATTATAGATTAGAGGTACACTTCTATCTATTATAGTCACTAGGGGAATGCATGCATGAAGAAAGCAAGATGGTGCATGGTGTTATCCTCTTCCAAAATTAATCAGTTTTAACCTTTTGAACGCCCATCTATATAATACGCGATGTGTCCTCCTGCGCCACACTACAAATGTATAACGTATGTATAGTAAAACGTAGGGATGAGATTAGTGTCCTATCGACAAATAATATTATACATTTAAAATAATGTTTATTCACCAATTTACGAAGCTAAATAAAAACTGTAATCGTAATTTCATATTTTATTTTATTTCATAAAAAACACAATATGAAAACCTGGATATATTCCCCACAATAAAGAAAAGAATTTTAAATTTATTAGACGTGTGTTCTACAAGGCACATCCCTATTTGTCTCCAAATGTAATCCTTCTACTTCATATCAAGTAGTTGGCGCTCGAGGCACGTCAAAATCCTTTCTGTTCTAGGGATGTCTAGATTTCTATGGTATATATTTTATATTCACTGTGGTCGAGTTACACGTGCATAAACTCAACCGATTCCTGCATAATTTATTTCGTTTACTTACAACAAATACAATTAATAGAAGCTAAATACGTGGTTTTCTACGTTTTAAAAAATAAAATAAAATGGAGGGTAAGTGTCTGTTTTACACAAGACCTTTTTTTTTAATGGTGTCGCTAAATACTCGCAATGATTTTTCTGGTTTGTAGAAACTAATAGAAAACTGAAGAAAATTCCTGAAACGGAAGTTGACGACTTAACGGAATGTCAAGACGACGAACTATTTCAAAATTCTGATTCAGACTTGAACAACTCGCAATAATTCGTCATATTCACAGTCACAATTTTTTTTTATAAGACACGTGCGCCAACTCAAGATGTAAACATTGCACTACACTAAAATGCACAAAGTCACTATGACCTTGAAACCCGTCCGCTTATGACGTCACAGATTTCCTTCTATACAAGTCGGTGTCGCGTGAGGACCGACAACTAACTAACTTTGTGGGGATGGGTTTTTCAAACGGGGTTTCACTATCGACAATGATTAGAAAACCTATTGATTCTTGATTAAGGTGAATAAAACCTAGTTTAAATTGTACAATATTTATAAAATATTATACAGTATGTTAACTAACAGAGGGCGTTCCCGTTAACCCGAAATAGTATAGCATACATACGTGCTAAAAAAAATATTTCCATTCGAAAAAAAAATGTTTTTAAAATTTTTCCAATAAGAAAATATTCAATAAAAATTTTAAATTGACATGTAAAAGAAGCACACTGTACACGCGAACATGAAAGATGGCAACGTCGCAATTTATTTATACATGACGACTACTATTTTGATTTAAAACAGGAGGTTTCAAATTTATTTCCAATTAGAATTTTTTTTTAATCGGATTTTTTTGTGCTTATTTTTCTATGCTGATAATTTTATTTTAATCTATTAATGATATATATTAACGAGTTTAAGGGAACGCCCTCTGTTATTTAACATAGGTACTGTATATTTACGTCATTTTCTTGCAATAATAGTATTTAAGATCATTTCGACGAGATGAAATATAGCGAGGTCTTCGTCGTGTCCCATCACTGGCTTACTTGATATCAAGTAATTGGCGCTGGGGGCATTAAAATATTTTCTGGCGTTTTTGTTTCTATTGAAAATTAAACAAATAAGAACTTATTATGCGTGAAAAAGTTAAAAATATGGTTGATAACAGGGCAAATTTCCATAAAAACAAAATAAAAGGTCTTGTAAAAGTCGTAAATTTATTTTATACTGTGATTACTTCTAATCAAGTAGTGGCGCTGAGGGCACGAAAATCTCGAACTTGTATAGAAGTGATTGGCGTTCAAAAGGTTAAATATACCATGTGTTGGGAGAACTGTGTCTAATCCACAGACAGACAAGGAAGGAGTAATGGTTTTGTGTGCCTCTATCTACATAAGTATATATTTCTCAACAATGTAACACAAATTATACATTTGGCATTAACATACTTATTTTAACTTTGTTTGTCATCCGAAAGAAGTGGTCAATTAACTAAAAAAAGCTGTGATGTTCCGTTCTATAATTACCTTCAAAATTTTCTAACATACTCTTGACATCTTCTTTTAATCTAGTTGTATATGATTTTAGCAAAGCTTCCTTATTTTGAGGCAAACTTCTTTGCATCGTGATTTATTTTTTAGCGTTTTTCCAGGCAAAGCACAAATACCAAAATAATCAAAACAATTTCTTTGATTCTTTGTTTGACAGCAGACAGATTGCTTTTGAGTTTTGACGCTTTTGTGTTCACAGAGCAAGTAATCACTAAAAATTACATTTGTGTTGTGTAATTTTGACATTTTCAACCAACAATTGATGAGAGACACGAAAAAAGTATCGATACTTTATGGTATCGAGTACATTTTTGTCGATACCTATACTTATGTACTCGATACTTTTGTATTCGATACTTTTGAGCACCTGTATCGTATCGAATAAAGTCCGTTGCCGGTAGGTTGCCAGATTCACATTTCACTTGTTTGATTCTAACACGTTTGTTAATTTTTTATTGATTTCTGCAACTTCAATGCACTTAGAAAGATTGTTTTTGAAAGGTGGAAATACCGTCGACAGCGACAGATCAAGCTATCTGAAACTGACAAATATTGCCAGTCAACCATGAACTTTAATAAGATACTTTAGCGATAAAGTTGAAAATCTAATAAATGTAGTAGCTTGATGTGCTGTCTTCTGTAGGTACAATTACTAAAACCCGTAACTGCCTATCTCTATAAAAGCTGGACAAGCTTCTTTTTTTTCTTGAGCGATTATACCGAGAAGGAATGGGGGATATATAATATTTTAGATTTAAAAATGTGACTTTACGTAGGTACTGGTTGTTTCTATTTCTCTAATATTTACGTACGGACGACAGCAAGTCAAGTTACCCGAAACTGCCAAATATTCCCAATCAACCTTGAGCCATAATGCTTTAGGGATAAATATAAAATTCTAATAAAGAAATCGGACAGATTGTGTGTGGTAGCTTGATGTCCTTTCGTCTGTACCATTTGTTATTTTTCTTTTTGTCTAACTGAATGTAGGTAACAGACGATACTTGCTAACATTGACAAACTAAAGTATGGCGTAGGCCCTGCCTGAGGAAAGAACTCGGTACTTTGAGGTATCGATACTTTTGTGTCGATTACTTTACGAGCACCATACTTTTTTATCGATACTGCTCATGAATAGAGTACGGGTACTTTCTATTTGATGCCGTGTCCCTACTAACGTACCTATGGCGTAGACATATAATGTACTCTGTGGCGTAGACCCCTGCTTGGGAAAAGTACTCGATACTTTGAGGTATCGATACTTTTGTACCGATACTTTTACGAGTACGATACTTTTTTATCGATATTACTCATGAGTACAGTATCGATACTTTCTATTCAATACCGTGTCCCTACAATCGATACCGTTCGTTTTTTATTTATTTTTTTATTTTGGCATCACATGGTTTGTACAATATGAAATGAGCTAGGTATTTACAAAAGGAGTGGAAATGGAGATAATCCACAAAAATATGTATATTAATAAGTTAAAGCAATACGTATTATGTAATATTTATATATATTCA
Source organism: Sesamia nonagrioides (assembly GCA_017933935.1). Lineage (NCBI taxonomy): Eukaryota > Metazoa > Arthropoda > Insecta > Lepidoptera > Noctuidae > Sesamia > Sesamia nonagrioides. Next base: position 616,893 of record JADWQK010000731.1, on the reverse strand, counting down.
ACGCTATAAAAATATAGCGTTGATTGATATCAACAAATTATAACAATTAATTAAAATTCGTAGCTTAGGACGCCCTTGGGCGAGATGGAGCGACGACATCAAAAAGGTGGCTGGCAGTGGCTGGCGGAGAACTGCTCAGGATCGAGCTTGTTGGCGTGTCATGAAGGAGGCCTATGGCCAGCTGTGGACTAGAAGAGGCTGATGATGATGAAGAATTAAATTATCAAATTATTAAGGGTAATATCCTAATAACTGAAGCTATACATTTATATACAGAAATTTCATTTGGGTATAAGACAGATTGTGCAGAACAATCCGACTTCGCCGTCCTCGGCATGCCCTCACAGACCCCGATGACCCCATTACCCTCCTCCAAGAGGCCAATAGGGCCACCAGCACAGTACACAAAAACAGACCGACCTACCGACCTCGCCGCCGAGGTTCATCGCGACGCGCTCCCCGTAGCAACCCCCTCCCCCGTCCCCTGTCCGAGGAAGGCCAGCCGCGCCGCAGCTGAGCCAATAATTATCATAATGTCCCAACAATGACCTCTGAGTTTGTTCCGGCGTTTCTTCTCAGAGCTAGTACTAGGAAACGCCGTGGTCATCAAACCATTAAGTATAACTTTCGATCCAGCCGCCCCTTGCTGTCCTCTCTAGCGACGCCCTAAGCCGAGGTTCGTGCCCCACGGGGGGTGCCCTTAGTGCGTAGTTGCCTAGTTTTAATTTAGTTTTAAGTGCCCCTGGCTGGAGGCTTTAATTTTAATTAAGGCATCCACAGGAAAGTCCGATTAAGTAGTTACGGTCTCTTAGTAGCCACCTACGAGATGCCATATCAAAAAAAAAAAAGTGCAGAACAAGGAAATGGAATCTGTAAGGATAGAAGGTCCTCTATAAAGAGAGAACGATCAAACATTGGACAGGAGAACAAGAAATGGTTAACACTTCCAATCTCATCAACTTCCTCAGGTGACCAATCTGATAGTATGTACACCACGAACAAGCTCCATCCTAGTAATACTAGATGTTGGTATAAGTGCTTTCAAATTGTTTGACTCCAAGGCTTTATCTACACTAATATTATAAAGAGGAAAGATTTGTATTTTTTGTGTGTAACGAATAAACTCAAAAAGTACTGGACCGATTTTAATAACTCTTTTTTCATTAGAAAGCTACATTACCCACGAGTAACATAGGCAAAATTTTATTTTGGAAAAAATAGGGTTCCGCATTGATATAATATTAAATTATATGAATACTAGCTTTCCGCCCGCGGCTTCGCCCGCGTGGAGTTCGGTTATATCGCGCTTTTTAGATTTCCCTCGGGAACATCAAATTTTTCCGGGATAAAAGGTAGCTATGTTCTTTCTCAGGGCTTAAAGATTGTCTGTGCCAAATTTCATCAAAATCGGTTGAGAGGTTTAAGCGGGAAAGCGTAACAGACAGACAGACAGACAGACAGACAGACCGACAGACAGACAGACAGAGTTACTTTCGCATTTATAATATTAGTACGGAACCCCATTGATATAATATAATATCCTTAGTTTAATATTATATCAATGGGGTTCCGTAAGATATTTGGGTTTTTTCAACACAAGGTGTAACAAATCAACCAGAAAAGTTGCTTAATTCCCGTACACTTACTTATAAATATCTACAAAAAGTCCGGGACACACTATACCTATCTATGTCGAGTGACGCACAACAAACATTTTTTTTTAATCTTGAATTTTTGTTGGACTACATTTAAACGCACTTATTTTACTCATAGCATTAATCCTTATCAAAATAAACTATTTCATCACTAAGTACAGTTTATGTAGATAATATTTGGTCTTTGAATGATTAAAATTAGACGTTTTAATAATAATAAAAATAAACGTTTATTTTTTCCACCACATAATTAAACATAATTTTGACACAAAATTAAGTATATATGATATAACGATGTAATGGAAACTGGAGCCTGTAATAAGATAACCTGTGTTACAGGTCTCCAGGCCTCCTGACTACACGGTCGTGTCACAACTAATACAAACGTATACTAACAGATGACAAAGATTAAGGGATGAAAGAAAATTGATAAAAAAAAATGCAAAAATGAAAACACAAAATAAATAATTATGTAATTCAAAAGATTATACAGCAAACGAGGGTATGTTCGTGTCGATGTTTGAGTGATGATGATAGAATGAAGTTTAACGGGAGCTGTATTGAGTCAACAATAAGCTTTCAGTTTTGTTGTAATTAAGCGTTTGCAGCCAAGTATTAATTTTCTTTTTAAAAGACATTATAAGGAGTGAGAAAAAGTTCAGAATTTTGTTAAGACTATTGTATAGGTGAGGGCCTTGGAAACAGGGAAATCTTCTTGAAAAACAGTACTTGCAGCGGAAGGGTTGGCAAACCTTGTCTATGCGTCTTGTGGTGATTATTTCATAAGAGGTTCTTTGATGCTGATATAGTAGTGCACATGCAGTACAAATAATTGTCTGACTGTAAGGACTTTACAGCTCCTATATAGCTCTTCAGTTGGGAAGAGTATGGACCGAAAAGTACTAATTTTCAGAACGGCTCTCTGAGCTCGTTCAAGCTTCAAAAGTACCGTTTTGGGTGCACCACCCCAAGTGCATATACAGTACGTTAAGAGAGACTGACAGAGAGCAAAATATGTACACGTAATAATATGAGGTTCTGCGATGTGGCGAAGACCACTAAAGAAAAAAATCAGCTTTCTGATTCTTTTGGTCAGTAGTTCTATATGAGGCGCAAAGCCCAGACCATCATCAAGAGTCACACCTAGATATTTGATGGTTCGACAACGTTCTAATTCTGGGCATGTACATGACGCAGTGCCAGACAGTAAACATGGGTGCGCTACCAAAGCGTATGAATTTGGAGGTTGAGTCGAATTTCGTAAGCTGTATGTAAGAATTTTAGTTTTGTCGGTATTGATTGTGAGAATGTGTCTGTTGAGCCATTGTAGAACACTATTTAGCCCTTTTTGTGCAGAATCAAAGGTGTCATCCCAAGTGTCACCCGAGAAGGTAAGAACGGAATCATCAGCAAACGCCACGATTCTTTCACTCTCCAGACTCAAATTACAGAGTTGATTGACGTAAATAAGAAACAAGGCGGGGCCAAGCACACTGCCTTGGGGAACGCCGAATGTCACTGGTTCCTCTCTACTGAGGTAATCTTGTATTTTTACACACTGAGTTCTGTTTTGAAGGTAGTCCCTAAAAATGTTAAGTGAAAGGCCACGAATACCGAGTTCCTCTAACTTTATTATTAAGTCAGAAATCGAAACCGTATCGAATGCCTTTTTTAGGTCCAATATAATTGATAATACTTTCTTTTCCTTGTCAAGATTTTTCGTAACATGATCAATTAGCTCAATTACAGCACTGTTAGTAGATTTATTGCGCCTAAAGCCGAATTGGTTGGGAGAAAAAAGCTTTTTATCTTCCATGTAAGTCACAAGTCTTTTGTTGATTAGGCGTTCTAGAATTTTAGAAATAGAAGGTAATACTGCAATAGGTCGAAAGTTATTAACAAGTTTTTTACTCCCACTTTTGTGAATTGGGTGTATGATGGCCTTCTTGAAGTATAAGGGGAAAGTGCCGGTATGAAAACAGATATTAAAAATATGTGTAAGTAATGGGACTAGTATCAATGAATAGCGCTTTAAAAACTTTGTTGAAATATTGTCCCAGCCTATAGCAGAATCTGACTTAAGTGACATTAGTACATCCCCGACTTCCGCCTCGTCGGTGTCTAACATGACGAATGACTGTAAGGGTGAGGATATGGAAGCACTGGTGAAATTTTATTTCTACCAGGTGGACAAGAAAAATTATCAGCAAGTTCCTTCCCGATATTGGAAAAGAACTTGTTTACTTTGTCCACCGAGAGCTGTGGTGAAGTAGAAGAAGCCAATAAATCAGTGTTGGGTATGTTTGGCTTGTCTGTATTAGTTACTCTCTTTATCACCTTCCAGATCTTTTCATTGTCTTTTGAAGCTTCAGTCAGTTCTCTCTTGTCAAAATCTCTTTTTAATTTCTTTATAATGTTTGAGCAGAAGTTTCTATATCTTTTATAAGTAATACCTACTTAATATAACATTGTTTGGAGATAGTTTGAGTTTTTTGTGCATTGCATCTCTATTACGCATACAGCGGAGCATACCAATAGTCATCCATGGTTTGAGTAAGCGCTTTTTATTTGGGATGTTGATTAGAGAAGTATGAGTATTTATGAGTCTAGCTAGAATGGTAACTAAACTTATTGTCGCTTTATTGGCATCGGTAAGTTCATAAACTGCTTGAAAATTTGTAGTCTTCATCTCACTATCAAGAGCTTCATAATTAGTTTTCAAAATGTTGTAAGAGCGTGAATTGACAGATCGTTTCAGATTAAGGCACAGCATTACAGGGTTATGGTAGGTGACGTAGGCGTGTAATACTATGGTGAGTGCAGACAGATTAGATTTAAGCATGATGTGGTCAAGACAGGCATTATCTCGAGTGGGAAGTGAGTGAGCAGGTAGCAGGCCATGGGAAGATATGAGATCGAGATAGTCCGAGGTTTGGTTTGAGGATATAGTACATGCGATGTCAAGGTTAATGTCACCAACTATAGCTATGTTTTTGTACGTCATCAGGCTTGTTAGAAGGGCGTTCAGGGATTGTAGGAAGTTACTTACGTCTCTAAAAGACGGAGATCTATAAATACATATTAATGCCTTATCAGTGCCGATTTTTAGTACTAGACAACTAGCATCTGAGAAGTCAGGTTCTTTGACAATGTAGTTTTCTACATTTTTAATACATATAAAGGACTACACCATCATTTTGGTTTAAGTGTTTTTTTGTTTGATAATAAGAGTAGTTATCGATAATTGGGATTGAATCATTATAACGTTTCAGCCAGCACTCGGCCAGTACTAATATTTCGCAGTCAAGGTTTATTCTGTAGAGGAGGGTTAAAAAAGAGTCAAAGTTTGCATGAATAGAGCGAATGTTCTGAGTAATTATTTTTAATTGCTTGGAAGGGTTAGTGACATAACTAGTGCATTGTTCGGGGTCACAACTAAGTGTGGTAGAGACTGAGAGCTGGTCTATATTGCTAATAATTTCTGTCACGCTATCCACTGTTAAATTGTTTTATTATGGGTGTACGAGACAGGGGCGTCATAAGGTATTCTGTGAATAATAGGTCTACGATATCGATAACGAGTTCAAACAAACAAAAGGTAAACAAACCCAAATGGTACCGTGTAGCATTCCTTTTTATACTGTAGGTGAGAAAACTAGTGAGGATTAGTGGATGAAAGGATGAATGGATGATCTTGTTATCAATCGTCAGAGTGTCATTTAACCAAGTCACTGATAGTATAAATACATCGTAGGTTATGCAAGACATTTGACGATTATAATTTTGACATTTAGTGCGTAATCCTCTAGTATTACGAGAATAACTCCTTAAGTTATTGAATTTTTTTTTACATCACTACAATAGCATTGACCTACAAAATATGAAAAAATTAAGTTAGTTTGTTTAGAGTATCCTTATCGTTTGATTTTGAAGTAATGGCGAAATTAAAATATTACGATTTGTGCTGCACCGCCCGTTACGTAGTGAGCGCCACCAAGGTAGGGGGGCGGGTGCGGGAGTCAACAGAGGTACGCGAGCGATATTATGAAGGCATTGCTACATATCCTGACATCGAAAACTTATATCAAAACTATTTTCGTTGGCTGCGTTGTAGAGCAATAGTTGCTTCCGGGGATGAAACAGTCAACGAAATAAAAAATTTAATTATGCAGAATGTGACTGATATAAACTGTAGCCGACATAGGCAGCTAGCGACCTCTGTTGTCGAAGGGAGGCGACAGCTTCAATGAACGTAGTACGCACAATATTAGTAGTACCGCTTTTCGACACTGGAGGCGCTGTATTATGAATGAAGGCGGTCGCCATATTGATCTTGAGAACTGTAGTACCGCTATTGGCCGCCAGATGTGCTGGGTTTATGAATGAATCACGATTATTTGTCAATGAAAGTTGTAGTTTAAACCCGCCTCTCGACACCTGGGGGCGGTGAGATAAATACGTTTAGAATGTTCTAGAAACTCTCATTGCCGGAAGTTAGAAAATATCGGTTTCTTCCGCCCACATACTGTGGTAACGGCCCCTTTCTGTTCCGAGACGTCGTAGAGTGCGGGTGTGTTAGTTTAGTCTCGTAAAATGTAATCGTGTTTTAGATTTTAAGACTACACCGTGTCTTTACTTGACCGAATCTAGAGATTGTATACTTTAAAACCTGTGGAAATACCGATAATAAATCTGGTAGTAGCATCCGCCTGTTTTTCATTACTATCCAGTACTTATTCTTATTTTACATTAAGAGTAGGTCCGCTTGTGTGCTCAATACAGAAAGTACCGGGTGTAGTTAAGTGCTATAAATCCATAGACACCGTCATTAACATCGAGGACGCAGTTCAGTACCCCCAGAAATATTTAAATTCTCTGAACCCCGCTGGTCTACCACCTCATGATCTGTCCGTCGATAATGCTTCTCAGAAATTTAAGTCCTCCCAACATGCGTAATGGCACGAGACTCTTATGAAGGAGCTAAAGGATAATTTAATATTAGCGAAGATTATCATCCGCCCTGCAGCTGGTGAATTAGCTTATATATCATGAATACCCCTGATTTACGTATACCCTTCAAAAGGCTCTAATTTCTAGTAAAAATGTCTTTCGCACTAACGATAAACAAATCCTAGGGTCAAACATTCAAATTAATAGGAACTGATTTACGAAAATAATGTTTTACGCTTGGACAACTTTACGTTTCCCTATCACGGATTGGGGCTCCCGATCATCAGTATATTTTGTTACCTGAAAATTATTTAACGTCAAATGTTGTTTATAGAGAAGCTCTACAATATAATCGCTTTAGTTATCTATCCCAAAACAACGGGTTGCACTCCGGGACTGGCAGTAGTGAAACCTTATACCTACTTACGTATTAATTAAGTAGGTACATTTTAATATTTTCATCATTAACAACTTTAACATCCTCATAAAGACAATCTATGCAGCCTGCGGATAATGACTGCGTCGTCGATGTTAGTGTCAGTGTCTGTGAACTGACTTGGAAATCATTTTGCTGACCATGTCTTTCCTGGGTAGGAGTTTTGCAGCGGTAACTGACATTTATTTATTAGGTTAGTCAACAGATCACCACCACATCACCATCACCATTACATTTATGAAGTACAATTTTACAAAAAAATACATTTGTAAGTGTAATAACTACTTACTGACTAACACAACATGCACAAAAAACGGTTAACATTCAATATTAAATGATTTTAAATTAAAACAGTAAAACAAGAGGTATTAATTAAAAAAAAAATAAAAACAGGATTATATTAATTAAAACAAGTAAATTAATTAATTCATTCGATTATTATACAATTATTATGACTCAATTTTATTTTATTTTATGAAGCCCTCAGAACACAATTGAAGAATTACATCCACGCGGGCGGAGCTGCGGGCGACCGCTATGTATTATAAAATAAAGTCGCTTTCTCTGTCCCTATATCCCTATGTATGCTTAAATATTTAAAACTGTGCAACGGATTTGGATGCGATTTTTTTAAATAGATAGAGATGCACCCGTGCGAAGCCGGGGCGGGTCGCTAGGCTTTCATAAATGCATTTGCATCCGAGTAGTTTGAAAACGCAATTGAAATTTTATTTCGGCCTATCTTTTTAACACTGCCATTAACAATGTTTTGAAAATAAATCGTTGTCAATTTTTTTATTTTTTATTATTTATAAACCAGCAGCGATGCGATCGTTGATGGTAAAGCGTGCTAATTTATTAAGAGCCTATTCACTCTAGCCTTGAAGACACTCAAATTGTAGTCCGACGGAAACACCGCTGCCGGCAAGTTGTTCCAGTCCCTTGATGTACGCGGTATAAAGGAGGAGGCGAAACGCTTCGTCCGGATCGTAGTAGTGTTAACAACATAACATAACATAACTCGCCGTACGACGGGTCGTCCGATGGTGGAACGGAGATGGGGGAATTAAATCATGCAATTGCCTCGCACACTCCCCAAAATGCATCCTATAGAACACCGAAAGGCTGGCTACTCTACGCCTGTGCTCTAGGCTTTGGAGACCGTCTCGAGTTAAATCAGGGTCACCAATTAGCCTCTTCGCACGCCTCTCCACTGAATCCAAAGTAGCCAGGTGACATTACGCAGCACCAGCCCAAATGTGGCTGCAGTACTCCAGACACGAACGGACCTGTGCTTTGTACAACATTAGAAGCTGCCCCGGTGTGTACCGCTGGACCTTCGCGATGACGCCAAGTTTTCTGGCAGCCACCTTGGCCTTGGACTCAATGAACCGCCCAAAGTTTAGGTTCTAGGAAATCTCAACTCCCAAAAGCTGAAGGCGGTCGGTGCACTCCAAGAATACATTCTGAAAAGTAGGAGCCAAGGTGAACGGGCTCCTTTTGGCGGTGAAAAGACACGCCTGTGTTTTGGCGGCATTGAATGCTACAAGATTAGCTTTGCCCCATTCGGAGACTGCCTGTAGTGCAGCACTCGTACGCTCTATCATAGCCTCTCTTTCGGACCGGATTGATTCCTTACTAGTCCGAGCTTCCGGCAGGTATCTCTCCACAACTGTGCTGTCATCTGCATACCCATAGATGCCGGGCATCAGCAGATCGGTGGTAGGCCTCAACATCAGCCGCCGGCGTAAGTTACCACCCACCAGACAATGTCGTGCCGCCAAGCGATTCGTCGTGTTCCGGCATGATGTCTGGTGAAGCCGTACGGAGGGCGGGTCTGAGCAGTTGTGTTGCGATGTGTGCCGGGTACGATGCGCCAATCGTTGTTGTGTCGGGTGGTTGGTCCTGGAGGGTAGCGGGATCCGAAGCACGGTGCTCCGCTGGCCGACCGCAGGTAGTTGGGGGCCCAAGTAGTGTGCCAGCCACATACGAAAGGCTGCCCCGCCAACTGCGAAAAATCCCAGGGTGGCCCCATCGTGCCGGTTGGCGACCGGACGAGAGGACCCGATGGCGATCCCTGGGGGGGTTCGGGCGTCCCCGCAGTCTCCAGATCAATCTCCCTCTGGCCCAGCATCGTTGGTCGCATTGTTGGGTTTAACATTGCATCACCTCACTCAACTGCCGTCTTCCTTCCTATTCACTCAAAAAAAACAACAAAACAAGTCAATGAAAAGGTCCAAAAAGAAAAGTAGGTGTGCACAGCGGGCGCACGTCCTCTCTTTCAAAGTGCACCTCTCTAATATTAGAGGTCTGCACTCCAATCTCTTAGCAGTACACCATCACCTTGAGACTGAGAAGCCGCATCTACTTTTCTTGACGGAGACCCAGATCAGATGTCCGCCTGATGCGGCATACCTCAGCTACCCGGGATACTCTTTGGAGCATCATTTCCTGCAGCGTGCCGGGGTCTGTGTATGTTCGCAATGACATCTGTTGCCGGCGTCTCCGTCACCTCGAAGACCCTCATTTTTCGTCCTTATGGCTGTTGGTTGACACTGGTGTGGACAAAATTGTCTACACCTGTGTCTACCGATCGCACAGCGGTGACCAGGAGACAACTCGACTGTTTGACCACCTCAGTGAAGCTGCTGACAATGCGCTGCATCGGCACCCTGACGCACAGTTCGTCGCTCTGGGGGACTTCAATGCCTGTCACCAAGACTGGCTTTTCCCATACCAGAGGACCGACCACGCTGGGAGAGAAGCGCGAAACTTTGCGCTATCAATGGGCCTTTCCCAGCTGGTGAGACAAGCGACTAGGGTGCCTGATGTAGCCGGTCATACCGCCAATTGTCTGGACCTTCTGCTGACCACTGATCCGGACAGATGTGTTGTTACAGTTTCCTCACCGTTAGGAACTTCAGACCACTGTCTGGTGAAGTCTGTGTCGTCCTTCTCCCCACCTGATTGCGACTCGCGTGGTGAGCGGCGAATGTGGCGATACAAGTCAGCAGATTGGGATGAGATGCGCCACTTTTTCGCGTCTTATCCTTGGCAGCAGGTCTGCTTCTCTTCTGACAATCCGTCGAGCTGTGCGGACGCTATATCCGATGTGGTGCATCAAGCTATGGAGTATTTTATCCCCTTTAGTGACGTGCCCGTCGGTGGCTCAGCTCGCCCATGGTTCAACGCCGACTGTCTGCTAGCTGAACAGCGTAAGCATACGGCATTTCTTACCTGGATTGACGCTCGTAACCGCAGAGCTCCGGATCTAAGCTCTAAGAAGAGAGCTTTTAACCGCGCTGCCAAGTCCTACAAAAAGGCGCTTCGACCGCATTACTCATTTTGGCAACAAGCTCTCTGCGCAACCATCCGGTAGCAGATCTTTCTGGTCGCTAGCCAAATCGGTCGAGGCGAACTTCTGTCGGCCCACACTGCCTCCGCTGGTTAGGCCCGATGGAGCACTGGCCCATACGGCGAGAGAGAAAGCAGGTCTCTTTGCATCTCTCTTTGCCCATAATTCGCGTATTGATATTGGCAGTGCTACTCCACCTAATTTACCTCATTGCGGAGCTTCAATGCCTGAGGTTCGCAATAGGAACAAAGAGGTTCTGAGAGTACTGTGTCGTCTGGACGTGAATAAGGCTAGTGGTCCGGACGGTATACCAGCGATTGTTCTTAAGGCATGTGCGCCCGAGTTGTCTCCTGTATTGACGGGCTTGTATCGCCTCTCATTTAGGACTGGTACAGTGCCCAAGTCCTGGAAGCTTGCCAACGTGCAGCCCGTGCCCAAAAAGGGTAGTCGTGCCGATCCTACCAACTATCGGCCGATTTCAATAACCTCCATACTCTGCAAGATTATGGAGCGTATGTAGAACTCGCGCCTCTTGGCTTACCTGGAAGGTAATGATCTCCTCAGGGACCGACAGTACGGGTTTCGACGCAATCGGTCAACTGGGGACCTACTAGTGTATGCCACTCACCTATGGGGCGAGGCCCTCGAGAAAAATGGGGAAGCGATTGCCGTCTCCCTTAATGTCTCGAAGGCCTTCGACCGGGTATGGCACGCTGGCCTTTTGAGTAAGCTTCCAGCGTACGGCGTTTCCGCTGGCCTGACTGGCTGGGTTAAAGACTTCCTGACTGAACGGTCCCTCCGAGTTGTTGTCGACGGATGCTCATCGGAGCCCATGTCGACTAATGCCGGTGTTCCTCAGGGGTCTGTTCTCTCTGCAACTCTGTTCCTGCTGCATATTAACGACGTCCAACGGTCGTCCAATGGGTATTGGTGTATTGGGCTGTACCTCCTTTTCAACAAAATTTATATGAGTAATTGCTTTTTCATATAACGTTGTGGTAGAGATTGGAAGGTCAATACAAATATGAACAGTCAGATTCTTGGGTCTCCTGCCCATTGTGTTTACGTCTTCTTTTATTACAGTGTTTGCAAACATTAACGCGTTTGGGACGCTTGAGAAAACGTGCGGAGGCTGAACGATACGATCCGTTCTGGTGTTGAGATATATGAAAATTTATACAACTTACCCAAATTTTTTCAGTTTTACAACACTATTTACAATAACAGTTACACAAATAAAAATTATATAACAATTCTACTACTCATCTGATCAGTTTACATAAAAACAAATAACAAGGTCAGAGAATTAAAAAGCTCGCCCGATCAAGTCAAACGTTTCCCGCGCTTTTTTCATAACAAGTCTTATTTTTGTTTTTATTTTTTGTTATGAGTTACAGTCTTTTGAAATATAGCATTATCCTACAAAGGTATAAATAAGATAATTGATCCTGCTGTGTGAAACATCTAAATTTTCGTAGCTTTTTCCAGACTATCGATTTCCAGTCTTACAGGATTTATCTAAATAGCATTACTTTACATGGAGTAGGTGCTTAATTAAACTCCACAACCCAGTTACTGAGTATTACGATTTCCCTTGGTAAAACAGTGGCCAGACTCGGGCTTCCGACTACTGTTAAAGATCTACGAATGACAGCCGGGACCAACGGCTTAACGTGCTTTAAATTACATATTGTGGGTCGGAGTCAGTCTTATCACCCTTGTGAAACCCAAGGGTTGTGGAATACACCGGATGCCGACCTATCTCTGTCGAGTGTTCGAGGCTTATCTGACGTACAGGGCCGTCACCTACTCCGGTCACCAAAGAGTGTAGAACCGGCGATGTCGAGCGGTGTTCCACAGGGATCGGTCCTGGGGTAGCATCTGTGGAACATGGGGTACGAATGGGTGCTGCGCGCCGACCTCCCTAATTTGTTACGCTGACGACACGCTAGTCCTAGCAAAAGGATGAAGGGAGGTCGCACCAGGTACGGTCGAGTCAGCGACCCTCAGGGTTGCGACAATCTTCGAGAGAATCCGGCAATTGGGACTCGGTTGGTGGCCCTGCACAAGACCGCGGCCATGTGCTTTGGGAGTCTTCGGGACGCGACACCGTCGGGTTCCCACATAAAGGTAGGAGGGGTTCACATCGACGTCGGATCGACGATGATGTACCTGGGACTCGTCCTCGACAGCCGGTGGAACTTCGAGGATTACTTCCGACTTTTTTTTATAATTATAAACTAGTGCTTGATCACAATCCTGTCTGATGGTAAGTAGTGATGCAATCACTCACCTTGGGATCTGGGGGCCAAAGCCCTCACCCACATTTGGGAGAAGCGAGAAGAGGCATAACTCCGCTGCCGCGAGAAAACGGCGGACAGGGCTCCGGTGGGATGTCATGGTAAAATGGAGAGTGCGATTGTCCCAGTGCTAGGCACGCCACATGTCCCTGTTCCAGATAAGGCGGGAGGAAACGCCAGGGTGCCACCACTGTGGGGATCGCCCTGAGGAGACGATGGATGTCTGTCCCGCTTGGGCGGAGCACCGCCATGTATCTCGTGGTGGCGATCTCTCGCGTCCGGCCCTGGTTCGGAGCGAGAGTGCATGGCAGGTCGTTACGTCCTTCAGCGAAGCAGTGATGCTGGCAAAGAAGCAGCCGGAACACGCGAGGGAGCGGGAATCCCAGTGCCCTCACGCCTCTAGCCGCATAATGAGACGCCCTGGTCGGGAGACAACATCGAACTCCCGGCCACGAAAAAAGAAACCGTGGCCATGGCACACAGGCAATTAAAGAAACACGGGTGGATTTTAGTCAGTAAAAGTCTCTTCCGCTCCGCACAGAGTGAGAGCGGTCATTTGATGATTTCTCATCCAAAAAAAAAGGTTGTGGAATAAACATAACAATAAAGCTATAAGATTTTTTATTTGTTAACAGTATCTGTTAAAACCTGTGGCTAAAACCATTTTAATGGAAGAGTTAATTTTAAAGTTAAACTATTTACTTTGTTTCGAAAATCTAGCATATTCTTTCAGACGAAGAGCATTAATATTGATGAATCCAGTACTATCTTCTGGCGAGAACCCTCCGGCAATATCCATCGAAACCAAATCTTTGTTATACAAACTCGCTGAGCTCTTTCTCGCTAATATGGTAACTGTAATGTAGAAAAGAACGGTTTATTAAGCAATATGTTGATATACAAGAAGTCTTTACGACTCTATAGGTCCCGCTTAATGACAAACTAGGTCGTGGCATATTTAACAATAAATAAAAAAGATGATTACTGTGCTACTTGCCATTTCCTTTATATATTTGGATTGTAACCATCCCATTTACAGTTTCTTGAGACATCTCTATGCATTTACGCGTGTAGGCGGCTTCAGGTGAAAACCAAAATCCATTGTAAACGAAATCAGCCATTTTTTCCTGGAGATATTTCTTAACTCTGTAGAAATTTAAAAATATTCTTTAGTTTATCCTAACTTTCATTTTGCATTAAAACATATTTTATTGTTTCAGTTATATTAATGTTGCATCACCTCAAAACTTCTTTGTCGAGAGCGTAGGCCTCTAGATCTACATGGGCCGCGTGCAGAATCGTCCCCGCAGGTGTCTCGTATAGTCCTCGGGACTGTAGGAACGTAGGTACATAATTTCAGGTTAGCGATAGCTTTCTTTGTAAAATACGTTTTTGCAGACAATTAAGAAAAAGCGGTAACCTTCAATCCTAGGAATCGATTTTCTACAATGTCGATACGTCCAACTCCGTGCTGGCCACCTAGTTTGTTTAGGGTTTCCACTATAGCTAGTGGATCGGTTAGCACAAGAGACTTCTCGTGCCCGCTAGGGATCCGAACGGAGACGGGTAATCCTGTTCAATTATTATTTTATAAATTTTCAAACATATTTTACACATTAGAATACATGTGTCTTCAAATGGGAAGTATAGTGAAGGTTTTTTACTCACCATTTTCATAATTGATATCAATTGCACTTGGAAAGTCTTCAGTTTGTTTTAAATCCCGAGTGATTTTAAAAATTCCATTTGGAGGAATTGTCCCCGGATCTTCTAGTACGCCGGATTCGTAACTGACAAGGAAATTAATTTTATGACGACATTTTAAGTTGCTTATTGTTTTAAGATAGGTATATAGCGTGTAAAATTAAATGTCTTTTACCTGATGTGCATAATATTTTCATCAGTTGACCAGGGTTCCTTGGGAGTTGCCGACACAGGGATGTTTTCCTGTTTTGCGAATTCGATAAGATCACTGCGACCTTGGAACCTTTCAAAGAATTCTGGGAGCCGCCAGGGCGCTATCACCTGTTATTATAAGAAATATTGTTAGATAGGATCTACCGTTTAATAGGCGCTATTTGATGTAGGCATCCTTACCTTTCCTTCAGGCCACAATGAATAAACACTAAGTTCGAATCTCACTTGGTCGTTGCCCTTGCCTGTGGCGCCATGAGAAATATACTTGGCACCTAATTTTTTAGCAGCATTCACAAGTCCAACTGAGATGCAGGGTCGTGCAAGAGAAGTTCCCAAGTAATATCGACTTTCGTAAACCAGACCCATCTGCACTGCAGGCAGCATATAGTTGGATACAAATTCTTTACGCAGGTCTTCTACTATCACCTAAAAACAAATGTTCGTTTCATTAAAATCCATAACTTGCTGTAAAATATACTAATCAATTATTTTGAATTTTAGAGATAGTACTCACATCGTTGGCTCCTATTGACATAGCCTTTTCCTTAGCTTTTTTAAAATCTTCATTTTGACCAACATCGGCCATATAGCACACCACATCATAGTTTTTTTGGATTAACCTGGGAAACAAACAGTTAAACTACCTTAGGTTTACTGCTGAATGGGTAGCTAAAATACAGATAGAGATAGGTACTCGGGAAAAGTATTGGTATTTATAGAAAAGATGTTTTGGCTACCCGCTCTAGTACCTAAATATATAGGTACCTACTCATTGTTCTGTGCAAATAAAAAAAAGTACTAGCCTCAAGATAAGACAGCGATTTTGTTAAATTCCTGTCTGCTTGGATCTTGAAACTCAGTCTCAAGATCCAAGACTGGGTATAGGTATAGGGTGTACTTTACCATTTTAGGATGCAGCTGGTATCCAGACCACCAGAGTAGGCAAGAATAACAAGATCTTTCACCATGATGCTTACTGAGTGATTGCTAGCAGACAGTTGTCGATAAACTGAAAGCGACGATGAACTGTCGCGTATGTATGGGCTGATAACCCTGAGGTTAACACAATAGTGAGCCGTCTTTGTGTGATAATCGAACACATTTTAATTAAATTGAACTTGAAAATGACGGTGTTTATGTTATAGGTACTACAGTATCTACTATTAAGTGCAACGTTATTTTTTGGTTATGCGAAAACTGAATCTACTTAGTTTGTTCAGAATAAGCAACTGAATGGATTACAATCATTTTTTATTACACCATGTTATATTTTTCCCAAATCCATTTAGAAATTGTTGCTGTGTGGTTACCGAGCGCCCGCGTAACAGCTGACGCTAGAGGTCAACGCACCGGTCGACCGCCCGAGCGGGGAGCGTGGACCATATTTTGTTAGGACGCTATCTTATTTGAACAGAGCCGTACTACGGCTTGTAGAAGTGAGCAAAACATGGAACAATACATAGGGCTACTACAATACCTGGCATCGTAGGTATAAGCCGCGCCAATAAAGAAACGAATCTGAAATGGAGTCTGCTACTTGCAGTGATAGATGGTAAGGTCAACAAAAAAGCAATGTGATGAAATAGCAGCTCTAAAAAGTTTTGTAATAAATCCTTCGGAACTAAAGTCGGATAATTAATTATTGAAGATACGTTTAGCAAGCGGTTATAGGTTTTAATGGAAAACCTGTAACTAAGTACTTGCTAAACTATCTTCAAAAAAAAAATTAAGTTTTCTGTAAACGGTTTATTTTGAATACATTTATTAAATTATTCAATACACACATACCTATGTACACATGAATTCTATTTTAATGTTGATAGTCCTTCACTTCGTTTATGTGAAGACATTTTAGCACTCATAAAAAAATAGTAACAGTAACGATAGTTAACAAAAACAAAGAAACGATAACTTGAGAGAACCGAGCGCGTCAAGACAGCAAGGAAGCCGAAATATAATTATGTTCAATGTACTCTGTGGCCAAAATCCTGACTGATTTTTTTGTATGCAGTATGTGGTGTGTGAGTAAAGACAGCAATAGTGTGCGAGTGAGGGAGAATGACCGGTGCCGCCATTTAAGATTCGTTTCTTTATTGGCGCGAGTTATATCTTCGATTTTTTGCGGTTAGCATTGCTGCTGCAAGCCCTACATCGTCTGTAAGAGTCTACTCGACCGAGGAGGTGGGATCCAGCGTCTGAAATCCGTAGATCATTCCACTAAGATGCTCAACCTGACAACTAGAGCTTGGTGCTCCAAAGATGCATCTTAGCTTAGCAAATCTGCGTGGAAGATTACTACATATCAATCTCCTGGAAATTGAATAAATCTCCACTTGCTGATACCCAAATCAACTCAGTAAAAAGTACTGTAATTAACGATAACCTCTGTTTATTTGTAATCAGTTATATATTTTTTGGCAGCCTCTGTGGCGTAGCGGTAGTGAGCGCAGCTGTTGCGCAAGGAGGCGCGGGTGCAATCCCCGCACAGTGCAAGTATTCCCTCAAAAGTCTAACAATTGGTCTAACTGCAATGCTTAGATAATTATCGCCTTCGGGTTGTGGAGGTCAGACGACAGTCGCTTCACGGAAAATATCGAAGTTTAGCCAAAAACCAGCTGGACTGATAAACTGGTAGCTAGACTGGTAAAGCGGACCCCAGACTCCAAAGGTGAAAAGTTTCAGATGCAACTGGGATTAACGCTGAGATGATGATGATGAGTTACATATTTTGTTTAGTTTTTAGTCTGTAATCCATACTAATATTATAAATGCGAAAGTAACTCTGTCTGTCTGTTACGCTTTCTCGCTTAAACCTCACAACCGATTTTGATGAAATTTGGCACAGACAATCTTTAGACCCTGAGAAAGAACATAGGCTACCTTTTATCCCGGAAAAATTTGATGTTCCCGAGGAAAATCTAAAAAGCGCGATATAACCGAACTTCAAGCGGGCGAAGCCGCGGGCGGAATGCTAGTTACCAAATAAATGAGACGACAAGGGTGCGAAGGGTTTAATAAAATACGTTATTATTGATGATTAAATAATTTAATGAAATTGTTAACAATTAAATACTGATATTTAAATTTATGGTTAGACTGGCTATAATACGAATATTCCCTACATAATTGCACAATCCGTCATTAGTACACAATTCATGCAAATTTATAGATGTAGCATTTTTAAGGCTACAAGTGACCAGATGCAAATGGTATTGCTTGAACAGTGAACTACATCGATAAATATTATGAAATTTAATTATAATTCCATATAAGGATCATAACTACATGCTATCTTATGATTACATTGTAAATCGTCAATATGTTAAATGTTAAACATACCTAAGGTAGTTAAGAAAAAATGTAGGTAAGAGGTAACCACTAAATCAGAATTTCAAGAGCAACATGTAAGACTGTCTAACACCTACATATAGAGATAGTTTGGAATGTATCAACGTAAACGATTCTGTAAATATACATACATGAATATGTTTAACAAGCAGCATAAATATGTATATAAGATGACAAGTAAATCTCTAGCGTGACGAGAACTACCTCAAGTGCGTCGACCATGCGATATCACCAGAAGTGCATTTAACAGGCACAATCGAAGATGCAAGTTAGTGCATTTAACAGGCACAATCGAAGGTGCAAGTTATAAGAACAATTGAATCCAGACAATTAATTACATCTATGATTAATACTCGGTTAAGATTCTAGCATTTGGCATTAACTGCATGACGGTTTTCGGAAGAAAATTTTAAATCTAGTACACACACATAATAAGAGACATTGTACCTTACTATAATTTTGCAGACAATTTAGTTTTTAAACTATGCCTATACTTTCCTCAAATCGTTACCTCAATAGAAATTTTAAATGTACCATAATTTAACAATAGCATGTGGTCTGATTCAGTCTATATAATAGTACGCAAACCCATGCTATATAATGTTTAACATTTCTATCAACAAAAAAAATAATACAGTTTAAACTCTTAAAAACTAATACACAATTCTGATATTGGTTTAATTATTTTTAAATAAAAGTCAACAATATAAACTTTTTTAAACATTCTGTTATGTAACAAAACATAATAAAAAGATAAAACACAATTACGAAGCGCATTTGCACTTATTTTGATCTTAATATTTATTTAAAATACTAAATTATTATAGTTCACACAATTTGTATTCCAAATTAACAGTTCTGACATAGTCAGATAGAGGTATCTCCAACTAGTAAGTAAAAGCGGTAAATAAAATCAATGTGGCCCTTAAAACAAAATTAAGTTTAGCCATTATTAATTGCATAATTACAATATGCTTATATATCACAATAAATGGTCGAAGTACAGCAAGACTATGCTAATGTTTATGTAATAAATGCTAACAATTTATGGGTACACACATAATCCCCCTTATTCATAAACGCTGCTTAAAGTTAACTAGTGATTAGCGATTGTTTAACCATACATTTTAGACGTTTACAAGTCACTTAACTTTAATCATAGTTTATGAATGAACCTCTTAAACAATGTGGTGTTTATTTATAAACGATGATTAAAGCAAAGTGACGTTAAAAGGTCAAAAATGTATGGTTACAGAATCGCTAATCACTAGTTAACTTTAAACAACGTTTATGAATAAGGGGGAAAATGTCTAAGAGCATTTGCTAAATTTTACTCCGACAACTAAAACAAATTTAGCCCATGTTAACTTTGTAAATTCCATTTATATGTAGATAGCCGATTCCTGAAAAGTTGGTGTTTAGGCGGTTAGAGAGCTCAGGTCGGACAGGAAGTTGTCTGGAGTCAGTATGTGTGAGGAACCGATGATCACCTCCCAGTTCTTAAGCGCGGCTGTCACCTCGTATGCGCAGCGGATTTCAGAGAAACAGACGCCTGAAATGTAAAATACTGTAAGCCATATTGGCATAGATTACGGTTTGAATAGCCAGTAAGACGTGATGAAGGAGGTTACTAATAAATCAAGATGGACATTATAATAAAATTAATATAGTAAGTATTTAGATTTTTACCTCCAACCAGGAAAACAATCAGACGCGGTACGTTCTTGATAGTCTGTTGTGCTTTGTCCTTATGCCAGTGTCCATAGCGCACACTAAAATAGAAAATAAATAATACTATTTATTTAACATAAGTTATACAGAATGACACTTAATTTGAGCATGCAAATAGCTTGGTACAAAATAAATGATCAATGAACCCCACGCTAGTCAAAACCTTGTGTTACAGGGGAAATATATATGCATAACTTGTTGAAAGTAGTTACCTAGTGGGTGCCTGATATCCAGAGGTTTGTGCACGTCCAGCCAAGAATGGGAAGTGACGTTGGTCAAGTTTGTCCTCGATTGCGTCTTCCATGATATCCTAAAACAAAAAACCTCTAGAAGGTGACCCTGACATCATTTTCTCGTTTCTTAAATTAGGTATAGAGAGTGCAACCTACTTTGATCACGGGTGTCCATCGTGACATTTGGTATGTTTGCTCTGTGATCCTTTCCTTCCTTGGTACTTGATACTGTTTCTTTCGGTTTCCCTGCAGAATGAATGCACCATGATATTAATTGAAAATATTTCATAAGGAAAAACTTAACTTCATAATTGAAGCAACACTAAAATGTACAAGTCATAAAAAAAACAAGGGTTAGTAATATTTAAACTACATAAAAGTTTGGGGGTTGGGTAAATTGATATAAAAAACATCCCAAGATCAACAACAAATTCAATCGCACACAAGAACCAAGAACACATTCAATCAGCGAGTCTTGTAACACCCACCAAGACAGCAAGTCTATGTCAAATTCAGCTTTATAACAAATGCTTTAAGGTATAATTCCGAATATGTATAGTAACTACATAACTGGTTTCTGTATTTTGGTTGTTGTTGGCCTTCGGAACAGTATTTTTAGAGTTTTAATTTGTGTTGTGTTTTGTCCATCGAAGACACATACTTTGGTTGCATTATTTGAGAGAATATTGAACCAATGGGCTAAATGAACAATCAAACACAAGACTTTAAGAATAATAAAACAAAATCGTTAACAAAATATCATGCTACATGCAAAGAAATACATAAATATAATTATATATAATAAGTATACATCAACAACGACATTGAGGCCCAGGTTGGCGAGGTTGAGTAGCGTCTGCTTATCGGAGGGCTCGAGCTGTGCGTGCGTCACCAACTTGTTCAGGTTCTCCTCTGAGATGCCATTCTTGGACATGATGTACAGCGCGATGATCCGCATCTTGTTGAAATTTACCACTGCCTGCAGGTGTTTGAAAAGGTGATCAGTCGAAATACAAGTACAAATAAAAGGGGTATTCGTTTTAACAGACTTAAAACAACAGTTAGTGAAATCGACTATGGGTTTTTTCATTAAGCAGTTTCCTTTCAAATACTGGACAAATATATCTAACAACCAGTAAGACCTTTCTTTTTTTGATAAGTATTACATGGAAAGTTTTAATCACGTCAATTTGCATACTTGATCAAGAAGCACGGGCACAATACTCCTCATGTGATCTTTGATCTTCTCGCCCTCCGCATCGGTGCCCATAGCCAGGTCCTGTTTTGACAATAAAACAATAAGGGTGTAAAAATAAATATACGTTTAGGATAGAAATATTGTCAAATTAAGACACAGTTCAAAAAGACTAACAATTTATGTTTTAAAACTTCCTTCTACTATGTTGTTGTGTCCCAACAGGGTCCAGCCCAGCAAACCAAAAACCCAGCAGTCTATTTGCCCTTTGTGTAGGTTAACGCATAGATCATACATCTGTTGACTGCTTAGAGCTTATTGATCTTATTAAATTTTGAGGAATGAAATAAATAATAAGAGTATTGAAAGATATTATTATTACACTGGCATGATGTTCACAATCAAAACTAATATTTATCTTCTGTCCTTCTTTCAATGAATTAATAAAAAGATGCAGGGAACATTAAATTTATTAAATAAAGCAACAGTAACTACTTAATAAAAATATTTGCAAGAAACATGTTAGTAAGTAAATAAAACATTTGAATGAAAAACTAACCTGTTCGACTTTGCACAGTTTGTCGACATATCCCTGGTAAGCCTTCATGCAGTCTTCAGCCAGACGGAGATGTGTGGCATACTTGGACAACTCCTTCTGATACTGCGGCATCTTCTTGATCATCTGGGAGAGATCTCGCATGGATTGCTTGTCACCTGATTACATAATAATTAATTTTTATGTATGTAGTATTTTTGAATTATGGAATGGGTTTTAGTATCTCCCATTACTTTTAATGGCCCCTCCAGTTTTATTCTATAATATTATATCTGAAATGATAATAGTGTAGGATTTATTTAGTCACCTCCACCCATTCGTTTTGACTCAGTGAATTTCTTCAGGTTCTTGGTGACTGACGTGGACACAACAGCAATGTGCTGATGTCGTAACTCTACCCACAACTCGTCATTCTCGTCCAATAGTACCTCCTTCATGTTACCCGATGAATCATATCTAAAAAAAACAAATACATATATAATAATAACTTATAAATGAAAAGTAGACTAAAACAGAAGCAGAATGCCAAAGTGTAAGAGAATTTAGCCTCTATCTATCTTAGTCTTGCAAAAAACATTCTTTTTGTATAGGTATCTCTGTACTGTATTATTACAAAAACTAGAAACTCACTTATAGACATCATTCTCGATAGGCAAGAGATCGTATGCCATGGCTTGAAGGGTGAGTTCGTGAAGCAGTGGTGACACGCAATCGAAGCCACGGTCAATTACCAACAGCTGAGAGCGAGCCTTCTCGGGACCCTCACCCATAGTTGGCTCGTCAGCCTGTAAAACAAAACATTAAATTATAGTCGTTATTTTCGGGTGTATGGAAAATATGTGCAATGTAGTGGCGTTGCGGACACAAGCCTGTATTAACCTTGCCTATGGAGTAATAAAATAAAAAGTAAGCTTATACTGGGTCTGTTTACACTGAAATGTAGCCCATTATACATACAATAAGTACAACAATAGTTTTCCTTTATATGAAACTTGAAAATAGTTTGTTCATGTATATTTTTTTCCCAAATACATTTTGAGATTGTTTTTTTTTTTTTCTTTGGCAACTGAGCCGGTTTCGGCTATTCTGCCAGTGTCAAGTGATGACGGTAGCAAATAAAGGCAGGCCGTCGAACTTTTCCCTTCGTGGTAGGTGTTAGTATAGCAGCATGGACAAGCACATGGATTAGTAAGGCAAAAAATCTAATTTACAGGGACACATGAAAAAACAAATAAAGTAGTTTATATTATATACAGACTATTTATACATAAACTATGCACCAATTAAAATTTTAACTCATTCTCATTTAGGAATCTGGCCAAAAGATTTATTAATTTAGGGGAGAAGTGGGAAACTAGGGTAAGAAAATTTGTTGGGAGAGGGATGTTGACTTCGGGAATTTTCGAATAGAGGTCAAAAGATTTATTATTACGGGGACAAGAAAATAAAATATGAGATTGTTGCTGTGTGGTTAATGAGCGCACAACTTGGCTAACGTTAGATCATAGTTCTAACGCACAGTGAAACAGGCTCCCCCGCACCGCGCCGCCAACCTCATAACTTTGTGGTTTTTCATGATATCTTTTTGAAATTTTATACATAGATTCAGAGTTACTTACAAATACTGGACTTATGTTTCGGGTTTCGCATGTACTAAAAATAATGTTGTATATTGGTAATCCAATGGTCAGTTTTTTACTTTTAGTGATTGTTATAGCATTCACTTTGGAAGGTTAGGACTGTGTTTATAAAAAATAATCCATTTACCTTATAGGCATCCAGTTTTTGTTGGATCAGTTGGGCTAGCTCCACATTGCGCTCCCAGTCACTGCAAAATAATGTAATGTCATCAACTTATTAATAAGCTCTTGAATCTTTATTTCATAAATCGAAAAACAAGCTAGTATTGTAGATACGCTTACCTGCGATAACGCACAGAGGGGTACTCTCCAAGAGTAGCACAGAGTGTTGCAATCTGTTCAGCAATGCGCTCCATGTTAGCATTGCGAGTCTGCGCCAGTGCGGGGTTATACATACACTGGAAAGTCTCAGGAGAGTCTAGGGAGAATACCTGTCAACATAAAGCAAAGTATTTATTATCTAAAATTGTGATTTACTATAAAAGCCTAAACAAGTGACAGGATTCTGGCAGATCTTGGCCAATTAGCATCAACCCATAATCATCTTGACTGCCTGGAAAATCTTATGGCCATTTAAATTATCATAAAGACTTTATTAAAATAAATTAGAACATAAATAAATTTTCCATGGACCTGGGAGTTTTAATAAATGTAAGGTATTCTTACTGACCTGACTTTCATAAGGCAAGAAAGCAATGTTAATTTCCTTCAAAGTTTTAATTTTCCTTGCTGCTGATGATTTGCAGAGTTCATTGAACAGTTCCTCAGGGCATACTAATTAGAGGCAGCGTGTAACAAGTGTTAGTTGTAAGTTTCAAGGTAGAACTTAACATTATATTACCAGACTAAAGTAGAATCTAAATATGAGCCATGCTTAAATAAGTTTTAATAAATTAGCTTTCATTTTTTTCTTTTTTGCTCATGAATTTAAGTCTACTTAGTCCCCATGAGTTCACTCTGCTGAACAAACAATATAATTTGACAAACCTGTTGTTCATATGGAATAAAAGCAATGTTGATTTCCTTTAATGTTTTGATATATTTAGCTACAGGACTACGTGATAATTCGTCAAATCGAGCATCAGGACAAGCTGTAAAAATAGATATAAAATTGCAAAATAAAAAGAAGCATAAATGTATGACAAAAAGAAGAAACTAAATTAAAACATTTTTAAGAGTTCAACTAGTTTATACTTATAAAGAAAAATATAAAGTAACTACCTTCAGTGAAGAAGACATGGGCAGCCCTGTACATGATGCGATTCCCCACAGAGAAGTCATTGATGAGGGCATGTACAGACTTCTCAGACGGTGTGATGAGGTAGATACCATCCATGGTGCACAGGGGTTCCCTCTTCTTGTGAATATCCTCCACCACTGGGATATTTAAAATAATAGTTTGCAAATCAGTTTAAGTAGATTTTCAGTTTAATTTGTATACTTAGAAAAAAGAAAAAAATAATGAATATATAACAATTATTAACATTCTACCACTTTTCTCTATGATGAAAATCTATCTCAAAAGGCTATACAGCCTTTATGCGACTGGGTCAAACCAGTTTTTTGGTAAAGGACAATTTTAAAATATAGAAATTATCTTACAAGTAATGCCCTCGGCAGATATGTCGTGCATTTTGCAGCAGGCAGACACCATGCGCATGGACAGCTGATCCACCACCAAGACGCGCCATTCTATTTTATCTTTTCCTTTTGACCGATACCGGATCACCTCATTCATAATCTCTGTGAAAAGTAAAAGAGTAGCCAATATTACAACTTTATAATACTGATTTAGTTGATTCAAATTGAAAATAAGTCTAGTTTAGCAGCAAATGAACATACTGCTGAATTTTGTTTTTTTATTGCTTAATGTTTCACATCCTAGTCTCCTTCCACATTTTTAGAAGGGCTGCCAAAGACAACTCAAATAACATGGTTGAATGATGAAATTTACTATATCACTATAAACCAATAAAAAAAAAACCCTCTGTACACTGTACAAGCAGTTCGGCTATGGAATGACTTGCCTGTGTCCATAAGGCTAGCTCAAAATGTCCACTTTTAAAATTATGATAAAAAAGCACTTCCTCTCTCTTTAAACATGTCATTATATTTTATTTGCACTTGTATGACGTTTATTAATTAGATGTATATGTATATTTAGTTAAACTAGTATAATACATTTAACGTATTGTATACTGACTCTATGTAAATAGTACACTGTAGACTACCTACACTATTTCTCCCTCCTTCCCCTTAGTATTCCATCCAAAGGTTGTCTGTAAAAGATTGCTCTTAGCGATAAGACCACCCATTGTGTCACCCTTTGTAAAATCTTTATATTTATGTTCTTTAATCTCTATGGTGTACATAATAAAGAGTATTCTATTCTAATCTAGCCTCATTATAAGAGGCTAGAATAGTTATTTTGAGCAAACCTAAACCCCTGTTATAACAGGGGTTTAGTTTTGCTCAAAATACAGCTGATATTGCAATGTCTTTACTAAAATGGCTAGAACATGTTTTCTGCCACAATGAACGAAAATGATTGCATTAGAATAGAACAGGAGGTGACTGAAAACAATACATTCAGGCTTCGTACGATACGCAGCCACTTCATGACGTACGAAACACCCCACCCCCCAGCTCCAGTGACACAAGAAAATCAATAATGGTTTTTAAGCTTTCCTGCTTCTTCACGTAACTTTTTTACACATAATGCAATCATTTATTAAATCTAATGCATCTAAGTGTCGCATCGTTAAAGAACACTTAGTTTAAGTTACCTTTGACTCGCCCGAACAAAGCTACAGGAACCCATTGTTTATATGCCGATAGTAACTTTTTATTAATGCTATACAATCAAAAAGTAGGTTGTTATATTCAGCCTCAGCCAATTTCAGATAAAAGTATCAAATTAATTAAAAAAATACAACTATTAGTCATCGATAACTTGATAAATGTAATGTTTATGATATTATAAAATGACCCAAAAAATAATACTCTAATACGTATTATACATTTGTCTTCCAAAATTAATGGTAATGAAGTGGTTTATGCGATGAAATATTGCTAAAAACATATTTTTTTTTCACTCACTTTGCCCGACTTGTGCTTTGAGAGCCATCTTGAACCGTAGACTAAAGAGCAGTATGGGAACTGTCAAGGGTGTGGGGTCTGTCAATAATCGCGTGCCCTGTTACGCGTACAAAATTATTTGATTCGGAGTCGTCTATGTGATATTAATAAAAAAATATTTAAGTCAATTTACCTGCAAAATGTACACATGTTATGTATGCGGTAAGTATGCGATAAAGCGGCAAACGGTCACATAATAAAGTTTTATACGGAGCGTTTTTAAGAACTAAGGTCCGTATTACAGAACTTCACTCAAACTCAAGCTCTACTTAAGTCTCGTTTCAAGCCCTTTGATTGGTTGAAACTAGTTTTAAGTAATACTTAAGCACAGATCAATGCTAGTCTCGTTTCAAGCCCTTTGATTGGTTGAAACTAGTTTTAAGTAATACTTAAGCACAGATCAATGCTTGAGTAACGTTCTGTAATACGGACCTAAATGCTGAAACAACAGGTTTCCATGACATGAATTTTATAACATCATGCACCAATAAATGTGATAATATGTAATACTCCGTTTAGTAAAAACTGAAAGGGACTTTTATGGGGTTTCTGAATGAATTACTGTTAATTGAATAGGGTAATGTCAGTTGAGTCAGCTATAATTCATGTAAACTTTAAATGTCGCAACAACGCAACGTTATAACGGTATTGCAAGATAGCCGAAGTCATACTGTCAAACTTCTTACACACTTAGCCTGTGGGCTAAATATAACGGTCATACAGCACGCTGTGCCCAGCGTGTTACAATGTAACAATGCTTCAATACTAATTGTTTTTACGCGACGATTTGAATGAGATATGCATCCCTGGTGTGCTGACTGCGGGGCAGCTCCAATAATATCTTGAAAATAATCGCTAGCAGGTTCGATTATAAAGGGTGTCAGACATCGACGCACAAACGAGTACCATGGATCCTGTACATGATTCTGAACCCCCCAGTGGTGGAATTTTTCGTCGGCTTTTTCATGATTTTAAAAATATATATGTAGTTTTTTTCACTTTAGACCGTTCATAATTGCTATACTATTATAACCCAATAAGATTTTAAAGTAAAAATTAATTAATTCGCTAATTACACAAAAAAGCGCAATGAAAACAAAACTCGAAAAACGATCTTATCAGCTGATTTAATAGAGTTCACATCAGGGATCAACGTCATACCTACAAACCCGTACGGCGGCACGCTTGCAACGTTCAAAGGCCGAGCCGACACTTTTTTTTAAACACTGTGAATTCTGTAACCGTTCATTAACGACATAAATGACTATCATAATTTTGTTAGTGGCATGAGGTCTAGCCTTTTCGCGAAGTTTGCGTTACGATGTCAGATACATCCTGTATGTACGTATGTACTACAATATCATTAATTACTGCAGTGCCATGTCCCACGGGATGAAATAAATTAAGTATATAATAAATTGTTTAACATAGTTCTTCAGTTTTACTAACGCTATGAGTCCTTGTTACTTAAATAATATTGAACTTATGTAGGCCCATGGAATTAGTATATACTACTATAACTAACTTTGTACGCCACTGTAGGGGCACCATGCATATTATTCAAGATGGTATGGCTTTGAAGTTATTTGTCTATGGCGCAAAATGTCAACCTTTTTTCAATTTGTATAGGCAAAATCATGTAAAAGATCAAGTAGGTATTTTATTGCAGCCCAAGTCGAAATAGTTTACTAATGCGGAATTGGCAATATTACCGCAATAATTTATTAGAAAATTTAAAAAGAATATAAGAAATACATGATACTCGCTTTAGATGCGCGCGCATTTTGATAACATGAATGATAAGGAGGCGGGTCAATAAATAAGTGAAAGAGATAGTTCATATTGCTGTTTCATTCTATCACGAGAGCGGAAAACAGAATGGAAACGTCAATTTAGTTTTTTCTGTGTTGGTGTTGGATGTGGGTGTGTTGATGGTTAGCGATTTAGTGTAATTATCACGTGCGCGTGAATTTTTATAATCCATAACTTATTTAGGCTACAGAATCGGTTAAACAGTCAAGGTAAATATTATAGATTTTTAATTAAAAATACTTTAGTTTTTATTTGTTAATGTTGACAAGTTGTTAGGAAAATAATATGTCTACCCTCAATTTTAAGAATGGAATAATTTCGCAATAATCTAGACCAAGTTCTATTATGATTATGAGGGAGGGCTCTCAAAGTGAAAGAATATTACTTAATTTTTATCTAGCTACGGATAAATAAATAAACATAAATTATTTTATAATATAACTTGTAAATTATTAACAGAAAGTACAACGAACAAAAAAAAATAAGGCATTTAGTACCTACCTATTCTAAACTTTCTATTTGCTTTCATAGTATCGAAATATATTTTTGTTTACATTTAGACATTTTAATTCTTTAAAGATGTTATGTTCTTAGTAGAAATTAGAACAAGTGTAGTAGGTATACTAAATCGCGCGTAGGTATATACTTTGGGCAATAAGTCTCAGAATCACTGCAAAATATGCATGATTTTGAAAGACAACTGAGAATAAAATCCGCAACACGCAGTGAACAAAATAGATTCCGAATGTGCATTGCTGAAGTGCTGAAGATAGATCATTTCAATTGTCTTCTTGTTGTGCTGCTGCAGCGCTGCTATTTCCAATGATTAACATAGTCCTCTTTTTTATTGGCAGTTGGTGAAAGTGTTGTGTAGTCGAGACTCGAGGAATCTAGTGCTTTTTAAAGCGCTTGATTCGACAAGCAGTTCTGTGTACAGTGAAATGTAAAGCGATGTATGTATCGTCCGTTGGACTTTTACAAGTGTTTGTTGTTGAGAAGTGATTGTGACCAAGATGCGGAGTGGTGATCAGCTGGTGGTGATCTCGTACCCTTGCCGCGCTGAGGGCTGGCTCGACCGATGTGGTAAGTACTATCTAGTGCCTACTATTTCAATGTACTCTGTACCAAAGTTTTCATTTCGTTATGCCTGCTATTTATAACGTGAAATTATTTGCCAGTTATTTGGGGCGCTTTACGTAAGTGCTCAATCAGTGACATGTATCATGTATGCACGTGAGTAAGGTCGCGTGCTTCGACAAGCACACCTGTCGTATTTTGATGACAAAAAAACAAAATATTTTACACCTAAAGGTCATTTACAGAAATTCATAGGGGACCCTGAAAAATACTTCAGCCTAAAACTT
Organism: Sesamia nonagrioides; assembly: GCA_017933935.1. Lineage (NCBI taxonomy): Eukaryota > Metazoa > Arthropoda > Insecta > Lepidoptera > Noctuidae > Sesamia > Sesamia nonagrioides. The sequence continues at coordinate 587,263 of JADWQK010000731.1, read as the reverse complement.
ATATTTAGACCGAAGTATTACCGGTAGGCTTTTGGGGCCGGGACCGCGGTCCCGGTAGCCACCTATAAATTTCTGTTATAATTTTATTTAAAAACATCAGTAGTAAGCAGATATTGTTATTTAGGTAAAGACAGATAATGAAAAGGTCTAACATATATTGTTGTTTTGTCATCAAAATATGACAGGAAAAGTTGAGCTTGAAATTTGAAATAAGAAGCTTGAAAAGATTCTTAGATCAAAATAATTATTATCATCATTTACCTACTTTTTTCTTCTTTCTATTTCCTTGTCGAAAATGTTTAACAGATGACTAATAATCGGGAACTATTGCGTGAATTGATTCTGATTTGTGGCCGAGATGTTGTGATTGTGTTTAATTGTTGTATTGCACAACAGTGGGTGTTGGGCGTCCCACAGCCATGTCGATTGTCCCCGTCATCCGGCAATTATGTATATTGACTTGACGCGAACCTACAAGTAATTGTTTAAGTCCTAAATTGAACCATGTGCACACTGCTTAGTCATTCTGGTCTTCAGAAGAGATTGAGTAAGCGCTGAAATTATTTTAATTGATATGAGTGTGACTGGACGCTCAGATGCTGTCTTTACTTTATCTTTTCTCGTATTTAGTGACAACAATAGTTACGTTCGTAACAAAAGAAATATCCAACTAATCTGCAATCGTGACTTGTTTGTCAAAATTGTAAAGAAACATAAGAGTACGGAAAAAATACTTTAAGTCCATCATAATAAAAAATTACATATAGGTAATACATATTTACGTTACAACTTCAAACATTAAGATATTTTTTAAAGAGCTGGTCACTCAAAAATCTTTTAAATAACTATTAAAATAAAGTTTTGAAATTGAAACAAAATTTAAATATAGACAGGCTATGCTAAGTGTAAAATGAAGCTTATTGTCAATGAATTAGCAATATCCTTCAATATGATTCAGATTGCGAATGAGGGTGTGTGCAGTACAATTAGGGTGCATACCTACTTTGTTTTGAAGCATACCCTGCGTGGATAGTATTCTAAAGCAGTGCTTGGAAATCAGATAAAATTCTAATATTAACCTAAAGCTGTTGCACGTATCCTTAAAAAAATTAGTTCCGCCAATAGCACCTTTCTAATGTTCTAAATGTCAACGTCTCCTCTACGTAGCTGAAGTTAGTATTTACTACTCTCTGTGCATATATAATCGCTGGAGTAATTAATACAATGACGGACCTTATCGTCAAGAGAGTAGCAGGTCGTTCGCGTATGGCCCACTTACAGTGAAAACTATACGCTCTCTGCGGTTTCTATCGAGTTTCGGTCCATCAGGCTGGGACCAATTGACTCACTTTCTAGTCTCAATTAAGGGACTGTGGTATCCGTAAGAATGATTAGTGCAAAGTATCCGGGAAAATGGGATAGGTTAAGCTCTTAGAAGAAGTAAACACAGTAAGTGGTACTACTTTAGTGTTGATTAATAAAGTACGTTCTAGTTGCGTCGAAACTTTCAATGATGCGTGTTTTGCGCTCATGGAAGCTCTAATTAATGTTGCTACACACAATGTGTTGGTATTTATGAATAATACCATATACGTATACCGTATAATACCATATTATATATACGTTCATAACTGCGAAAATATTTGTGTACTAAAAGTTCATCTCTGTCTACATCTTCCCGGGAATATAGGCGTGCAGTTATGTTATATATACGTAATCATTCATTGATACTTGGAGTACTGGTTTTATTCATTGGACCGAAGATATTTCACCTAAAATCCAGTTAATTCGGACAAATAATGCATTACACGCACTAGTGGGCATCTAGTGATAGGCAGGCATGTATGTGTAGCCAAGTGGATCATTATTGCATATTTTCTTACATCATTACAATACCGAATACTAAATTATTTACATTATTCAGTGCTATGCTAATAAAATATTCAATTCATCATTATTTTTACGCATATGTACACACCACCTTTATGTCCAAATACTTAGCTACAAATATATAAAAAAAATCTAGTGGAGTCTACGTAACGTTAATTAACTCAGGCTTATTTCTTAATCAATTTAGTCAACTAATGATTTATGCCTCTAGAAACTTCCTACATTTAAGAAAATTTCATACTATCATGATTGCGCATTTGTTAGTTATAGTTGAAAACGACAAACCCTAAAGATCCTGCTTCTGAACTTAATATTGGAAATTTAAAAGTCATTTCCCAATTTCCTTGTTGTAATGCAATTATGCAATCTCGGACACAGAATGCTTCTAGTTGAAATCGCAAATAAATTTCTGGACGAACGTTTATAACCCTTCAATTATCTATTTATTAAAAACAAAACAAACCATAGACACCGGCAGCAGGAAGAGTTTGTAGTGCTGTTAAATTAGTCATGTAAAATCTAAGCCAACATTTTCTCTTTGTTCTACAGTAATTGACTTCCAATTTGACCGATTGTTATGCATGTTTCATATAACAGCTTAACGACTATAAATTTTTTATTTGCTGTAAAAATGTTGAGAAATACAGTATGAAAGTCGTTATATGGAAAAACCCAGTAGTATGAATTACTTCTATGTATACAACTAGCGACCTGCCCCTGTTTCGACTACGTTTTTGGGTCTTGACAAAACAACTGTGTGGTTTTAGTTTAATATCAAATTATTATACCTACACACAAACCTCCCGGAACAAATTTACTACATTATGGTGACAACCACATTTATATTCGTTACGTACCTAGTTGAGAAGAATAACAAGAAACTTACGCAGAGACGAAAAGCGTCTTTCATTAATGATATAAATCTTTAGATTATAGATAGGTAGGTACCTACTTGCCTTTTGTGGATACTTGACTTCCTTGTTTACTGAATGCGTAAAAACTCTGTTGATATTAAAATTAGAAATCTATTCAAGGGAAATTATTCACTCAAAAGTTCATCTATCCTGATTACCCCGTCATGTCAAATCATCGCTATGAAGCGATTTGTTAAGATATGTAGGTAAAGAAAAAGATATCAATATAATACGTAAATACCTAGTAGGTCGCTTAGAAAATATAACTAATACAGTAAAAGAAAAATGTTGTTCGTATATGCGCGTAGTGGTAGCCTTCGTCAATATAATTACCGTAATTTTAGTTTAATTTACTGTAAGCATCAATTTAAATGATTTTTAATTTTTTTTTTTTTTTAGTATTTGTTTAGATAGTGTTATGAGTTTTTCTTTTCCTGTCCATTGTACCGTAACTAAAGCACCTGCCATCTAGTCTCTTCACCACCCGAGGTTGACTGGTAGAGAATGCCTAAGGCATTAAGTCCGCCTCTGTACATTTTCTTTGTGCGAAAGTTTAAATAAATAAATAAATAAATAAATTTAATAATTTCTTCGTTTGCGCATATTGCAATAACGTAGTTATGCGCTACAATTGTAGTGCTACGCGGCTACGGGCATGTTCTCTGGTACTAGCTCATTAGGTACAATATATTGTGGCCCTTCTTACAGCAATACCAGTCATTAGATAAAAAAAACCCTGCAAGTTTCGTTGTAACTTGGTCGTCCGATTTATTACTCATATTACATTTCACCTTATGCTCGTGAATTGTATTTGAAATTATATCTGCAAGCTTTTCGCCGACATCTCTTACTAAGAAAACACACAGTTTTGTGCTTATACACGATTTTTTTTACATTTATTTTAAAAACGTTGCTATTTATGATTAAAAAAGAAGGATAAACCAAAATAAGATTTTTTTTATAGTTATTTCATGTCTTAGCGTAGTTTCAGTATATCATATACCCTGCCTATTAGGTACCATAAGTTGCTTCAACTCCCAACTTCGTCCGTGTAAAATTTTCCCCACCTCATCAATTTATCAAATCTGTCTAGTTATTACAGAGATTAGCACGTTCAAACAAAGAAACTCCGCTGCTTTATTATTAGTACTTATAAATATCACATCAATAACTTCAACTTCCCTGGACGCGGGTGTAAATACGAGGAGTATTATTTATTCACCTTGATTATCATTCTAATGTATCTGAATGGTTCTGTTCGGATTTTTCGATTATTTACAATGTTTACGTCAAATCTTATTTTCACCACTTGAAGAAGAGGAATAAATGACACTCAAACGTTAGGGTTTTGTAACTCGACGTAACAATTTTATGGTAACGTAATAATAAAGTAGCTCTGTGCCTTAACCAAATTAATGCCTATTACCAAGCTATTCAGTCACGCCGTATATTATGTTGAATTATGAATTTCGTGGACGAGTGATGTCATGCTGTGCCCTTCACAACTTGTTTGTTTGTGACTACCCACCATGTTTAGAGAAATACCTCTACCTAATTCAATGAAAGAAAAACAATAGCTAATCCATCCATACTAATATTATAAATGCGAAAGTAACTCTGTAATTAATTAAGTTTGTGTTATTACGTTTTGCGGTATAAAGTAGGTTTTTTATTGTTGTGTTTTGCCAATATTATAATTATAAGGTCTGATGGGACTGGCATGTGCAATAATTGCATAAAAGTCCCTAAAAATAAATAAAGAAAAAAAAAGAAAAAAAAAACTCTGTCTGTCTGTCTGTCTGTCTGTCTGTCTGTTACGCTTTCCCGCTTAAACCTCTCAACCGATTTTGATGAAATTTGGCACAGACAATCCTTAGATCCTGAGAAAGAACATAGGCTACCTTTTATCCCGGAAAAATTTGATGTTCCCGAGGGAAATCTAAAAAGCGCGATATAACCGAACTCCACGCGGGCGAAGCCGCGGGCGGAAAGCTAGTTAAAATATATGTTTACTAGCTCTAACTCGGCTTAGCTGTTCACGCAATACCAATTAAATTGATCCTCCTTAACTTCATTGATAAAGTACGCCTTGGAACGGTGTAAGCTGAATGAACAAATAATAGTCTGCTATTGAAATACGTAAGTACCTATTCAAAAAACTAAAAAAAATAGTAAAGTTAAAAAAAATACTAAGTAAAATTTTTCTGTAATTTTTTGTAATTTTTCGACGAAAACATTGGTTCAATTATACAACGATTTCTTTGTTGCAATCCTAAACTGCATTTGCAACATTCCTAATTTTATTACAGTGTGTAAGAAGCTAATTGCTCGAACTTCTTATAACGTAAGTTTTAGGAATTTGGGTAAGTATATACTTTCTTAATAAACCGACCGAAATCAAGTACCTAAATACAGCTAACACGAAGTCATACCTACCGAGAAAATCAAAACCAAAAGTCAAATTAGGCTCTATGTAGAAGCAGCACTTTTTGAACGTCAATATTACATAAGACAGTCTAGTCTGGGTTAATTGATAACCTAACCTAGCCCTCTTAATGGTGTTTCTTTATATAAAGAATTAGTACAAAAGCCTACACTAAACTACCTATCTGTTGTTTTGATGTGTAGCGTCTGGGCACTATAAGCTGCTCAGATATATTAAACTTCTAAATATTGAATAAGTACCTAGGTATCCTCTTTGAAATCCTTCAAAATTATACCAAATTCTAAAAAGGAACTCTGACTAAATAAACCCTGTTACTAATGTAATAACCGTTCCGTAAAACAATTAACGGTCATTAGCTTTAAGCGTGAGAAAAAGTCGCAAAGAATATAAAACTGTATTTATCTTAGATTACATCTCTACCTAATGTCTGGATTTCGACCTGGCCTGATAAGTACGATGCACATAATTAAAAGCTGTTCATAATCCAGTGACTATCAGATCATTATCAACGATTACAATCAGTGCCATTAGAAGTTAATTGCATCTTCATGCAAATAAGGCAGATTTGTCATTATATTCTTATTTTATTCCATCAGCAATACATACTTATTGGACGACGACAACAGTATGGTAGTTCCGTCCGTTCGCAACGAGTAATACATTCTCAGCGTGACGAGAGAAGCTCCGTTATTTTAATACTGACTTGGATAGAGACCGGGCACGTGCCGCGCCTGCGAATGACATTCGGTAGAAAGTAAACTCTCGCATTAATGTAAGCACATTGCCCTGACTCGATGAGCCACAGTCCTCGATACTACTACACTTCATACCAACCAGAGACCATTGTTAAATTCGCCAAAGTGACATCTCAATCTCGTGAAATTTTTCCACCGACTTTCTACAGCACGCCTCCTGTAAAATAAAATAAAAGAAACTGAAGTAGGTATTTTGGCGTTTGTTGTATTTTCACACAGTTTACGACACAATTAACTAATGGTCATACCGTTTTACTAATTGTTCGGCTTTGTTTGCATTAGAAAGTTGATGATAATATTGTGTCAGCTTCCAAATTCTCATGCGTGTCATTCCAAATTTTATTTGGATTTAATTGTTGTATTGTATCTAAAGAACTATCATTAAACAATTAGTTTGTAGCAGTTTTCCCCAAAATTTCGTAATTCCGTAGGTCCTTGTAGGGTGAGTGGTAACAATCTAATGAATGTTCTGGCGTGGGGTCTTTTTGAATCGCCGGGTAATTACTATACGCCCCTGGGCGACGTTTCAAGGGGCTCTCTGGAGTTTTGGGTATAAATCACAGCTAACCCGACTTAGCTGCTCACGCTATCGGAATCAACCAAGTAAATTGATTCTCCTTAACGTCACTGATGAAGTTACTACTTGGGACGATGCCAGTGCTGCTATGAAGATCTCAAGAGAATTTGACAAATAATAGTCGTTTAATATTGAAATATTTAAGAATCAGAATGATTACTAGTTAGGATAAATAGTACTCGTAATTGCTAGATTTACTATTTTAGCACTACTATTAAAGTCTACTACTATATAAGTCTCTGTTACTTGTGTCCTAATTGTTTGAAATTCAATAGCCATATACGGAACTAAGCTTGACAAATCACACAAACGCGTTGTGTGAAACGTAGAATGTTTAAAGGTGTAGTAGGGGCTTGGTTATGTCTAATGTTTGGGCACGTCAAAGGACAGTTCATCTGTGTCCATACTCGCCTTGCATCACCTTCGAACACAGTCCAGTGTTGCGCAAACCGGCAATTCCTGGTAACATCAAGGCAAGCTGAGTAAACAAACCATTATTATTGGCTTTTCTATTTCTCGTACAGTTTAAATACCTGTTAGCAAAGGGTGTTCTAATCAAATGGCTTACAAGATAATGCCAGTGCATTTATGGTCCTTGCGCCAAGATTATGACAAAGCAGTTCGTTGTTCATTACGTTTTTCAGAATTATTGAGTCTTATCAAGGTTTTTTTACAATAATCCAATTTAGGGAAGAATGATAGAATCTACATTTTGAGCCAAGCCAATTAAGAGTGCTTCTTGTGTTATATAATCACACATCTATTTCTGCCTTTTACTTTTTATAAACAAACATGAGTTGTTTTGTGAACATAAGTTCACAACACAATTCATGTTCAACACATTTTCTACCTCATATATCATTGTACACCTAACTATTATACCTATACCTAATATTTTATTATGTCTTCGATAGTTCCATTTTCCAAAATTCAAAGTCAATGCCTATTTTAATTTTTTTTTCTTTTTTTTTTTTAATATTACGCACATTTGAACGTCACTGGTCCTGCAATGCAAGTATTGAAAATTCTATTCAATTTTGCTTAATTTTTCTTGACAATCGTATTTCGTTCATATAATTTGTGTCTTTCAAAAACCTTTTTCTGTATGTACCTACAACTTTTCCATTACGTGATGTTCCCAATTCTGAGATATAATCGCCTCAAGGTATAATTATATGGTTTGGTGTGTTGGTCATTGATCGCGTGATTACGTATTGATGGAAGTTTGACGAATTAAAATAAAAGTATTGAATGTATCGAAAAGCTAGCCTGAAATATGCAACGGCTTAGCTATTAAGCGCTGATTAATGATTGATCCTTGTGGTATTGTTAAGAATCGGTAATTCGAGTGTAAATAGAGCGCTATTAAAAGTAGGCTAAAGAAAAGTATAACTTTAAGTATATAATGGTAATGATAAATGAGAAATACTGGCCTATCATTCAATTAGAGGAATTGTGAGGTCATGGAGTATCCTCCCACGGTCACAGCTTATCAACAGAACGGGATCGGGGTCATCAGCCAGGCGGCCACGTTAATGTGACTACAGCAACCCGTTTCTAATTGTGATTTTACGTGTCAGCTGGACATTTGGCCTCAATCTAATGGATATCATTATAGTCTTACTATAAATTGTCTTAATCAGCTATAACCGAATAATTAAGAATCGTTTCTATGATAGTGTATTTTTATCAAGTATTTCGTGAGTTATATAAACTGTACCGTAGGACCAAAGCAGAAAAGCAATATTAAAAATGTTTGTTAATTATATGCGACGGTATTTCCTAACAATAATGTAAGAAGACAACAAATTTTCTTGCTAATATAAAAGCCGTCTAAATCATGTATATAAATAAAATCGAACCAGGTATCTTTTTAAATAAAAATGGCATTACGATGGCATTATTGATTTATACCTAAATGTGTCTTAATTGTATTGGTACTTAAATTCAATTTCTGATAGAAGTTGTATTAAAATTACAGTTATTAACATGGTCAGTGATCAGTGTTAAAATATCATTTGCACATTAGCGGTTTTTAGAGTAGTGGGCAGTTGCAAAAAGACGCAATTCTTTTTTAAAAATATTTATTACGTCACGTAGATGTGTACAAAAACGTGTTTATAAAAGTTGTCGTGAAAACGCCACTAACTCGTCCCCGTGGTAGACTGGTGGTCGTGCCGGCTCTTGATATATTTTTACTTTCACGCTTTCAATCACGATAAGGCGTGCGACAAGTTTTATTTCTTCGTTGGACGTCGAAACCGACTGTTTTCCGTGCCAACGATTTCGTAAACTGCAGTTTTGTGAAGAATTTTTATTTTGCCACGCGTAACGTATTATAGAGCCCTTGTCGCTGTCGTGTTTGTTGTTGTTATTAAGGAAAGATTCTTATGTTATGCAATTTTAAGGTATGCGAAGATGATTCAAAGTTGGAGATCGTCGAGTCTCAAAACTAAATCCCAATTAGAAATGGACAACAGTATACCGTTAACTTAATGAAAATGTCGATAACCTTTGATATATAATTTGAAATTGTAAAAGTTATTGCACAAATACAGGGCACTGTCAATACGAAGAAATAACATCTTGCACCTTTTCTTTATATCTCGTAAAAACTTAGTACATTGGGGCAATATATATGTATGTACAACTTGTACAAGTGTAAATGTATAATTATTGAATAGGTTTACAATTTATTTAATCCTGGAGATCTATTTCAAAGCTCAATGTGTGGTAATCGAAACCGAAGAATTCACTGTTGATCAATGCAACGTGACTTCGTGACACCAGCTTGGATATCGTGTTTCTTTCACACTTGTTATTATTCCAATATTATATACAAGTTGCTGTTTTGGCGATCGGTGACAGATCTACCGCATCTAGATTTTAAGAACAGTAGGGATGTTTCCTGGGTAAAAAATAAAATTGATTTTATTTAGTCCATCATTCAGATTATAGAAAAATATTGGATACGTATATTTTGTTTTATCAAACCAATAAAAAATGAAGAAAATAAAAGGCATCAAAGATTAGGTGTGGAGGCTGGTGACGTCACTGGCCGCTAAAAAGTGTAGCGTGCAGTGACGTCACACGAGTTTTCAACGCACTATGTTGTCTTAATTTTTTGTTTATATGAAAAAAAAAACTTACGTGTCTAGTATTTTTTGGAAATCTGACTGACGGACTAATTAGTTTTTTTTTTTAGTTAAATACCCTATTTTAGTGAACTGTGTTTACATTGTAGCAACTATGAACACTTGACTTTTTAAAACTTGATTTTTGAACCAAACAGCCCTCTAATCGGCGCACACATTGTTGTCTAATGATTGCGACTAGTTGGGATCGTTTGGACCGAACGATCCAATGGGCGGGGCGGTCTAAACGATCCCAACTAGTCGTTATCATTTGACAAAAATGTGTTCCCCGATTAGGGGGCAGGTATATACCTTAAACGGAAACTATTTCTCCAAAATTATTTGCGATACATAAGATTTTGGAAACTTATACAGAGGTAGCGAACCATTGTTTTACAAATTGTTATATAACAAAAAAAAAAAAGTTACAAATCTTTTCAAACTTTTTCCATACATATACTGTAGTTATTTGTTTGCACAGCAAGCCGCAAGCCTCAGCCAAAGAACTTTAATGCACGGACGTTATAAGTGTTACGACTTACGAGTCGTTCTTCTTTCATAATTTAATTACACACCTGTATCAGATCGGTCAGACATTGATTGTAACTGTTATGCTCACATAAACAATGTAATTAGAATTATAATTTTTTGCTCGGTGGTAGGCAACAACATCAGCCGCCGGTATTAAGTTACCACCCACCAGACAAAGTCTTGCCGCCAAGCGATTCGTCGTGGTTCCGGCATGATGTCTGGTGAAGCCGTACAGAGGACGGGTCTGGAGCAGTTGTGTTGCGATGTATGCTGACAGGCCGATGTGCCTAATGTTGTTGTGTCGGGAGTTTGGTCGTGAGTGGTCTCCAGATCATCCTCTGGCGCAGCATCGCTGGTCGTGTTGTTGGGTTAAACATTGCATCACCGCTCAACTGTTGCTCCTATTCACTTGCCTTTTGAGTGAATAGGCTTTAATAAGTTGAAAAGTTTACCATCAGCGATTGCATCACCAAGCTTACCATCAGGCGGGATTGCAGTCAAGCACTAGTTTATAAACAATAATAAAAAAAAAATATAATATAAAACATTATTCTACTTTAGTAATTAGTTAAAATATTGTTTACCTCAGATTGATTGTGAAAGCGTAAAATGTGAAATTGAATGGTTTTCGTTTGACCGACAAGACTGTCCTGCCTTTGGAGGTATTTAAATCTAGGTGATATAATTACTTCTTCTAGGTTTAGTTTTGTTTCGAATTACAAACAAGAATAGCTTACTATACTTAAGTAGTACTATTATCTATTCTATGCTTATAAATACCACACTCATGCACTCCCGGAAAATATGTTTAAGCTGTGTCAGTACCTTGATTCAATGTTTTCTATTGAAGGTAATAATAGGTGACCAAAATGCCAAAGGTTGTAATCAAATCCTACAAAAATTTATGAAAACAATAACACGATTGTAAAGGTGCAAAATAATAACGTAGATACTTTCTGCTATCACCGATATTCAAAGTGCCTATAAAGTTTTCATTTCCGTTTTCAGGCTGCAATTGCGATAATTACGGCTGCGCGGTTTGCAGATAATTAATGTATCGAAATGGTTTTGTGCTTTATTTAAGCTTTAATTTAATTTCTATATATATAAGCTGGCGCCCTTTGTTAGTTAGCGGTAAATTATTAATTCATTAACGTGGCACCGGTCACATAGTTTTGGCCAATCGAAAAGTGTGCAAATGGTATATTTATTTCTGCAGTTTATTGACCAGCGGATCGAATCTGGCCGGACCACTTCGATAATACTGTTACCTATTAGATTCAGCTTAATTTTTTACTTATAATTTATACTAATCTATTCTGACAGAGAATCAACGTTTTTCACTGACGAATGGATGAATGTCTGTGATGCGGTCAAGCGCGACCATTGTTGCTAGAACAGTATCTCGTGTTACGATGAGAACTCATCAATAAGACACATTATGTATGCATCTTCATCTGCGTGGGAGGCTGGCTGTAGTCGACTCATATTAATTTCACATTTACCTCATAACTTCATTGGTTCTTGATTATGTCAGTAAAAGTTATAATACGTCACAATGGATATAACCTAATTTCTATTCAAAATGTGCGTTTATATTTCGGTGAACGATGTAGAAATGTTAAAAGGTTTCGTGACATGGGTTCATAACGTTTCGTGGGCGAATATGTTACTGACCTTACGACCGTAGTAATTATGAAGTTTTAAGTCCAGTGCGTATTGTATAACTTTGTATTTTGGTACTATTAAATTTGTTCACAACGAGGTTTAATTTTATTAGGTAGTCGTTTGTCGTTTTACATTGCAACATTTGAACACAAGTAAGTTCGTCAGCCTGCATGCATGTAGCATTCAAAAATGATTAGGCGAAGTTTAACGGGAATTGTACTGTTATTATTGTCACGCAATGGTAAAGGGAATTGGAACAGCTTAGCTACATGACCAAACGTGGGGAAAACCTAATTCTTGTCTAGTTTAATGGAATATTTCTATAAAATAGGATATGTCATACCTGAGCCATATTTATATGAGTTTTTAAACTCAAGATTTATGGATCTATCGAGACAGCTTTGATATTTAATATTATTTATTACATTATTTCACTCGTTGCATGGCATGACATCATCCTTTTGTGAATATTTTAGATGTCATTAAGTCCTCCTCGAGGCTCTTTGCAGCGCGTTACTGGGGACGCCGTTGCATAAATCCCAGACAACAGGCCTCTTTCGCTTCTCGCCCTCCGACCCTCTGTGGCGCATTGTGCAGGGGGCAGCGACCGTCATGTAGGAAGCTCTCCCTCGTCGCCATGACAACGCCGCTTCCTGCGAATATTGATAGACGCGAAGTAGACAGAGCGAAGCAACCCTCACCCGGCGCTGTGTTAAACGCGTGTCTGCCTCCAATGATATATTTTTACAAGAATTAACGTCCCCACAGTGATGACGTGCTCATTACTGATAAGGTGTCTCAGCCATTGTGGGATTCACAATGGGGAGTTTATTGCCGCTATTTAAAGTGTTAATGCATCTGTCACATTCGCAAACATTATTTTAACAAGGGTTAACTTGGTGAATGCTTAAAAGTAATAAAAGTAATTTGTTTTCAGTTAACTGAATAACTAACACGAATGAACTTGTAGTTTATGAAATGAAAAACGTCAATCATCATACCTACTTCATAAATTAAGACAAACAGCACAAGTCGCAATCATTTTGAGCATTATGATGATCAAAAGAAAGGAACGGATGAGTTTTATTACGGAACCCATAATTTATAATGTTCTTCATGTTGCGGGCTTCGGGTTACTTCCTGATTGCGTATTTCGTTTGCATTCGTCGGCTCGGGACTGCATTTTAAATTGAATTATTAAATTTAAATAAATGTTATGCAATCCTTTTACAGTCCTGACTGTATTGAATTGTGGTGTACCTATACATAAACCGAACCACTAATTTTTAGTGACATTTATACGAATCTGCAACGAGTAGGTACCTACAATCACAGAACAGATAAAAGACACCACACCTTACATATCTATTCCGTGTCGACAATACATACATTGTACACGTATTGTGTTGACGCATTTTGCGTTAGAAATTCTAAGAGCTATGAGCGTAGAATTTAATGATATGTAATAGAAATCTATTAATTATGCCAATAGCTGCGCACGCTGACATTTACTTCGCAGAGATTTTAGTATTTATATTCATGGGCTTGGGACATATTGACATAAGCTTTTTGCGTAAAGTCATAAACAAGTCGACTGCGAGGGTTGTTGACCTTGTAGTATTGATTTCGCAATAACTTCACAATGAAATAGATTTGGCATTTAAATGTAGCTTGTAATGTGCGATTTATAAACATACTGTTGTTGAATGTAACGATATTGTCGTCCCACTGAGCCCTTGACACGGATATTGAAATGCAACTCAAAGTCAGTGGACTGGATTGTAAATAAACCGCTGCGTCAGCGATGACTACTCAATATGGACGCGACGGCTGAATCGGCAAGCGGCCGGTTTGCATACAAACTAAGTAGTAAAATAAGTTGAGAGTAAACGTGTTTACGGATGTGCCTCAATCCAATTTAAACAGGAAACTGCGTGTTTAGGAGTTCTCGTAGCGGGGTCTACGCTACCGCTACGGCGGCTCTACAGGTTCGTAGGCATAATAAAAGCACAATATATGCACAATGTACATAAATTCAGGATTTGGTATTCAAAGCATTGTCTCGAATGCAGGTGTACCCATAGTTGATCATTATTTTTAAGGCGATTGAAAATATTTGCTCGAATCTTGTGTTCATTTATTCTCAGTCCGCGTTTATTTGCACAGTCAATAGCAAGAAATGACCTAGTACGATTTTACAGTTCAAATAAAGTGATTAGTTCTGATTTCAAATTCAAAATAAATGTAGAACACGTAATTGAAATCGATTAAAATATCGAGTACCAACTCGTTCAGTAGAATTACAGATGATATTTTCTTTGTAAATGTATTGCTTTGTTCCTACCAACATTTAATAAAGTACTGGCTATATACAAACGTGGCATACCCGATGTTATTCAAATATTAACAGAGGGACGGTATTGACAGTATGTTTTCGTAGGTACGGTATATGCATTACTCAAGGTACTAAAATCATAGCCTTCAAGGTAGGTTTACTGCAAGGTTATTTCAATTTACGAGGCAGACGATCTAAGCATAAATTGGAATAGGCTTACTATGCATTATGACGCTATGAATATGTGGGTATGTGAGCTTAATCTGCGTCGTTCCGGTTAATCGCTGAGTGCAGGCGGCAGTGTCCATCCTAGCGTGTAACGTAATTTCTCTCCGGAGGGATTGCCGGATGCCGCCCCAACGCTCATCCCTCTCTGGATGGTACCATTTTCATTTCATGAAAATTCAAATTTTATGCAACGTAATAAAACGTCTGCTTTCGCTTTTTGCGAATCGTGGGCGGATTCCATTGACGAATTTTTCTTTATTAAATGCAATTTATTAACTTTAAAAAATCAACCTACCAGTTTGTTGGTTAAAGTTAATAAACTTAGTTGCGGGGTGACGAGAACTCATATTAATGCGGTTATGTTTTCCTGGTCAAGTGTATATTATGTGTAGTTACCTACTTACTCGTGTGGTTACGGACTCTAAGAACATTGTGAAATAGCATACTTAAGGTTGAAATTGAAGTAAGATCTAAGTAGGTTGGCATTTGTTTTGATTAAGTACAAACTCATAATACCTACACGTAGTACTATTAAGAAGCATGTGACCTATTCTCAAGGCGGATATGATGCGTGGGATGGTCCCTAATGCTTGAGGCAACGTTAGTTTGGCAGATTTAAAAATTTAGATAAGTAGTTACTGTTACATGCATTGCATTTTGTAGTCGACAGTAATGAACCCCCCCTTCCCTTCGTAATTTACGACGTACATATATATGCGGGAAGATAAATAAATGCCTAGTGCTTTTTTCGTTTGTCACGATTTCTCCAAACTTGAAAGTGTGCGAATTCAGTTACCTATATTATTAGCAAATTTAATCTAAATCTAGAACTAAACCTACCTACCACTCCTTTTATTAATTAGGTTAATATACTGTGACTTGCAGTTTGCGCAATTTCATTACCATTATGTATTGAAATACTTCAATAGCAGCCCAACCCGTTCAGTTTTTGTGAAACTGTCGGAAAATGCCCAACGTCCCAAATAGCAAAAGCGCTTTGTAACGCAATCTGGTGAATAGACTTGCATTCGACTTCCGCGTGGATCGCTAAAAATAAAAATAAATGAGGCAACATGTAATAAATGTGTGGTCGATAGAATATAATAGAGAATATAATGCATAAGAAATATCTTGAATATAAGGCTATATTTTTATTGCCGTAAACGCTGGTGCTAATTAACTATGTGGGTTGTTATGTTATTGTGTCTGTATTTAGTAATAGAAGACTTGTTGACTAACACGTTGTTAATATCATGGTCTCTTTGACAAACGCGGTTGGTAGGATTTCAATGTTGAACCAGTTGGGTAGGAACTTAGAGTAGGATAAGAATGTACCAGCAGGAAATGGACCAGTGTTCGAAAAATCTAAGGACGTTGCAACGTTTTCCGCCCTTGGGTTAACTGTTACGTGGTGAGTAACAATAATATATCCGTTGTATCGTGTACATACTGTCTATTTAACTAAAATACAAGAACAACTCGAGCTAAAACTAAAACATTTTTAACAAGAATTCATTTATCAAATAATTTTGGCGATCTTTTGATATTGACTGTGTCTGCTAATTTATTCATAAATACTTTTCTGCCATTATATTTTTTACACCAAACGTTTTGTTAGGTACCTACGTTACCGCAAATGTCGAAACGTCCGCACGGGGTCATCAAAGGCTGCTTCACATTAATTTGAATAGAGACACTGTTTACGTATTCAAAACAGTTTATTGCGTGACGCCCACAAAGGATGCATAGCCTTTATATTATTGTTCATCCGCTATGTGAAGGACAATTTGCCGGCTATCAACGGAATAATAGCGAGTTTTCCATACAAGAGTTGGCCATCAATTCGTATCAATCTCAATAAAAATCAATCAGTTCTTTAATTTTCTATGTTTTATGTGTGATCTACACGTGTTCGAAACCGTCTCGCTTATTTTATCAAAATATCTCTCCATATTTTGATAAAATAAAACGAGAAGGTTGGTGGACAATGTAGCCAATGTTATATGCTCAACATTTTCCGAGAATAATGACCTAACTATTCAACGAGCATTACACAGATCAATGAACAGAGTGTTAAAAAATCGCAAGCTCTAATAGATGTGCTCCTAAAAATGGTTGTTACGATGCCGATGTGTAAATACACTAACGGTGTTTGTAAGCGCATGATGTACGCAAAACTGGTGCTTGTGACGGCCGGGTCGGGAAGGACGAGCTATGTCCTGCCGCTGCGATACCCAGCCGGACGTGTGGGGCAGTACTAATACAGTGACCTCATCGTAACGGTTGCGCATACTAACCGCGAGCAATGAGCATGTTTTGGTTTTAAGCTAAGTCAAAGCGACCTGTTATTTGAACTCATACATACATAATTGTATGACAAAGTTTTTTTAGTTATATAGTATTACTTATGCATATATTGTAAGCGTCTATGACAAGTTGCTAATGGTAGAGTCTTGTACGATGTGACTTGCGATAGTTGCGATGTGTGTGTCGGTGTAAAACATTACAGTAGTATTAGTTAAAATGTTTAGTTTATCCGTAATAAAATACTAACTTAGGTAAACCGAAAACTAAAGTTTCTAATCTTGTACGCTTTCCTTAACATTTTGGCTATTTATGTATAGAAAATCAATCTTGTTACGTTCTGATGCGCACAAATCTTAGACACCTACACTATAATAAAAATAGAAAAGCTATAAGTTCCCGTTTTATAGAACCCTCCAGGGAAATAATTTTCTTTCACAGCGAGAATAAATACTTAGAAATAAAACAGACAAAATAAACCAGTACCAGGAAAGTGTTGCGTTTAATCAATATTGTTTCATCGAAATAGTCTTCCGTTCAAGGTCTGAAATAGCCACTGGAAACAAGACCTGGGCAAGACGGGCTTGAGCCACTGTGTGAATTAATTTTGACGTGAGAAGCTCTTGACACACATCTTATGAGCTCATTCGTACTGAGTCACAACACAAACCATTTACCTGAAGGTCAATAACACGTTTTATTAATGTACTAGCTGCGTCCCGAGGTTTTACCCGCGTAGGTTTCGATCCCGTGGGAATATCAGGATAAAAACACATAGCATAGTAGCCTAAGTTATTCCTATTACATCAGCTACCTGCCAACAAGTCCCATCAAAATCGGTCCAGCCATTTCAGAGATCCGTATTTTATTATGAGTAACCATTTTTACTACATGCAACTAGCATGTAGTAAAAATTGCAGTCTCTCCAATTTTATTTATGTGTACAAGAGAATATCTATCCTCAGTGTTTTATGATCATGCATCCGATCGTTTGCCCCAGTTCCACCTAGTGTTTTTATAATGATATGTGAACATTTGATTCAAATATCACGGGTGCAATCACTGTGTTTTGGACGGGGGTGCATTTTTTGAGGGTTGTTCATTATAAATTTTGTTCGGCTATCGAACCTGCAACAGGCGCAGACGACTTTATAAATTAAGTCATTGTATTAAACGGAGCAAGCTAGTTAACTCAGTTATTTTATTTACTGTTGAGTTTATATCCAATATGATATTTTATTTTATGATTGAACTTTCATAAGATTGAATAATAAATTAATTTTATTTTTTTGTTTTCATGGTTTGTGTGTCGCCATCTAGTATCAAGTAGCAAAATTATAACAATTGTAGATCAGCATTCATCGTCATTCTATTTTAACAGAACGTCGTTAGATGGCGCTTGTTAAAGTTTCGATGAATCTTAACATCTACTCGTCAATAGGTGGCGCTAGTTTCCCATCGCCATGTTGGCTTTTGTTTTCCTATTGCACGAATTTACTTGCAGTAACTTTGTTTTTGATTTGTTATTACTTAGTTGTTTTGTTTCAATGAATCCGAATGCACAAGCTAAGTAGTCTAACTACTCAAATATTGTCACGTTTGAGAAGTGACAATACATTATTTTTTTCTAAATTTGCAAATTAGGAATGGTAATAGAGTAACTATTAAAAATCTTATATTACATTTTTTATAAAACAGTAAAATCCTTACGGTACGCGTCTTCAGTTTAGGGTTAACCTCTCTACTCTACATAAATATTCCATCCCATACATCACGCGTAATGTGTTAACCACATGTGAACAACTACATAGTTTTCTATTTCATGTTTGAGATTCACATCATATCACAGCGTGGTCTTAGATCTAGCCAATAGATCCAGAGCTTTTGTTTGTACGGTCAACGACATCGTGAATTAAATTATGATTTGTAAAGCGCCTATTTAACACCCGTGGGTGTTATTGTTCATACTAATTGGCGCAGGATTGAGGAACTCTGCGAGAATGCTATTCGCACTGCGTCAGTACACCTACGTTCATTTGTTTGTTTGGCGTGAAATATTCTCTGATTTCATCCAAAGATAGCTGTAATCCTAAGATATTGGCGTTACTTGCGAGGGCGCGGCAATAAATAAAGATCGAGTAATATTTGTTCTTGCAAGTAAGTATTGCGAACTGGGTCCGATCTTTGTAAAAAATAACATCGGCTAAATCTACCTTTCAACTTAAAATTTTGTGATGCTCACATGCTAGGTACGTTCGTTGCATTATTTAAGTTGATGAGCAGGCATTTTCTTTTAAACGAATCATCAGATAACTTGTTCAAAATGATTCGTTTTGCGGTTGGAAGTGTGTAACGCCATTGTGGTGTAGGATCACGAAACAATAACCTCCTACGACATTCTAAGATGTCTTAGGTATTTTGAACATTACTCCCAAAAGTGTTTAAAGCTTCATGCTAACTTATTCATAGGAAGATTTTAATACTATTTTATATTTATAGAAACATGCTTTAGAGTGTAGATCTTGTTGGAACACAGAGTGATACGTAAAACACATTATGCCTCAAGGGTTGTGACCTTCTCGCCGCCCGGTAAGGACCAGGCCCGAGTCGACGGCGGGTCGTGTTTCACGCGCGCCTCAAAGAGATGTCAGCACATCGTGACGGGGTCCACGAAGACCGATGCCTCCTGGGTCAGGGTTGCGGGTTGGTTAAACAAGAAACCGTGGCCCTTGCCGTCCCACAGGCAAGTGAAGAAACACGGGTGGGTTTTAGTCAGTAAAAGTCTGACACGCCCTTCCGCTCCGCCCAGAGCGGAAGAAGTCATTTGATGATTTCCCATACTAACGAAAAAAAAAAAGGGTTGTGACCTTATTGTCGTCAAGATGACACCAATCGTTTGCTATGAGGTACCTATCTACCGCGACTACGTGAGACGCCTTGTCTTAAGGCTAGAAAATAATGATGTATTTCCAATAAGGCCGCAGGCGACGTATATAAGCAATAAGTATTCATTCAAGACCTATAGTTGAATAATTCCTGGTTGAGGGCCAAGATTACTATGTAACTTAATGCAATGAATAGAGATAAAGTAGCATGTACAGAAGGCAGTGTCACGTTTATGGGAATACTAACTTCTGACTTCATTCGCACGAAGTTTCGGCTCAAGGTCTGTACTCACTTCGTCGCATCGCATTTTTATTTATTTTCTCTGCTCATAAAGGTTATAGTGTGATGTTAAATAAGTATTAAGCCTAATTGTTATTTAAATTTCATTTGTGATTCATCATCATCATTATCAACCTTTTTATCGTCCCACTGCTGGGCACAGGTCTCCTCTCATACAGAGAAAGATTGAGCGTAATCACCACCATTTGTGATTATTTTTTGTTTTTTGATTTTTATTTGTACTTCTGATTTTGTGATTATTGATTATTTTGTTATATTTTTGATGATGGTTTTTGTTTTTTTTTATTGCTATTAATTTTCAATTTATCTCATTTTGTGTAATTTATGGACGAGTGAAAATAAATGATTATTAAAATGATTATATTATTAAAGCCTTATTCGACCATGGGGCTATCAAATGCAATAAATAAAACCAAATGGCACTGGCTACACCAGAAATTAGCGTGTTCAAACAAACTTGACTTAATTTTCAGTTTTACTATTGATCAGTATAGATTGATAATAGGAATAGATACATAAGTATATTGGCTAATGTGTTTTTTAGGGTTCCGTACCTCAAAAGGAAAAAACGGAACCCTTATAGGATCACTTTGTTGTCCGTCTGTCTGTCTGTCTGTCTGTCTGTCAAGACCCTTTATCTCAAGAACGCGTGGACGTCTCAAGCTGAAATTCACAGGAAATACTCGGGTCTATTGTCCCTTTAAGCTGTGAAAATATCAAACTTCTAAGCCAAGTCAATCAAAATATACAGCAGATTATGTCGATATTTTCAACAAATTTTCGACACTCGCAAAGGAATCAAAACCTACAGGATACTTCCCGTAAACTCAGAATCTTGAAAATTGGCATGAAGCATTGTCATATAATGTAAATATAGGAAAAATTGCGAAAATCTCATTTTTTTAGTTATATAATATAATAAACATATTTTAATAAAATGGAACTTACTACCTTATTTCTCACGAACGCATAAAGTTATCAAATTGAAATTTATACCAAATACCTAGGTCTATTGTCCCTTTAAGCTGTGAAAATATTAAACTTCTAAGCCAAGCCAATCAAAAGATACAGCCGATATGTCGATATTTTCAACAAATTTTCGACACTCGCAAAGGAATCAAAACCTACAGGATACTTCCCGTAAGCTCAGAATCTTGAAATTTGGCATGAAAGATTATCATATAATGCAAATATAGGAAAAATTGCGAAAATCACATTTTTTTAGTTATATAATATAATAAACATATTTTAATAAAATGGAACTTACTACCTTATTTCTCACGAACGAATAAAGTTATCAACTTGAAATTTACACCAAATACCTAGGTCTATTGTCCCTTTAAGCTGTGAAAATATCAAACTTCCAAGCCAAGCCAATCAAAAGATACAGCCGATATGTCGATATTTTCAACAAATTTTCGACAAAAGAATCAAAACCTACAGGATACTTCCGGTAAACTCAGAATCTTGAAATTTGGCATGAAGGATTGTCATATAATGCAAATATAGGAAAAATTGCGAAAATCACATTTTTTTAGTTATATAATATAATAAACATATTTTAATAAAATGGAACTTACTACATTATTTCTCACGAACGAATAAAGTTATCAAATTGAAATTTACACCAAATACCTAGGTCTATTGTCCCTTTAAGCTGTGAAAATATCAAACTTCTAAGCCAAGCCAATCAAAAGATACAGCCGATATGTCGATATTTTCAACAAATTTTCGACACACGCAAAGGAATCAAAACCTACAGGATACTTCCCGTAAACTCAGAATCTTGAATCTTGAACTTGCATGAAGGATTGTCATATAATGCAAATATAGGAAAAAATGCGAAAATCACATTTTTTTAGTTATATAATATAATAAACATATTTTAATAAAAACTTTTTTTACAAAAAAACAACCGACTTCCA
The DNA here is from genome assembly GCA_017933935.1 of Sesamia nonagrioides. Classification (NCBI taxonomy): domain Eukaryota; kingdom Metazoa; phylum Arthropoda; class Insecta; order Lepidoptera; family Noctuidae; genus Sesamia; species Sesamia nonagrioides. The sequence continues at coordinate 565,370 of JADWQK010000731.1, read as the reverse complement.
AAAACCACTACAAAGTGAAAAATAACTAGTTTCGGAAGTCGGTGTCTTTGGTTTTGTATATTCGTTTTTTGACACCGACTTCCGAAATTAGTTATTTTTCACTTTGTAGTGGTTTTTAGAAGTCGGTTGTTATTTTGTAAAAACAGTTTTTATTTTACACTTTTTAGTTGTTAAAAGTACTATGTATTCAGTTGCATCCGGTCAGACTGGAAGCTGACAAATATAGTTGGGAAACGACGTAACTTTGTTTACTTTAATTTTTAACTTTAATTTTGACCCGTAAGTATTCCCTCAACTGCTTATGGTCTTCATCATCAAATTTACTACAAACCATTATTTTAACCCAATGGGTGCAAAGGTCTCATCAATATAAATGAATGAAGTCCAACCACAAAGTAGCTACTGTAAACCGTTGAGGAGTTCCCGGAACTGGCCTTTGCCTTAATCATCAGAGCTCTTATGACAGTCACAACCCATCTAGGTGTAAAGTTCTTATCAATACAAATTAATCGAGCCCAAACACAAGGTAGCTGCTGTGAATTGTTGAGGAGTTCCTTCGAATGTCTCCCGGCTCCATCATCAGATCTACTCCAGACCTTTATTAAATTGTAGTGCTTTATAATACTTAATGAAAATGCTAAGAAATGCACTAGTCGCCCCTGCAACTTTTGAAAGTTCTCCTTGTTTTCTCTGGTCTTCCACCATCAAACCTTGATATCCTTATCATGGGACCACCTTGGGAACGTCTTCTTTCTAACAGAAAAAGAATTATCAAAATCGGTTCATAAACGCCGAAGTTATGCGCGAACAAACATAGAAAAAAAAAAGCATTTATACGGTGGAATTGAGTAACATCCTCCTTTTTGAAGTCTGTTAAAAATGAAACTTACTACCTTATTTCTCACGAATTAATAAAGGTATCAAATTGAAATTTATACCAAATAGCTAGGTCTATTGTCCCTTTAAGCAGTGAAAAAATCAAACTTCTAAGTTAAAGCGATCAAAAGATACAGCAGTTTATACCGACACCGTAGACGAATTTCCGTCACACGCTAGGGAATCAAAACCTACAAGGTACTTCCCGTGAACTCAGAATCTTGAAATTCGGCACGAAGCAACGTTATATTATAGTACAGACAGATAAATTTGAAGTTACATGAAATATTAAAATATTATTTTTGCTTACATGACATAAAATATTTTTTTAATAATTATAAACTTACTGCCTACCCTTTTTCACATGAACGCGTAGAGATATTAAAGTTGAAATTCATATCAAACACTTCTTAAATCTAATTGCCTCTAAACTGTGAAAAATTCTAAATCAATGCTAGTATTATAAATGCGAAAGTAACTCTGTCTGTCTGTTACGCTTTCCCGCCCAAACCTCTCAACCGATTTTGATGAAGTTTGGCACAGACAATCTTTAGACCCTGAGAAAGAACATAGGCTACCTTTTATCCCGGAAAAATTTGATGTTCCCAAGGGGAATTTAAACAGCGCGATATAACCGAACTCCACGCGGGCGAAGCCGCTGGCGGAAAGCTAGTACGTCATTGATATAATTTTTATCAATATAGTACGTCATAAATTGTAAACCGCTACGTTTGTACGGCGGAACCCTCGGTGTGCGAGTCCGACTCGCATTTGGCCGGTTTTTTTTTTATCAAAGGTATTGAAACTCTTTTTATTTTTTATTGTAAGTAGTCGCAGTTGTGTTTTTTTTTTTGGTATGAATCTTTGGACCGATAACTTTTTACTCGACTGCCGAAGAAAAGAATGTAACATTTTCTTATGTTAGTTTTGTCTAAAGTTTTCTCTAGTTTATCGTTGGTCGTGTTGTTGGGTTTAACATTGCATCACCTCGCTGAACTGTTGTCTTCCTTCCTATTCACTCAGTTTTTTTGAGTGAATCGGCTCTTAATAAACTAGAGCGCTTTACCATCAACGATTGCATCACTGCTTACCATCGGGCGAGATTGCGGTCAAGAACTAGTTTATACAACGTTATTTTTTGTTTAAGCGTAACCAGAAATATGTGACCAGTATTTTTAAGTAAAGAATCTATCATGTACAAAATTTAAAAAGATATCATGACATCATCACAAAGTTATGAGCTTGTTATCTTACTTGATTGTCCCAACAAAAATATGGTCAACCGCTCGCCCGCCCGCGCCTTAAGCGGCTCGGCGCGGTATGTTCCTGTCCCACTGTCATAGAATAAAGAGGGGAAGTAGGTTATCTGCGACCCAATCCGTGATTTAATTGCCTACTGTCTTAGGGTTGACGACTGTCCGCGCTTCGTCGGTTACGGTTGTCGCCCAAACCGCTAACAAATATTTATAGACTAAGAGCTTATGTTTAAATTATTTGCTTAGTATTTAGTTTACATATACTAGTCAGTTTTTTTTTGTAATTTTTATTTTTAGTTTTGTACACATAAAGAACCATATTTATTTTTAATTAATACAAACATAACATCTATTGAATCACACATTTAATACAAAATTACAAATTAGCTACAGAAAAATACCTACTTTCTTCGGTTTCGACTATTACGAAACGCGTTGTTATTAAACTTTAATGTGTAATATATATCCGTATCCTTGTAAATAACTTTTAGAAATATAATTTGAAAAATATAAGTCTTTTATTTGTTCATAAATAGACATACCAACTTTGCAGTTTATGTGATCATTTTTAAAAGCTAATGTGCCGAAAAGCCGTGACGCGCGAACCTCGTTCCGTGCTAGCCGCGACTAGCGCAGTCATAGGCACTCTAATATTGTGTTTAGGTGCGCGTGCGGCGACGCATAGATACTATGGCGCACACATACAAGCCGCGCGCGGTCCGTTTGTATGAAGATAACGTACTTCCCTCTCTTTATTCTATGCCACTGTGCTCCTAGTACTATGATCTACCGTCAGCTGGCGTGTGCGCGCGGTAAACACACTGCAACAATTTCTAAATGCATTTGGGAAAAAATATAATCAAGGTGTAAAAATTATTGTAATCGATTCAGTTGCTTATTCTGAACAAACTATACTCAAGTTTCATACTAAGTAAAAATAACGTCGTATATAAAAAAAAAATTGTTCTCGGTTTCGTTGTGTGGAGTGACTAAATTGCTTAGATTGACTCACAGAGCTAAAAACTGTAGTGAACTAGTGACTCCATTGGTCTGACCGCTGACGTAATAATTTGTGATAGTTGATGTCAGAATACCTAAAATTGCCAAAAAATAATGACTCTAAATTACTATTCAAATATTAACCGATTTCCTGTTGTGTGTTTTAGTCAACATGGTGGATTTAAGTACCTTTCACTAAAATTATTACTTACTCATATTATGACTTATCTTGAAATATAACCTCTGAGGACCTATTACTGGGATTAAAAGTAGGTATATAGATTCTATGCATTTTTTTTTTGTCAAATCCGTTCAGTTGTTTTGCATCAATCCGGAACACGTATCCAAAAATTATCAGAATCATAAATTAAAAGTTTTTTTTTTACTAATTATAAACTAGTGCTTGACTGCAATCCCGCCTGATGGTAAGCAGTGATGCAATCGTTAATGGTAAAGCGCACTAGTTTATTAAGCCTACTCACTTAAAAAACTTAGGAATAGGAAGGATGACGGCAGTTGAGCGAGGTGATGCAATGTTAAACCCAAGATCAACACGACCAAACGATGTTGCGCTAGAGGGAGATTGATCTGGAGACTCTCCACGATCAAACTCCCGACACAACAATATTTGGCGCATTGTACCCGCCACACATCGCATAACAACTGCTCAGACCCGTCCTCCGTACGGCTTCACCAGACATACAAAATTTTACAAAACAAGCTCACAATCAGCAATTTACCACTACCTAGTGCACCTTTAGCAGTGCAGAAGTGGCGTAACAAACTCCCCAGAAATCAATAGTTTATGTTATCTTTCTTATATTTAGTGGGTGACCAACATAATATGAAATGTCCAGAACTATTTACTTAGGTGACCTACTGTAAACTTCAATATTGACGAAGCAATGACGGGTAACCATCTGGAGCTCTCGGCAAACAATCGCTTCCCGTGTGAAAGATTACATATCTGTGATCGTTTACTAAGCAACATTGTTACTGTATCAATACACCACAATATACATTTCAGTTACATACAACGTTAACTCTTAGAAAGTCGGTTTTGTGTTAATTTGTGGGACGTGCTTGTGAAGTGTTTCGCTAAACATAGTGCGCTGTTGTTCCTTAAAGTCCAGATAATAAAGAGATGGAGTCCTAACTTTACCAGTCTTAAAGTCAAAATTAATTTAGCTTGCTATACATAAAGGTATGCACTTGATGGGAAGGAATGAGGAAAATGTCGTCTGGAACGTTTTGAGTATGAATATCGATAAATATGACAGCAGAGAAAAACCAAAGGAACGATGCATGGACTGTGTGAATGGTGTTATGGTTACAAAAGTGGTAACTATTGAGATGATGACAGTTAGATAAGGGTGGAAAGAAAAGACATGTTGCACCGACTACAAATAAACTGGGATAAGGGCAGGAGCGCGGGTCTGCGGGCGATGAGCAGTGGGCAGCCCGGTAAGGACCAGAAAATGTGTTCGCCGATTAGGGGGCTGCCCCCTAATCGGCGAACACATTTTTGTGAAATGATTGCGACTAGTTGGGATCGTTCGGACCGCTCATTGGTCCGTTCGGTTCAAACGATCTCAACTAGTCGCAATCATTTGACAAAAACGTGTTCGCCGATTAAGGGGCTGGCCCGAGTCGATGGCGCATTGTGTTTCACGCGCGCCTCAAAGAGATGTCAGAACATCGTGACGGGGTCCACGAAGACCGATGCCTCCTGGGTCAGGTTTGCGGGTTGGTTAAACTAGAAACCGTGGCACTGGCCGTCGCACAGGCAAGTGAACAAACAAAGGGTGGGTTTTAGTCAGTAAAAGTCTGAGACGCCCTTCCGCTCCGCCCAAAGCGAGAGAAGTCATTTGAAGATTTCCCATCCTAAAAAAACAGGCAAGAGCTTTATCTTTAACTCATATGGTGTACAGGCGCCAGCACATCAAGCTACTACATTCAGTCAGATTTCTTTACTAGATTTTCAAGTTTATCTATAAAGCATTATGGATCCAAGTTGATTGGGAATTTATGACAGTTTCGCGCAGGTTGACCTGCTATCATCCGTACATATTCTGATTAGGTCTCATTTGTTTTTTTTTTTCTCTAAAACTTACCCTTATGCCTGAACTATTGAAATTATTTTGGCTTACATAAGCAGCTTTTGCGAACTGTCTTTTATAAGAGCTTTCTCTATGTAACAACATAACATCAACATAATGCTGCAGTTGCATACTATTCTATATGCAGTTGCGAAAACAACTTTTATGTAAAAATCTCTTTTACATTGCAACGATGAGGACACAAAATGACGACGGTTTCTAAAGCTCTTTTACAAATGCATCAAATGAACGGCAACGAAAATATAATTATGCAATTAATAAATATAGAATATGCACATATATATTTACTTAATAAAAACGTTTTACAAAAAAATGGAAGCCGACTTCTAGAGCCATGACAAAAGTAAAATTATTTTTCCTTTTAAGTATTTTTTTGAAGTCGGTTTCTATTTTTTTGTAAATAGTTTTTATTTCATACTTTTCAGTGTCTAAGTCGAAATTCGAACATTACTTTTCACCTCGTAACAACAGTGGCAGCCATAACCCAAGTTAGAATAAGTTCTCATCAATATGAAAAAAAATCCCTATCTCAAAAACTACTGAACCGATTTTGATGAAACTTGCTATATTCCCTAAGTTGAACAATAACTAGTACAACAAAAGAAATAAAATCGGACTTGTAATTCTGATATAGACTAACATATACGAAAACTGGGCAGTTCTGGAAATATTATGTACATACATACGGGTCGAATTGATAACCTCCTTTTTTGAAGTCGGTTATGAAGCTTGCCTTTTGTTATGTTGTTGTTGGGATCGGCTTTCAGTCCATCTTCAGCTGAATACCAGTTATTATACATATCTATAACTATCTGACCTCCATAACCCAGTTAATACTGGGTAATACGATATCCCTAGGTAACACTGGTTGTCACACTTTTGAGTTTCTACCGTCTCTACTACCCGTATCGACTCAAAGATCCATGAATGACAGCTGTATTATAGAATATGAGCTGTAATCCACACTATCTGGTCATCCGTTTGATATCTGGAATTAAGTTGGATTTGGAAAAACTATAATTTTGCTTATGATAGCCCAGTTCTGTGGAAAGGCTTAATAGCCTTTCCTGCCAGCCTTACATCATGTTAGGGACGAGTCTTAGGAGTCGAGTAAAAAGAAAAAAAAAAAACACTCATAAAGAAAGCAAAAACCAAGAAGTAATAACGTTGACAGTGTTGACACACGATGCAATGGGATGCGATGGGTCGCGGGAACAAGATACTCACGGACGTTGTCGCGGGCAGAAGTTAGTAGTACAATAACGGCAGTAATTGTTGCAGCCCATAATGGCCCAAGATAAGAGACCTTTGACTTTTCAATTAAGCCCTATTAAGCAACACAATACAATTTCGTTGCACAATTGCTATAAAAGCTCAGTGTGAAATTGCTTACACACTGCATGTTCATTTGTTTGTACTATTTTTATCTCGGCTTAACAGACAGCGGTTGTTGTTTCTACTCGTTGGATCCCAAGCGGTTAAATGCAAATATATCAGAACCGAACCGGTCTAAAACTCGAAATCAACGATAAAGTAACGCTTATGTGCTAAATAGCAATGCTGTGCTATTATAAAAAAACTTTGACACTCTTTCTGGACTAATAGAGAAACTTTGGGGATTGTAGCGACCCCTTATGATACATTCATTCAACAGAATAAAAATACCATATGTCTGCCTTCCATTGTGAATCTCGGAATTAAAAAAAACAGCGTAATGATGTTGTGCCCCCGTGTGCTCTGTGGCCCTACTAGCTTGTGACACTAGGCGCGCAAACTAGTTTTTAAAAAGTGTTGACAACTGTACGGTATGGATAGGCGCGTTCGATTCATATCCTTTGTTGCGTGTTTAATAGTTGACGTGAATTCATGAATATGAAATGGGATTTGTTTGTGAGTTGATATTGGTGTCCCTCACGAGTGGTAACGGTTCGTACGTCGTCGGCGACCAGCTGCGAACAGATGAGCGGGTCTGAGCGAGCAAGCGCCCTCCGCGCAGCCGCAGCGCGCACAGTCGGTGCGAGCGCGACCCGCCATGCGCACCTCTGTACCGCGCGTTATCAACGAAACGAATACTACCGACATTCGAATCAAACGGTCAACTGTTCATTGTCAAATTACTATTCAAAAGTGACAGCTTTATGTCCAGTGCCAAGTTCAGTGTTTGCGTTCGGTAGGACTTTTTGATCACTCGATTGTTTATGTTTACTACTGTCGGTGTCTCATATTCACGTGTTATTTCACGGATTCACCTCATTTAAAACTATTTGGGATGAAAATGTTTTGTATGTCCATGCGCTGAATTTAACGGATGTTTACCTACTTTATTTGGTTTGGTATTGACTATTTCGCTGTTGTGGTTAATCATTCTATATTTATATTTACATCATTAGTGTTTCTGTGTTTAAATTCTAGCAGCTAAGGCTGGAAATTATTCGTATAACCAAGTTACTTAATTGAAGTAAATTTTATTAAACCATGTGAGACGACGTGTAACATGCAGTTGGACGTGCATTGAGGAAAAGCTTTTCTGTTAAGTGTTTATTCGATGGAGTATAGGTTGAGATTAATCATCAATTCTTCTGAATTAGCACAAATGTACTTAAAAATAAGTTATACTTTTCTAGTCACGTTACCGAGATCTTTTTCTACGTGTGTTTTCGGGAGGTAAACAATTCTCAAGCAATTTCTACTTAGATAAGTTAATTAATTTGACCATTAAATAGTCATAGAGATATATATTACATAAATAACATGTACCAATGTACATATATTGATATAAGACGAAAAAATAATGACTTCATACATTTTTAAGTACACACAATTAATATTACTGCACAAACTATGAAAGCTCTAGCTTAAGCTAAGCCTGTTGCTACGTAAACCACGAGGGGCACTGCTCTGATAGTGTGAGTCTATAAAATATCGATGTTCGTTGCTAGGAGCCGGGCAATGCCAACAATAAACCTGGTTTATAATCCCCAATAGTGGCCCAGTGGTGCAACTCTCACCGCTATTTACCATGCAATATCTAGAGGTGGCCGGCGTCGCGTCAATCCTCTCGGGAGCTTTTCCACAGAGGCCACATTTGTCTATGTCTATGCCAACTTTCCTTCATCATTCTTTTAATAAATATGTAAATAATCAAATTTTGCGTTTCGCTTTTCAAATTTCGAAATGTCGGCATTTCTAAATTCGAACAGCGAAACGCACAATTTTATTATTTCCATATTATAAGAATGATCTGCGAATAACTATAAAATAGAAAGTGATTGCCGTTATCGTGGATATTGGGTAAATGGGAATTTATGGGCAAATAAATAGTTAGTGATTAATTAAAGCTTATGAAAGATTTGTTGCCTGTTGAGGCATCAATCGAACAGGATTATTCATTCTTCATTTATACAGGCTTACAAGAATAGTAAATCACAAGCTATTTTATTACAATTATGTACAAATTCAATTGATTAAGTACCTAGATATTTTCTACCTCTATAACATTTGGTCCGTGGATGACTTTTTACAGTTTTTTTTGAAGCCATAAACTTAAGTAATACAAAATAATGCAATATTGACTGGATGCCTCTAACTTTACACCCAATATCTCCGAGCAACTTATACTAATAAATATTTGGTCTTGGCTTCTTAATGAATCCCTAAACTATATAATTAAACGCCAAGATGTTACCTATATAAATCATAAAAATTAAGTTTTTTTGAAAAATGAACATAACACCTTTCATTGATTTCGAAAATAAAATGAAGTCATAAATGTTTCGTTACTGTTAAAGGATATTATCATGTTACAAATGGTGTCGTGGTTAAAACCTCTGTGATAAGAGTGACAGTCTACAAAACAGACCAAAAGAATCAGCACAGCTTTATATGTACTAGTTTAAATGGCTTAGTTAGCATTTAAACTTTACTAGTTTACTATTTCTTTCACTAGTATTAGTACTTAAGCGTAGTAATATGGCGATTTTATGAGTTTACTACACCCACATACTTTGTTTTCGATGTAATAAAGTCATACGTGATATATGTATAGTTCGAGGAACTCTTTATTCACTACATTTATGGTCATTTCGATGTAACAAGTGCATTAGATATTTTATAGTATTTTCGCTGTTTTTTTTTTTATTAATTATAAACTAGCGCTTGACTGCAATTCTCCCTGATGGTAAGCAGTGATGCAATCATTGATGGTAAAACGCGCTAGTTTATTAATCCCATTCACATAAAAAAGACTTAGTGAATAGGAAGGAAGACGGCAGTTGAGCGAGGTGGTGCAAACGATGCTGCGCCAGAGGGAGATTGATGTGGAGACCCTCCACGACCAAACTCCCGACAGAACAACATTTGATGCATCGTACCCAGCACACATCGCAACACAACTGTTCAGACCCGTCCTCCGTACGGCTTCACCAGACATCATGCTGCAACACGACGAATCGCTTGGCGGCAAGACTTTGTCTGGTGGGTGGCTTACAAGGAAACTAAAACATAATAATTATTATGCTGTCAATGTTTAACTTAACACTGGCTTACAATATTTAAAAGTTTCTGGTTTTTCTGCGTTTTACTTCAAATTACATCACAATGGTTAGCAGGTAGTGTACTAGGAGTTGTAAATGCTTTCGTAATGTTCTAACAGTGTAATGTTAAAGATAATAAAGATTATTGGAAATTATTTTTAGTTTCTCTTCCATAAAATAACTCTTGTACAACAAATGTATAAATATTTAAACACTTTTCTCTTTTCAACGTTGCGGCATAACGTTATCATCAGTTAAAGTGCAGTTCGCTGTAGCCTGTAATTAATTAATGTCCGAGCTTTTCACTAATTGTTACTATTCAAGTTCAACGACTTTAGAAGCATGCTTTCTTAGAGCGCAGGCGCAATTTAAATTCATATTATAAAAGCGTTTATTCTCCATTATTCCATAGGGTGATTTATTTAATGATAGATGTAGAGCATTTCCATTCCGTATCAGGCGCGTGCGCAGGTATATGAGTAAAATGGTTGGTTATTTTCGTTCATTGACCGTGGTTAACTGATGTTTTTGTCGCCCATCGCATCGGGTCTCAGGAATTGTAGCACGTGCCCACGACCGCTACGCGCCTGCGCCGATAAATTACAACTAAACTTTTATAACATGTAAATCACATACAAAGTTACATTTGTAAGAAACTGAAAATTAAAACATAAAATACATTATTCATATTGTAATTAAATGTATATTAAATATTTAACAATCCGTGAAACGTTCTTCTGAAATTTTACGCTAATTAATCAAAGCCGTCAAGTAAAAGTCATGGTTCACAGGGATAAGATAAATATGATGATAATAAGTAATTGGTGTATGTTAAGCTATAAAGTCATAATAGTTCTGACCTAGTTTGTTATAGCAGCTTTTAATGGATTTTGTACTCCATTTGAACTAATCATTATGGCGATCAAATTATGTGTTATGAACTCATGATTGTATTGACGAAAACGTTGGAGCGTGCGCCAGTGTGGCCCACCAATTCAAAGATTCTTACTAAACGCATTTTTCAACATGGAGATCAGTGTCAGAACATACCAGATGTTGAACAAAATATGATTCATTATATATAACAAATACGTCAAAATCATCAACAAAACCCTCTTAGTTCATCTCTCTTCTGAGCTCATTCTGAGTTCTTATTAGTTCTCGATATTTTATGAAAAGTAATTCATTAATCTATACTTAATATATAAAGCTGAAGGGTTTGTTTGTTTGAACGTTCTAATCTCAGGAACTACTGGTCCGATTTGAAAAATTCTTTTTGCATTCGATAGATCATTAATCTAGAAAGGCTTTAGGCTAGGCTTAACATCACGCTGCGAGCAATAGGAGCGGAGCATATAAAAAATACATATCGAAACCTCCGCGGGTAAAACAGCGCGGCGCAGCTAGTGGTATAAAAAATATGTTTATTTCAACAAACAAATATATATATATAGGGCAGTACATCCCTGGGTTGGTTAACTGACCTGCAAGTTGCAAAAAACGATACAAATACTATAACACGAACTTCGTGGGCTACCCATCAAATTATGCGAAACGCCTCTCGAACTCTAGTTTCTTGTATTTTGTGATTTCTTTATAAGTCGGTGCTTGTGGACTTTTTTCGAAGGAACAGTGCCCCAGTGGTCACGACGTCGCATCTCTTAGTATCAAGCCGCTATAACAATTTTCTTTCGTACTTACAAATAATTGCGTTTTCTAAGCACGACTCGCAGGCGTTGACCCTTTATTCACTTACTGGCGTTTGTTTAATGGAAGAAAATAAGGCATTTATTTAGCTTTAAAGTGACATTCTATTTAAGTAAGTGCCGTAAATAAGAGTTTGGAAAATTTTGCTGTTTTTCATTCGAATACCTAAGTTAACCTAGTTTTTAGTTTTAGATTATAGTATTGATTATATTATAATCAAATGAGTGTAAAATAAAACTGAGTATGTAAAGAAGTTAATGACACAACACACACACACACTGTTAAATTAAATACATTTATTATAATAGCGGAAAGCGATGAGTGACACTGCGATTTCAAGTGACAACTGGTTTAGTTTTACAACCCACATAATATTATAGCACTTAGTAACATACCCTACAATTCAATACTGAATGAAAATTGCTTAGATTTCGCTGAGCTTTTCAAGATCTGAATGGTTAGTCTTATTTATTTATTTAAAAAAGTACTACGATTATTAGTAAGTACATTGAAAATAATTTACACTATTCAATTTATAGCCTGATGCATGCGACAATAATGGCGTACATAGCTGATAGCATTGGCAGTTCATCGGCTCGAAGATGTAATACATTATTTAATTTAAAAAAACACAGAAAATAAAATAATACCTAATGAAATTATACTATAAATTTCAAATTTAGCAAATATTACAGTAATAATTGATGAAATATTAATAAGAATATCTAATAAATGTCATAAATGTAATAAGTCTTGTAGAAATTAAGTTCATTTTTTTTTACATTTTGTCGTATAATACGGATCTTGCTTTAATATAACACAAAGATCCCAAAATACAAGCTGTTAGATAAAGCCAAGTTAGATTAGATAATAATACCCTAACAGATGACAATTAATTTGAACCAGGCAGGGCCTCAATTGATCCCAAACTAGATGGTTATACGGGTCCAGTCCTTTATTTAGTTATGAGTTCAAATACAACCATCGTTTCTATTGAAGAGTAATTGTAATACACATTACCTGACTGTTTTTTTTTTTTTTTTTTTTACCACTATAAACCAGCGCTTGACCGCAATCCTGCCTGATGGTAAGCAGTGACGCAATCGTTGATGGTAAAGCGCACTAGTTTATTAAGAGCCTATTCACTTTAGCTTTGAAGACACTCAAATTGTAGTCCGACGGAGACACCGCCGCTGGCAAACGTAAGGGTGGAAACCAGCCGTACAAACACTAATCGACAAATACTATTCGATACGTTAAACCAAATTTCCAAGTCCCACTACTTAGTAAAATCTAACACATAAATATGCAGAACAACTCTCCGAGACTTAATACAAGGAATTTCCCTGCCGGGAAGGAAACGAAACCGGTCAACAGTTTGAAACTAGCCACGAACCAATTACATTCTAAAATTTTAAATCTTTAAAAGAACATACACCTGATACATACTTCGATCCATTTACAGTAGCCATGTAAGAGTAAATTAAAGTTTGGAGCGGACGTGAGGCCAAATTATTCGAACGTAACGGGTCCCCAATACGATACCGTAACGTACTGAACCTGTTACCATACCTACAACCAGTCTCAAATACATCCGGTAATTTTAAAATAAGCCTCTTTGTATAAATTACTTATTTTAATGTACGTACTCTAGATAGAAATCCATACTAATATAATAAATGCGAAAGTATCTCTGTCTATCTGTCTGTCTGACCGGCTTTCAAGGCAAAGCTACTGAACCGATTGTAATGAAATTTGGTACACAGATAGTCTAGAGCCTGAGAAAGGACATAGGCTATATAACATCCCGCTATGACCAATAGGAGCAGAGCAGTAATAAAAAATGTTGCGAAAACGGGGGCAAACGCGGACGTACATTTGCTCCCATTATTTTAACTGGCGCTTATTTTATATCAACACGCGGACGAAGTCGCGGGCAACAGCTAGTTAACTATAAATTCCTTTTATCTCCTAATCATCTACGAGGTTAAATATAGGATCATTAGGTACTACTCTATTGCGATACTATTTGTTAACGGTTATTGTAACGTTATCAGACTTCGTGAGACATGTAGAGTGCATGTTATGCATATGTTCATTATTTGGTTTTATTACGCGTTGCGGTGCTCAGCTGACCCACATAGCAGTCGTTCCATTTGAAGCTGTTTCACCCATTAACAACGGCGACCCGTTTTCGATTAACGTTTGTGTGGTCACTACAAAACAGAAATTATTTGATTGCTCATAACATGTATCATTACTATTATGTAGCCTAGTACTGTTTATAACTGTAAGCAGCTGTAATGTATAAAATTTAAGTTATGGTGCTATGCTGGTAGCAAGAAGTTAACCTGATGCCTTATAGATTATATACGGTTTCATTTATTTCTTATGAATATTTGTGCTTGAAGTTATTCAAGCACAAATATCACAAAAACTGAAACTGTAAAGCTGTTAAGTTTTGAAATAGACTCAATATTAACATAATAGTCAAGTAGTCCCTAGGAGTAGTCCTAGGGGATAAAAATAGTCTATCATTTTAGCATAAAACTGATGAATCAATTTTTAGCGAGAAACGATCCAAATAATTCTTTAGCGCATGTTTGTACAGCTGTAGACACCGACAGTAGTAAAATTGTTCAGATATTTTCTTCAGGTTGAACAATGAGAGTGACATAATGTGCTTATGAGGCTAGGTAGCTTATCAGTGTGAAAGTGACCTTGGGATGAAACCAACAGTTTTTATTGTGTTGCTGTAAAGTGATGGTGGTGATCAGAAATGCCAGATTGGCGATACAACGTGCTCTCGACCAACGAGGCGTTCATCGATACTGAAGGGTCGCCCATGCGGGACCCACTCGCCGCCAGCTACCCGCGCCGCGCTGACCGCACTAGACCTCACCACACTTGCCCCTACACTACCATATTCCTAGGAGCACGCTCGCACCACGCTCCTTACAGATTACCAGCTCTGCAAAGCGATTCTATAGATCCCTATGCAGACGTCTATTCTGAAGACCGTTCCTCCAACCTCACCGATACATCAAGTTTTGCTCGCTATGAAGATTGCCGCCCACAGATCGACGAGATCTCGTCAGAAACTGAAGACCCGGTATACACCGATGAAAATTCGACAGAAAATGTAACGTTACAAGTTCAGAAAGTGCCATACACTTCAAGCGTGTTTTTCATCTCAGCAAAAACTGACACGGTACGCAAGGAGGTAGTGCAAACCAATGATGTCTTTCTTGTGGAAGAGTCCGATTCGGATGCATTATCATCATGCACTTGTGACAGTTTTGAACGATGTGAGTTTGACTGTAGAGACTTTGAGCCTTTCTCGGACACGTGTTGTTGCGACCCATTGAGTGATGGTGTTTGTAGTCGTAGTCCCAAGGATGTCGACTCTCCAGAACACTTTTGTGATCGTGTGGCGGAAGACGACGGTGTGTCAAATCGAAGTGATATGGACGGTCTAGATCTGGCTCTGTTTGAACCGGCACAAACCGAGTCTGAAGAATGCGGCGAGGGATCCGCTCTCAACAACGCTGTATCCGCCTCCGCTACTTTATGCGGGGTATTGTACGCGCTCTCTGAGAGCAGTATTGGTAAGTGACGTGTGTACTAATTTATTCGCAGTCAAACGCAGGCATCCCGGAACCGCAGCTGTGATAACGCTCAATTATAGTGATTAGGAGCACGGCGAATAGAGCATCCGCGCTATACCGTCGTGTGGTCTGCATCTGTCCTACTCGTATCCGATACGAACAACGGTGTGCGGGAAATTACTATCGCATCAATCACTGGCAGCATTGTCATACATGTAGTGACAACAGAGCCAGCTATCGGTAAGCTAGCATAATAGACCGTATCATAACACACCTACATACCTTGCAAGTCATATTCTTGATTTATTCAATACTACATGTAACATTGCCGATACGAGTAGGCCTTCATTAGTATACAAATCGATATTTGAATTGAAATGAGATTGGCGAAAAACTAGTTCTAAAAATAAAAAAAACTAGTTATGAAAAAAAAAGTTATCTATAAAGGTATCACGGATGTGCCACATGGTAGGTAGCAGTGATAGAAAAAACTGAAAACTGTTAGCATTCTGTAATGAGGAAGCCAACGAAGCTTTTATGCTGTACTAGCGCCATGTACAAATTGCGTACCGTTAGTCGCAAGTTTCTAATTACTGGTAGCGGTATAGGGCGATTGTTGCTTCATGCAAATCCGATGGATACCGGAGCAGATAAGCAAAGATACTGAGAGATACACAAGCGGGCAAACATATGGTGTAAGTCAATGCTCTGTATTTATTCCGTTCAAAGCACGCATGGTGGAGGAAATGTAACGGGCACTTTACGTGGGTGGGGTCAAATTTGGTATATTATGAGTAAAATAATTGCTTGACCCTTATTTATCCACTTAATAGTAAAATAAAAAGCAAGAGTATGATAATGATAGTCAATAATAGAAATTTTTAAATAACTGCAACTTAAAATGATACGTCATAAATTAAAACAATAACGAATACGAAAATTACCACCTTTATCAGTTGTCTTATCTATACTAATATATAAAGCTGAAGAGTTTGTTTGTTTGAACGCGCTAATCTCAGGAACTACTAGTCCGATCTGAAAAAGTCTTTTTGCGTTGGATAGCCCATTAATCCATGAAGGCTTTAGGCTATATAACATCATGCTACGACCAATAGGAGCGAGCATAACTAACTCCACGCGAACGAAGTCGCTGGCGGCTGCTAGTTTATTATATGTATAAATGCGTAGGTTTGTGAGGATGAATATATAAATGTATGGATGTATGTTTTACGCAAAAACTACTAAATTGATTTGGATGAAATTTGGTGCACAGATAGTTTATAACCAGAAATAAGACACAGGATACTTTTTATGCTTTTTATCCCAATATTCCCATCGGATCGAAACCTACGCAGGTGAAACCGCGGGGCGCAGCTAGTGGCTCATAATTTATTGTGAGCATACTCGTTGAATTTTGAATTATTTCCGTGTGAACAAAAATGTTGTAATGTCGCTCGTTAAATGTTTAAAACAGCACGTACAATTAAAATGCTCCAATAGATTTTTAATGGGTTCCAATTGTGTTCGCCGATCAGAAAAATAAAGTAACAAAATTCTGTTTTTATATTTATTTGAGCTTTTGGCTCAAGGAAGTATTGCAAAAAGAAATATTTCCTTTATATAAACATATTTATATAATGTTTATTTGAAACCTAATTATGCTTATACCCTTTTATCCATAAACATTACTTAAAGTTATTAGCAAATGTTTAAACAGACATTTTTGATGTTTGAACGTCTTAACTTTAATCATCGTTTATGAATAAGACCCTCAAACACTATGGTCTTTATTTATAAACTAAAGTTAGTTAAAGTAAAGTTAGTTTAAGCAACGTTTACGGGACAATGTTATTATAGGTTACTAGCTTTCCGCCTGCGGTTTCGCCCGCGTGGAATTCGGTTATATCGCGCTTTTTAGATTTCCTTCGGGAATGTCTTTTTATTCCGGGATAAAAAGTAACCTATTATTTAATCCGGACTACTATCTTTACGACTGCTAAATTTCAAAGCAATCGGTTCAGCAGTTACGGCGTGAAAGCGGAACAAACAAACAAACAAACTCAATTTCCGATTTATGATATTAGTAAGGTTTTCGAGTTTCACAAATGTAGTATAATCTTAAGTTTCATTACCCTAATCAACTTCACCGACAAATCGGTGCCGGTGATTAATTTCGTTCTTAACACCAAAAATTATAGGTAACAGCCTATGATTAATAAAGATAAAAATTCTGCAAGCTATTTCAGTTCCATCATAATTTTGGAAAAATTGTACCTACTTACCTTCATATCAAATGATCTAACTGCTAAAGTGAAAGAATGAGTTATAACAACACGCAGCCGTTACATTCAAGGTTATCAGATAAGTTACAGACAGTCGTAGTTTGTGAATTGTACGAATATGGAAAGGTATTTTCGTGACATTGTTATGGAGTTCATAACAAACGTTATTACATTCATTGTTAAACAGCTAAAAGTCGCGGGACGTGGCCTACCATATAAACAAAGTATTTTACAATATATGAGAAAGTTAAGGGGTCATTGCTGTTAATATTTTACGAGAGTTTGTCGTGGTTGTAACGTAAAATCTTTCGGCTTTACTTCGAAATAACTTCTTGGAGTTATTTTTGCATCGTCATTTTGAAATATAACCATAATTACATATTTGAGTGATGAATTAAATACAGAGTGGTGCTGACAATACGACAATAAATTAAACATCGTGTACCTGAACACATTCTCAGTCTACCCATAAAAAAATTATATAAATATATCCATTAGATTAGTCACAGGAAATTATTTTTAATATTTCACATTTTCTACATGATGTACATGTTGATAAGAAAGCGCTTAAAGGTTGATGACCGCCGCATCCAGCGGTACAAAAGTTTAATAATAATGGCGCGAAAAAGCATGTCGATACAGGAACGCGCTGTCGCCCGCTGATCGGAGGTCATTGAACCAATGTTTTAAAGGATGTTTTATTCCGTTTGCAATTTTATGCGATTTCGTTTGTTTGAAATTTTAATTTTTTTTTTTAATTTTTGAGGCTAGGTTTTTTTCTACGGCTCAGGATTATTCCTATGAACCAGCATGGTCTGTGTTTTCATTTATTGTCGTATTGTCAGCACCACTCTGTATATCTTCTTGTGATAATCATGTTGTTACATGATTTACATGCCAACTCATAGCTTTTGACTTGAATTTACAGAAACAACTGTTTACTATTTTACAACCGCATTCTACAATAAGCTAGTTGATTTGTTCATCATTTAATAAAACAACTTTAAGTGACCTTATTTTATGTTTATCGATGTCTCACAGCTTTTCCAAATGTTTTTAAAAAACACGGCCACCATGGGAGCGATCACCTCTGCGTCATGTGCATTGCATACCCAAAAGGCCAAAACAAGGAAACTTGTGTTGATTTATACCGCATTGTGCCGACGTGCCAAATAAAACTGCAAAGTATTGTTATAAAAGGAAAATTTTCATCCGATTTACTCGGAAAGTGATTCATCATGTTTATGCGCCTATTGTTGTAAAACTTAATATATGGATTAATTTTGCGAAATATGCTTTGACCTAATTTTAGAACTTAAATAAATATTTAGGTCCTAAAATTAGGTCAAAGCAAAAAACAGAAGTGCACAAACACAAATGTGTTTGTGCACTTCTGTAGCTGTTGCTTTGCAAAGCTATTTGTCTCCTTTATTTTATAACTGAAGAAAAGAATGAAAATACATTTGCGAAACCATTTGTAATTTTTTTAAGCTTTCGATAGTTTCACAATTCGATCTTAAGTCTTCAGTCTTTCTAAAATAGGAGAGTAAAGTTTTCTCGGTGGTAGGCCATAACATCGGCTGCCGGCGGAAGTTACCACCCACCAGACAAAGTCTTGCCGCCAAGCGATTCGTCGTGTTCCGGCATGATGTCTAGTGAAGCCGTACGGAGGACGGGTCTGAGCAGTTGTGTTGCGATGTGTGGCGGGTACGATGCGCCAAATGTTGTTGTGTCGGGAATCTGGTCGTGGAGAGTCTCCAGATCAATCTCCCTCTAGCGCAGCATCGTTTGGTCGTGTTGGTCTTGGGTTTAACATTGCATCACCTCGCTCAACTGCCGTCATCCTTCCTATTCCTAAGTTTTTTAAGTGAATAGGCTTAATAAACTAGTGCGCTTTACACTCAACGATTGCATCACTGCTTACCATCAGGCGGGATTGCAGCCAAGCACTAGTTTATAATTATTAAAAAAAAAAAGTAAAAATCTACAATCAGATTTATCGATGTCTTATCTACTATAGACTAAATATTGACGACACGTTGCAAAATATCAACATGATAATTACAGGAGATCATCAATAAGTATGTGCACTAACACTCGATCAGTGCCATAAACGGTAATAATTACTTCTTGTCTGCTTCCAACGACTCATCAACTTTATCGGCATACTGTACACCTTCGCGATACTCAAGAATGTTGCCGGTCCCGTACAACTTGTTACAAACCAATCAGAGCCCATGTCAGGCTTCAATACGACAAGCAATCTTATCTTAATGCTCTATGCAAATATTATTCTAACATTCGTACTGTTTAATTACGACACGTCCGCAATATATAAAGAGACTTACATAGCTTCACTAGCTAAATGAGTCGTACGTCTGTCCGAGTTATGAACATCATCAGCCATAAATCGAGCCTACTATAAGATGGGGACGATTAAATTCAATAACAAGCCTCGGTACCAGAACTAAATCTCGCTCAGTTATAACCCCACATGCTCTTTAAAGTTTCTTATATGGAATCTCAAGACTATAACGTCAATAATCTTGTTCTCTTACTCAATCATGGACTAGGTGCGCATCCTTGTCTAGTTATGTATGTGATGCAATCGTTTGCTTATACTTTCTAATGAGCTTGCCCTTCCTGTAAGCCACTTCTTGAAGGAAGCCACTTGCGCATGCACTTAGCACTTCGCGTGCAGTGCAATGTGAGGCAAGCACAGGATTTAACATTTCCACTACACGACGTTTTGATTAAAATACAAGTTTTGTAACTTTAAGATGTCAGAACGTCGAAAATATTAGTCTTATGTTCAATGTGAACATAATTTTAAATGTTGGTCAACATGCGAATAATTCTATAATTTACTTGACTGTCACTTGCATTTTGAATATGAATAAATAAATGATTAACTTAGTGTTTATATTCGTCGCGGCAAAAGGACAAAATATAATTTTAACTATTAAATTCAATGTGCATATTTAGTTACTTAGGTAGGTAATGCATAGATTCTAAAACACAAATAAGAAACGTAGAAAATCGAAATATAGTTAAAGAAGTAAGTATATGTGGCAATTTAGCTTTAATGAGATCGTAACGAAATTAGAACACACAACAATATTGAGAACTTCATTTCGATAATAGAAAAAGAAATGCCAGTACGGTCACCTACTACCGTAGTTGCAATTTCGCGTAATAACCAGCAATTTGTATGAGAAACTCAGACAATACGGATACGGAATTGAGTTTACGGTATCTAATTATGTCATAATGATTATATGCGGTTGTGTATTTTGGAGTAACTCGGGAGCAGACAGTTACTTGAGTTCGTTCGAGATTCGACATTAAAAATCCAGTACTTTATTTTTAACGTTATAAATAACGTTACTGCTGTAGGCTTTTCGGCATACATACTTCAATATGAAAGATGAAGTTTTTTGTAAAGATTATTAAAAATTATGAGATTTTTGGCTGTAGACAAAATTAAATGCAAATTCAAAGAAATCTATCGCTTAGAATTTTAACTTGATGTGTGGTGATACTCGTAATGTATGAACGTGCAGTTATAAAACAATTTCCAATCGTATTAACGTCTTGAGGGCTATTTCTGTCGCAATCATGGATTTGTTGGCTGTTTACTTGCATGCAGTGGAGAAAGTCTATTAGGAAAGCGGATCCTGGCATCAGGCCAAAGAACATGAGTTACACAAGAAGGATTGCCGAGACTCGACAAGGACTATTGCATAAATCCTATTTAAAAGATTTGAAAATTATTGTGTTTGACTAAACTTTGCTTAATACAGCTCGTTTGACACAAGCCGAGTGGTTTCTTAATACAGACATATTTTAAGTTCTGGTAGAACATATATAATCGGTGTATGTATATGACTCAGACAACTTAGTCTAGTTTTATCAGTAGTTATTGCGCCCAAGGTGAGGGCGTCCGTGGATTTCTATTTGCTCATTGATAAAGGAAATGTCTTACAAATATTTATCAATTTGGACTTAATGTATGGTAACTCGTCATAAACTTATGTTTTTTGAATATGTTAGACCATTGAAAGTTTCAGTTTTATATACATACAGTTAAAACGGATAATCAATGATTTTTAAAGTTCACAACTCAGTTTGCGCTTCTCAAGAACGTTACTTGCAGGACGTTAACGTTGTTTGTAGGAAGTTTTTACGATCTGCTGCATCCTTTCAACTGTCGAGAATAAAAATAAACGTTTCTTCGGAAATGCAATAAGTATCTTACAATGAAGACGCCTTCAATATCGATTCCGAATACCGATATATTGTTCGCTTCGATTGCATAGATATGTCTATTGGTTTTTTAACCGTTCGAGGGGCATTGTCTCTATTGTTTTGTTGAGTGACGTGACGTGTAGTTGTGAAATAAAATAATTTGATGCATGATTGAGAATAATTTGAACAATTTTTCATTTCAACGCAATCATTTGACCTTCATATTTACATGTAGTGTTGCGTAATTTTACCATAATGGTGTAAGTATGCGTACGTTTTGGGTGACCAATGCATTTAAAATAATTTTTATAATCACATTTCTGTTAATGTTATGTGTCCATATATCGAATATTGACTGCTGATGGTTTGTTATGGCAATTAATATTTGTTTCCATGAAGTAATCGTGTATTGCGTATGAGTATATTTACATAACATCTTATGCGTTTGCTTGGTGTTATGGAGATGTTTATGATTTTTTGTCTTAAAACCATACTGACATTTTCTTGGAAATATGCGAAATACTTTTCAGTCTTTAACTACATGTTTATTACTAATCATTCTTACTAAAAAAGCCTCCGATTAGGATGACATATGGATTAGAAACGTGGTTCCTCAGTATGGCCTATGGGCCTCATAAGAAAGGTCGAGGCCGCACAGAGAGCTATGGAGAGGGCTATGCTATGTGTACTCTACGTGATAGAATCAGGAATGAGGAGATTCGTAGAAAAACGAAAGTCGCCGACATAGCCCAGTGGATTAGCTCTTTGGCTCAGTGGCAGTGGGCAGGGCACATAGCATGTAGAGTCGATGGTCGATGGGGCAGAAAGGCTCTTGAATGGCAACCACGTATCGGCAAGCGCAGTGTCGGACACCCACCGACTAGGTGATCGGATGACCGATATAAAGCGCTGAATGCGGTGCCTCTGTGGTAGGCCATAACATCGGCTGCCGGCAGAAGTTACCCACCAGACAAAGTCTTGCCGCCAAGCGATTTGTCGTATTCCGGCATGATGTCTGGTGAAGCCGGAAGGAGGACGGGTCTGAGCAGTTGTGTTGTCCAGCAGTAGTCTTCGTGTGGATGACATGATGATAATGAGGAACTTAATTAGTTATGGATATGAAAATATGTTATGTTATGAAAATAAAAATAGTTTCCAAATTTAGGGATTTCATGGTTTTTATTGAAATATAACAAACGCATGCCTTATTCGTAATAGTCAATGTCACCATTAATCATCAATTTTTGTCCAATAACATAATTGAGCATAATTTAGTTGGAGTTTTCTAATTAAATTATTGTACACGAACTAACTCTATCAATGTCAGAAACTGTAGTGTTATAAAAATGTGTACGATTCTGGAATTGAGTGGAGCCGTTCATCTTGTGGGTATCTTGTTCACTGAAAAAGCGATTTAAATAACTACTATCAGCAGATAATTTACAACTCGTAGAGAGACAAATATCCTCGATAATCATGGGAACGCACTACGAGGCGGAGAACGCAGTAACGAAGTACATAATATTATATTACATAATTTCCTTACTGTTGGGAATCGGAATGCGAATAGTAAACAAAATAAGGAGCACCGATATCCACCGTCGTCGTTATTTCCATATCGTCAAAAAAATATGAAGGCAAATATGTGGCTAAGCATGGTTGATTTAAGCACCGGCTGGTATTTATTCGATATGGCAATAACCGTTGAATTTATCAAGAGCCTTTCACCAAACATCCAGGTTCGGCTGTCTTACTGTTAACGAAGATTTATATCTATACAACTATCAACAACTAGCTGAAACCGGTTACGTCAAATTGAAGCCGCAATAGATGGAGATCGAGAACAATTTATCTGAATTGCATTCATAGGATTTTTTGCTGCGTTGCAAATTTTCTGAATAGCTTTCAAAGAGCGGTCGGCAGCTGTAGTGTTTGGAGCACGCGCGTCGGCCGCGGCGCGGGCGCACCTGTATCAGTGCGGCCACTCGTCCGACTGGTCCAGTTTCCCCAGTTCACTTCAACGCTGACGTCACCTTCACATATACTTATCGATTAAAACTTTCAAAGTGATAGTGACTAACTAAAAGTCAAGGTCGTGTGATACATTGACTGTTTGTTTGTTATATACACCTGCAATACGAGTTGAGCTTACTCATGATATTTATAGTAGCTAACAACTGGCCCAGTTTCTTAAATTGTCATGGAAGTTGTTATTATGGACATTTTGTTATGTAGTTTTAAAATATTTTTAGTACCTACTCACGTTTTTCTTGTCTTTCTCGTAACATACGTATTAAGTTTTTAGGACGTAACATAGGTAACTTTAGCTGTCTTGTGCGCGTCATGTCCACTCATTTCGGTACGTGGTTTCCATTCAAGAACCAGTATACATCTAAACATGTATTATATTTAACGTATATTCAACGCAAAACGACGGACAAAGAATACAATATTGTAAATTCATTCATTTGAATTACCATTACGGTGCGCTGCTCAAATATCAAATTTAGTCTCACGAAAGTAATACATTAAATTATGCACGGCATTTGAAGTACTACAGTACAGATTTAATCTACATAATATTGATATTAATTGTACGCTTAGACTTACAAATTCCGTATTAAGCCTACTTTACATGGAATAAACCATTCGAAAACGAAGCTAAGAATGAGAATACATATTGTTATTACAAATGTATTCTTATTTTCAGCTTCGTTTAGCTTAAATAGCGGTGTAAGGATACTAAACAATTCGAACAAAGCGTTTGAAATTACATGAGATATACGACAGACCTAAACAGTCGGTTATAAATAAATTAAAAAGTCAAGTTCGTACGTTCGTAGTCAAGACTGATGATCAATGATTTTTAACTGGGCATTGAAATAATTCTGTGCACATCTGCAACCCCTCGGTACAACCGACAAAAGTGTTATTCATGCATTGAATGTAAAGGCGGAGAGTTCGTGACTTGTGTCAACTGTACCGTACGACTCAATTCTACTAAGTCACAGCGCTCGCGTGTGGAGCACATAGCAATTTGAATAGTTTATTCATGTGATTATAATTAATTTCTTCTTATATGAATGAGTGTACTCAGTCTCGCGGAAGAAGTGACCTCTTTTTATCTTTGTTCTGTGTTTCATTCATAAGGTTCCATAATTCATTCAGTGGGCATATAATAAATATAAAGCTTATCGAGTATGTGCCATACGTATTAATATTCTTCAAACATCCTGTGCAATGGCGTAACTCTTAATATATTTCCTGTTCGTTGGTAACCTTATTGGTTTTCATGAAATTCATGTATTATTTCAATTTATGTTATATTCACAATGCGAAGGAAGTCCTAGTATTAGTTCGTGGAAGCTCGTACGAAAGACGCGTGCGCAAACAAACGTGCCACCGGAAAGTGGCAGACTGAGCACTCGCTTAAAGAGAAAGTTGTCAAGTCTTCTTTCTTAACAATGCTCTTGTATTTTGCCATTACATCATGTCTCCGGATTTTTTTGGATGATTAGTCGATGTAGGAAGAGATTATGAAACTAATATCGGAGTTCTTTATAGGAATCCGACGTTATTGATGTTCCTGAGTACTTAGTTCGATTAGTAGTATCGTGGGTTTTACAGGAAGTTAATCGTAACCTAAAATAATAAGCTTCTTATATTAGAGAGATTGAATTGTTGTTCTTATGTATCTCTCCCTTCTTCTACGTATATAGCCAAAATATTTTTAGACTGCGATGGATTTGTTTGTTTCGTTTCCATTTTAATGGTTAACGCAATGAAAATTTCCCACATTCATGTACAAGATTCAAAGTTGATGCACTTCTGCTTCGGGGCAGGCCAGTTTCCGAAACAATACAAAAGTATGTTCTAATCTACAAAGACTTGAACATTATGAACTTGCATGTGCCTAACTTAAGGCGAATTGGCTGCACACAAAGAGAAGAGCATAGATGTATTGTTTGATATGAAATATGAACAATAAGTAAAATGCATCTAGTTAAAGTTCCAGCCCAATGCGTGTGAAATAGCCAAGCGTTAACGGACACGCCGTCTTTGTCAGCTAAATGTTTATGAAATTGACAATGGACACGACTTTTGAAATGTGAAACACAATCTAATTCGCCTTTAGTTCTGAGGGAAACAAAGGAATTTATAATACCCAGATTGTATTACTAGCACGACCAGGGAATATTCCTGCTATGAGGAAATCCTTGAAGGTGGAATTAAGGGTAATTTAAACCTTTGTGTGATTGTGATTTTCGTGCTCGGCTCGATCAGTTTATTGCTCTCTCGCGTCATGTGTATGTTGCAGCTAATCAGCTTTGAGGTCGTAGGGTTTCCGATGCAAATAATGCAAGTTATCCAACGACACATCTGTTACATCAACCGTGCTATTGTGGGAACTGTTGCATACGTTTGTAATTATCACTGTATTGTTTGAATATGGTTTCTTTCTAGGTAATAAGAGCACCTACGCAACCTATATGCACTTTATGATAACCAAGTACGTCGAACCGCTATTGTTTCACAAACATTATATCTATCACACATTCTTTCTATAACTTTTCATGTTATTTATACGTAAGATTCGAGGATTATACAACGTGTTTGATTTACAAGTATGATTGATTCTAAACACATTTCTCGTGGATATGGAATGTGCCGCGGAGGACCTGAGTACAATGCTCAAAGACCTCAGTAGAGCCTCCGAGCGAGTCGGTCTTAAAATGAACATGGACAAGACGAAAGTCATGTCTAATGCCCACGTTGTAAGTACCGACTCCTATAGAGATTGGAGACTCTGTTCTCGAAGTTGTTGACAGTTACGTGTACCTGGGACAAACTACCCAGTTAGGAAGGTCCAACTTCGAGAAAGAGGTCAATCGTCGAATCCAACTCGGCTGGGCTGTTTTCGGGAAGCTACGTAAAATCTTCTCGTCCGAAATACCGCAGTGTCTCAAGACAAAAGTCTTCGACCAGTGTGTGTTGCCAGTGATGACTTATGGAATTGAGACGTGGTCGCTAACAATGGGCCTTATAAGAAGGGTCACTCAAAGGGCAATGGAGAGGGCTATGCTTGGGGTTTCACTGCGCGATCGAATCAGGAATGAGGAGATCCGCAGAAGAACGAGAGTAACCGACATAGCTCGAAGAATTGCAACACCAAAGTGGCAGTGGGCTGGACACATTGCTCGTAGGACCGATGCCCGATGGGGCCGACGGGTTCTCGAGTGGCGACCACGCACCGGAAGACTTAGCGTGGGTAGGCCCCCGACAAGGTGGACCGACGACCTGGTGAAGGTCGCGGGAAACCGCTGGATGCGGGAGGCGCAGGACCGGTCGTCGTGGAGAACCTTGGGGGAGGCCTATGTCCAGCAGTGGACGTCTTTCGGTTGAAATGATGATGATGATGATGGATTGTGTTGTGTGGTTGACATAATAGTCGTTGTGGTTGATATTGATGCTAATGTTCATACCGCAGACAACTGTTAATACCATTGAAGTACTTATAACGTAGGAATAATCTGATCTACTTTCTCTATATAGCGTGAAGGGCTCGAAAGACAGTCGCGCGAGATGTCGACATGTTGCGCCTACGCACTTCAGAAATTATCACCTGGTATGAACCCGAGATCACGTATTGTGTTATAAATTAAACTCAATATATTTCAATGTGAATGAATAATCGAGTAAATTATTTACAGTGTGCATATCAATGCCAAACGGGATAGTGGTGCATAGTCTGCGTCTAGCGCTAAATGTTAAGTTCACAGGCTGGAAAAAAGAAATTAATATCATAACTCTCAACAGCCAGCAATGTAAATTATAAGCTATTCTATCCTATTATACACAAAAGTTCAAACAAATCTTATTATTCTTAACACCTTATAGGTACCTACCTACTTAGTTATATTCAGATCACGATATTACGCATGAAATTCGACACAAACGGTTTCCATGCTCGGGCGTGGCAATCACATGCCTGCGTAATCGTCTGTCAAAAGGCTCACATTTTTAACGTCCAGCATTATATTATACGAAGATTAACTCCTACGCGACAATCTGCCTGACGGGAAGCTTACTTTGTCCCGAATGTAGGCGTGACGGAGATATAAAGGCGAATTTGATGTGTTAGTACTTTGAGAAGATCCTTAGAACATGATGTGAATGACATACAAATATAATTAATGAAACTGTAAGTGTTACGTCATCGTGATGAAAGGACCTTCATTAATGAAATCCATACTAATATGATAAATGCGAAAGTAACTCTGTCTGTCTGTCTGTCAGTCTGTCTGTCTGTCTGTCTGTCTGTCTGTTACGCTTTCCCGCTTTAACCTCTCAACCGATTTTGATGAAATTCGGCACAGACAATCTTTAGACCCTGAGAAAGAACATAGGCTACTTTTTATCCCGGAAAAAAATGATGTTCTCGAGGGAAATCTAAAAAGCGCGATATAACCGACCTCCACGCGGGCGAAGCCGCGGGCGGAAAGCTAGTGACACAATAAAAATTGAGATATTTATGCCATTAATCTTTTTTTTTATAATTATAAACTAGTGCTTGACTGCAATCCCGCCTGATGGTAAACAGTGATGCAATAGTATATGCCTATTCACTCTAGCTTTGAAGACACTTAAATTGTAGTCAGAAGGAAACACCGCCGGTGGCAAATTGTAATTATTGTAATAAATGTCCCTCGATGTACGAGGTATAAAGGACAAGGCGAAACGCTTCATCCGGACGTAGCGGTGTCAACAACGTAAGGGTGGATATTCGCCGTACGACGGGTCGTCCGATGATGGAACGGAGATGGGGAATTAAGGCATGCAATTCCCTCGCATACTCGCCAAAATGCATCCTATAGGACACCGACAGGCTGGCTACTCTTCGCCTGTGCTACAAGCTTTGTAGACCGATTTTAACCATATCTAGGTCGCCAATTATCCTCTCCACCGAACCAATAGTTGCCAGGTGCCCTTTTGCAGCATCAGCTCAATGTGGCTGCAGTACTCCACACACGAACGGACCTGTGCTTTGTTTAACATTAGAAGCTGTCTTGGTGTGAAGTACCGCCGGACCTTTGCAATAATGCCAAGTTTGGCTTTGGACTCAATGAACCGCTCAAAGTTCAGGTTAGAGGAAATCTCAACTCTCAAAAGCTGAAGGTGGTGCACTTCAAGGATACATTCCGAAAAGTAGGAACCAAGGTGAACGGGCTTCGTTTGGCAGTGAATGGACGCAGACGTAAATACGCTTGTGTTTTGGAGACGTTGGACGCCACAACATTGGCTTCGCCCCATTCGGACACTGCATGTAGTGCAACATTCGTACGCTCTACCATAATCTCTCTTTCGGACCGGATTGCTTCCCTACTAGCCAGAGCATCCGGCAGGTATCTCTCCACAACTGGGCTGTCATCTGCATACCCATTGTTGTAAAAGTCGAACAAAAATATGGCCTTGCTCAACCTGTCCGAGTCTCAGCGCGCGGTAACAAGAATCGCCTTTTTCCAGTAAACTGGATGCTATTTTACAATAAAAATCATTAAGCTCTTTTCACATATGGGCGGCATGAATATTGTAGTTTTACCTACAAGAAGAAAATTGCATACTATTATAATTCCCACGTTCCTAGTCCAGTCTACGTTGCTGGTTAGTTTTTATGTACGTACTAGACACTATATGTTTGTATATGTGGGGTCATATAATTACGTATATAAAGTAGCTCCGTGTGTGCAAACGTATAATTTATAATTGTGCCCGCTTGGCGAAGCTTCAAAAGGGCGACGACCTTTACAGTCGGTCGACAACTGACCTTTACGGACTACTAAGGGCAGAAAACCTAGATGCAGGAATCCTCGTTTTTTCTTAAGTTGAGGTCAACCTATTACACAGGATAGTTAAAAAATCCCCTTGTTTATTGAACTGGCACACGGTTTAAATAGTTTTCCCTACACAAACGAGAATAATTTATAAATAAGCAAGTATAGGTACGGTTTAGAACTAACATACACGCTTTGTCTTAATCGTGTAAGTGTGTATAATTCTTATACATAGCTGTAATGTTCCATTTATTTTTAAATTTTCTCATAGGTTTTTAAAGGTATCACATTTCTGGTTAACCCACTTCACTTATTTTGCAAAGACAAATGAGGTTGATGTGTTGAGACCCCGAGTCAGTTTGACCTGACATTTAATTTTCATTGAGTAACGAACGTAGCGATTTAGCAAATTAAATTAATATTATAACGTAACACTCCTATAAGTGTTGCATGATAAAATAATTAATCTTTTTTTTTTTATGCAATGATTAAATGGTAATTTGAACTTTTGCTGTATACGCCTAGTATACACGTAGTTACCACCGTCACTTTTTAGCAATCTAGGTACAATATTTGTTGAAAATTGTTTCATCGCTAAGAAAATATTGCAGATCAATCGACAACACGCTTTAGCAGAATTTGTTGTTCCTTAGTAAGTGTGTATTAGCAATTTAGAGATCGTCCTAAAGCCAAAGAGGCATCATTTACATGTATTGATAAAAACGACTAAGATAGACGAATATTTTGTTCGTTCGTCGACTGCAGTGAAATAGATTTCAAATGTAACATGATCAGCCTTAATGATCCCACTGCCTCCCCACTGGCACTAGCCTCCTCTCTTCTGATAGGGAGTCCACCAAGGAGGTCCAGTACGAGCTGGTAGATGTCACATGTCTTCGAAGGTCTAGTTCTAGGACATCACGATGTTTTCCTTTACCATTTTCAAAGCAGCAGTTATGAAATCAATTACACATAATAACTCGTCGTAGATTTTAAACGTAGGTAGGTAACTACATATATTATTATAGAAACACTTCACTCAACTCCCTTCAACCAGATTATGGCCAGTCGACGAACTGAATCTGAAGGTTAACAGTATAATCAATTTTTAATCTATTCCTCAAATCTTAATGACATTTTTATAAAATAAATTAAGCACAAGTACAAAACCTCCGTGAGAAACAATTAATTTTATATTCACTTATTTCTTTGCAACGTATTTATATAACAAGTTCTTAGCATATTGTTATGAAGATAAAAAAAATAATATCAAGTCTGTTAGTTTCCAAATTAGGCAGCATTGTGAATTTGTCTGAATCTGCCTGTTGTTCGAATTTTGACAAGATTACACAAATAAGATAATATAGACGTGGACGATAATATTATGTTTAGCTGCGATTGGAGCACTGTTATACAATCCTAATTATTTAATCTTAAATTGGTGAATTCACTGAAAGTTCTATAAGTTATGGTGTGCTTCGGTCCCAGTAGCATGCAGTTGAAAATAATACTAGATCATAAACAATAAATTATTGGCAATGTTAGAAGTTAGAGCGATCTTACGTGCCACCATCGGTAGCTATCCGTTTATCTATCTGTCGTGGTGTCGGTATGTTTATAAATAAATAGCAGCCAACATGTTGAGACGGTCGTAAGGTTCGCATGTTTATTTCAAGTTCATTGTTGTGCTCCATCTCGCGTGAAGCCGCCGCCCTCCCACGCAACTGTACCCCTTCCCCACAAATACTGAAATTATTTTAACACAAACTTAAAAGCTTCCTCTCATTGTAAAGGGAGCCGTATATATGCCTTTGTATACACTATCTATAAAAACCAACTTCTGCCTACTGTTTACATGAAGGACGTTTTTGTGGTAATAAGGCCAAACAGAGAAGGGAAGCCAAATAAACTGGGAAGTGGATTCTGTTGCCAAGTCGAAACTTAATGATACTGTGTACACTCTTGTTGACATTTGATGAGTTTACATGTTAATCCATTAAACTATATTTATTGTTTTATGGATCTTTTAAAAACATTTTTATTTTAATATCACATATTTTAGATAAGTATCTATTTTTATGCTTAAACCCGTTTTACAGACTACCAAAAGTACATATTTTGTCGAACCGTGTCTGTCCATTGCTCGATTGGAAAATGTTATTATAAAGCAACTTGTATCCAGACAAGTCTTTCTTGTTCGTTGACGAGTCGCGAATTGCACTCGCTTTGGCTTGAATCATTGCCGTCGGCTGGCGCTAACTAGGTGCCACCGGCATTACCACACTGACTGGTAATCAGTACTATCTCCGATCTAAGATACGATCACCAGATACGCCTACCTACGTGAAAAGTACACCGGCAGAAATATGAGCTATGTGAGTTGAATTCATTAGACCTTATTAAATAATTTGCATCAAAATGTAATGTCCCCCTATACGTAATGCAGTAGTGGAGCTTATTAATGATGTAATTGTATTATGACATTACGTAAATTATAATAGATTTATTATTAAAAATGCTTCAATAGATATTTAATATAAGCCTCGTAGCCATATCATGGGGAGGCACAGTATGCGTGACTTAGACGGCGATAGTGATTTTGATAGCCGCTGGCTATTTTCGAAGCACGACGGGCTTTTAAAGGCGATTCTAGATTTACGTACATTAACTATAAGTATTCTCTGGCGGCTTTGAGGCATTCTTGAAAGAAATAACAGACAGCTTTGGAATTGCCTTATCTGTGCTGGTTTTCTGAAGATTTATTAGCGATTTATTTTGTTGCTGAAATTACATATGGAAATATAATTGGACTTTACATACACCAGATGCGAGTGTATATTATTTCTCAAGTTTACTCAACACAAAACTCATTAACATTTCGTTCAATGATAACAAGTGAAATTAAGAATGTTAATTAAGTACTGTATACACCTTTTGTAATGCAGGTGTGATTGTATGTACCTACTTAGTTTCCATTTTACATATTCGTGATTTTTTTTTTATATACAGTATGTTAAATAACAGAGGGCGTTCCCTTAAACTCGTTAATATATATCATTAATAGATTAAAATCAAAATATCAGCATAGAAATATAAGCATAAAAAAATCCGAATAAAAAAAAATTTTAATTGGAAATAAATTTGAAACCTCCTGTTTTAAATCAAAATAGTAGCGTAGTATCATAAACAAATTGCGACCTTGCCGTCTTTCAAGTTCGCGTGTACAGTGTGTTTCTTCTACATGTCAATTTAAAATTTTTATTGAATATTTTCTTATTGGAAAAATTAAAAAAAAAAATTGTTTTCGAATGGAAATATTTTTTTAGCATGTATGTATGCTATACTATTTCGGGTTAACGGGAACGCCCTCTGTTAGTTAACATACAAACTAGCGCTTGACCGCAATCCTGCCTGATAGTAAGCAGTGACGCAATCGTTGATGGTAAAGCGCACTAGTTTATTAAGAGCCTATGCACTCTAGCCTTGAAGACACTCAAATTGTAGTCCGACGGAAACACCGCCGCTGGCAAATTGTTCCAGTCTCTCGATGTACGCGGTATAAAGGAGGAGGCGAAACGCTTCGTCCGAATTCAGAGTGCTCTTTGAGGCAGCGGTGTAGGACCAATATTTTTCTTATTGATATTGATCAATATTTTGTAATAAACCGACAGGCTATGTAGGTACAAAAACTTTTGATGCATAAGCAACACAATATCATAAAAATTTCTACACAAATAAAGACTTCAATTAATTTAAATAATAAATCAGTTTTGGCTATCAACATGCAACAAACTAGTCAGGTCAATAAGAAATAGACACATGAAATCTATAATCAATCCTTCGTTTTTCATGATTATTTTATTAATAAAATTCGCAATACTAATAGTTCATTTAATTTCTACAATAGATGATAGTGGTATTAGAAGTTAAAGCTTTATGGGCGTTAATAAATATGCTTTCTACACGATTAAATATTCTCGTGTACTCAATACCACCGACTTGCCTCAAGCGCTGATTCCAGTGTGTTTTGCCCGATAGATTATCACAAAAATACATCACGTCGCCGTGGGTGGGTGGGAAGGACTAGCTCAGCGTACTACATATATCTAGGTAACATTTATACGCCATTTGATGCATCGGCATTTCACAGCTAACGAAAAATATTACAGCAGCTGTTTATCATTCCATACAAGTTGAGTAAGCTTCGAAAGAAAATTATTTACGTTCATATTAGTCGGCTACAGGAGACTAGCTACATACATTACTAATAAATTACGGAAAATGTCATCTTTTACAATTCATATAGTATTGTATCTACAACAGTCAAGTACGTAGTAATGAAAATTCCATTAGT
The DNA here is from genome assembly GCA_017933935.1 of Sesamia nonagrioides. Classification (NCBI taxonomy): domain Eukaryota; kingdom Metazoa; phylum Arthropoda; class Insecta; order Lepidoptera; family Noctuidae; genus Sesamia; species Sesamia nonagrioides. The sequence goes on along the minus strand of JADWQK010000731.1, from coordinate 531,556 downwards.
AACTTTATAAGCCTCCTAAGCACTTGCTCCAGTCCAAATACGTTAGATTTGTGCACAGGTAAGGGTCAATAGTGCATTACCACTTTTGAACTTTATTGCACTAACAATAAGTGTCAAAAGTGGTACTCCGCTTTTGACCCTTACTGTACATAGTTACACTGTTGTGCGGTATGTCAATGTCGTCCTCAGACTGTTTATCCTCTACCACTGTGCTCAAGACTCAATAATTCAGTATTATGCAGTACGTTGATACCGTTTACTAGCTCGCGTGCTTCACGAGACAAATAGATGCAAAATGATTGATATTACGAGCATAATTCAGCGCCATAAAACGTTGCCGGCAACTGTATGAGTCACGCCGAACTGTTATAGCAATAACCCAAAGAGAGTAAAATTTATTTGTTGCAGTTTCACTGTCGTAGAAATACAGTTGGTTGCGTGAATCATTTTTTATTTTATTTGATGGAAATTACGATTTCGTTTAAGTTTTTCAAAGCCTTAACATAACGGGCAATATGTGATACTGGCACAGTTAGCAACAATAGTCGATTAACACTTTTGATTTAGTAATCTTAATTATTGAACGATATATCTGTACTAATATAATTAGATGCTTTGTCCATGCCTATGCAGCATTCTCTATGCATATGTAAACAATCTAGAATTGTCAATGTTCTTCTTAAAAATATACTGTCATGGTGTGGTGTGTGTGTAATAAAATTAAAACTGTTTGAAGCAATAAAACCATTAAAAACTAAAACAACTCTCTTTAAATCTGTCAAAAAAGCCCTTCTCCCGCCAGAGTATAAAGCTGAAGAGTTTGTTTGTTTGAACGCGCTAATCTCAGGAACTACTGGTCCGATTTGAAAAATTCTTTTTGCGTTGAATAGCACATTAATTGAGGAAGGCTTTAGGCTATATATTTTTTTTAAATAATTATAAACTAGTGCTTGACTGCAATCCTGCCTGATGGTAAGCAGTGATGCAATCGTTGATGGTTAGGCGCACTAGTTTATTAAGCCTATTCACTTAAAAAACTTAGGAATAGGAAGGATGACGGCAGCTGAGCGAGGTGATGCAATGTTAAACCCAAGACCAACACGACCAAACGATGCTGCGCTAGAGGGAGATTGATCTGGAGACTCTCCACGACCAAACTCCCGACACAACAACATTTGGCGCATCGTACCCGCCACACATCGCAACACAACTGCTCAGACCCGTCCTCCGTACAGCTTCACCAGACATCATGCCGGAACACGACGAATCGAACTTTACGCTGCGACCAATAGGAGCGGAGCATATAAAAAAATACATCGAAACCTAGGCGGATGAAACCGTGGGGCGCAGCCCTTTTATTATTACTTTCTCTTCTTTAACTTTTTGGGTTATATTATAAAATACTATAAGTACCTACATTATCAAATCATATCATGTTAATCGACTGTTAATGCTGACCGTACATCATTGCTTTACCCTTCAAGGATTACAGACTTGATTGATATTACTTATGTGTTTTTTAAAAAAAGCAAAGGAATAATCATACAGGCGTGCTTCCTGCCAGTACTTCAGCTATGCCGTCAACCAACTCCTACCAAGATATGTATTAATAGCAAAGGCAATCTGACGACTGCTAGCTTATAAGTAATTTCAGGTTTACGCCTGACAGGATCCTAAATACAACATTTTATGCATCTATTTTATAGTATTCAATCGTGTATGAACAGAATTCAGCAATAAGTTGGAAACGAAGTCCCTTTCCGGAAGCGCCAGGTTACACCTAATGCTCTCGTAAAATTATATTTTATGAGTGTAATATAACTATTTTAACCAATGAAATAGACCTTAGAAGCATTAGGCCGCATGTACAGCTCGACCTTAGAAGCATTAGGTCGCATGAACAGCTCGACTTTAGAAGCATTAGGTCGCATGAACAGCTCGACTTTAGAAGCATTAGGTCGCATGTACAGCTCGACCTTAGAAGCATTAGGTAGCATGTACAGCTCGGCCTTAGAAGCATTAGGTCGTATGTACAGCTCGACCTTAGAAGCATTAGGTCGCATGTACAGCTCGACCTTAGAAGCATAAGGTTGCATGTATAACTCGACCTTAGAAGCATTAGGTCGAATGTATAGCTCGACCTTAGAAGCATTAGGTCGCATGAATAGCTCGACCTTAGAAGCATTAGGTCGCATGTATAGCTCGACATTAGAAGCATTAGGTCGTATGTATAGGTCCGACGACCTGCACATACAACCTACTCGCTTCTATCGTTGAGCTATAGATACGGCTGCTTCTAATGTTGATTGTTTCTATTATATTTCATTATTCTATTTATCAGCGTCTCTCATGCTTTCTGTTACCTAAGTTAATATTATGACTTTTGATGATTACTCATCAAGAACACTTGTACTGGGTTTTGAACCTAATTACCCGGACCAAGTCGAATTAATACCCTTCTTCTTTGGCTATCATCGGTCGCGTGAGTCACTGTTTAATAGATTAAATGGAACGCATTAATCCATGTGGACGCAGCGACGCACCACCGCAGGCTTCAGGTTTTATTAGCTGAACAAGTGCTTCAATTACTGCCATTGTCCTGTTTATAATCGACTCCAGGATTTTTTATAAGGGATATTTTTAGATAGCTGATATAATGGCAGACAAATATAGCAGTTATTTTCAGATTGTCGCGTCGATCTTAATTGGCTTGGGGAATTTACCTTTTGTAAACAGTCATCATCATCATCATCAACCGTTTTTTTTATCGTCCCACTGCTGGGCGCAGGTCTCTTCTCATACAGAGAAGGATAGAGCGTAATCACAACGCTTGCTCAATGCGGGTTGGCGATTTCAGACTTGAAAGTCCAGGTTTCCTCAAGATCTTTTCCTTCACCTTCAGTCATTGGTGTTCTAGATATACTTAGAAAACAGTGAGTTTGTAAACAGTGTTAGTATTTATTTTTCTGATTTCGTTTAAAAAAAAAACTGTAGTATACATATACCTATCTATAATAATATATAAAGCTGAAAAGTTTGTTTGTATGTTTGTTTGTTTGTGTGCGCTAATCTCGGGAACTACTGGTCCGATTTGAAAAATTCTTTTTGCGTTGGATAGCCTATTAATCCTGGAAGGCTTTAGGCTATATAACATCCCGCTATGACCAATAGGAGCAGAGCAGTAACAAAAAATGTTGCGAAAACGGGAGCTAACGCAGCCGTACATATCGCCAATAGGAGCTGAGCATGACTAATTCCACGCGAACGAAGTCGCTGGCGGCCGCTAGTCAGAAATAAACAGATATAAGTCAACATTATACTTAACAAATACCCGTTACATTTTCCACAGATTACAACTCGGTATACCTACGGACGGTTACATATTTTAATGCACTATTTAGAAGCACTATACATACATATAAAGAAACTTCTATAAATTGTTCTACTTATTACAAGTCCGTCAAAGTGTATATTAGTATTAATAAATGAACTTGAGCAAAAGCTTCTGTTGTATACAACCACAACAAGTGATGAATATGCAGCTCTACAAATAGTTTTAAAGCGCAGAGCATCATTGCCTTATGTGGCTTGAGGAACATGGACACCTCATGTTTGTGTTTCACGAGCCGTTTGTTTACCTCGTAAGGACGAACAGTGTGAACGAGGCACAGGCCTCATTGAATTCCGTTTATTCATATTGTTTTGAATACTGCCTTTGTTTTGAAGTTACTCTAGGTATGCTTATATAGGTACTTAAGTTCAGTGGTGTGACTAATCATATGTAGGTACACTATTATAAATTGCTGATTAAGATCGCAATGTAAGCTTTATAATAAAACATGTATTTAAAGACCCGTCAGTCGTCTCGTAGCCAGATGTTGGTCCATCATCTGTCAGATTGACTCGTTTTTCTACTCTGGCTGCGGCAATCGATGCCGTAATATATTGCATAAACTACTTAGTTGCCGACGAGTTGCATCGTGATTATTTAAATTGTAAACTAAGCCTTTTTATAACTTATAGAAGATAACGAGGCTGCTTGTTAATGTTGTCTTATATTGTGGGTGTAAGTAACCGATTTTGATGAGTTTACTATGAATAATGACTTAATTATTATGATAATATTAAGTAACGTCTCTTTTGAATATAATTAAACTTTTAATAAACACCTACTTTAAGGCAGTATATGAAATATCACTCTTTTACAATAGCAAAAGAGTTTTTTGTAGCATATACATTCATAAGATACATATCACTTCTGAACAAAAGAGATTTAGTGGTATTGGCCCAACTTTGACGGTCTTCAGTTTGAGCCTAGCTTAGTGATTTAGGTTTGTATTTCATTTCATCATCACTACTCTCAAAACACCGAATGACAACAACGTGAGGACACTGACATCCTATTACCAAAATTTAAAGGCCAGTGCCAACCATCAATCCCCACTGGGACCCGCGCGGTGGTTTATGATCTAAACATTAGGCATATCTATGGTTATGCTCAATCCTTCTCTGTATGAGAGGAGACCTGTGCCGAACAGTGGAACGATAAAAAAAAGGTTGATGATGATGATATCTATGGTTGGGGAGGTTTGGCGGGAATGTCAAGATGAGTGTCACGCTCATTTTTCATTGGACTTTTAAAATTATTTATAGTGTCGTTTACTAAATAAAAACGCGTGATTTATGTAGTAAAAGTGCATTCAGTGAATAATTCAAAAAGAACAGTGAAATATTGTAGCATAGTGGCCTCATCATGTCTTTACGCTAAACCGCTCCTTATCGTCCAAACGCGTAAAACGAAAGGAGTTAGTTTAGGTTAAGTTATGTTAGGATAAGTTAGAATAAATTAGGATAAGTTAGGATAAGTTAGGATAGATATTCAATGAAAAAAAAAATACTGAAGACTTGGCTGTATGGCGTACTATGCCTTTGCCTTTTCCATTCGCCCGAACGGAAAGAAACGAACCAAAAAAAAAAAATATCTATGGTTGGAGGTTTGGCGGGAATGTCAAGATGAGTGTCACGTTCATTTTTCATTGGACTTTTAAAATTATTTATAGTGTCGTTTACTAAATAAAAACGCGTGATTTATGTAGTAAAAAGTGCATTCAGTGAATAATTCAAAAATAACAGTGAAATATTGTAGCATAGTGGCCGCATCATGTCTTTACGCTAAACCGCTCCTTATCGTCCAAACGCGGGAAACGAAAGGAGTTAGATTAGTTAGGATAAGTTTAGGATAAGCTAGGATAAGCTAGGATAAGGGAGGATTAATTAGGATAAGTTAGGATAGAAGTTTACTCAAGAATATATTTACGAAAGACTAGGCTGTATGGCGGACTATGCCTTTGCCTTTTCCGTTCAGAAGAACGGAAAGAATTGAACAAAAAAAAAATATCTATGGTTGTGAGTTTTGGCGGGAAAGCTGAGATGAGTGCCACGCTCATTTTTCATTGAACTTTTAATTTATTTATAGTGTCGTTTACTAAATAAAAACGTGTGATTTATATAGTAAAAAGTGCATTTAGTGAATAATTCATAAAGAACATTGAAATATTGCAGCATAGTGGCCACATCATGACTTTGTCACAAATTTTCCTCCTAGTGTCGATACACACGGGTGACGAAAGGAGATAGGTTTAGTTAGGATAAGTTACAAAAGAAGACAAGATTAACAAAGAAATGGCTCAAAGAATATAATTCTAGACGAGGCTATCATGGTCTGAGATACCTTTGCCTGCTCAGTGTAATGCACTGGCAAATTGAACAAACAACAAATATCTATGGTTGTAGCGGTGCCTATAGCGGATTATAATGACAGTTTTATAATCAGCATTTTTCATCAACTAATCAGTCACGATAATTTTTCCTTAAACTGATGTCAACAGGCATTTACTTCTATGTGCCGTGAAATTTATTTACATGCACGTTACGTCATACCTCGCTGCGCAGCATGCATGTAATTCGGATCTTTCCAATTTTATCTGATAGATGAATGGCCCACTTTCCATAATATCTCGCGATATCGTCTTCTACGGTAATTAAAAACTGCCAGTATACGATACTAGTATGGAAGTATATAATTGATATCAAAATAGTCACGTAATCTTATAGTATTTTGTGGGATGTAATATCATGTTTACAATTAAAGAAGTAAAAAGAGTACCTTTCACTTGATAGTAAAGTACCATAACGTAACGTAAGTGTATGTGTTATTGACTTATTATGTTTATTTGCGATTACATGGTTGTTTTATGAGATTTTTATGTTGTTTTTATGGCGAATTAAGTTTGGTCGTAACTGCGAATAGAATTAGAACGAACATGGTTACAGCACCAGTCTAAGGTCCGTATTCCAGAAGGAAACTCAAACATTGATTTCTGTTTAAACATTACTTAAAACTAGTTTCAACCAATCAAAAGGCTTCAAACGAGACTTAAGTAGAGTTTTGAGTGACGTTCTGTTATACGCACCTAAATAGATTTCATTTATTTCGAATGGATTCTAAATGCATTACCGTATACTTAAATTTTTAACATCATTTTAATGCTATGACCAAGTACGAATAACGATTTAGTTAAGCGATTATAACGAACATTTACATTTGTAAAGATATTGACAAGTATGTGTTAAACGCGGCATCCTCTCAAATCTCTCTAGGAGACTGAAAAATTTCTCCACTTTTCCAATTTATTAAAACATAAAACTAAGTTTGTTAAAGAAGCTATGCAAAAACAAATTTCAAATCACTATTGTATTTCCAACTTTCACTTAAACTGAAAGATACTGATGTATAAGGACTGTTTCCTCCAACCTCTATTTCCGATTATTGTTATGCAGATAAACAGATCATTATTTCTTTTATACATATAATGATAAGTAAAGATGAGCGATATTACAAACAGCTGATTCCTTTAGTGTCATCATCGACTGACCACATGTTATGTAATGGTTGTGTTGCTGCTAATTGATTTGTTGAGTATCCAAATGCGGTCGATAGTGATTGTTACTTAGGCACACATAGATGATGATGAAAAATACTGGCCATCAATAAGAAAGAAATCGGAACCTTCGTGGTCTAAACTATTGACCCGATCAAATTTTTGTGCGTTTGACGTGTTCGAATAAAAAAAAAAAAACAAATACTTAAACCATTGTCTTACTTACTTACTGCGTACTTTTTAACTTTTTTAATCGATGACTTAGTCCATCACTTTGTCGTCTTAATGTTTTACCTATTCAATCATCCTTTATGAATACTTTACTACAACACAACTTTAGTTAAACGTTACTTAAAGTTAAGATAAAAAGCTTAAAGATCAAAAATATATAACGAAACAGTCGGTGATCATAACTTATAGCAACATTAAAAACTAGGCCTCCTATAGTGCACCAGTGACATGGTGTCGTTTTCTGTTATCATATTGTTTGCGGAGATTTCAACGCTTCTTGTGTTTGTCACCAGATGGGGCAACAAGCGCGGCGGCGGGCGCGGCCGTGGGGGTGCCACTGTCCTGGGAGCCGTTCTACTGTGTGCTGCAGCAGGACCGGCGCATTCTCACTGCCTACACCAGCGAAGAGCTAGCTGTAAGTAGCCATCCTTAAGTAATATGTACCTACGTTTTTTACCGCCACTAGGCAGTATGTAAGCTCACCTACTAACCATGTGGATATCAGATATGCTAAAAATTTCATCACGGAAACCGTATTCTCGTAAACCTCGATACGAAGAAAGGATTACAGAATACTTGTCCTGTTTGTTAACATATTTATGATGATTGCATTTGGCATAAACATGATTGGGGCTATAAAGCGTTCAATGCTTCCCGTACAATTTGATCAATATATTACCGTGTGTTCACTGAAACGGAACAGTGGACTAAATATTCAAATATATTATTTTTAAGTATCGTTCCCTCGATTTGTATAGGTAGCTAAAGGATGTTGGCTACTGTTAAAATGCTATTATTGAAATTTAAATAATCCTAGTATGTAGTTAAAATGGATTAATTTTCAGTGGCTGACAATTCTGTTCCTGCGGTCTATTTCACAAACGAATTTAAGCTATGAGTCGAATGTTCTGAAAACATAATCAATTCGTCGTATCCAGGACGTTCTAATTTTTTTCGGTCTTTGCCAGTTTTAATATCGATTTTATGTAGACAAATCGAGTAGTTTAGCATTCTGTATGGGTCAGTAACTAATACCAACACGAAGGTTTTTATTTATTACCGTATAATCATGGAAAACCGGATGCAGCGATGTTACAATATTTGAGCGCAATAGAGCGTGACTATTGTCGAACACGTTTAGGTTTTTTTTTTGTATTTGACACATAAATCCTTTGTGTAGCCACAATGCATTAATCCTTTTTGCATAGGTATTTATGCTAATCCAAAGAACAAAAATTTAATAATATAATGGTTCTTGGTAAAATAGTATCACTTGATTATATTAATAATAAGATTTTAAAACTTATTGTCAATGTATGGACCATATTAATTTGTTAATTTCAACCCGGAGATTTGGAAGGATAAAAGGTATAGATGCATTTTCAAGTAGTAGGATGTCTAGTAAGAAATATGTATATTTTTTTAATAAACGCTTTTAAAGTGAGTCCTATAAACTATTTAAAAAATAAATATTTTCTTTTTATTATAATAATTATTAAGTTTTTATTATTATAATAACTGAGCTTATTATTATTATATTATTATTATTATAATTATAATAACGGAAACAATCTGCCAATTGTTTCCGTTGCATTAGTGTGTATTTTTTTAACTTTTTAAAATAGTGCTTGATCGCGATCCCGCCTTGATGGTAAGCCGTGATGCAATCGTTTATGGTAAAGCGCACTAATATATTAAGACACTATTCACTCTAGCCTTGGAGACACTTAATTGTATCAAGAAGACGAAAAGACCGCCGCAGGCAAATTGTTCCAGCCCATTTTGGTAAATCGTTTAGTTACTTCTTTTTCTCACTTACCGAAAAAGAATATCTTTTCGTTATACACATGATGGCCACTTTCTCACGTACACAAGTTGCTTTATTATTTTCGAAATGGCGATTTATCCGTCGGTTCGTTAGTTCCGCTTTCCTAATCTCGAAAACTGCTTGATCATGGAAACAGTGGGAATCCATAAAGACTGTGCTGTATATAGAGGTTTACGCGGTTTCCTTGTATAAATTCTTAGTTTTTCTTTTTAAACATAAACATTGATACAATACAAAATACAGTTGCAGTTACTTCTTGCTGCATTAGAAATAGCTCAATTTGACTGTTGATCTCATTGTGGTTGCGTGCGCGCAGCTCGCGTGCGCTAGAGTGGTTCACCGGTCGGCAAAGGGAACATTCCCGACCATTATGCTTACACATTTGTACAGGGCTGCCATTAACACATAATAATATTTTGTGGAGCACTAAAACAAACAAAAAAGAAATAAGACTTTCTTTTATTACTTACGTAACATCGAATCGACACGAATACAAATTTTGTTTAGATTCCATATTTTGTGTATGAATAGTGAATTCGTGTCTGTGTATTATTCAATTTATGTTATGGAAAATCAGAAGCTATAAGTTTTTGAAAAATTTAACCAACCCTAAGTGAAAGTCGATGTTAATTTCGAACTCATCGACATCAATACTCCCGCTATACGTTCGATAGCACAGTCTAGAATTTTGGCTTTGATTACAATCATTTTAATAACCATGGGACCAATGGACGATGTTACGTCACTCTGTGGGAAATTAAATGAAGTGTCGTAACAAAGAACGCGATTTGTACGCATTTGAAACGGGCACGAGAACATATGAACCGTTTTAATGATGATAATATATACAATGAGGTAGATTTACTCGTTTAAATTTTTAGCTTAATTGTACGCTTCGGACAATTTATACTATACCTCAAATTACTTGAGGTACATTAATGAAGCAATAACCAGTTACTGGATGGATTAAGAATTTGGTCTTCAACATTTAAACTTTTAGAGCAACTGGAGTAAACTTCCCTATATCATCACTTACCTCTGATTACTTGCATTTCGTGTTATAATTTAATGTGTACTTCATTTTATTGTGATTTATATCCTATTTTTTTTTTATAATTATAAACTAGTGCTTGATTGCAATCCTGCCTGATGGTAAGCAGTGATGCAATCGTTGATGGTAAAGCGCTCTAGTTTAATAAGCCCATTCACTCAAAAAACTGAGTAAATAGGAAGGAAGACGTCAGTTGAGGGAGGTGATGCAATGTTTAACCCAGAGGGAGATTGATCTGGAGACCCTCCACGACGAAACTCCCGACACAACAACATTTGGCGCATCGTACCCGGCACACATCGCAACACAACTGCTTAGGCCTCAGACCCGTTCTCCGTACGGCTTCACCAGACATCATGCCGGAACACGACGAATCGCTTGGCGGCAAGACTTTGTCTGGTGGGTGGTAACTTCTGCCGGCAGCCGATGTTATGGCCTAGCACCGAGAAAACCGAGTATTTGTTAGAATAGGGCCACAATATTTTTGTCGTGCGTCGCCTGTGTGGCTACCATGAGTTTACATTACGAGACTCGATCGTCGATATCGAGCGCGTATGACTCATCGATTGGCCCGCTTCAAGGTTGTAAGAACTCTCAACCAATGAGAGCGCCAAACGCGGTCGATACCGACGATCGAGTCTCGTCATGAAAACTCATGGTAGCGACACTGTAGGCCTAGTATGGGTTTTCATTACGAAACTCGATCGTCGATATCGAGCGCGTTTGACTCATGGATTGGCCCGCTTCAAAGTTGTAAGAACTCTCAACCAATGTGAGAGCCAAACGCGCTCGATATCGACGATCGAGTCTCGTAATGAAAATTCATACTAGGCATACTAAGCATTGAGTACACACAGGCAAATACGAAGCGTGGGCGCGCGGCCGGCACTCTGCATAAATCAAAATTATGCGTCGGCTTTTGCGGCGCGGGCGCAGGATAAGACGAATGAACTCTGCTGTTAAAGCTTTGTTTGAACCGCAGTTTTATAGCCTATTTGATACTTGTTAGACACTTTGTGGTGAATTGAAATGAAGACGTTTCTTTTCTGAGCCTGAGGCTTTGTTGTATGCAATGGGCCTCATAATAAAGTACATTTCTTAAGTATGTTAATGGGAGTAGGTAGAGAAGCATATCCAAATTAAATATTAAGGCGGACAATCCATATCATACGGAAATCGTTACTTCGATTATAACTCGAGGGCCGTGGCAATATGCTAAATTAAAAAAAAAAATATATGTTAGCGGTGTTGTAATTGTTTTTTGGTTGAAGTTGGTGTGAAAATTGCGACTATATTATTGTATTAATTTGATACCCACCAGTAAAAAATAAACAAAAATAATTATTCAGTTATACTTATAATCATCAAATTATTATAATTACCAGATACAATTTACCAGGCCAAACAAAAATTCTTACAATTCTTCTAATTATGCTGCTACTGTATCTTTAATCATTTAGCCTCACATGGTAGCCATATAATTATCTATACAGTATTTGTTCCGTTGAACCTTAACGTTATTCAAAATCACATGTGAGTGCCAACACGCGAATCATGACTCATATAATGAGTTTCTTGTTCCAAAAAATTACATTCCTCCTCGAACTAAGACGCCATCTTTTGGGCGAGGTTATTTTATTCTTTGAACTTTATGATCAAATACGTAGAACATAGTAAAATACGTCCTACATGGAGTTATTAATCAATGCCAGGATGTCTTCAAACAATGAGGACGGAAACGAAGAGTGACTGGGTTCCGCTTCTCACGAAGACGCATCGCTTTCTAGCTGAATCATGAAGTACTTCAGATGTGTTGTGTCATTTAGTAGGCGTTGTTTGATTAGGTCTCATTTCATTAGTCTATTTGGATTAGAAGGCGTTCATCTGCAAAGAAAAGAATAGAAGTAGAGATCCAAGTATGACACTGAACAGAGAAATGTGGGTTCACTTTCAACATCTATCAAAATGAATTTAATTTTAATGATTGTTAAATTGACATGAGTTCATTCGATTCCACACAAATGCTTTCAGAGCGATGAAGGAAAACATCTTGAGGAAACTGTTTCAGATGTTCTTGAATCAAAAATTCGTAGACTTTTGAAATCTACCAACTCGCACCGGGTCAGCGTGGCAGCTTACAGTCCGCTCGCTCTCAAAGAGGCCTGTGTCACAGTGGTGGGGTCATTATAGGCTGATTAGTGATTATGCTTAGACTATACAAATATCTGTGCTAATGATATTTATTCAATATGAAACGAATGTGAATCTAATTGGATTTGAGACAAGACAAACCTGAAGTTACCGTGTTTTACCATTAACATCGTATAGTTTATTGCCGTCATCCAAAAGATGAATTTGATATTAATTTCTTTCATTAGGTTTTAAAAGTCAGTAAAAACGCGAGGTACGGAAGGAAGAAATGCTATATTATGTTTTTATTACACAATTTCTTGTTTATAACATGAATTTGTTATGTATATGAAAGACGTGTCAAGCACAAGATTAAAATAATCTTATGGTGCTAACGGGTTGTTAGTTAATCATTTATGGTCACGATCTCCATAATAACAGCTTCCTAAGCGTTACCTTAACCGCCAGCTTTTCTTGATGACTCCCATAACGTCCACGAGGTTGATAACTTAGGTTAATTTTTCTTTTCATTAGTTCCGATAATTGTTGTTATTATTATTATATAGTGAGTCTGTGTGTGTGAATTCCACGTAAAATGAGTGTGTCAAAGACACGTCACGTTTATGCTTATTTCGTTACATGAAGTTGTGGAAAGATGTAACCCTCTTCTGTCAAACACTAAGGTCCGTATTCCAGAAAGAAACTCAAGCATTGATCTCTGTTTAAACTTTACTTATAACTAGTTTCAACCAATGAAATGGCTTTAAACGAGACTTAAGTAGAGCTTGAGTTTTGAGTGACGTTCCGTAATACGGACCTAAATCTAAAGGACACTGTTTTTTTATTACAACGGTGCTGCACACGTAATTTTCTTTTTATGCTTAACTATAACTTAGACCAAGTAAGCATATTGGCTGCTGGTCTATCTATTTTATGTAATTATACTCGTAATCCTAAATAAATATGATGCTTTAGGTTTAACGACGAGCAACATCACCTCGTCGTTAAATCTATAGCATACTAGTTATGATAGATGGGTCGAAAGAAGGAATACATACGTTTAAGACTTTACCTCAACATCGGGCAAAAAGACGGTTTTGGCATAAGTTTTCTACACAAGTTTTAATCGACTCTTACGATTACGGGTATAATTACATAAAAAAAGTATTTATTCCTTCTTTCGACTCATATATCATACCTATGATGCTTTAGGTTTAACGAAGAGGAACCGAAAGCATCATAGGTATTATTATTATTATTTATTTTCTTAACCTAGTTTACAATACATTGAGATAAAAGCCATGCCCCGCAAAACCGTTTTCACGATTTGTCTGTGGGAACGGAACATTTAAATTAGTGTCTAGCAAAGAAGTTACATTATTTACAAATATTAGGTCTTACTGAATCGCTTACAGACTACTGAGTAAGAACATTTTAAGTGATCTGGCAAATTTTTTAACAGGCTTCGGCCAGCGTTCGATCGCCAAAATAATTTTTAATTCTTGGTACATTTTTACCTGCTGACACCATTAGTTGCGTAGTTATGTGGGTTACTAGCGAGTGACGCTCCCAGCTACCGTAACTGCTAACCAGAACTAGGTATTTATGCTTTAGGCTGACAAGAAGAATTTTACAAATTTTAAACAACTTATTGTAATCATCTTTACATTTGTTTTTGGTTTTCTTACTTACTATTAGTTTAGTATGATACATGTGTCGAAAGAAGGAATACATACGTTTTCTATAAGTAAATAGGACAAAATCAGTTGTCCATACTAAGAGCCAAGAGTCTAAAAAAGTTAACAACGATTGAGAGAATTACATTAAAAAGCTATAAAAGACGTTTTAACCTGCAATTTGTTTTAGTACTATGTGTATTAAATCACTGATTGTGACTTGTGTTGTTTCACGCTGCCGGACAGTCGTTCCCCGGGTTTTACGTGGACAAGGTAAGATGTGTGCCTTTGGCTTTGTTACAATCCAAGCACTTCTTTATCACCTGATTCTTGGATGTCATTAAATAAGTGTAAATATTTCGTTTATTCCATGTGTTGTTATGTTTTTTTTTTAATTTTAAGTTTGAGTTTGATTTTGGCACCTGCGATGTTTTTTTTTAATACTTTCTTCCTTTTTATCCGAGTAAAGTGCATGGAACCTTATATGGGATATTACTCCCATATTTTCATATATAGATAGTAGTTTTCCCTATGTAATTTTACTTAAACTGATCTTGTTTGGTATAAAGTTTCCAGTTTTAAGAAAGCTTTACGGTTAATCAATAAGCTTTCGTTCGGGAACTTACTCAAACAACGTTTTAAAATATGGAAATACCTTATTATGTCAGCGATTGTGTACTTCATATAACACAAATAACCCGACACAAAAATATACACTTTCTACATCAAGTAATGACTCATCAAGCTCCCGTTAATGCTATAACACTCAGATTTACGATAACTCATGTTTACTAGTAATAACTTTGTCTTTACAAAACACTCTTGTTCTATAAAGCTTTTATAAGTTGGATCTCTTTGTCCTGATTCCCGGGAGTACTTGAATTATGGTGGTGATGTAAATGGTACCACATTGGATGACATCATGGACTTATAAAGGCCATGTGCGCGACGGACCATGGAGGGATATGAACGAAATGTTTATTTTTATGTTCATAGTAGGTATATTTAGAACTTTTTGCCCTGCTTAATTCGGCAGCACGTTTCAAACCACAGCGTTGCCATGCTAGAAATCATATTGATTTTTTCATGCTGTAAAGTTAGAATTTATTTGTTGCCAATTTGAAACCGTTCTTGCAAAGTAGATTAAATAGAAACCGGTAAATAAATAATTTATACTGATTAACCATAATTTAACTATATGTCAGTTAAATCTAGAACATAATAAATCTTAACTTAATATGTATGATCGCGTATACAGAGATTGTATCCAACTACGTCTGATGTAATATTTGAAATTGTATTTTCAAGGGAGTAAAGGCAAGGACAGATTATTCCCAGGCGACTAGTGGAATATAACACTGACCGGCTCTCACGTTAAATTGACCTTTCGAACAATTGCTAAATGTTTTACCATTAAAACTAAAGTAGGTAATCGGGTTATCGAGTACATAATCGCGTGGCTTATAAAATCGTGCGTAATTGGTGCTTCTACCTGACCATCGATGCCTGTTACCATTATATGTGGTCCGCGCAGGAGATATGATCACTACGAAATAACGCAGTATGCACTGCTCAATTAAAAAAAAAGACTGTGGACTTACGCACCGAAGGTTCCGTACAAACCTGCACCTCTAGGCTTAAACTGTTGTTTTTTTTTTGGTTGCGTTGACATAGAAGTTTGATTATGTTACAGCTTAAAGGTATTATAGATCTAAGTATTTGATATGAATTTCAATTTAATACCTCTACGTGTCCAACAGAAAAGTTTTTATAAGTTTAAAATTATTAAAAATATTTCAAATATATGATGTTTTCGACATTTACGGCTTTCGCCATTTTTCTTCATCTAGGCGTGGCTCCGTATCAAATTTCATGAAGCTGAGTTAAACCTGTAGGTTTTGATTCCCTAGCGAGTGTCGACAAATTTCGGAAATTTGCGGCATAAACGACTGTATCTTTTGATTGGGTTGGATTACAAGTTGATTTTTTTTTCACAGCTCCAGGGTAGTAGTAAGTAGACGAGTTTTTGATATAAATTCCAGCTTGCGACCGTTCTCCACAGAAATGCGTGGAGGTAGCTCCACGCATTTCTGTGGAAAACGGTCTTGAAAGACAGACAGACAGACGGACGTACCAACTGGCAACTTTTTCCCAACAACGTTTTTTCCTTTAGAGGTGCCGAACCCTAAAAATGTCCATAGTATGAAATATGGCTTTTAAAACTATTTTAATTTAAAAAATAATACTTTTGGGACGTATGGAATAGAAGTTTTTGTTAGTTGTTATTCCACACAGTAGAATTATTACATTGGATACAAATCTCATTCAACTGGGTTATTACGAGCATTATTCTGTAATTAATACAGACATAGAACGTAACCTTTACAAGTTTATATAACAGACATACCAACGTTATAAAAACAAAAAAAAAAACAGTTATTCTTGCACGACATTTTTGTTTTAAAGTTCATATTAATAGGTAAAGCTAGACGGTCTACCCTAGACCGGCACTAGTTTGATTGGTAATAAAACAAGAAATGACGTGAATTGTGGGTACAACGGTCCTACACAGTCGCACAGACTCACTTGTCCCTTGAATATCGAGTAACAAACGCTCTCAATTATTAATACTATAGTGGGGCCGCAGCCGTATTCCGTTGGGTACAGAGATTAACAGTGTTTTGATAAAGTGTGAGACTTGTGTGCTTGCACTGAAAAGTTGTTGCGTTTCGCGTGGTTAGATCCTTAAAAATTAACACTGTTTTGATAAAGTGTGAGACTTGTGTGCTTGCACTGAAAATTTGTTGCGTTTCGCGTGGTTAGATCCTTAAAAATTAACACTGTTTTGATAAAGTGTGAGACTTGTGTGCTTGCACTGAAAAGTTGTTGCGTTTCGCGTGGTTAGATCCTTAAAAATTAACATTGTTTTGATAAAGTGTGAGACTTGTGTGCTTGCACTGAAAAGTTGTTGCGTTTCGCGTGGTTAGATCCTTAAAAATTAACATTGTTTTGATAAAGTGTGAGACTTGTGTGCTTGCACTGAAAAGTTGTTGCGTTTCGCGTGGTTAGATCCTTAAAAACTAATTTTACCTCAATGTTGGTTTTCATCTTCAACCTTTTTTTTATCGTCCCACTGCTGGGCACAGATTTCCTCTCATCATCATCACCGTCATTATCAGTCCCTACTCGTCCACTGCTGGACATAGGCCTCCTTCATGGCACGCCAACAAGCTCGATCCTGAGCAGTTCTCCGCCAGCCACTACCAGCCACCTTTTTGATGTCGTCGCTCCATCTCGCCCAAGGGGGTCCCACGCTACGTTTGCCGTGGCGCGGTCTCCACTCGAGGACTCGTTTACCCCAACGGTTGTCGGTCCTGCGGCATATGTGACCAGCCCATTGCCACTTAAGCTTGCTAATCCTCTCAGCTATGTCGGTGACTCTGGTCCTCTGTCGGATCACCTCATTTCTGATGCGGTCCTTCAGAGAGACGCCCAACATAGCCCTCATACAGAGAGGGATTGAGCATAATCGCCACGCTTGCTGAATGCGGGTTGGCGATTTCAGACTTAGTCCAGGTTTCCTCAAGATGTTTTCCTCCACTTTTTAATCAGTCATTGTTGTCCAAGATATAGGTACATTAGAAAGTACATATACCTTAGAAAAGTTACATTGATACCTGCCTGACCTGGAGTTGAAACCACGCACTCGTACTTGAGAGGCTGGTGTTTTAACCATTAGGCCACTACGACTTAATGTTGGTTTTGATGTTTATTAAACTTTAACAATTCAAATATGAGCAAAGTTACAACATTTTATGTGCTACAATACTAATGCTGTTTTAATGTATATCTGGTAAATGCAAGTAAAATCATTGATATAAAAATAACTTATCAAATCGAATACGTGAATAACATTTAATCTACAGGAACTAAGTAATTTATTTCAAATAGTACTGTAATAAACTACCTAATTACGAGAGCGGTAGTTCAGATTGATTGACCACGGTGAATTCGGAACACGTAATTTCGTTTTTTCTAAGTCTAAATATTTTTAGTAATAACTAAGCTACATTTTAATAATGCGGTAGTATTTGGTATTTGGAAATTGATAAAAGCAATTTAAACATTCTTTGGTTATGGCATAATATCAAGTCGGCAGAGCTAAACGATGACGTTCTTAAAAAAAATACACTTAACTACAAACAGAATTTGCATTGATTAAATATTTTAGTTTTTTACTATTCATATTTGTTATTTTTATGTTATCTTCCCAGGGAAAGCACTAGGAAGTAGCGGGCTGGGTTTTGGGGGGACTGTCTTATGTACCTAATATTGACGTTCAAAAAGTGCTGATTCTCGCAGTCCTAATTTATTTATTTATCTTTCTTACAACTATCCTTACAGGCCTTAACCTAATGCGACAGTGCAGTTATCCACTTAAAATACTTATTTACCTACTTACTTTGAATAAATTACTTTTGATTTTGATTTTATCATTGTTGAAATCTAGATAGATTTACGCTGAAATACATATCCAATCGATATTATAAGCTTTCAAAGTTACCTCCTTAGTTGTTGACTGACTTTAAAGAAAATTGGTGTAAAGGTACTTACCTGTAGTTATACATAAAGCAATTTTCTTAAGCGATGTCACGATCGCCATTTTAAAACGAATTTCCTCGTCAATAAACGTGTGGATTGGCATCTGAAATATGGCCGATGCGTTCAATCGCATAGTTGAGCACACGTGCACGTTATGCAATGAGCACATTGTAGTCTCGTCCTGTCCATCGTTGCTTCGTTTGCATACAGACGCCACGGCCGACGCGGCGACGGCGCTGAGAGCTTTATGTCAAGGAATTCTGTGTTTTCTGCATGGTTGGTAAGTAAAAGTATTTCTATAGACTTTGCTGCTTTGAGTTGTTTGTTGGTGGACTTTATGATTGTTAGGACCTACCGGAGAAGGTGTGAATATGTTGGGTGTTTGGATTGTAAACAAGAAGTTCACTCCAACTTGGTTTAATATTACACTTTTATTTCTCATTAAAACTGGTTCCAATTTAAGAAAATCTCAACTTTTAATTTTACTAGTGTTTTATGCACTAACGTTTACCGACTATGTGATTTGGTTTTTTATTTACTGCTATTATTATGGCTTCATAATATTAATATAACTTTACAAAACATGCCTACCTCAATGACGCAATTTCATAAATAGCCTCTCTCCCCTTTGCGCGCCTGGTACATCTCAAGATGGCCACAAAACCATTCCATTACGCTCCTTTAGAATTTTATTGGTATGATAAATTGCATATATTGCATTACTTCCGTATATCTCCTATATACGGAGTGCAATAGAATGCTTGTATTTTACAGTAATCGTAGAACTTAGGCGGCTAATGACAAGAATTTTCGAACTTAAGGCATTAGGTCAAATGTATAGGTACGACGACCTAATGCTTCGATTTCGGTAGAGAATTATTATTGCTGATTGCAATTCAAAACATGAGAAATCTGACTAAAATAGTTTTTTTATTGATTATAAAATTTAAAAAATACTCTATAATCTTTTTTGGAAATATGGCGCTACGGTTGCTACGAAAAAGTCGTTTAAAAGATTCGTCACCCCGCCTTCTTAGAACTTGCTTATATTTATTTGTGTAATAACTATTTATTTAATATCTAACTCAAAATTGTTATAATATGATAGAGACCACTTACCAAAATCAAGTTCTTTTTGATGACACCTTTCGTATAATCAAAAAGAACTTGATTTTGGTAAGAGGTCTCTACGCATTAAATTATATGGGTATGATAATAAGATGGATACTTTAAACTATTACTCCTTTATTACAAAACATGGATTTTATTTAAATCATATGATTAAAAAATCATATGATCAAGATGGTTTAAATATTTAAACCATCTTGGCGGCCACGTACTGGAAGACGCAGCGTAGGGAGGCCTCCAACAAGGTGGACCGATGACCTGGTGAAGGTCGCGGAAAGCCGATGGATGCGGGCAGCACAAGACCGGTCGGCGTGGAAAGCCTTGGGGGAGGCGTTTGTCCAGCAGTGGACATCTATAGGCTGAGGAAGAAGAAACGGTTATTGAAATACGCACCTAACCATTATAGAAATGCAGTTCTTTATATAAAAATGACAGCTTAGTTCGGTACTCGGTAGTAGCTCTTCGAGTCGCTAAAATTAAGTTGCTGTGGGCGGGGCACATTGCTTGTAGAACCGATGGCCAATAGGGTGGGGCAATAAGGTCCAGGCCACGTACCGAAAGACGCAGCGTAGGGAAGCCCCAACTAGGTGGACCGATGACCTGTGATGGTCGCGGGAAGCCGATGGATGCAGGCAGCACAAGACCGGTCATGTTGAAGGCCTTGGGGGAGGCCTTTCTCCAGCAGTGGACCTCTATAGGCTGAGAAGAAGAAGTTCGGTACTAAATTGTCACTTTTGTATTAAGAACTTTATCTCAACCTCAATAAAGTTCGAAACACTTATACTAACTCAAAGGTTAAGCCTGGACTAAAGTTAGATCTTGTATTGTGAAAAGGGCTTTCTTCTACAAATAATTTTTCGCTGCATGACACTTTTGTCTTGAAATGAATAACCACGAAGTTTATTACAAGGAGGTTTTAATATTCTTTTTTTATGAAAATATTTTATTCCTTTTACAAATATTTTACTACGTTCATAAGGTTCTTGAAAGAAATAATATTAAATGTTAGTGAAATTCCTTGACCACACTGGCGCATAGTTAACTAAATATGAGCATATACTTATCCGTTATTTATTCCTATAATGTATGACCATCAACGTCGTATTGATCGTTAATCAATCCAAATTAATTTAGTGAAAAAGTTTTAATCGAATTATAAAGAGATTTCGTAGAAGATTGATCATTTGAAGACGTGAATCAATTACCTACTATGGATTTGAAGTAGTACAAGCACGATCTAAATTTAAGTTTATAGCAACCAATTGCAATTAGTTAATTATTTAAATTTTCTATATTTTTGTTTGTAATTTATAGTGTATCATGTCACCAAAAGACCAAGTACCCAGGATAATCGGATCTAGTTGAAGTTTAGTGAAAAAATAATTGGTGTTTTTTTGTAATGTAATCCGATCGCAGTAATGCAATCCTTTATTTAAAGCGCACTTGTTTATTATGAGCCTATTCACTCTAGCCTTGAAGATACTTACAATCGGACGGAAAGACCGCTGCAGGCAATTTATTCCAGTCCTTCGATGTACGGTGTTTAAACGACGAGGCGAAATGTTTCATTCGGATTGTAGTGGTGTCAATACGCCGTATGACGGGTTGCCCGATTATTCCAAAATTCATCTTATAGCATACCGAAAAACCGGCTACCCTACACCTGTGCTCTAGGCTTTATAGATTGGTCTTATCCTAGTCTGGGTCCCATTCGTGGCATTCGATAAATCATAATTAAATTTAACTATGGAATTCGAAATCATGCATTGGTTTTTTTCAAAACTTTGACTATATCCGACGATTATTTCTATCTCCTTTAGTAAATGGTACATGATAGAGTCTATACTATTCCATAATAATATAATTTAATGTATGTGTAAACTGTAAAAACAAAGATCCATCTTATACTTATCTACTTGTCTGTTCCGTAAGAGAGATATTGATAAACGGCAAATATTGATCTCAATCAACTAAGATTTTCATTAAAATTTCTTAGCTTTTGAACTAAAGTTAAGTTCAGTGATGTTTACAAAATTATTGGTGATGATGACGTCCTAATAAAGCTAATTCAAAGCGGTGGCCTCTACAATTTATTTACCTACATATCAAAGGGCGGCTCTCGACGGCGTTTCTAATTTCTTACAGCTTTCTCCGGCCTATTTTTAGGTGTCTATTACAAGGTGCAATGTCCGGCAGGTTTGTGTTACATGCCATACATTATACGTACCCTAGATCTGATGTTTTAGAAAAAGGCACTTAATTAGTAGTTGTAATCTTCTACGTAGATATAGTTTATGTACGTACAAGAAGCCAAATTTTGTGACGATCGTAGCAAGTAGTGTTAAGTAGTTTCTGCCAGCCCTCATAAGAAAAAGGCGTGAATTTATGGATGTATCTAGTTATTACAAAGAGAATAGTCTTTGAGGTATTACAATAGAATTTAGATTAGGTCTTAATTATAGGCCGTCAAAATGCTATTGGATTATTTTTTTCAGAAAATTCGGGGGCCTGCTCGGAGTTTGGAGGTATGCGCGGTTAATGGCACGTCCTCTTTATGGGACTTAAACATAATTATAAAAATGTAAACATATGGTTTCCATTTACCTTCCTTTTCAAAAATACAGGCGTGATGTTAAGTTTATGGTTCAATGTCTATCTCATTATGGAAATTTTCATGGCTACATTAAAGTGGATTGTGTAATTGTTCAGAAGTTCGAGATTGATTAAAATATTTATGAGTTAAGACAGTGATCAATTTTGTTTGAATTCAAAGCGTTTAAGTTTAATTCCAATAATATATTTACTTTAAACTATAAGATGCTTGTGATTAAATAAAGTCACGACACATATTTCTCATTTGCATCTACAATATACCGACATAAAACTAATGTCATTCTAAGGTTAATGTAGATTAACGACGTTTTTTCTTAGGAAATTCAACGCGTACACATATTCCTGGTTCCCAGAACATGAGTCCGGCCACAAGGAGGAAGGCTGTCCTAATTAGGTCACGTTTAGCTTTCAGAACATCGTGAATTATGTCGCTCGTTACTTTTTATTAGTCGTTTGATGCACCAACTTGCTTTGACGTACAACGTACCGTACCATAACGTTTGTTGTTTTATGCGAACAGTTAGTAAGTAAACACAGAATATTAAGAGGGAACTCTTGTGGTGCTTTCTCTATACAGACGTATTCCGCTGTTTTCTTCGTGGATAATGCTTTTAGATCAATTATTTTCTTTTTATAATTTTACACCATGATTATACGTGCCCCTATCATTTGAATTTTTCCGAAACTTAATTAATAAAAGTAATACGATACTCCAAAATTGCAAAAAATAACCCATTTTATCATGATAAGTTTTTGACAAACAAGAAAATAATAGAAGCATAGAATAAGAATAGAAACATACTTTTCCTCTAAATTTTGATACAAAAATAATTAAGATCTGTCGTGTTTTGAAAAGAAAACAGCGGAATACGAAAGGTCTTTTGGTCAACATTTTTGTTGTAAAATCAGCCTGAGTTGCAACTGTCCTATTCGCCGTTTACTGGGAGAAGTTGGAAGTAGCGCGACGGCAATAGTTTCTTCAAATACCTATTTTCTAAATTCCTCGGCACTAGAGTGCCCTCTTAACTGGTAAAACTATTTATCGCTCGATTTGAACCTAGATTCTAGCTAACGGGAAGAGCGGTAAAGTAGATAAAGATTGTTGAAACGTTAAGTATGCTATGTTGTTTATTTTTCAGTTCCAGACTGTTAATAGGGCACATCGAGTAGGTCCCTATTACAAAAGTTTGGTTTTGTAGAGTTTCACTTCTGACAGCAGTAAGCCAACTACAACTTTATAGTTACGAAAATAAAGGTCACTATGATTTTGACATCCTTGTGATTACATTAAGAACAAGCCAACCGTAACCTTAGAAGTATCTCAACGAAAATGAAGATCGATTTGCTTTTGACTGTGATTCCAAAATAAACGC
Organism: Sesamia nonagrioides; assembly: GCA_017933935.1. NCBI lineage: Eukaryota > Metazoa > Arthropoda > Insecta > Lepidoptera > Noctuidae > Sesamia > Sesamia nonagrioides. The sequence goes on along the minus strand of JADWQK010000731.1, from coordinate 507,983 downwards.
TCGATGTATCTTGCAGGTAGTATACATATTATGTATAGGTTAGTGTGTGAGGATATTTTGGCGTGTGGTATAAATCTGCCCTAACGCTGCCATTGTTTTTCAGTGCATTTCACAAAATGGTTTGACATAATTGCTATAAGTATGTACATATATGTACCAGTAACGCGGGGGGTGTTTTCAATGTTATCAGAACGTCAAAAGACCCTTTTAGTACTGTAATATAGTATAGGTAATAGGTATATACATAATTATATAAAGTCCAAGTATTTCTATTATTCATAATCCTACTACTTTAGCTTACCTGTTATAGTCTACCAATATTATAGGTAAACCGGAAAGTATGTATGTGTATTACTCACATAAAAAGTATTGAACGGATTTGGATTAAATTTCGTACACATTTATGGTCTATAGCCAGGATTCCTGTATAAGAGATTTTATCCGGTTATTCCCATGGGATCACAACTTATGCGGGGAAGCCACAGGGCGCAGTTAGTGAATTAATAATATTATAATCGTGATACGTTTCCTAGTTATCAGGTATAACTTTTTATTGCTACACGAATTATTTAAAGTTCAGTATTTGAAGATACCTCGGGCAGTTTTATAAGGTGATATCATAATTTCTGACATTTTGCAACACTCGTGTTTATAAGAAAATTTTAATACGAGTTGAACTTGGTAACTTATTTATTAGCAAGTTTGATGTCGTCTATTCTCTGTAACGAGAATGTCTCCTTGAATTCAGATATAAATACCAAATGTCCTACTTTAGTGTGTCCTGTCCTTGTTGGTATCATCACGTTCATTAATCTGCCAGTGGTATTTAATTACTCATGCATGTCCGTCAATTGTGAGCGCTCTCCTCTGCAGTGGAATTTATGAGGAACCTAACTGCACTCGCTTTATCCACGAATGAGTAAAGAAAACAGTACCTAATATCAGAAATAAATTTGTGTTTTTTACAAGGTTGCTCAATAAATAAAACTATATAATTTAAAAAACAGCTGCTTTTTTTAATAGTCTTAAATTTATAATTGTAATTTGCTACTTACCTATTTTCTTGACTAATATTAAAATTTATCATTTTAAAAATCCAATGCCTTTCTTTCTTTCTGCCGCATGATCAATCAAAAATCTCGAGAACATTTATAATTGTGACTATTATAATGATTTGCCTACCAACTGTATGTAGGTACATACATTATAGTACGCAATAAAGAATTGAGAATCGAATTGAGTTAAACAGTTGCTAGGTTAAATACATAATAGTACGCAATAAAGAATTGAATTGAGTTAAACAGTTGCTAGGTTAGATACATTATAGTAGGCAATAAAGAATTGAGAATTGAATTGAGTTAAACAGTTGCTAGGTTAGATACATTATAGTACGCAATAAAGAATTGAGAATTGAATTGAGTTAAACAGTTGCTAGGTTAGATATGTATAAGTTGTAATTGCACATTTTACCCTGATTGTTTTAGCAGTTACAGCTATTTTCAGTACAATGAATTAGTAAAAGTAACGTTAGATACTGATTTTTCATTGCCAAAACTAGAAACTCCTGTGACTCAGAAAGTGTAACTGACTGTCATAATTAGTAGTAATTTCGATAATCCTATTCTGTCCGTGATGTTCTTATTCATAAGATAGGTATTACATCGAAAACACTATGTGTTATAATTTTCACGCCGATTTCACGATGGTATCTTGGAGCCTTATCTTAGCCCATGTTCTTACTTTGGCTACTTTTTGGCCCAGCAGGACGAAGATTTCGTGGGCGAAGGCGCGGGCTGTAGGCAGTTATAAAAATGAACAATTCTATATAAGCTCTTTTGTTTGTTAACCGGACATGATGTTGTGTCTAGCTCCTGGTGTTTATGACATGTGTTGGCAGACATAACAATAACGCTACACGTGTGGAAGTGGACCTGTCGTTATTCTATTTACACTGCTCCTACAGTATAGAAAGTGTATATTTAGAACAAACCAGTTCTGTTTCTAAAACCTCTGTAACTTTATTACTTAATTAAATTCTTAATGTATGTTGATGTGTAATAAGGTCGGCTACTTATCTGCCCACGCCAGCTGTAACTGTCAACTTAGGAAAATGTAGTATATTTGAATGTCTTTAGCGTGGCAATAGCGGTCATTGACCCACCTATGTGCATTTTTTTCCATACATAATTTATTGTTTGGGTTCCTACAGAGAGAATAGAATACCCTTTAGTCCAAAGAGCTTTCGCTTTTCTTCATTACTCTGTATTGGGAGATATTAGGGCATTGACCGCTTTTGCCACACAGAAGATATTCAAGTTATTGTGCACTTAGGTATCCTCGTAGGTGTATCGCAACTTGTCAACTTACACTCGCCCGCTATCGTGAGACTTGGAACTGTTATTTCAGGTACTGACTCGGAACGGGTGATACGGTTACAGATAATGTCTCTCCGTTACAAATACATACAAATTAATTAAATGTAATGCGTTGCTACTGGATTACTGGCTGCAATTTGTACGTACTTACATACAAAGTGATTTAAAAGACGAGTGTGACTTGTTTTCTAGACAAGTTGTTTAGGTAACCTATTAAAATATAATGTAATTGGTTACAATTCCCACATAGAGCAGCAAATATGAATTTGACTGTATAATAATATTACTTCACAGCATTCTCATAATCTAATTCCTCAACAAATCGTGTTTTACCAGTTTTAAACTAAATTTTGTACAAATTATTAAATATAAATCCGTTTGCATGTTCAAATGATCATGTCAGACAGTATCATTAGAGAGGTACGACAAGGACATTGAGTGACTTAGTATCAAGTGGCGATCAGCGTCACGCTCCAAGAATTCACTCGGTTCACATGATAATGTCATACGCGGGGAATAATGGGAAATAAACGCGTGCGTCGGATTCTTCCGCCAGAGCTCGGGTGTTGGGTACGCGGTACACCTTTTGTATTGTATGGCATTCGTACTTACATGCATTATGCTTCGATGTTGTGCAATATTATATTACAAAGTGGCAGCATTGTGTGTGATTGTGACCTTTTTTCTACAGTTACCTCACTTGTTGTACAGGCTTTATTAATGAGGTGCAATTAATGATTAATAAAGACTTTTCTAGATTTGTAATGCTGGCGTTAATGAAGAGTTATTATGAATGGATGGATAATGAAGAGTTATGAGTAGTTTGAATGAAATGCGTTTATAAACGGCTTCAGCGTTCGTTAATTACAGGATTAGTATCTGAAACGGTAATCCGTACACCGTATTTCAGGCCGTTACTTAAATCGGTAGTATTTTTTCTGCTCGATTAAGTATGTAATAGGAAAGTGGAAAACTATATAATGTAATTGTTTGAAGCCGTGATTGGGGGCACAATTGGATTCTTCAGTAATTTAGGTTTCATAGGAGACAAAGATAAAGATAACTTTATTTGTCAAACATGTGCATGCATACAAATACACAACATGCAACATGCATATAAATAGACAAAAGTTTAAAGACCGTATAATAGGTATTTTTTTAAAAATTTCCTGTTATTTAGGTCTATTAAGGGCTGATTTCATCAAACTTAACACCACACATACCAAATATTGTTGTTGTTGTGTGTTGTTGGTGGGTTGGTTGGTATTGGTGTTGTTGGCAACACCGAAAATAAGTCATTTGAATTTTTTGATGGATTTTCCACACTAGAACTGTCAGATGTCAAGTTTATTCCCACGATAAAGCTGATAAAGGTACCTGACTTTGGCAAAATTAAACCATAATAGAAAAGCAAATTAATTGTATAGATATTCTCCAGTAGGTACTTTGTGAAATTACTCACCTAATTTAGGTACAGAAAGAATCAGTTCTTTCTCTTTTTTCTTTAACTCTTACGCATCTTTGTTTCTTCATGTTAATCGACATTTGTTGCTGACCGTACCAACTCATCATAATTACAATATAAGTGACATTCGAAACATTTCCCACACAGAGATACAATTACAGATCTTGTTAACATCAACACTCGCCACAATATCACAGTAGACAGAGAACAGTAGATTATCTAAGGCCGCCCGCAGAGTTATTTGCCTACTCTTGCGTTGAACCTTAGGGTTGTCACTTTGATCTAAATTTATGGAATAAAAAGCATATTATGATTGAATATTTTACCAATTTATAAATTTAGTAAAAATAAAAAGCCTTTATTCACATAACATTTATTATATTAAGTTACAAATTTGATACCGACAAAATTTTTAAGACTATGTACTTAAGTGTAACACTAAATTATATTCTAAAGCTCATAAATAATGATAAATTTTAAGTGATGTGTGATATGGGAAATCGATATAACTGGTTCTTATCAGAGAAGATTGTAAGTGATGAGTACTTAAATGTAACACTAACACAATAATATTCACAAGCATATAACTAATGCTTAAATGATATAAAACATAAGAACGTAAACAATAAATATGTAGTTCTTATGAAAAAGTAGACATTAGTAAAGCTAAGATTATGTATGGGTAGCGACTATTTAACAAATGATACCTTACTTTAATAAAACCGCAAAACCCTTTTTAGCCTCATTAGTTTCTGAGGTACAATTATAATGATTGTTTATATGGGTACTGTGTAATGTTTGTTTATATAATCGGATAGCATCAGCTAGCTCAAATGCAACAAAGGCGCCGCGCGCTATTAAGAGCACCTCGCGTTGCTGTTGTCATAATGTAATACAAAGACATTAAAATTATATTTTAAATCTCTTTGATGTAATATAATGTAATGTAAATGTTATAACTAAAATTCTACGCAACCCTAAGCGTCAGTCGGTCACATTTTACTATAATTTTACTAACTTAATATTATGATTAAGACGCCATATTTGGATCAAACAACACATAAGACAATAGAAAAAAAAATAATAGTAATTTGCAATATTGATTATTGTGAAATTGCCCTTATTACACTATACGTGACAAATACGTTTACTTAAAAGATATTTCGTACTCAATACTCTGTTTTATAGTAAAACTGGGCCTCTTAAAATAAACATAACTTTAAGCGTAGTATTCAGGAAGTAAATCTGAGAATACAATTATATGGAAAAATGCGACTCGGGTACGCTCTTAATAAAGAAAATAAACTGTGAAACAAACAATACATATATCACATTTTCTAATAAGATTTAAGTTGTACTTACATTTCTGGTTCAGTAGGAAGTATGAAGAATGATAAGTCCGGATTTGCGAAATCATTATTGAGGCACCCGAAAACACTACAATATTTTTTTCCCCCTTTTGAAGTCATGATACTCGTAATAATTAATATTATGGTAAGTGGCCGGCGAGAATTGACGAACGCGAGCGGTCATGTAATTTACGCGCGTGCTCACAGTCACGCGGCACAGCCCGTATTGCCGCCATCCTATACCATCCTATATTATGCCAGCGTGTGCGTGAAATCGCGTACCGACACGGCGCTCGGCGCGCACGCATACATTCAAACCGAGAGCGGCTCGTTTATATGAAGATGTTTTACTGTTCTCTGTCTATTGTGACAATATTGACAGTGTAATCTCCAACGGTAACAACTAGTTAGTTATCAATCCAATCAAGTTATAGCTTTACAGCGCTTCTCGTTAAGTAGAGTCAGCCTCAAAAAGACGTATACATGGGCAAACTTGGGATAACCAAGTGTGCAACTCCCTGTGTACGTATGCGTAAAGACGAGTCATCATCATCATCCCAGCGTTAATCCCAGTCTCATCCGAAGCCTTTTTCAGCTTTTTTTGGAGTCTAGGGTCCGCTTTACCAGTCTAACTGCTGATATGGCTAAACTTCGACATTTTCCGTAAAGCGACTGCCATCTGACCTCCATAACCCGAAGGCGCCATCGAAGCACTGCAGTTAGACCAATCGTTGGACTTTTGAGGGCTCCAACAACCCGTAACGACTGCTACTAGATGTTCGTATGGCAACCGGGACCAACGGCTTAACGTGCTTTCCGAGGCACGACCAGACCAGTGCAAATATTCATTTTTTTTTTTTTTAATAATCTTAACATAGCGCTTGAATGCAATCCCGCCTGATGGTAAGCAGTGATGCAATCGTTGATTTGATGGTAAAGCGCGCTAGTTTATTAAGCCCATTCACTTAAAAAATCTTAGTGAATAGGAAGGAAGATAGCAGTTGAGCGAGGTGGTGCAATGTTAACACGACCAACGATGCTGCGCCAGAGGGAGATTGATGTGGAGACCCTCCACGACCAAACTCCCGACACAACAACATTGCATACATCATCACATCATGCATACAAATACTTGCACTGTGCGGGGATCGAACCCGCGCCACCTTGCGCAGCGGCCGCGTCCGCTACCGCTACGCCAAGGTGGCTGTCCAAACGCTGGCATTCGTAAAGACGAGTAGTCACAGTCCCCCTCACCTACATTCATACATTCAGACAGACTTCCGATTTCGCAAATGTATCGATCGTCTCGGCCTGTACCAAGAGGCCTGCGCTTACATATTCATCCATAATGCGTTTCTACACATTGTAACCACAAGTAACTCGCACGTCGTTACATGAGGTACAAATACTTACAATATTATGGAGCAAAAATTGTAGATAATCGATTTTTTTATTTTTTGTAGGCGGTTACATCTTTTTGTGGCTGACTGTACCAACCTTCACCGTACAGTCGAACACTATCTCAGTGGGTGAGATGATCTCGAGTCGAAAGGATCCGTATAAGGCTTTGATATAATCCGGTACGAGCGATATAGTGCAGTGATGCAGTTGCTTTCCCACGATACCCATACCGATACTAGATTGGCTCACCTACATTGTACCTAATTATCTTTATATTACCCCGCATTACAGGCCAGCAAATTATACGTCGGTACAATTTGTTCGAGCACTTAATTAGATAATTTAATTGTCGTACGTTAGGCCTGCGGTTATTCATAACTTCACTTGCGTTGACTGAGTACGTGCTTGTTTTACATAAACATGTGTATCTAATCAAAGCATTGTTAGTTCATATTTAATAACATTATGTAGGCCTATACGCCATTAGCCTTTAGGGCTTTATATAAATAGGATGTTTTATTAGGTTCTTACCTCATAGCGGTCTCGACATATGTTTCTCTGTACGAGCATCTGTCAATTTGACGGATAATGTACGATCAGCAACAAAAGTCGACAATACATGATGTGATTCGATAATGTACTTTGGCATTTTATAGTTTTAACCCATATCATCCCAGTGTTCCAATTTTGGAACGGTTATTTTTTTAAATTTTATTTGAGTTTCTGAACGCATCTTCTAATTAATGTATTTATCTTAGTGTTACTGACATTTTTAAGTGTCAGTTGAGTGAATAACATTTAAATTCCAACAGTAGTTCTTGTCATAAAAACGGATTTTATTTAAAAGTTTTTGGTGAAAATAATGGCAAATAGAAAAACGTAAGTAATTATATTATTTTATATTATAATATTTATAGTGAAGTGTTTATATATGCGTTACGTTTTTGTTATATCATTACGTTATATATTTTTTGAAGAAAATTGGTAGTTGGTGGGTAAGTGTGAATTTTGTGTACCGTTCCATTATTTGAACAGTAGGAACATACACTCATGTAAAATTTATATATTAGATTTGATAACATACTACTATTATCTTATAATTATGATATTATCTATTGCAGATTGAATGTGAATTAGATAATTTCGCGGTTGGACGAAGATGACGATGTGTTAGCAACTGATATTTTCATCACATCTCCTGAGAATTGGCAAAATAGCGACGAAGATAGTGTTGATGAGGTGTTCGTAAGTATAAATAATTTGTCAGGATATCAGTTACTTGCAGAAGCTGAATTCTGGGTCACCAGATCGTCTCAAGCTGAGTCAAGGATAGTGAATGAACTCTTTGGAGACGAACCAGGAGAAGAATCAATACCTGACACATCGTCAGTGACGCAGCCTCCACAGCCTAACTCCTTGTCGTCAGTAACAGATCTACCGCCAAAAAAGGCACGTTGAAGTCACAAAAACATGGAGATTTGTAGATATTTCAGAAAAGGATGAGAAAGAGCACAGTGAGCCAGATTTCCTGGAAAATCTTGAAAGTCCTGTTCAATTTTTCCAACTATTTTTTGACGGAGAAGTGTTCGAATAACTGCACTCAAAAACTGAAAACAAAATGCAATCCAGAAGGGTAAACTTGGTTTTCGGGTAACTACGACAGATATCAAACTCTTTGTTGCAATATTGTTACGGTCAGGACTCAGGGTACAACAGTGTATCGAGATATCGAATGTACTGGGATCAAAAATTTGACTTTTTTTGTTTTCCAACAGTAGCAACTCTAATGTCATGAAATCGAGACGTACGTATACCTGATGCTAACAGATTGGATGGTAAAGGACATCTAATTGATAAACAAAATAAACTAACCAGATGTGGTCTGTCATAAGAATACAACAATCAAGTGCATAATGTAATATTGCCTTAGATAGCAAATGTTCTATTATTTTCATACAAAATAACATACCTAATATTATTATATTGTTATGTAATAGACTTCAAACATACTTAAGTTTTAACTACAATAAATAAAAAGTCTATATTATAGTTTTATTTCAAATCGAAATCCATAGCCACTAACTGTATCTTACATGTATGTATAATCCTAGTGTTCCATTATTGGAACGGTTACAAAACACAAAATCCAAAACCCATATATTTTTTTTAAATATGTAGATACCATTATAAATCTATGAACATACTTTGATTTGATTTTTATAAAAATTGGACTAATTTTACTATCGTTGGGATGATATGGGTTAAAAGCTATAAGAAGAAAGAGAAACAATCAGAGTCCTGTTACCTATTTAATTAAATGTCACTTCGGTGTCCGTTTTAATAAAATAATAGTTTGATCAGTAATTAAGATTTCGAAAATAAAAATGTTAACCGACTTTTGTTGCTGACTCATCATCATCATCTCGGCGTTTTCCCGGTTGCAACCGCGGCTTTCGTGTTGGAGCCCGGGGTCCGCTTTCCTGCACATTCTCCTCCATCTTTCTTTATCATTTAGCATCCTGTGGTAAGAGCTTGTTGGCACGCATGTCATCTCTTACAACGTCAAGCCAGCATTTCTTTGGTCTACCCCGCTTGTTCCGGCCCGGCGGAGGCGCCATGGCAAGACTTTTGTTGCTGACTACACACGTACAATGTCATCATAAAAAGTATATTTATGAAAAGAAATAAAGGGGGTAGGTAGTCTATGGGGACAAAGATTTTCTTAAATTTTCTTGTGAGTAACACAGCACTCTTCTGGTTCAGTCTGCACCTTAATTACGTAACACACTGTTACTATCAGTTGGAATCATTTCGAAGCGTATTGTCAATCCATTGCTCCATGTGTTCGAACACGTGTCTGCTCAACAACGTAAATAACGTAATGAATGTAGTTGAACTGTCAAAATGAAACCCATTGATACTGATAGTGTGCTACGCAATTACCCAGCAGGTGTGACAATGACGGCTCAGCTGCTGTCCCTCCATGCAGATTCAGGAAGGTGCCGTATGTCCGTCGGCAGATGGTTTCGCTAGAAGCTTATAGCGAGCTTGACGCGACCACACGGGCTTTTACCAATTTAATCGAAGCACGCGGGTAAAATCCGAGTGCGATTCAGAGCTCAATGATGCCCGAAATTGCCTGGAGGTAGTGAACCAGAATTCAACATCCTTGTTATAATATCAAAAATACTATCCAAAAGCCAATGAGATGATTGTTTCCTCCTTATACAATAGGTATTAGCTGCGCCGCGCGGTTTCATCCGCGTAGGTTTCGATTAGTTTTTTGTTATATGCTTCACTCCTATTGCTAGCAGCGCAATGTTATAAGTAGGCCCAGCGCCTTCCTGGATTAATGGGCTATTCAACGCAAAAATATTTTTTTAAATCGGACTAGTAGATCCTGAGATTAGTGCGGTCAAACAAACAAACAAACTCTTCAGCTTTATATATTAGTATATGTTACGGGTCATCATAAACCCGAAAATCTAATAACCAATCTTATCAAGGGGATCCACATTACCATTTGATCTATAGATGGTTAACTATCTCACACACCGATGCCGAGGCTCTACCGTGACTCAGATAGTGCTTTAAGCTGTTTGTCGCGGCTGTCATTACTAATTCTTTGACAGTAGTTACGGGTAGTCAGAAGCCCGAAAGTATGACAACCAGTCACTAGTCGCATCAAGTAATTGAGTTGTGGAGGTTAGATAGGCAGTCATCATCATCATCATTTCAGCCGAAAGACGTCCACTGCTGGACATAGGCCTCTCCCAAGGTCGTCGGTCCACCTTGTCGGAGGCCTACCCACGCTGCACCTTCCGGTGTGAGGTCGCCACTCGAGAACCCGTCGGCCCCTTCGGGCATCGGTCCTACGGGCAATGTGCCCGTCCCTACGTCCCTAATTCTTCGGGATAGGCGACATACGGTTAAACTGGAAGCCGACCAGAACATAGTTGGAAAAAGCCTACACAGATGATGACAAGGACAAGATATAAAACTCAGGCCTTTATCTTACCATCCTAAGTTCTATTATTTCACCCAAGTGGCTTATTTTTATATCGTTTTTTACCCATATAGCATTAAAGTAGATATAAGAAACTTTCATCCACCGTGACTTACGCGAAATCCGTCGTACGACAGGATCTCCTAAAATAGCTTAGCAAAAAAAAACAGCAGCAATGCTAAGCAGTGTCGGGATGTTGACCCGTTACTCACTGCGATAGAATACGCTTTACATCGATGACATCCTCAGGAACACACACAGTTACACGCAGGATTTTTTATGTGCTTTATGTACTTAGAGATCCGCATGTTAGCTTAGGATTTGAATAATCAAATGTTTTCACATTACTAACATGTCTGGACGGAGAACTAACGAAACTGTCAAGGACTTAGATCGTGCCATTCTGTTTATATTGAGTTTTAACAAACATAACGCTTATGCTTATTCTCAAACTAACTGGGTTTTAATTTTGCGTAGAATACTTACATAGTTGAGTGATTTGAAGTATATAATTATCTTTTGTGGGTTCTCTACATGTCGTATAATATTGTTAGAAAGATAAAACTAGTATGATGAATTGATTTGAATAAGCATTAAGGCTTTCATCCATTGATATAATAGCATATCATTGTTTCCATCGCGATTCTTGTAGAATAATTCCCACGAAGTTATCATAGAAAATTTTTACTACATAAGAGTCGCTACATGCATGTCTATTGGGGACTTTAAAAGTAAACACGAATGGTATATTAACTTCATTCAAAGATTTAATATCCCAGTCAACGTATTTATTTTACCTCTTACTAGGTATTGTACCGATAAGCTCTTTAAGCTGCAAAGCTTGATTAACAAATCCTTTCTCACAACATTGCCTTATTTAAAGCAGTATTTATTCTTCATAACGTATCATTATCAATAAGCAGCTGCTACTTCGTGCCGACCAAGTAAATGTGAGTCGTTCATTCGACGGCTGCCTGTGATTACATACCGCCTATATGTATGTATATTTGCCGACCCACCTAACATTTATATAAATATTAAGATAATTATTTACAATACTCGCGCTAATGGAGCGCTAATCGAGACGATTAGAACTCGTTGTGTGAGTTTGGCCTAATATGCATGTCATTAGAGTGCTTATTAATTAGGTAATAAATTTTCTATGTCGTGAAATGTTATGGAAATCAGACCTCGTTATGGGTTGCATTTTCTTCCCTGCGTTCACGAAAATATCGTTACCGTAGAAATTATAAAAGCGCACATTCTTGTGTGATAGTCTCTCTTGACTCGATTACAGCGAAGTCAAAGGATGTATATGATTTTTCAACATAATATTTTATGTATATACTACACTGACTACTACACTATTAAGATGATTCGCGCATTCCTAATTCGGGTGCATTTCATTTCGGACCCCCGTTTTTATTCATTTCTTTTGCAATGTGTTTTGATTAGCTTAATTTTAGTATTACTTAGTAATTTCCATACACCTGTAGTGGTAATGACAGTAACATCCTTTATTTTGTTTTTATTTTTGCATCATTTAGCAAAATATACCTACATAATTAGCGTATCTCGTCTGAAGACAAGTAACTGTCGATATAAATTATTTTTATAAAATAGAAAAACTGAATTTCTTAATTAAGTAGGTCAAGGATATAATTGAAATACTTTTGTTTGGCAGACCAATAACAACGGGGAATATTCATCACGGAGTCTTCCTCGCGTCAGGCTCGACAATGGAGCAAACGTTAACACTGCTGGCGTCAGACTCCGTTGCTGGGCCGCACCACCGTCAATAACAGAAGAAGAAGTTGAAGAAGAAATAGAAGAAGATGCCGTCTCACTACGAGCGATGCCTGTTCAAGGTTTGTTATATTTTTATGCCTGCGCCATCTAGCGTGTAATAGAAACAACTGTCAATCAGCGCCCTCTCGCGGCTACGTAGTACTTTTAATACTTCTACGCGATAGTAGATGGCGGTGTAAAAGTTACGCGCATTATACAATGGATGGCGCTGTTATAGATATATTTTTAGAAACTTTTTACAGAAATTATTTAATAAAATAAACGTCGTCAATGTTTGTAGCTTGTTGAAATTCCAACTAGATCCAGTGATAAAAAAGCTTTAGAATTCCTAAACGGAAAAATAGATTTGGAAATTTTCTAATCAGCAGGTACTCAAAAGTAACTAGTAATACTAAGGAGAGGAAAGAATTATTTCTAAAAAGTCATAGAGTATGGTAAGGACAGTGTCCAAGTATTTAGGGTAAACTCGGGTGTGACACATTAGGCGGATTTTGCTTCTCAACTTTTGGGAAGGGGAAAAGATTAATTAGAAGAAGTAGGACAAACGTAATAAGGTTACTCACTAGCTTCCGCGAAATCATACAAAATCTACAGAACTCTGATATTAATAATTTATAACATTCTCAAGATTTCACTTCGTTAATAAGCGTTCAGTCTGGACGGATTGACGTATCGTACAGTGCCACCAACACAACGCAGGGCGCTCACCGCTCCACCGTGACGCTGGCGCACCGTCTCCAATCGATTTCGACCAAATGTTTCACGCCCCTGCTGCATACTTGTCACCCTTTTTATTACTTCTAAATGAGTGAGAGAATATTAACTTCTTTAACGAATTCCTCGTCTTCATTGCGTAGTGTCTTGTGAAACAGTCCTCGAAAGTTTTTGATGGTCGGAGTATTGTCTCGATGGTACGAGATTGGTCGATCTTTTGGACGACGCTCAGTAAAATAGGACTTTTTTTTTTCTTATTTTTCCTTGGATGGTGTGATAACTTTGAAATACAATACATACCTACTGTTTTTAATTTTGGTAACTGCGGATGACGTTGACGAAGAAGACTTTGAAGTTGATTGGTCCTAATTAGGAAACAAAAGTTTTTTAAAATTGTCCGCCATGGTCAACGCCTTGCTTAGCAAAAAAGGTCTTAGTACGAGTACCAATGGCTTCTTAGAAACTTTCGCAAATAGTGGTGTGCTAAACAGGTAGTGCAGTGGTCCCACTTCAAAACACATATCAGAAAGTTTCCAACTAAAAACTTGTAAAACTACTATACAAATAATTGCCATATTGATTTATGAACTTTAGAAATATATAAAACGCATGTTTTTCCACTACGCGGCGGTATTGCAATTGGACACGCTACAGCGCTCGATGTCCCTTCGGCCGTCTGGCGCAATCGAGCTAAAATGGGCACAATTAGGGCCCCGGCAGTTTTTAATTGACATCAGTCCCTCGACTCGTGTGCGTTGCCCCGTTGCCTGACCCCGTGCCTATCAATCTCTTGATACGCAAATATATGAAGAACAGCGCCGTATTTTTATCAGGCAACAGCACGAAACAAAACATAGGGGTTGTTTCGGTGTTCCTATATTTCACCAATCGTTATGGGTTAACAAAGATACTAACGGATTTGTAACAAACTAGATGAAAACCTGGCATCGTTCGGGTGAAATGTGACTCATACCTTTTTCTTAAAGCACCAGCTTTTGCATGAAACTGAACTTTTATTTAGGTACTACTCAGAATGTCATTAGGTGTCAGTATCGGTTTGCTAGCGTGGCCAATATGGAGACTGTACATAACATAATACCGTTTACCATAACATAATAGCCCTATAATGTTCTCACAGCTGGGACACAGGCCTCCTCTCGGTGAAAGGGAGTGGGCCGTTATCCACCACATTGGCCCAGTGCGGGTTCGCAGATGTCACACCCTCCGTGGCGTAGCGGTAGCGAACGCGGCCGCTGCGCAAGGCGGCGCGGTTTCGGACCCCGCGCAGTGCAAATATTTGTATGCATAAATATGAATATTTGCACTGGTCTGGTCGTGCCTCGGAAAGCAAGTTAAGCCGTTGGTCCCGGTTGCCATACTGACATCTAGTGGCAACCGTTACGGGTTGTTGGAGCCCTCAAAAGTCCAACAATTGGTCTAGCTGCAATGCTTCAATATCGCCTTCGGGTTGTGGTGGTCAGACGGCAGTCGCTTCACGGAAAATATCGAAGTTTAGCCAAAATCAGCCGTTAGACTGGTAAAGCGGACCCCAGACTCCAAAGCTGAAAAAGCTTCGGATGCGACTGGTATTAACGCTGAGATGATGATGATATGTGCACGAAACCAGAACCGTTATAATTTAACAAAATACTCGACAATCCGAATTTTGCTAATAGGTATGTGTTGTCGACTCGAAATCTTATTTTTTTTATGTTTTATTATTCAAGTTACGTTTTGTCCGAGTCTACCCCTTGACGAAATTATAAATATAGACGATGGAGCGCAGAATCCAGAACACGTTGCATTCGTAGCTACATAAAATAGAAAACACAATACGCACGGGAAAAAAAAGGGTCTGGCTGTTTGCGTATGAGAATTTATATCTTTGTAAACGCACCCACGATACAGGAGAAACTCCAAGTATGGGGGCAATGTTTAAAAAAAATGGGTAAGATAACCAGGAAAAATTTTAATCTATCTGTCTCCTATTATATTGTAAAATATATATCCATTGTTAAATTGGAAATGGTATTTGCGATTATAAAAGAATTATTTATACGATTTACTAGCCTGATAGCCATCGTGGGTGGAAGTTATTATAATACCTTGTATGTTTTTAACGTACATCTGTTTGTCTTCGAAAATATTTATTGCTTTAACCTTGTGTGTGTTGTTCGGTGACTATATGGCTATCTAAGCTATGTTGTATGCCCTAATTTGTAGGTATAGGAATAAAGGCCAGTTGAAGTTTCGAATTTATAATATTATAGTTCCATTGTATAACGGAAGTTGGAACTTTCACTGATTAAACAATATATTTAAGTTAATATGTTTAACGACAAGCCATTGACTTCCTAGACTAAAATACGGTTCCAGAAAATCAGTCTTTGAAGCTCATATCGAAAATAGAACGCAGCGCCACAATACAAATGCACCAACCGTCACTCAGTTCCAACTCTCATATTTTCGTTACAAAGAAGAACTAAAATATCAACTGTTTAACCTGTCGCACGACACGAACTTTGTCAGTAAGCGAACACGGGTCGATTGACGACTCCGAAATAGCGGACGTTCACGTTAAAAAATTCTAATTTCGAACCAGAGTTTAACTTTTTTTTCTTTCTCCTTAAATTTTTCGTGGTTGGAAAACTAACAGCGGCGGACTAGCACTTAGCATGGAAAAAACCCATTGATCTTTTTCTGTAATTTGTTACCCTTTTTGGGGACTTCCTGATTAAGAATTTGTTTGACACTTTTTATGAACTTTGCGAAGAACTGTTTTGTGTTATCGCTGACATGACTGGGAATTTATTGGCTGAACACCAGTATGCCTCGACTTACGACCTGTTCGAATTGGATGTTAATTATAACTTTTTACGAAGGTAATTTTAAAACAGTTTCAGTTAAATGAAATTTAACGACTTAATGATTGATTGAAATTGAATTGATGAACTTTGTGAAATTTTGTTACATTTTCTGGGTCGGGTTGCAAACCAATTTAGGTCTGAAAGTCTGAATGACCAGTGACTAAGCTACATAGATATAACGTCTATAAACAGTATTAATGAATTAAATGAAATTTAGCGTGAGTCAGTAGGACTGGTAGGGAAGTAGAGGCGGCTTTACATTTGACACATCGGTTCCTATGAACTGACGCTCGTCCTGAATATTAATCGGTATTCAACACATTGTCCGTCTATAACTATAAGTAGTTTCCGAACAAAAACTGAATTCTTAATAGAACTGACGTCGGTTAGTCGATGTCGAAGTTGTTAACATTCGAATTGCGAAAGTACTGAGCGAGAAATTTCAAGTGTTACCGTCGAGTTCCCTGTATTTATAAGCCAGTAAATCACAAGACTTAACTGTTGCGGGAATGTTTAGCAAAACCGTTGGTACGTTAAATATTTAATTTAGTTTTGTCGTGGGTTTGTGTTGGCTAAGTAAAATATTTCTGCAATCTAATAAATACCATAGTTATTATATAGAAAATGGCAGCAATTCAATTTATTAAAAATTACTAATACTTAATATGTGTTGATGTGAGTTTCTACATTGAAGAATAGAATAAACTGAATACATCGAAGAGGAAAATGAAGTGATGAAAACAGTTCGTAATATACGAACTGGTCAACTACGTAATTCTTAAGCTAATCATTAGTAATCAAGCCATTTATTTTCTGCATATGATTACATACACCAACCTAAGATCTAACTGGTTATGGGTACTTACCTAAACACAAGAAATTACTGCATTAAAATGACGTTGAATACTAATTTGCTTTATATAGTCTTTGAATTTGCTAAATGTCTACCATGAATCTCTTTTCTTCCTTTACTTTCTCAATTAATTAGCTGCACATCACAGTTTTGATAAACCTCGATACCGTGGGAATATAGTGATCAAAAGAATACTATCTTCTAATCACGGTTATGGTCTACCTATAACTATATATACCAAATTCCAAATCCGTTCAGCCGTTTTAGCCTGAAAGCGTAATAATAAAACATACGAAAATCTAAACACACGTTATTTTTATTTTATACAAAACCTGAACATAGTGTGTTCAGAATAAGCAACTGAATCGATTCCAATCATTTTTACACCATGTTATATTTTTTCTCAAAAAATTTTAGAAATTGTTGCAGTATGGTTACCGGGCGCACGACACAGCTGGCGGTAGAACATAGTACTAGCACAGTCATACAGGGATCCCCGGGCCGCGCCGCTAGAGGAACGGGCGGGCGAGCGATGTGTTGACCATATTTTGTTAGGACAACAAAGTAAGATAACAAGCTCATAACATTGTGGTTTTTCATTACATCTTTTCGAAATTTCGTAACACGTGTTCGGGTTTCGCATAAACAATAAATAACATTGTACATATTATATGTATAGTTTACAAAATGTATAACCCAAAAAATGACACACTAATAACGAGCAACATTAGGTGTTAAGTAGTACTTTAATAATCTTGCACTGTTTTGGAATAAAACCAATAAACACATTCAACCCTTAAATGGTTACAGATTAAAAACTGGAAAGCATGTCTGGCCTTAAACGGAGTGTCCTCACCTGGCGGCCAGACATACGGTATTGAACTTTCATGAAAGGATTACAGTTCACTCATCTATATCCTGAGGAATAAATCCCTGTGTGTGTGACAATGCGTGATTCATAATATGTTCTGTTTATGGTAAACATCAATATTAATAAGTGTTTATAAAGTTATCCTTGCCCCATGACTATGTAAATGTCTATTGTAATAATAACAGAGAATATTGGTCTATTTTTATGTATTAGTAATGATCGCCCACGACTTTACGTAAAGGTTGTGAACTTGGTTTGCCGGTTTGTCATGGACTTCGCAATTAAGTATAATATTAACCATTTACAGTTTAAACCACAACATTGACAACTTGGAACACAATTAGGTATAATGTAAGGAAGATGTACCTACTAAGCAAATGTTGTTACTTACTTTTAAAAATCGATGTCTTGTGCATTAAATATATCGATGCACATTTGAATAGGATCGTAAAGTGCAATACAAACATACAGACAGCATTGGCATTGCATGTAGGCGGGGAGTCTCCGACATTATCATCCATAATATTTTCAACCCTGCCAATTATGGCTTGTGGCGTTTTTGGATACAGCGAGTGATTCATCATAATATTTCCAATATTGGATGCGATGCATTTCCAGTGTACGTCTGTCCGTTGATATCAGCCGGCGACAGAACTGATATAGCTACTGTCTATTGTATTTGCGCAATGTATTGTTAGGGCTGCTACGCTACAGAAAAGCGTCTTCGCGCGCAGTTGGGAAAAAGTCCAACGCTTGAAGAATAGCCTTTTCAGATTCATAGTTTCCTGTGTTTAGAATAAGTGTGAAATGTACGAATAGTAAATCAACAATTCATAAAAATTCTTAACCTTGTGAAATATTTAACTGTACATTTAAAAATAAATGAAAGTAAACAAACGTAATTAAAGATTGCAATTAACTATAATTATATGTGCTTTCTACAATAGAGTCATTTCTTTGAAAAATCGTGTGCGCGTTACAAGCGGTTTGAATTTTAATTGTTAACAAGCGGAAAATTATATACGTTTAATGTGAGTGACGCCCCTACTTTTCTCTGAGTCAATGGCGGCAGACGCGAGGCGCGTACGCGGCGTCCGCGCCAGTGTGCGGTGCCGCTTCCGACTCGCCACACTTCGGAGCCAAATCACCGATCGGATTTTCAAACTTTGAAAACAATCGGGTGCTAATTCTTAATTTAAAAATTTTCAGCGCACACGCTGCTTTTGTGATTGAAAGTGAAGTTGAGTGCGTGAAAATTGACAGAAATTTATAAAATCTTAAAGTGTGTGGTGCTGTGTTGTGTATTGTGATTCGATCAGCTGTTTTGGAATTAGCGTCATAAGGTTTCTGTTGTTTCAAATAAACACTTGGTCTTGAATTACACACATTTTGAAATACTTCGAAATATCTCACTGACTATACGACACCTTGAAATTTTACACGAAAGATGCTAAATTAATTAATTAAACACTGCGATTTTAACTTGTACATTCAGCGAAGAAACGATGTCCATGTTCAGATTGTATCAAATAGCTCATTGATAAAACAATAATATTGACAGCTGCCATTAAATTCCTATCGGAGGCTCAAATGGGTATTTAAGAATGCATTAATGTCAGCGTCGTTAATGTGAATACTAAACAGACTGTCCAGATTTATCTTTTGTCTCATACTTAGATAAGAAACTTTATTTTGATTCTTTTACTCAATAGCTCATAATTGAATCTTGCCATAATTTTGAGTTATAGCATACCTTCGATATGTATTACCTAGCCTTTCCGCCCGCGGCTTTGTCCGCGTGTTATTCGGTTATATCGGGCATTTTAGATTTCCCTCGGGAATATCAAATTTTTCTGGGATAAAAAGTACCCTATTATTTAATCCGGACTTCTAACTTTATGTCTGCAAATTTTCAAAGCATTCGGTGCAGTAGTTACAGCGTCAAAGCGGAATAAACAAACTCACTTTCTGATTTATGATATTAGTATAGATTAACTAAAGTTGAACACCTGTAGGTGTTACATTGATTATCTCATAATAAATGTATGGTCGGCAACAAAAGTTGCTGTAGAGTTTTCCGTAAGTTACTGATCTGTAATACTCGATACTGTTAAAAAAAAAATATTAAAAAAGACTTTAAGTAGTAGTAAGACGAGCTGGTCCACAACTGTACGACCGAGTGCGTATTTTGCGTACGGGTGGCACAGAAATCGATAATTTCGACCCACCCCATCTCCGCGATAAATAAGTTGTAGCATAATTATTAATCTGTAATGTAACGTTTCTTTTGTGGAGACACATGATTTCGCTCTATCTCTTCTCTCTAAGAGAAGATATAGAGCGAAATCATGTGTATTTGCATGAGATTAGATCTCTGGAGTGTGGGCCATAACCCATCACGCGGATGCAGATGGGTGGTGGTCTATACTAAGCTGAAGAGTTTGTTTGTTTGAACGCGCTAATCTCAGGAACTACTGGTCCGATTTGAAAAAATCTTTTTGCGTTGGATAGCCCATTAATCCAGGAGGGTTTTAGGATATAACACAATAGGAGCGGCGGAGCATATAAAAACATATAATCGAAATCTACGCGGGTGAAACCGCGCGGTGCAGCTAATAATATGATAAATAAGAATTAATCCCATAGTTTGACCTTCTAGTTTCCAGCAGAGAACCTAGACATTCCTAAACGTCTCGAATGAATGAATATTAAGCAATCCACTCGTCTATTATGAATTTTATCAGACGCTTATTCAGATGGCCACATTAATTTCCTTATTACTAAAACATTATTTACATTTTCCTTAAAAAAAAAAAAAAAAAAAACTAAACAAAAACTAGCATTAAAATGTAGAGTATTTTTTTACATAATCTTGTAATGCAACCTTCGCACGTCGGTTGAATAAAAAAGAAGCAAGGATCAGCATCCGCTGCCGACACATGCGTAGGAGTCTGTCAACAACGTTCTCACAGCTCGCCTTGTTTTAATTGATTACAAGATTATAATTATGTTTATAATAAAAAAAATACGCGGCAATGTTACAAGGAAAGTTATTAACAGAGGCCTCAACATATTTGGCGTATGCTTATAATGCTTCAATGAAGTAATCCCAGTGTGATAAGTTCATAAGCTTTTCATTGAAGTGCCTAGTTTACGATATTATACATAGATAGGCACAGACTACAGAATACCTGCTACGATCCTTGGATACGACCAGCGTCGGACTGGCCATACAGTCGAGGTGGCATTTGCCAGCCGGGCCCCAGCATGTGCGGGCCCCCCACGGGCCTGGGTTGCGGGGCATGCGGCAACCGTGGCACAGGGGGCCCGCGCAGCGTGTCCCCTGTGCTACGGTTGACCGCGTGAATGTCTCGGAAACTGTGTCAATTTTTCTGTACGACGCATAAAAGTGTTTTCATCCCTTTTTTCAAGATGACGGTTGGGGCACAAGGGTTAAGCTTCTATTGACTAAAATACTCGGAAAATTGCCTGAAATTGATGGGAGGTTTATTTTGCTTTTTTTATGTATTACAGTGGTTATTATTATTAATATTAATAATAGTGTTTATTTTGCCGTTTACTTAATAAACTAAAGCAAGAAACCCTACAGGAATCGGTCATGATTTCGAAGGACCGGGACTTTTTTGCTGAGGTAAGGTCGCGGTAAAAACGCGTAAAATTCGTAATTTACGCGGTTTTCTGGATCTAGCTAACACGGCACCAAGCTTACGCGGCTGATTCCTGGAAGAAACGTTCTTCACGTCAGATCCGTGGCTATTATTTTTTTTTTTAATTACAGAAGAAAACTAAAGTTATGTGGCAAAAGAGGGCTGAAAAATATAGTATTTTGTCGATGAGGCACCCTCATAATTATAATAGGAAGTGAAAAAAAAATTGTTTTAATTTGTCTCGAAACGGATCTGACTATGCAAACCATGGATCTGCTGAAGCAAGGTCGTGGAAAAAGTGCGCAAAATTCGCAATTTACGCGGTTTTCTGGATCTAGCTAACACGGCACCAAGCATGCTGGGGCGATAGAGGTTAAAACTCGATGAGTTCGGAACTGCAACATTTATAAATAACAATTAGGAAACGTAACGTATTTATTTACTCTCATCTCATAATTCTGAGAAAAGGAACGCATTAAGCAAGTGAATAATCTTGTGGTTGGGGAATACCCGACGTGCGTTCGCTGCTCTTTGAATCGCATTTCATTGTTTAGTCGGATTTGTATGCCGCCGGTACTCTAGTTCAATTACGTTGTTACAAACGCAACGCAACGCAATTTTAAAACTACAAATAGGTACCTACGGAATATTTTAGAGAACGCTACATCTTTAGAAATCTTATATTATTATAAACAAAAGTCTTGGCTGATTAACTCATTAGTGTCCAGACAGACCATACCCTTAAACGTAGATAGCTCAATTTTTGTAATAAAATGAAATCCCTTTACTCATATTGTAGACGAAAAATGGATATTTATTAAATTTCTGAAACCCCTCAACCGATTTCAATGATATTTTGTGAAAGTGTATAGCTATCAAATATTTATACAATATTTTACCCTCATCATCATCATCAATATTTGAGTTAGACAAAAAATTGGATTCAGTTTCGTATGCAAGTAATTCAGAACAGAGCATAGCAGCGGCATCTCTACCCATACTAATCACGCAAGACACAGCACCACAAGAAACAAATGCATGCTTTTCTAATCCTAAAGACACAATTACTTCAAGTACTTCTAGCGACACTGGATCTAGTGCAAATATTGATAACGTAAATAACGTTGCGTTAAAGCCACTTACGTTAACAGTCGATGATTGCAGTGAAATTCAAAAACTTTCTGAATTTGCTGCGCCAAGAAAAAATGCTACGACTGCTGAGAAATTAAGTTTCTTATCTGTTTACTCTATCCAACCTTCGGGTGATAAAAACAAATTTAAAAACTTAAAACAATATAAAAACTTTCGATGCAAATCGAGTTTACTACCGAAAGTTACCAACAGGAACTTTAATTCGACGAGAATGTGTCTCTTATTCTCTTGAATTACATAAGCTATTTTGTACTGCCTGCGTGTGTTTTGCGTCTGACGCCACGAAAGAAGAAGGAGGAGGAAGAAGTCCATTTATTGATGGCGTTACTCCATCCAAAAAACATATTTATGATCAACTTGTCAAACACGAGGAAAGCCACAGGCATCAGTTAGCCGTAGTCGCCTTGCTTACAGCAAAAAAAAAAAAAAAATGTGGAACAGCATCTCACGCGAAAGAATATGCAAGAGATTTCCAATAGGCGTCTGGTCCTGAAAAGAATAATTGATATAATACTATTTATATCTAAACAAGGCATTATCGGATATCGCAGACGACAACCAGAATCACGGAAACTTTTTAAATTTAGTTGTGCTATTGTCGAAGTATGATCCAGTTCTAAAGGCCCACATGTCCGAGGCAATTACTGAAAGTAAAAAAAGAAAAGACTCAGGAAAAGGTTAAGGGTCGAGGTAAGCTTGTTACCTTTTTATCAAAAACCACTATAAATAAATTAATAAATATATGTGCACGTCAAGTTAAACAAGAAATCGTAAAAGAAATCCAGGCGGCGAAATCTTTTAGCCTTAATTAATGTGGATTCTTGCCAGGATGTTGGCGTTGTTGACCAAGCTGCAATTTGCGTGCGCTATGTTAAGAGTGGGACCCCACAAGAACGGATGCTCAGCATGGTCCCTGTCCGGAAATCAACAGGAGATGATTACAGAGCTCTTGTAAGCAATGAACTAGCCCAGTTAGGCTTAAATTTGCAAGATCTTATTAGCGTGTCATTTGATGGTGCCGGAAATATGGCAGGAAGGTATAATGGTCTTCAAGCAAAACTGAAGGAAGAAGTGCCAAAATTAATTTTCACGCATTGCTATGCACATGTTTTAAACTTAGTGCTGGGAGGCGCTACGTCAAGCTGTACTGAAGCCAAGAATTTGTTTGGGCTCTTGGAGTCTACCAGTGTATTTATTCATGAATCATTTAAGCGCACATCTCTATGGGTGGAGAAAATTTCAGAATTAACAGCTGTACAAGACAAATTGAGACGATTACAGAATATCGGAAAAACAAGATGGTTAGCTAAAGATAAAGCCTTGACTACTGTTATGGAGAAAACTCGATATGTGGCGTTGATAAAAACTTTAAGTGCCATATCATCGAGCACGGAGTTCGAGCCAAAGGTTTCGTTCCAAGCAAAGGCTTTGATGGATTATTTTTTGAAATTCGAAACATTCCTAACAGCCTTCACGTTCAAAAAAATGTTTGACCTATCAACCCCAGTAAGCCAATATCTCCAAACCCCTACATTGGATTATCTTAAAGCTTGGGGATTCATCAAATGTATATATATGGATTTACGAAGATATTTAGATACTTTTGATGATGTTTTCAAAGCTGCAAGTTTATTTGCATCCGATGTTCAAGACTTGATGCACGCTGAAAACATTGATCTCGACATACAAACCACATTACCGTTACGAAGAATTTCTAAAAAACCGAAGAAACATGACCAGTTATGTGAAGATGAAGTAACATTATTGGCTACAGACCCAAAGAGATTTTATTCTATTTCTGTCTACAAAGTCATTATTAATACAGCTTTAGTTAAAATAAACGAAAAATTCATCTGCAATGAAGATTTAATGAAAGATGCCGCTTGTTTGGACCCGAAAAACTTCAATAGAATCAAAGAAAATGGGATTCCTAATGACGCACTGAAGTCTATCGCATCAATTGCAAATGTTGACCGAGAGTTGCTGTCAAAAGAACTGGAATCTTTTGCAAATAATTTTAAGGAACTGTCTAAAACTCTTTGGGATGAGCACATTTCTTCTAGGCAGCATAAGCAAGATTCAGATTCACAAAGCGACGAAGAAAACGACGAAGATATTTTAGACTTAGACCAGGCAGCAAAGGAAGCCATGTGTTTTTCCGGAAGTGGTTTGGACGTCTGTCAACGTTGCATACCATGTGCATGTAAACTTTTATCACAGTATAACATGCATATCAGCACCTACACCACCTTATATGTTGCATATTGTGTAATTCTCACAATTTCATACACGCAAGTGACTTGTGAGAGACGATTTTCAGCATTAAAGCGCATTAAAACGAGACTTCGTTCTCTACTGGGGCAAGAACTGTTAGATTCGTTAATTATAATAAATACAGAATCGGATCTAATTAAGGATGACGAAGACAGCAGCTTTTACGATCGAGTCATTAACTGCTTAGCTGAAAGTTCTCCTCTTTTAAAGAAAATGTTGATTGGCTAGCTTTATATTATTATCTGTTATTACTGTTATTAGTACCTAAATACCTACTTATTATTTTCCTTTATTTTAGTATTGTAATAATTTTTTTTTATAGTTTGTTTATCTAAATTTGTGTATCTCTGTATTTTTCGATAGTATCCCATCACCATGATCTAGTCTCGGGCCTCGGGATTGCGATCAGCCACCCGGGCCCTTCCGGTCCAGTCCGACCCTGATCGACACTATATATGAAGATTCTGGCGTATCTAATCTGATGTAAAGCTGGATAAATTGATCACTTCTACCAAGATGAAAATGAAAAACACGTGGAAGCCGCCTTTAAAAAATATGACTGTACTAGCTTTCCGCCCGCGGCTTCGCCCGCGTGGAGTTCGGTTATATCGCGCTTTTTAGATTTCCCTCGGGAACATCAAATTTTTCCGGGATAAAAGGTAGCCTATGTTCTTTCTCAGGGTCTAAAGATTGTCTGTGCCAAATTTC
Source organism: Sesamia nonagrioides (assembly GCA_017933935.1). Taxonomy (NCBI): domain Eukaryota; kingdom Metazoa; phylum Arthropoda; class Insecta; order Lepidoptera; family Noctuidae; genus Sesamia; species Sesamia nonagrioides. Next base: position 482,471 of record JADWQK010000731.1, on the reverse strand, counting down.
ATCAAAATCGGTTGAGAGGTTTAAGCGGGAAAGCGTAACAGACAGACAGACAGACAGACAGACAGACAGACAGACAGAGTTACTTTCGCATTTATAATATTAGTATGGATTCAGTTAACGTTTATTCAAGCCCTTGTTTATTCATATTGAAACTTCGGAATTGTATTGTTGTCGGTTTACAGTTACACCACTGAAATACCAACTGAACGTAAACAGTAAACAATACTAGCAGTGTTGTGAAATACCGTCCTAATATAGTACTTTACGAGTACAAATATAACTCCTGTATGTACTTAAACAAAAACTTTGTAATAATATAATGCGACGAGTTAACATAATGTGATATTTTCCGGCTAATTAATTATTAATATAATAAAGTAATTATTATCATAGTTACGTTTGAAAAACTTGACGATTGAACTTAACGGATCTCGCTAAGGTAACGTACAAGTTTACCTTAATGACCGATCTTAACGTCATTATCATTAGAAATGTGTATTGGAAGTCTATGTTGATCAAGCGTTTTACACACTATTCCGTGAGAATTCTACGGATTATGTTTTTGCATTCAAGCATAAAGCGTTAGAAACGCAAGTGAAAAGTTAAATACAGATATATTCAGATAAAATTCGTTATCCTATGATTCAGGCTTGCGATTGGGAATTTCGTGTTTGATATTTGATTTTATAAGTTGTAAGCAGTCGTCGTTGTAAACACTCGTCGGGGATATATCAACCTCATTAATGCTACGGGCGTTCATCTTCTACGGGTTGTCAATGAATGCCAATCCGTAGAAGATGGACGCTCGTAAATAAATCTTGGTGAAGACGTTTTCCATTCCGTGTAAAAGATTTATCGCCCACTTTATATCGTTATCCAAGCACATAGAGGTATGATCACAATTACTGTGTCACTAATTGTGCGAGATGGCACATTAACGCGAAACTTTGTAAGTAAATTCTAAACATTCTATCACATGCTTATAACTGTTATAGCATACTTATTATCGTTTTCATAGTTTATGTAACATACCACTGTGATAGTAATGTATGTATTGCGTAAAAATACCGTGCGGTCGCTACCTATCGTGTCGAACTCGATCAGAACAACTGTTAATTGATCAGTGAGCAGTGCTCCTTGTAAAAGTATTGTAATGTCTACTTCCTGACGTGTGTGATGCAATTAACAGCAATTGTGACGATTTGTTCCGACTCGTTCTTCGAGTCTTCTCGAAACTACGAATATAACGAGTATCCATAACAACTACGAAACATCTGAGCATCATCCACATAAGTCATGCTTATCGACCATTGTTCGATATCCATACTAATATTATAAATGCGAAAGTAACTCTGTCTGTCTGTCTGTTACGCTTCCCGCTTAAACCTTTCAATCGATTTTGATGAAATTTGGTACAGACAATCTTTAGACCCTGAGAAAGAACATAGGCTACCTTTTATCCCGGAAAAAATTGATATTCCCGAGGGAAATCTAAAAAGCGCAATATAACCGAACTCCACGCGGGCGAAGCCGCGGGCGGAAAGCTAGTTTATTAATAAATGTTAGATGATCTGAATTCAATCACTGTTTCACTTCGCTGATGTCAATCACTTTTTCATATACTGAAATGTAACAAAACAACTTACAATACACTACAATCAAATTTGGCAAAACCATTTTAAACGTTATCTGAAAAACATCAGGGGACAAAATAGCATGCGTGATTTTGATAAATGTAGCACTTAATGCCTTTTAGTCTTATTGGTTAGATACGCAAGTTTCTATCGAGTCATATACGCAGGTAATCGGAGATGTGATCACGCGAGGGGAAATTACTGGTGATGTGGATGTGTCTACTTTCTGATGTGATAGATAAATGCTAAATGAGTTGTCACAGTTACAACTGATTCGCCACTGTATTGGAGTTATTGCCATTTTATCTGCAAAAACCGTACTTACTGCTTATAGGTTCTTCGTTGAAAACCCACGGTTGATGGCACGTTGCACGCAAGTCTTTGAGGTGTTTGCAGCAAATGCCCACTTAATATAGCAAGGTAATAAATATTATAATGACGGCATAAAAGTGAAAACTATGCAAATTAATGGCTTAATTAATTGCAGATTATACTCAGACTTTTATATAATCAGCGAAGGATTTAAACAATTGACGATTGTATGAAACATAACTTAAGTTTTAGATTCAATTATGTTTTTCAATTTACTTGCTTGCACACTTCTGAAAACCTTGGATTTAATTGTAATTGTCAGATAACCTAGTCTAAAGATGAACAATAATGAGTTTTTTTTTACAAACTATTAGAATAACAGATTGCATTACAAGATAACGGATTCATTCTATTGTTTCAACTGATCCCGACAGTTTTTTTTTTTTAGCAAATTATGTTTTTCTGCAATGTAGAGCAGCTATTTTTTGACTCTGACCGAATTATAACTATCAAATATTTTACATTGGTACTTGATTATTATGTGCTTAGCTCTATTATACTATTTCCTTACATAACATGATAAACAGAAGCCGTGACAACGACGAATTATCACTAGAAACTAACCGTAGTGAATTGTAGCAGTAACTGTAATAAGATTAGTTATACAACATACGTTCCGTCTTATACTTGTAAAGATAGAAATGTGTCTCGTTTTGCATATGAAAGTATCGATATAAACATCGAAGCTTAGAAAACATAAGATCACGCCTTATTTCCCCGAAGGAAGGCAGGCGACTGGTACAGTTGTGTACTTATTAATAAAAAAATAAGCCGGGGCAATCCTAACTGCTGCTGAATGTAACCGCTGTCAAATGAAAAATTTAAAACAATGCTAACTTTTTCTGTGCCATTTGTCAAATTTACAGCTAAATAATTGGATTTACTTATAATTTATTTAGTTTTAATTATTATGTCTGACGAAATGTATTACTCAATACATTGATTTTACTTCAATTGAAGTTAAAACTTTAGCGCGATATAACACGAAATGTTATCGATACTAAACCAAAACTACAAATAAGAATTTAATTTCTACTGTTTTATTTAGTGCGCCCCCCTGTAAAGCTAAGAGTCATAGAATAAAGAGAAGAGTGATAGTTTTAGTAAAACAAACATAATTGGCAGTGAAAGTTACACAGCATTGGGGTTATTTTGATATTTGCTGTTTTACGAATGTAATTTTGTATCTACCTTTTTGGAAAAGTAAGCGTACCTTCATATATAAACAGCGTTGTAGGTAGGTATGTAAACAGAAACGCGCTATATTAAAATCACTTAATAACAATAAAATCAAAACCAATAAGAATAAAATTTAAAAGGTAAACAAGGTTTCATTTGCGGTAAACTGTAATTCAGGAAGTCTTATTTAATGATTTTAATTCTATAAATTGCAATTTCCTTATTTAAATGTAAAATAACAACTTAAATGATGTTTATTGGCTCTGAATAGTTGAATTACTTGTCATTAATACGGTGATTTAGGGTGACACTTTTTGTAAGAAGTTTTTATTCAGCATTTACGTTTTTGTACAGACAACTTACAGCACATCGAGCTACTACAATCTGTCTGGATTTCTTTATTAGATTTTCAACTTTATCCCTAAAGTTGATTGGGAATATTTTGGCAGTTTGGGATAAGTTTCTTGTAGCAATTTGTATATCGGAGCATCGAGAGGGCCTAGCCACAATAAATAGTGTGATTTATTAAAGCCCGGAAGTTTAAATTCTGAACTATAAGATCGTAATATAAAATGATCGAAATGACCACCATTACTTGTTCTGAACACAGCTGAATTCATTTTGAAACATCGATATAAATAACATGAAATTAAGGTATTGGAATCATAATTTTTTTTTTTATTGAGTTATTAGTAGTTTTCCTCTATGGTTTGTACTTTAAATGTTACCCATACCGACTAGAACACAAAGTGTAGCAACTTAATTGCGTAACAAGCTTTCAATCTCAATCTGAATTAGTTTGAAGGATATAGCTAATTCACTGCGTCATATGTTTGAAAAGTGTGTCTGCTCAGCAACATGAATAACGCAATGAATGTTGTTGAAATGTCAAAATGAAAACCCATTGCTACTGATAGTAATTATTTACTCCGCAGGATAAAAAAAATAACGTTAGGTTCATCTTCATGTTCTAAGTATAACCTAATCGTATAGCTACGTAACGTAACGTAACTCTTGAAACGTTTATCTCAAGTTTCGGTAAAAGTGAAACGAAGCCCATGCCGTTTCTGTATCGATCTATGACGCAACAATATCTCTTGATCTGAAGCCTTATCATAATCAGCGGCACTCATGCGCAACTTGTCAAACCACAATTTCCCCACCAAAGTGAAACTTATGTCTTTAGTCTTTAGCGAAAGTCGACTCGATACGTTATTAACATTGTGGAAACATTTTCCCTTCCATTATAATTATATAAAATACACATTAATGGCGTGTGAGACGCAATCGTTGGAGGTCGTTGTGCTAACACGTAATAAGATTAGGTATCAGTGATAGATGTTATTGTTAAAAGCCTTGAACCGAAATAAATTGGTGCCTAATTAAAAAAGCTTTGTGTTGGTAGTAATAACATGAAATGGAGCTAACTATGTACGCCGTATGTACCTGAAAACTAGTCTTAATATTAACTTTTCTAGCCATTTATTGTTTATAGGTCTATGTATAATTGTTACAATGTCCAACGGATACACTGTGTAACGATACTACCTATACATAAATATGATTAAATAAAAACAAAAACACAATTATTCGTACAGAAATGACACGTAATATTTACTCAATTTCAACACGAAAATAATTATGAATCGTTTGGACAATCATGCGATTTATAATTAGTATAATTGTTATCTATAATCTTAAGTGCTGACTTAAGATTATATGTCGCTATTATTTGTCGCTATTATTTGTCGCTGGACAAAGCTTCTTTTATTCTTCTTTTCTTTAAAGTGAATACTACATCAACTCTTCAATGGCCCCTGTGGTTAGATACCATAATTTTGCCAATAACACGTGTAATAAATTATAGAAATTCTTTAAACTATTATTTCACAATAATGGCGGATATCGCCAATGACAGTTCCAGCGACAAAGCTACTATGTAGAATGTATATGTGCTATCAATCTATTTTTTTCGCCAAACACACAGAATAATAATCAATAACTAAATATGTGCATAGTGCATAATGCTAGCTAAACAGATAGCAGGATACCATTATCAACGTAGTAATCGACATTATACATAAGCTATCTTTCCCAGCTAGCTGGTGAAAGCAAACACTTGGATAAGATTGTTTCCAATTAAAATGAGATCACGTTCATAATTAATTTTATTGCCTCTATTTAGATGTCTGCCTGATAACTATCTTAACTGAATCTTGAATTGAACGCGCACTTCATTTATATTTCTATTGGCAAGCTGACTGGAAGAATACTATTGCACTAAGGAATCTTTATTTTGTGCCACTAGGAGTTTCAGCTTGAATTTCGTCGAATACTTTAACCTATATATGGTGATTGGCATTGGGACTCTGGAATACTAATCAATATGCTTGTCCAGTCCAAAAAGTGTTTTTTAATAATTATAAACTAGCGCTTGACTGCAATCACAGAAATCGTAATATTACGATTTCTGTGACTGCAATCCTGCCTGATGGTAAGCAGTGATGCAATCGTTTATGGTAAAGCACGCTAGTTTATTAAGTCCATTCACTTAAAAAAACTTAGAGAATAGGAAGGAAGACGGCAGTTGAGCGAGGTGGCAACGATGCTGCGTCAGAGGGAGATTGATGTGGAGACCCTCCACGACCAAACTCCCGACACAACAACATTTGACGCATCGTACCCGGCACACATGGCAACACAACTGCTCAGACCCGTCCTCCGTACGGCTTCAACAGACATCATGCCGGAACACGATACATATACCCATTGACTTCAACAAATAGTCAATTTCCATTGTCTTTTAACTACTACATAGTTCACTTTTGTCGCCGCGAAAATCGCTAGCTTAGCAAATAAAACCCTTTCCATTACTGTTGGGGGAATCCGACGCAATTCATTAGGTAGTCACATTGTTTGCCACCCCTGGAGGGGTCCGGGAGGGTGAAAGTTAAATCCTGTAAGGGGACGCACATGAATCCATTTGTGCAGTCGATATGCTTAGATGAGCATCAGCTGCAGTAGGTGCAGCTCGTAATTGGTACATTATACATAATTATATGTATAGATATTTACGAGTTAGGGTCTTTATGCCGCTTTGGCAAGATTAAGGTGTTTTTGTTGTAATAGTTTTAATAACACACAAATGATCTTATCTTAAGCAGTTTTCATGTTTTAAGAAGCCCTAGAAGAAGAAGAAGTATTTAAAATCTGTATGTACAATGTTTCCCACGAACAAGTCTGTAGAAATACTTCACTTATCACGTTTTTGCGTGCGATACCTTTTTTAAATGTTATATGTTATCAAAGAGGTTAGGTCGGGTTATGAGAGCAATATTTATTAATCAATTTAAATTAGCGCAGTTCAAGTCCGAGCTCTAATCGTGCTAAACCATCGCTAAATAGCAACAGATAACGATGCCAAGGTCTCAGTCATAGAATAAAGCTTTATTCTATGTCTCAGTCGCCAGACCAAGAATTCAATGCCGATAGTTTGTATGTCTTCTCCACACAATAAACTTTTCCATATAAGGACAGGTGTATTTGTACAAGTGATCTGAGCTTACTTTGAAACATAAGTGCCATTGCTTGTTGAAACCAAAGATTTAAATCTCTAGATTCCTCCGGTCTAATCAAAAGAGAGTTACGACTTGACTTGGTTATTATGGCGTTGTTTTTACGCTTCTCACTTCTCAATATGGACACTTTTTCGCGTGACAAATAAGGCTAGGACAAATCTAGCGGTTTAAATCCTTGGTTGCCACTGAGAAAGGCGTGGACGGTTACTGATGTGATGTGGCCTATACAAGTTGTAGATAGCGAGGTCTCTTGGTCCTTGTCTCGAGATAAACATTTAGTGGTTGTTGAATAGCTTTGCAGAACAAAAGAGGCTTCAGTTTTATGTCCTTGTTGTATACAATCAAGTCCATTGATCATTTTGCTACGTAAAACACCCACGGTTTAATAAGATCTTATTATTTTTTTACCGGTTTGATCAATTTTTGCCTTGACGTTTGATGTTGTTTGTGGTCTGTTTCGTGATGTGTTCTGTTAACTTACTTTCTATGAAAATAATTTCATATAAAGGTATGTTAAAATCTCCTGACTGCGTGGAACATCACCGTAATTGCGTAACATACTATTATTATTAATTTGAATAATTTTGAAGCATATAGTAATCCATTACTCCATATGTTCAAAAAATATGTCTGCTCATCAACATAAATAACGCAATGAGTGTTGTTTAACTGTCAAAATGAAATCCATTGCTACTGATAGTGTGTTACGCAGTTACCCTGCAGGCTCCAATGTAGAAAAATAATTTTTATACTACATAGGACCAGTTTTGATCTGCAAAATTTTACATTGCAGTTTCTTGCATACTCTATGGATGTAGAAGTCAATATATCAATATTCCTCATGTCTTCTTATCTACTGTAATGGTTTCTAATGTATCTAGTTGCATCGTAAGTCTTGACCGCAGCGGCAATATACTAAACGTGATTGACATATAGATAACAGTGCTTGCGTGAATGACTTGATCGTGAATATGTTATCACTTGAATTATTTACTTAATGGTTATACATATACCTTTACACATTCAACTACCCGGCCACCCGGTAGGACCAACGTTTTTCTGTATAGGCTTTTAAATTTGCGGGGTTATTTCGTAATACCTACATTCATCAGCATTATCTCAGCGTTAATCCCAGTCGCATCCGAAACTTTTCTGCTTTTGGAGTCTGGGGTCCGCTTTGCCAGTCTAACTGCTGATTTTGGCTAACCTTCGATATTTTCCGTGAAGCGACTGCCGTCTGACCTCCGTAATACCTACATTATCAGTATCAATGGCTTTCAATTTGTCAGTTAAACAACATTCATTACCTTATGGATTAGCAATATCCATCAAAATGATTTAGAATGTGATTGGAAGTGTATTACGTTATTAGGGTGTTGGATAGCTCTCTCAACCAACTTAAACGAATATTTAATAAGTTAATTAATGCCATATTTTAGAGAAATAAAAACTTTCACATTTTGCGAAGCAAAGATTTTATAGTCATCTTGGATAGCTGACGCCTTGATGTCAAAAAAAAAAAATATTATGGATATAATTATTCTACCTGAATACTAATTGTGATATGAAAATTATTTTTACGATTGTCATTCCAGTAGTTCCTATAGTACCACCGTTCTTCTCTTCCTACCGAGTTACAAGACAAACACAAGACAAAAGCTCTCGCTATGGTGAAAGGATCTGCAAGTCAGCATAGTTAGTAAAAGGGGTTATCAACCCCTTATTACATGGGGTGTACCTACAGGATGTAGTATCTTCACTGGCGGTGCATTTTTAAAACCAGCGCTACTGCTATGTTCTCGTTTACCAAATAACATAAAAAGTTCAAGCCTCCGAAGACTTGAGTCAGATTCACAAAAGATATAGTATTTATATATCTCATAAATAAATACGTATATTTCATATACAGATGAATTTTCAAAGATATCACAAAGTTTTAAGAAGAAATGATTCAAATACATAGCTGACTTACAGTATAAGTGTTGTTGTAATTATGATCTATTTATAAATAACTATAATATCCACATTTGGCTCTTAGCATGTGTTTAGCTAACAGGGGCCCTCGTCTGCTATTTTTATAAATTTGTCATTCCAACACGATTCCATTGTCATTGTGCTTAAAAGTGCATAATCTGATAAATTCATAATGATCGCTCAATCATCTCAGTCGACTCGTAATGGAATGGTGACAGAATGACATTTCCGTATTGCGATTATTATAAAACTCTAATGATTTTTTAAAAACTATTACATAATTTAAATTTTTATTAAAATGGAGTGGAGTGTTAGTGATTGACCATTGGAAAGTCATATTATAACGTCATTGTTACTAGATTACGAAACTTGTTAAAATCAATCATTATTTTATCACTGATCGACCGTTCTGACATTATTGTAACAGCAGAGTAGGGTCCCAGATCGTCGGTATGAGAGACACGCAAACTACAGCCGAGTTATTATTGTTTTATTTTATTTTAAGCATCATACAGGAAACAGACAACAAAGAAACATTAGAATTCATCTCTTCGGATCTATGTTAACATTCTTGAATGGCTTTATTCTTTAGCCTTCTTCTGGATCTCTCGACTTCTCAACTTTTTCTAGAAAGAAAACAAAGGTCTACAACTACCACTTTCGGTGTTATTGCTATGAAATGTAGGATATATTTATGTACCGCCATTTCAAGTCAACAATCTATTTGAATATGGAACATCACAATCGTGACACATATTACACCCAGCACAAAGTTGGATGCTCAATGAAATGACCAAATGCAATGCAGTTTCAACTACTGTCATAGTTGCGTGCCAGATAAGATACTCTTGCTTTCCGGGTCGTCACATAAAGATAAAACTGACCGTTAATTTAATTTACATAAATTAATGTCAACAGTTGGTATCCATATTTGTTTTTGATTTTACTGGTGGTAGCCGAGGTCGGATGGTGTCTACTGTCTACTCATATTAATCACAACTCTATGGGCGTGACATGTGATGTCATAATCAGAAACTGCGCGCTGTGTTTTACAAAAAACCTTAATCAATATTACTATCGGAGAATCTTAAGGACTTCTTGTGAGTTGTCTCTGCATGGACCTAAACCTTAGTGCCGCTATGCCGACGTAACATCGAACATTGATAGGAGGTATTACCATAGAATAAAGAGGGGAAGTAGGTTATCTGCGACCCAATCCGCGATTTAATTGCCTACTGTCTTAGGGTTGACGACTGTCCGCGCTTCGTCGGTTACGGTTGTCGCCCAAACCGCTAACAAATATTTATAGACTAAGAGCTTATGTTTAAATTATTTGCTTAGTATTTAGTTTACATATACTAGTCAGTTTTTTTTTTGTAATTTTTATTTTTAGTTTTGTACACATAAAGAACCATATTTATTTTTATTTTTAATTAATACAAATATAAATAATACAAACATAACATCTATTGAATCACACATTTAATACAAAATTACAAATTAGCTACAGAAAAATACCTACTTTCTTCGGTTTCGACTATTACGAAACGCGTTGTTATTAAACTTTAATGTGTAATATATCCGTATCCTTGTAAATAACTTTTAGAAATATAATTTGAAAAATATAAGTCTTTTATTTGTTCATAAATAGACATACCAACTTTGCAGTTTATGTGATCATTTTTTAAAAGCTAATGTGCCGAAAAGCCGTGACGCGCGAACCTCGTTCCGTGCTAGCCGCGACTAGCGCAGTCATAGGCACTCTAATATTGTGTTTAGGTGTGCGTGCGGCGACGCATAGATACTATGGCGCACACATACAAGCCGCGCGCGGTCCGTTTGTATGAAGATAACGTACTTCCCTCTCTTTATTCTATGGTATTACACTTAGAGCAGTGCCTATTTTATGAGGTACTGTGTGCAAGCAAGATGGATATAAAGTCTTAGTGTAGGCGGCATATGAATTGTTTTTTTTTTACAATACTTGTAAACCGTACAAAGGCATAAAAACAGACAGAAAATAGACGAAATTAATCAAGTCAATTGAACTTTTGAAAACAACTACATAGTTCAGTACAGTATCTGAATAGCTGTTGAAATATGCTAGCGCACCAACGCTCAACGGTGGTAAACTATATGTATAATTATGTAGGTACTGCAGAGTCTGTGTAACTGTCGAAAATAAAGCGTTAAATCATTTCTTCTGTTCATAATGTGAGTTTGGCGAGGTGCCAGCATCCGCTCAGCAAGGATGTTCAAGTCGGGATGTTATGAACAGCGTTTGCAACTTGACGTCATGTGCGAATCCCCTCTTTATACCCCAAGATGGCGATCGAAAATTACCTTTTTGCTTTTGTAATTAAATCCTCCTTAGTCTAAGAATTGCTGGTCTACTGGGGGTAAGCAAAAACTTCAGAACGACACCTGCTACGGTCTTACATACCAAATCCAAACCTTTTAAAATTTGATGATATCTCTGATCATATTATAGTTTTGTCTTCAAAATAACAATAGACAATTTTATTATGAACTTGGTCTACGGCTTGTTCCGGCGACTAACTATAAATGGCTAATATTAATAGCCAATAAAAAATGTTTTTAGTTAAACGTGTATTTTTAGTGTGAAGTCTACATCGTAGCACACTGTAGGTGGTCGTCTCCATATTTTTAGATAAATTTAGGATCGGTTGATAACTGTATGTAGAAAATAGGATACAAGGCATATAGGTCATGCCTACATCGTTCGTGGTCGTTCAGTGATATTCGCCCATAAAATGAAAAAAACCGCGAGCATAAAGTATTAACCCTGAAGTTTCAATGTCAAATGCGTTAATTTTTACTACATTGTCCAGTTACATTAAGATATGTTCACACTGACAACAAAATTGACGAATTTTCATGAAGCAAAATGAAATATACTTATATTAACTTTGACGCCGGTTTCCTTAGAAACATCACAAGTCGTGAACTTGTGATGTTTCAAAGGAGACCGGCTTACCCTTATCAGTAGGGTCATTCCTGTATACAATAAGTGGGATCTAAGGCGCCATTCGTTTGATTAGTCACGGTAATTAGTTAGATTCCAAGAATAGACAAAGGAACAGCTTGGGATTAATTTATTTAATTATCATGTAGATTATCTATCACTTTAAGATTTCGTAGGTACTTCAGTTAACATTTGCCCATCAATAACGGTTATGACCACAGGAACGGCAAATACAATTTACCTATAAATGTAATTAATTGAGCAAGAATGTAGTAAACTGTAATTGTGTAGTTCCTGTGTCTATTTTCAATGATAGTATCAAATGTTAGAGTAACCCGTATTCTTTTGATTACGGCCTTATTTCTATTTAACGGCTATGGCAGAGTAAACAATGACGTCGGCGCGGCGCCATCTGTCGGTGATTTGCACGAACATCTGATGACTAATACAAGGTTATTGCAGCCAGGGGATATGACGCTGATAGTGGTAATTACATGCATTAGCAACGATAACTCTGACAGGTAATATTACCAGCTACTCTGCCAACAATTAATGTGGGATTTGATTTATTATATCCCCTGTCAAATCTTATGGTGCTATTTGTAAGCCCTCCTTCATGGTAAGGAGATATGCTCCTAATTAAGGGTTTTAAAGCAGGTAGGTGGCTGCCGGTAGAAATCACCACCCACCAGACCAAGTCTTGCCGCCCAGCGATTCGTCGTGTTCTGGCATGATGTCCGGTGAAGCCGTACGGAGGACGGGTCTGAGCAGTGGTGTTGCGATGTGTGCCGGGTACGATGCACCAAATGTTGTTGTGTCGGGAGTTTGATCGTGGAGGTCTCCAGATCAATCTCAGTCCGGCGCAACATCGTTGGTCATGTTGTTAGGTTTTGCATCACCTCGTTCAACTGCCGCCCTCCTTCCTATTCACTAAGTTTTTTGAGTTAAAAAAAAGTATATCTAACCAGATTTTTTGTGGTTAAAATATTCCTTAAAAACTAACAAGGACAGACAACTGACAGAGTAAAGAAGTTTCTCAATTCTATTATTTACAAATATGCAGTGTAATATTTCTTTATAGTTCCCCTTAGGAATAGTGTCAGTCGTCAAACATTAAATCTTTATGGTCCTGGCGTTATTATTCAAATATATCCTTGGAGGTTTATTGGCTAGTTGTAAATACGTTCCTACAAATACTACGGATGTCAAAGACGACGTAGTCATAGTCTTAGTAATCATTGTTTAGATGTTTACAAACATTAAAAGTTATTTAATTGTTCGTACCAATAGTGAGAGTCAACAGAGAGACATCATCACGTTGTTTCTAGTTTCAAATGTATGTAAGGTAATTAATGATTGAAATATCTAACGGTACTTTATCTATATATATATAAATGAATTGCTGTTCGTTAGTCTCGCTAAAACTCGAGAACGGCTGAACGGATTTATCTTATCTTGGTCTTGAATTATTCGTGGAGGTCTAGGGAAGGTTTAAAAGGTGAGAAAAATTCGAATAACTGCCGGGAAAATCCTCAAAACAGCATTTTTCTATTTCCCATACAAACGTTTTCTAAATAAAATGGAGAGTCAATTTGTAATTTATTACCGCTGCATAAAGTTTAAATTCGCGTGCGCGTTAGAGGATCTAATATCGCGTTCTGAAACTCAACAAAAGTGAAAGTGAATCGCGAACGCGACAAAATTGCATAGAAAGTACCAGGGTCGCACAAAAGTGTAGAAGTCGAAACAATGAAGCTCATTCATCATTATTAATCTAATATTACATGGATGAAGTTTTATTTTGCCTACTTTGAGGAGTTGCAAGGTACCAGGGTCGCACAAAAGTGTAGAAGTCGAAACAATGAAGCTCATTCATCATTATTAATCTAATATTACATGGATGAAGTTTTATTTTGCCTACTTTGAGGAGTTGCAAGGTACCAGGGTCGCACAAAAGTGTAGAAGTCGAAACAATGAAGCTCATTCATCATTATTAATCTGTCTAATATTACATGGATGAAGTTTTATTTTGCCTACTTTGAGGAGTTGCAAGGTACCAGGATTGCACAAAAGTGTAGAAGTCGAAACAATGAAGCTCATTCATCATTATTAATCTAATATTACATGGATGAAGTTTTATTTTGCCTACTTTGAGGAGTTGCAAGGTACCAGGGTCGCACAAAAGTGTAGATGTGATCATAATTATCTATCTAATATTACATGGATGAAGTTTTATTTTGCCTACTTTGAGGAATTGCAAGGTGGGTCGCATAAAAGTGTAGAAGTCGAAACAATGAAGCTCATTCATCATTATTATCTATCTAATATTTATTACATGGATGAAGTTTTATTTTGCCTACTTTGAGGAGTTGCAGGGTACCAGTGTCGCATAAAAGTGTAGAAGTCGAAACAATGAAGCTCATTCATCATTATTATCTATCTAATATTACATGGATGAAGTTTTATTTTTCTTTATATATATAATTCTGCTGTACGTGTGTATGTCATTGAACTCCTCCTAAACGGCTTGACCAATTTAAATGAATTTTTCTGTATGCGTTTGAGTGGTGCCGTGGATGGTTTAGATTCACAAATCAGCCCGGCTGATGGCGCCGATTGCTTGAAAAAGCATGTGATCTCGGTAACGTTATTTCTACTTCTCAAACAATTTTGAGCTACCCTGGTACCTAGCACCTCCACAAAGTAGGCAAAATAAAACTTCTTCCATGTATTATTATTATCTATAATTATTATACAACATATTTTTCAAGAATGGCTGAACCGATTTTGTTGAAAATTGGTAGGAAGAGGTAGCTAAGAACTGGGAGAAGGACATAGGATACTTTTAATCCCGTTCCCGTGGGAATGAATGAGCTTCATTGTTTCGACTTCTACAGTTTTGTGCTACCCTGGTACCTTGCACTTCCTCAAAGTAGAGAAAATGAAATTTCTTCTATCTATTTATTGTGATTTAATGATGAAATGTTACAAGCCGATTACAAGGTGAAGGAAAACATCTTAAGGAAACCTGGACCATAAGTCTGAAATCGCCAACCCGCATTGAGCAAGCGTGGTGATTACGCTCACTTCTTCTCCTTATGAGAGGACAACTATGCCCAGCAGGGGGACGATAATAAAGGTTGATGATGATGATGAGTTTCATTGTTTCGACTTCTCCCTACACTTTTGTGCTACCCTAATTATCCTAATTTAAAAAGTAAAAAATAAGATCATGTTATATTGTTGCCTTTAAGGCGGAACAAAGTTCGCCTGGTCAGCTAGTTACTAAAATAAAAATGTGACGGCATATAAACAAAGTTCCTCTCAATCAAAGTTCCCCTCTTCCCGCGTCTGTCTGGACGCGATAAACCAAAAATACCAAACGGATTTTCCTACGGTTTTCGCAAATGAGTGTGATTCATAAGGAAAGTTTAGGTTATGGTTTTGTATAAAATGACTGTAATATGACGATGATTATTGAATATGTCGGAGACAACTGACTGGGGGCTTAACTGGTGTGAGCCGCGCAGTGGCGGCGTAGCATAGGTTGGCACCCGGGGCGACTTTCTATAGAGCACCCTCAAAATAAAACGTCAAATATGAAACGTGTTTACGTGACTTTATTTTGCTAAAACACTCAATGGCATTATTACCGGAACTCCCTCCGAACCTTGGATTTATTCCCCCGATAACGTCTGAGGAAGTCCAAACTGCTTTTCGTCGCATGGCGAATCGGTAAGCTGTCGGAGCTGACGGAGTCCTCATTGAGGCCTGGAAGGCGATGGGTCCCCGCGGTGTGGGCATGTTAACGAACTTCCTGAACCGCGTGCGCAAAATCCCGAACCAATGGAAGCTGAGTATTATCACTCCAGTCAAGGCAAGGGCTCGGTACAGGAGTGTGGTAATTACCGCGGTATTAAGGTCATGTCCCACACCATGAAGATCTTTGAGAGGATTTTAGACTTCCGGATCCGGCAGGAGTGTGCTGTCCTGACGTGCCAATGTGGGTTCCGTCCAGGGTACGGAACCATGGACCCTAACTTCGCCCTAAGGATCACCATGGAGAAATACAGATCGAAGAACACGCCTCTGCATGACCCTGGCACTGAGGTCCAAAGGGTGAGAGGCTGATTGGTGACCCTGATTTAACTCGAGATGGTCTCCAAAGCCTAGAGGACAGGCGTAGAGTAGCCAGCCTTTCGGTGTTCGGCATTATGCATTTTGGGGAGTGTGCGAGGGAATTGCATGATTTAATTCCCCCATCTCCGTTCCACCATCGGACGACCCGTCGTACGGCGAGTTTCCACCCTTAGGTTGTCAACACCACTACGATCCGGACGAAGCGTTTCGCCTCTTCCTTTATACCGCGTACATCAAGGGACTGAAACAATTTGCCAGCGGCGGTGTTTCCGTCGGATTACAATTTGAGTGTCTTCAAAGCTAGAGTGAATGGGCTCTTAATAAACTAGTGCGCTTTACCATCAACGATTGCGTCATTGCTTACCATCAGGCGGAATTGTGGTCAAGCGCTAGTTTATAATACATATAAGAAGCCTATGTTGACAGCCTCCGTGGCGTAGCGGTAGCGGACGCAGCCGCTGCGCAAGGTGGCGCGGGTTCGATCCCCGCACAGTGCAAGTATTTGTATGCATGAATATGAATATTTGTACTGGTCTGGTCGTGCCTCGGAAAGCACGTTAAGCCGTTGGTCCCGGTTGCCCTACGAACATCTAGTGGCAGTCGTTACGGGTTGTTGGAGCCCTCAAAAGTCCTACAATTACTCTAACTGCAATGCTTCGATGTCGCCTTCGGCTTGTGGAGGTCAGACGGCAGTCGCTTCATGGAAAATGTCGAAGTTTAGCCATATCACCAGTTGGACTGGTAAAGCGAACCCCAGACTCCAAAGCTTGAAAAGGCTTCGGATGCGACTGGGATTAACACTGGGATGATGATGATAAGAAGCCTATGTTGACATAATTCGAGACGGGTACCTCAATTCCGATTCCGTTGTTAGGACCGCTGTTGGCGCCAGTAAACCCTTCCCCATCACCGTCGGAGTTCACCAGGGACCCGTCCTTAGTCCGTTTCTGTTCAGCGTGATATTAGACATCCTAGCAGACAGCATCAAGAATTCACATGAGCAACCTGCCTGGCTGCTCATGTATGCTGATGATATCGTGATGGCTGCGGACAGGGAAAGGTTGATGCGGCGGGTGTATGTGTGGAAGAATTCGCTTGAGAACGGAGGTCTTTAACTCAATGTGGCGAAGACGGTGTACATGGTCAGCAACGCGACAGACCCTATGTCTTTGTGCATAGGCGGAGACATGGTTGAGTGCACAGACCAGTTTAAATACTTGGGGTCTGTGCTCCGCGCGTCCGGCACGCATTTCCGCAGCTTGGGCAAAATGGCGTGAGGTGACAGGTGTCATTTGTGACTCCAAAATGCCGGTTAAGCTTAAGGGGCAGGTCTATAAGACCATCATTAGACCTGTTCTTCTGTATGGCAGTGAGGCGTGGCCTGTGCTTGAGCGACACAAGCAGAAGCTGCGTGTCACGGAGACGAATATGCTGCGGTGGATTTGTGGAGTTACGCGGAAAGTCCGCATCAGGAATTCCCGTCCGTGGCAGTCTTCTTGTCCGTGACATAGCAGACAAACTGCAAGAGGGTCGCCTACGCTGGTACGGTCACGTCTTACGAAAACGTTATGTGTTATGTTATGTTACGTGGGTAATAAATGTCTTGACATGGGCCGGAACAAGCGAAGTAGACCCAAAGAGTGCTGGCTTGACGTTTTATAAGATGACATGCGTGCCAACAATCTCACACCACGGGATGCCAGAGCTCGTGCGAAATGTAGGAGTAAGTGTAGAGATGACGATGATGATGACTCAATGACATTATCAAAATTTACTTTCGTCTCCTTTTCAATGGACGATATGGATAGACTGGAAAGTCGTGTTTGGCTCATTGTAGATCTTAAGTAAGATTTTGTCACCCCTTGATGCTTGGCACCCGGGGCGGACCGCCCCCACCGCCCCCCCTTTACGCCGCCACTGGAGCCGCGTACAACGATAAAGTTTTAAGAAAATAATGTATGACATTTTCGACCTCGATTAATACAGGGTTCTATTTGTCCCTGTAGTACGTTCCCTTGCGGAATATTTCCGACATGCACGTGAGTAAAATAAAAATGTAAAGGGTTTCATGGACATGAAAAGAGGTTAATATGCACATAACTTATGTTATATGGTTTAATCTGCCAGATTAAACCGTTCTTTCATAGTTTGAGGTATAAAATAAATTAAGAAACAAAATACATTTATTTGGCACAAACTAAAACACATGACACTACATCAAAGAGATTACTTAATTGTTAAATCGAAACATGTACTATTTTGTGATCGGTTCCCGTTATAAAAACAAAAAAATCTGAACATTAAGAACATTTCATTGCTCTCCTTGCAAATTTTCCAATTAAACTAAATAAAACTAAATTTAACTAAAACCAACTAAAACTAAATTTAACTTCGCAATCAATTTAGGATGCGTTTATTGTGTAGGTGCTTTCACGTCAATATGTGATGATAAATCGTTTAAATAAGACTCTATTATTTATTAGTAAACCGTTTGTTGAGTGAAGTAGCTACTTACTCTAGTGTGGGATGCATGGGCAGCATCGCCACCTGCGTAGACGCGTAGATTTGTTATATTCACACAATAATCAGCATTCTATATATACAATATGTTAAGAAAACCCTGTCCGACCCATAAGGATAATAAAGGTTAGGTAAATACTTGACCAAATATAATATAAAATTTTACATAATCATCATAGTAACAATACTAATGAATTTTGAAATAATCCTTTTTTCCCGGGAATTAATTCCAATTTCCCCGAAATATGGTAATTTTTAAAAAAGTGACAACACCGGTATTATTTTAAGCGAATAGCGACGCGACCACGTCACAGGTGCCACGTGCCCTGCCCCCCGCCGCCCGCGGATGGGGTTGCTCACCGCACATGTATTAAGTTACCTCTTTTTGCGAAATTTTTTTAGGGGGATTTTTTTTTAAGTTTAGCCTGTCTTTGTGGGCATTAGTAGAATCAGTTATCGATACCTAACAATACCTTCACGGATCGGACAGGGTTTTCTTTACATATTGTATAATATAAGTATCTAAACGTACGCAAGTTTAAAGGCTATTCATAAAGTAACCCAATCCGATAAAATTGAACGCTTTCGAAGTATTGTTTTGAAAATGAATGTACTTTATTGTTAAAGCGGGTGCGCTAAGGTAGTCTGCGAAACTCAATTTTTCTGATACTTCAAGTTGCATGTCGATAAAAATTTGATTCGTGACCGTCAAAAATATCATTACAAAATTATAATCATTATAGTGGTGAATAGAGACAGACGACAGCACATCAACCCTCACCCCACTACAATTTCTCAGATTTCTTTATTAGATCTTCAACTTTATAGCTAAGGTATTAAGTCTCAAGGTTGATTGGGAATATCTGACAGTTTCGGGTAGCTTAACCTGCTGTCATCCGTACTTATGATAATACTAGCTTTCCGCCCGCGGCTTCGCCCGCGTAAATTTCGGTTATATCGCGCTTTTTAGATTTCCCTTGGGAACATCAAATTTTTCCGGGATAAAAGGTAGCCTGTGTCCTTTCTCAGGGTCTAAAGATTGTGTGGTTTTCGCCCGCGTGGTGTTCGGTTATATCGCGCTTTTTAGATTTCCCTCGGGAATATCAAATTTTTCCGGGATAACAGGTAGCCTATGTTTTTTCTCAGGGTCCAAAGATTATCTGTGCCAAATTTCATCAAAATTGGTTGAGAGGTTTAGGCGGGAAAGCGTAACAGACAGACAGACAGACAGACAGA
Organism: Sesamia nonagrioides; assembly: GCA_017933935.1. Classification (NCBI taxonomy): domain Eukaryota; kingdom Metazoa; phylum Arthropoda; class Insecta; order Lepidoptera; family Noctuidae; genus Sesamia; species Sesamia nonagrioides. Next base: position 462,852 of record JADWQK010000731.1, on the reverse strand, counting down.
CAGAGTTACTTTCGCATTTATAATATTAGTACTAGCTTTCCGCCCGCGGCTTCGCCCGCGTGGAGTTCGGTTATATCGCGCTTTTTAGATTTCCCTCGGGAACATCAAATTTTTCCGGGATAAAAGTAGCCTATGTTCTTTCTCAGAGTCTAAAGATTGTCTGTGCCAAATTTCATCAAAATCGGTTGAGAGGTTTAAGCGGGAAAGCGTAACAGACAGACAGACAGACAGACAGAGTTACTTTCGCATTTATAATATTAGTATGGATGGATGAGTTGGAATCCGCATCTACACGACAGTGCTCATATTTTGCGTATTATCTACGTTCATATACCTATAATCCTATTGATTGATATTGCGTGAGATAGTAATTTGGTAGGGTTATATACGAATTTAGTGTCATCATCATCATTATAACTCATCGTCCCACTCATACAGAGAAGGAGATACTTTGCAAATTTGAATTTTGCGAATCTCCCTGTCGCATGCCCCTTAATATATTTTGTAGATTAGAAACTGTTACGCGGTAGGTTATCGGATGAAAACACGACATTAGGTGTCGTGGGTTCAATTATGGGTTTGTTATTGTGTTTTCAAATACATTGAGAAGGTATCAATGCGTTTCTGATCATGTTATGTCTACTGATATTGTTTTTTTTATAAACTTATTTGCACAGTCCCAAATGAGTAGTGTTGTATCTACGGGTTCGTTCACCAGTCACTACCGCCATCAAACACTAAAGTTTACTTTCAAGGAAGTTTCCACAGTGAGCTGTTAATTATGGTGGTATGTGAAAGTTGGACGTAAAGTTGTTTGAAATACTTCGTAAATTTAAGTGCTCTGTAATATTCTGCAGTCCCAGCTACTAAAAGTTACCCAGGTATTTTGTTAACGAATCGGGACACGAACGGAACGGGAAAGGCGACAAGGATATCGAACGATATCATTTGTTCAAATATATCACGCTCTGAAAGATTGATGAAGCCATCTGAAATTAGAGGTATCATTGTATAGGTAATTATATAGTACGTGAGCTGTAATTAAATAATATGAAGATTCATTACTCCTACGACCAGTTTCAGCCATGAAACATGTTGGAACGTGAAACATGATAAAATTTATCAAAAATATGCTTGAAATTTGTTCAATTTCAAGCATATTTTGACGCAGACTAGCTGTTAAATCTATACTAATATATAAAGCTGAAGAGTTTGTTTGTTTTAACGCGCTAATCTCGAGAACTACTGGACCGACTTGGAAAAATTCTTTTTGCGTTGTAAGTATAGCTTATTAATCCAGGAAGGCTTTAGGCTATATACGTTCACGCTGCGACCAAAAGAAGCGGAGCATAACTAAACCATGCGAACGAAGTCGCTGGCGGCCACTAGTCTGAAAATATAGGTATAACAAAGAATAATTTTGTTGACAAAAAAGACAAAGTAAATAGTTAGAAAAATAAAATAATAACACAAATTATGATTTGCATGCATGAATAAATTTTCAATGAGGAAAATGTTTTAATTGTTACTGGTTTGAAAACTTTATTAATTCATATTAAACCCAGATTTACTGCCATCATACACGTATTTTTCTAAGAAGATAAATTTTCCTTCTACGTCACATTAAATATATCCACAACTACGTTTATTTATTACTCATGAAATTAAAATTACTGGGTGATGTAAACCCCTCGCAAACCACAGTACAGGCGAGTACAGTGACTCATCTTCATAGTTAGCGGCATTGTATGCAAACCGCCGCGGTGACGTCTACTAGTTTCGGTACAATGGTGAATTAAGACAAAGAACCGATGATTGGTTATGGTGTTGCACTGAGCTTGGTCATGCCTCACCAAGGAAGTTGAGACACTACACTTAAGTAACCTACCCGCCTATTTTATTCTTTTTAGGGTTCCGTACCTAAAAGGTAAAACGGAACCCTATTCACGAGACTTCGCTATCCGTCTGTCACCAGGCTGCATCTCATGAACCGTAATAGCTAGACAGTTGAAATTTTCTGAGATTATGTATTTCTGTTGCCGCTGTAATAAAAAATACTAAAAATATAAAAAATAAAAAAAATATTTAAGGGGCTCTCATACAACATACGTGTTTTTTTTTTTGTTTTTTTTTGCTCCATATTTATGACGGAAATAGATAGACGCTTGAAAAGTTCACAGAATATTTGGTTATATATTAAAATTGAAAATAAATTAAAATAAGTATTGAAGCCCCCCTTCAATATTTATTTTATTTTACTTAATTAGTTTTTCCCATACAACAAACGTGACTTTTTTCCGTTTTTAAAGATAATGGTACGGAACCCTTCGTGCGCGAGTCCGTCTTGCACTTGGCCGGTTTTTTTTAACCTAGATAGATGGACCAAGGTGCTGTCCTACTTCGTTAGCAAAGAAAAATATATCTATTTAGATTTTCGCAATACTATTTTGTAAGTGCAACTTGTGTGTTCGACTTAATGAAGTGGACAATAGCTGTAACAAAGGCCGATATTCTTATAAAATTGAATCGAATGTCACATCTATTCAACTATTCTGTATTCTCACCATTGTTAATTCGCTAACAATCATTTGTAAAAATATTCACTATTTGTTTATCTAATCTTAAATCATCGCTAATTAAATATAATTCCTGTCAAAGGTTTTCGCAGTCTATTGTTAATGAGGGATTCGGAAAGCGTGTGTATAAAATTCTGTGAAAGACGTGACGATTACATCTCATCAGATTTTTAATTAGGATTTGTTCTTGGCCGGAGTCCAGGGTCTGTGGAGCGTGTCAACAAGCGTCCTCATTTACTTAATTGTAAAACAAATACAGCTATATGCAGCACTTTTTAAACGGTAGGACGTGCTTTTTCTTTAAATGGACAATTTTATTGTTAATTATCGGAACCCAATTGTAATGCAAAGTGTGCACCTGTGATTTTATTGTTCTAAGTGTCACGGACGGTTATTTGATCCAGTTCAATGCGCTGCTCAAATCGGTTGAGCTGGTTTCGTTTTAGGTACCTAAGTAAGCCCTGAATTATAGTTTAAACACTTAAGTAGATACTAGATTATAGGATTTATTTATAAACGATGGTTAAAGTTAAGCGACGTTTAATCATCAAAAATATATGATACAACGGTAGCCTGTAGCCGGCAGCAGTAAAGTAACGTTTATTAATAACAACTTACATTTGAGTATTCTCGTTGAACAATTTTGTACATTAAATGTTTTCTTCTGCATTATCATTTACCTTGGATTAAACATAACATTTATTTAACCATTGATTAAATGAATACCACTAATATTTATAATATTTGTGAAAGTAAACGGATTTGAATGAAAATTGGCACAGTTTTTTTGGTTTATAGAATAGAATACTCTTTATCGTCATCTCAGCGTTAATTCCAGTCGCATCCGAAGCTTTTTCCAGCTTTGGAGCCTGGGGTCCGATTTACCAGTCCTAACTGCTGATTTTGGCGAAACTTCGACATTTTCCGTGAAGCGACTGCCGTCTGACCTCCACAACCCGAAGGCGATATCGAAGCATTGCAGCTAGACCAATTGTTGAACTTTTGAGGGCTCCAACAACCCGTAACGACTGCCACTAGATGTTTGTATGGCAACCGGGACCAACGGCTTAACGTGCTTTCCGAGGCACTACAATAGAATACTCTTTATTATGTACACTATATTACAGAACATAAATATAAAGATTTTACAAAGGGCGACACAATGGGCGGTCTTGTCGCTAAGAGCGATCTTTTACAAACAACCTTTTTGTTTATAAACCAGGATTACCTATATAGGACTCTACTTTTTATCCCGATATTACCATGGAATTGAAACTTTTGCAGGTGAAACCGTGTGACGCAGCTAGTCGTTAAATAAATATTATGTTTCAGTTTCATATAGATCATATAGAATCGACTGTAACTAACGTTCTCTAACATTAAATTCTTTGACCATAAAGCGCTTTAATCATCAGGAGACCTTACTAATGTCGTCGCTCTTTACGGAATGCCCGGAGCCCGTTATTCGTCCTGATTATTTTGTCATAAGTGCTTCAAGTAGGGATTTTAGGGTGTGACGTAACATAACAACCATGTGTTAACTTCATCATTATTCATTCATTATCAACCTTTTTATCGTCCCACTGCTGGGCTTAGCTCTCCTCTCATACAGAGAAGGATTGAGCGTAATCACCACGCTTGCTCAATGCGTGTTGGCGATTTCAGACTTATAAAGACCAGGTTTCCTCGAGGTGTTTTCCTTCACCTTCAGTCATTGGTGTCCCAGATATACTTAGAAAGTAAATATAGCTTTAAAAAAGTTACATTGGTACTTGCCTGACCTGGCATCGAACCCGCACACTCATACTTGGGAGGCTGTTGTTTTAACCACTAGGCCACCATGACAAATGTGTTAATTTATGTGTAACTATATACATATATATTTCAAGCTGAATTCTTTAAAGTTTTTAGCAACATTCAGTTTCATTCATTCATTTCAAACATTTCTCGGACAATGCATTTGATTGCAAAGCATGCAATTAACAGAACGATATCATTTGTTCAAATATATCACTCTGTGAGAGATTGATGAAGCCATCTGAAATTAGAGGTATCATTGTATAGGTAATTATATAGTACGTGAGCTGTAATTAAATAATATGAGGATTTATTACTCTTACGACCAGTTTCAGCCAAGAAACATGTTGGAACGTGAAACATGAAACAATTTATCAAAAATATGTTTGAAATTTGTTCAATTTTAGGCATATTTTGACGCAGACTAGCTGTTAAACCCTTACTAATATTATAAATCGGAAAGTGAGTTTGTTTGTTTGTTTGTTCCGCTTTCACGCTGTCACTACTTAACCGATTGCTTTGAAATTTTAATTTCGTAAAGTTAGAAGTCCGGATTAAATAATAGGGTATTTTTTATTCCGGAAAAATTTGATACCCCCAGGGAAATCTAAAAAACGCGATGTAACAGAAATCCACGCGGGCGAAACCGCGGGCGGAAAGCTGGTCTTAAAATATATTACAAAGAATATTTTCGTTGAAAAAAAAAGTCGATAGTTATGAAAATAAAATAATAAGGCAAATTAGGATTTCTGTGACTTGCCTCATTACTTAATTGTAATTGAATTACTTATACAGATTAATTATTTTTATATTATATAGATTATTAGATTTTAACCATCAATATTTTACAATCAGACAGTATGATATTGACAAATGGTCTTTTAAAATGAAATTACGCCATAACAGGCTACAATGACGCGGAGAGAGACACTTAGGGCAGTGCCCCTATCTTCATTCACTATCCTTATCTCGTTACATCGTCGTGTCGTAATGGTAGTGATTTACACGCCAATTGTCGGCATCTATACACTCGCACTTTGAACCCGCTTGCAATTTGTAACAGAAACTTTGTGACTGGCTAAATATTTACTAGGAATATATTCTGTTTAAAACAGCAATGAACATTGATAAAAATAAATTTTAGTGTACAAGTTAGTGAGCAGTGTTTAGTAATAAAAGTGTATTTAAAAATATGTCATGAGTTTGCAAAGGGAAAAACGTACAAAATTTAACATGTGGAAGGCGATTATACACAGGAAGAGGAAATACAGCGAAGTTTTACCATGTGATCGAGAGTCGTACTCCGCCCTAGCGGCAATGCAGGGAGGTAGTTCAGCGACGCTACCGCCATCTCTAGACGCACTGAGAGCATGTAAGTATTGTCGCTACTCGACGCTAGATGGCAGCACTTGTTGTTGTATTGTCAGTTACTGCAATAACTTTATTACGATGCTTTTATGTTTTAAATAAACTAAATATACTAGAACTTATAATTGTAGTCATCTTTTTTATGCCATTTAATTATTTATATTTAATTGCGTTCTATCACGTTAACTCAACAACGGGTAGCACTGGTTTTTCAGACTAGATAAAAATTAAAGAAACCCGAGCAATCTTATAAATTCAGCATTTAAGTTAAACAGGAAATTCCAAATTCGCTTTTTACCCTTTCTGCAATAAACTTTTTTATTTATTCTAATATCGTGTACTATATTTGAAAATCAACACGATCACATTGTGTGCATTTTTGTAGAGACGCTTAATGGTATCGCCAATGCTTCCTCTCGGACTTCAATTGTGGGAAAATATGATTCATACCATTGTGTTTACTATACCAACCGCGTCAAACGTTGCCGCTCTCTGAATGAGGTCAATCTTTGTTACTTTTCTGGCGACTACGTGCTCGTGACCCACGGTTTTACAACAAACGGAGCCCTTGCGACAGCCGACAACACTGAAGCATTACTATTATTATCTTTAAGATCTTAGAATATAGTCTATGCTTGTTTCGTAACTTAAGAACAATACTTAGTTACCTAAGTTTTGAAATGTCTAGCATCGTTTTGTTTTTTGTATAACTAATATTTTTTAAATTATTTATACTATTTTCTTTTTCATTAAAAAGGAAGTCTTCCTCAAGCGAAGATCCGTGAATAATACCCCTGAGCTTAGTCGTCATATTCCTCATCCTTATTCGGAAACAATTGTCATTGTTCCGAGTAAAAATCATGAAAGGACATCAGTTGGCAATGTGAAGAGGGGATCTTTAGGTACTATTTAACAATGCGCTGACTATAAAGAAACTGACACTCATAGTGAAGAACGTTGCCCACGCGCAGACAATATGGCTCCCACGGCATAGTTTCCATGACTTTACGTAAATCTGCTAATTACTGCGCATTTAGACATAACAATTATATGTTTCCTCACGGTAATATACATAAAATGTCCATAGTGGAATAATATTATTATGATTTCCAGTAATATCAGTTTGAAAGGCTAGAATAACATAACAATGGTGTGACTGGTCGAATATGCCTGAATACCTAGTATTCCAGAGGTATTAAATATTGCGGAAATTTAAAGTATGACATGTAAATGAATGCAGAGGAAACATCAATCATCAGGGACATTTACATGCATACAGAAACGAAGGTCTTTCATCTAGACACTGTTTCAGTGTGTTGTAGGATGTTCTTGTGCTATTTGCTATTGTTATCGTTTGTATGTGAGTAACTATTTGCTTCTATGTCGCTAATTTATTGTAAAAACATTCAACTTCTTCTGTAAAAAGGTGACAGCTATTAAGTTCCATAAGTATATGAGTTCTTGCAGCATTTGTTTGTACACATGTGTGACCGAATGTTGTTCACGCAAGCCTCAGTGCTCAGAGTCAGTGTACAGGTTTGACCCACATACGTAGCCAGGTCATCGTCTCTTGCACGATCGCCTCCTTCGGGACATCAGACACAGCACGCACATATTCTCGATTGTAGTTATGCATATCTGAATCAACAATAACCAGTACAATGAGTCCCTTCAATGGTTTGCATATATTTGTTTATGAGGCCGACATTTTCTAGTGTATCCGGTCTTATTAGATGCATTGCGGTCCGTTCTTGATTATTATGATTTTGGGACATTCGGAAGTCATTTGTTATTATAGAATAATTATAGTTTTATTTATTCCCTTCACTGTAATCTAATGATACGGTAAAAGTCAAATTATATGCTTGTGATTCACACAATTCGCTTTCTACTGTGTAGGTGCGTACTCTTTTAACTAAGTCTCTTTCAGTGTAATTGTGAATGCGAATTTGTTGATAACCTTAATTCACGGGTGAATAATTCTCGAGTTTCCATCTCGATCCAATGAGAGATTCGCAAAAATTCATTGTGGCCGTGTGCCCCCGTGTCACGGAAAATAAGCAACTCCTGCTATTGTGTTCAAATTGTGTCAAATTAACGCATCCGTTTTCTAAGAACTGACTCATGACGAATTAATACTGTAGTGCTACGAACATTTTTATTTTTTTGCGGTTAGCTTACGAGCTTCGCATAAAGGGCTTTCTCTGAATTGGTCTTTCTATTACACCTTATCGTTTTACCTTGTTTACTAAAAGGTTCAGCATGGGCTGCTTAGTCATGTTCCGTTTATTGACCGTAATGTGGAATCGTGAGACTACTTAGCATAAATACAACAATTTGCAAAAACAAAAACTTAGTCTAAACTGCTCTTGATCCTCTTGATCTTCCGATATACAAGATCAAGTTAATTCTCCATATATGTCAAGCTCGTTTAAGAGACGACCTCCTACAGTGGATGTGGAAGCGAGAGCTGCTTCCACAAAAAAAAAAAAAAAAACTAGTTACGCTCTGAAGGCCATCATTACTAAATTCTCCATAGTTTTTATCTGACTTAGCTCTCAGAAGCAATTCCAATTGCGTTTTTTTGATGAATACAGAAAACCGATCTCTACTGTGTCCATATACTTGCGGAAAGAGCTAAGAGCGTTTCGTGCCCATTCGTGCCCATGGTCCATTTTATTTCCTTTCTTTATATGGCGTTGTTCGACTTTTTAAAGGTGGGTACAAAATGTAAACACGGTGTTTTATTTTATTTTTGCCATTAAAGAGACGACGAATCTGTTAGGCGATCAAACGATTGTATGATTGACAGACAGGCAGAAATCAGACCTTAACTGAATAGTGGTTTATTGTTTTAATGTCGGCTAAAGTGCGTGGTAGTTTAGGAATCTGTTCAGAAGACAATGGTCGGGACCATTGACTTTCATTCTCTTTTCACTCTCTTGTTTCACTTTTCATTCTCTTGTTCACAAACTTTTCTTTCTATTTCATTAAGAAAAGGACAGAAGATAAATGTCAGTCTAGACCTGTCAAATTAGTCCGCCCCTGACGTAAATTGACAAATTTTTGGTCGCCATGTTTATAATCGCGTCTAAACTTCTATGGAATATCTTAATTTGACAGGATTAAACTAAAATATTATCTTCTATCCTTTTCTTTAATGAAATAGATAGAAAAATATGCACATAACTTAAAATTAGTTTGTGAACAAGTGAATCGGCGCCAATATCTGCGATTGCCAAAGTCTCTATAGTTCTCAAACGTTTCAAAAAGCGACTGAAGTTTCGGTAAAATCTGTTCCCTTGCTTCTGCTACTTAAATCAAACCCTAGATTTCTCATCGAATAATAAGCGATTGTTTTCAGAAGTCTGATACTATCCACATAATTATTAGCTTTGCCTTGCAGTGTTTTGTTTTATTTTATGTATTGTTCTGGCCGCGACATATGGGAGACGCTGGGTACCTTCGTCGCAGCTGGGGGTAACAGGATGCGAATATACGATTAGCGATCTTTTTCTCTTACATTTTAAATTAGATACTTAACTGTACCATGCTCACAGCACACAGCTTCCGGCTGTTAATAATAATACCATGTCATCAAACGATTTTAATGTATTCTCTGAAATAATCATGCCAAATCAAGTTTCTAAAACTTTTGAGTTATGAAACTGCTTGTTAAAACGCCTAGTCTGACCTACTGAATAAATTGAGAATTGATGTAGGATTTAGTACTTACCACGCTGGAGTGTGGGTAGATTGGTAGACATGATTGTATCCTCGAACATAGAGTGTCTGAGTGGGGTCTCGAAGCAAATTATATAAGTTTTCATTATAGTGATGAAAACAATGAATCAGCGGAGTGCTCGTTAGTGAGGCACCTACCCACCTCATTGTGGAGGCTATATCGCTATCCTTGCCTTTTTTCTTAACAAAGATAATCTCGTATTCTACCTCCGTATTTACCCTTAAGTACTGCTATTTGTAGTGTTTGCATGTTAGCAACTAATTGTAAATGATAGATAGAGCCCACTGTAATTGACATACTCTAGCGTAGACTGCCTACCGACGCCATACTGACTTAAACTTTAAATTAGGCACATTTTTAAATACAAAATTTGTTTATCAACATTTTTGATGAAATATTGTACTAGAGTTATCATTAAATTAATTTATTATATTCAAACACTTTCTTAAATATTTAAATAGCTTTCACTAATTATGTAAACATTTTGTTACAGGTAAGTGTCGATTGCTTTATGAATTAATTGGAACATTATACGGTAAGCTCTACGTGCCTTTTGTTATCTTACATTCACGCTCTCTAAACAAAGCTCTTAAGATCTCATCTCCGACACAATTGGTGCGAATTCAGTTAAGTTTTAATTTGGTGACTAAATGCCCGCTAATTACCTCGTCTCGTCCATCAAGATGTCTTATCTCTTAATTTTACTGTTTATCGCTGTTTTGCTCTGATACTTGCTAATTCTATTTTTGGTCTTATCATGCAAAAGGCTCGAGTAAACCGTTAAGATATATTATCTGATTCCTTATGCCATCCTACATTACTTTTATGTAATAGGGTTCATATTGCATTCAGTCGATAAATACTTACCTCTCGTTATTTAAAAATAAATTGTGCAATTCCACTTAAAAGTGATAATGCCATGACGCTCTTAATAAAAGAGCATATATTGTATAACGGATGCAATAAAGTGCAGTAATTTACTGGTGTAATTAAAGCTCTTTTGTATCGTGTGTCGCGTTAGTCCGCCGAGGCCGTCCGGCCCGGCCCACCTCGCAGGTCGCCGGATGCCGTTAGCCTGTGAAAACAAGAGCAGCTTGGGGTTACACGGTCCACTCAGGCTTTCAAGCTGACGTCCTAAGTTTCGACCGCAAACAAGAAATATGGTTGACGTGCGTAATTCGGGCTGTGGAAATCCTATACGCGCGCAGGTTTAACTTAATGGCCCTGAGCTTTCAAACCACCGAGCAATAAATCATCTATGGTGTATTACAACTTTACTCTTAAGCAGTCAATTGGAATATCTCGAATTCTCGATTAGTTTTGAATCTATCCCGACCCTGGTTTTCGATTTTCTGAGGACCCTTTTATCGTCTCATGTATTGTTTAGAGTTTGTAAAGCGTGGTCATTTTTCTTGACTTCTATTATGTTTCTCAGCCATCATCTCAGCATTCACTTCTTTTCTAGCTATACATAAAGTTTTTTTTTTTTTTAATAAGGTATCCAATGGTTTTCTACCCTTTTCTCGGGGGTAGGCCATAATATCGGCTGCTGGCAGAAGTTGCCACCCACCAGACAAAGTCTCTTGCCGCCAAGCGATTCGTCGTGTTCCGGAGTTGTCAGTGTGATGTCTGATGAAGCCGTACGGAGGACGGGTCTGAGCAGTTGTGTTGCGATGTGTGGCGGGTACGATGCGCCAAATGTTGTTGTGTCGGGAGTTTGGTCGTGGAGAGTGATGATCAATCTCCCTCTAGCGCAGCATCGTTTGGTTGTGTTGCTCTTGGGTTCAACATTGCATCACCTCGCTCAACTGCCGTCATCCTTCCTATTCCTAAGGTTTGTTAAGTGGTAATAGGCTTAATAAACTAGTGCGCTTTACCATCAACGATTGCATCACTGCTTACCATCAGGCGGGATTGCAGTCAAGCGCTAGTTTATAATTATTTAAAAAAAAAACCATATCTTTTACGTTAGAAATAACTTATACCCTTGCCTCATCTCGCTCAAGATTCTGAGGATGTTTACAAAGTTATTTTTGTTCCACATGTTGATAGGAGGCGCGTGTTGTGCTGTGTCGTCACCTTCTCACCGTTATTGAATCAGCCCAGTTAATCAACAGGCACTGTTAGCCCGCATTGATTTATAAACCTGTTGTGGTTATGTCATTATGATCTGCGAGTGACAATTTGTGACCCATTCAACGGTTTTGTGTTTGATGACAACGATCTGCATACATAACTGTGGACTTGATTTTACTGTGTAACTTAGAATATGGAGCTTTATTTTGCATTTTTTTCTAACAGACAAGAAACAGGTTTTCCTACTACTTAAAATTCGTCATGACTTTTGAGTAGTAGGAAAACCTGCTTCAAAAGTTGCATATTTTCTAAGCTATTCTAAGTATTCACCTTCACTGTCATTCAGCGCAGAATTTCTTTTAAATTTTATGTTTTAATATGCGAGGCACATAACAAAATGCGAAGCTCTCGTGATCGGCGCCACACATTTATTCCTAGAATCGTTATACAGTCGATATCTAAAATTTTCTCTATAAGCTATAGTGCACGCACATTAACAATTCTGTACGCATAAGAAGTGTGGGAGTCTTGGAACAGTTTGTAGTAAAGCTGATATTTATACAAATGAAAATTTCGAACGGGCCGTAAAATGGTTCTCAGTAAAACAAGTACATTTCCATTAATGTGTTTTAAAAAAAAAAAAACATCGAGTTGATGGAAATAGCTATTTTGGTCAACGACTAAATTGAACGATCTTTTATTGTGTTACGCTAGTAACAGGATTACCATACTATTCTATGCTTTGGTTTATACATGTCTAAAGTTTATTGTCAATATCTAATTCTGCAATCTTTAACTCCTACCAATAAATTGTAAATCACAAACCTACATGTCAAAACCAATAGTTCCGCGCTGCAACGATTTGGCCCGATTTTAAAACTTCTGTGCCAAAAATATTATTTCCACATTCAGCAGCATTGCAGATGTGCCATTTTACGCATACAAATTGGGACGCAACCGTGTACCGAGCTCATATGCCGAATATTTTGAAACTTTAAACTTTCACGAATGGCATTTGCTTTTTCAGATTAACTGAAGCACTCTCATAACAGTTACGTTGATTCTTTTTCTACGTTAATGTGTAACTGCGGGTAATCATGCATGTAAAACAATTTAATAAAAATGTATCAGCTTGAAAAAGTGATGTAGCGTGCTACTATACATATGACATGATCATCAATAAAGTTATAATTTTGATTTCAAATTGTATAGATGCGACGAAAGAGCTCCTAAATGAAGCGTTCAATTAAAGTCGGATTAAGTCGGTCTTATCGTAATTTAATTATTAATTCTTATCTTTAGACGTGCTTAACACGGGCATCAAAACTCATAAGAGACTGAAAACGTGACTCAATGGGCTTAGCCCTTGTCAATGTACGGGCTGCTATACCGCTGCCCTGTCCATATAATAATTTCCTTTTTTTGTGTTGTGCACACACGCCACAAAGCCCCACTGTTTGGCCGCTAATTTTAGCCCAACATTTATGATTACTTATTTCTTCCGGCGATAGCTGTAACTATTCTTAGTATAAACACTATCATAAATAATCGTGGGCATGCATTACAATTTAAATTCTTGCGTTAATTAAGATAGCTATTATAACATTAAGAGAAATAAATCGTGCATAAGTATTTCGTAATGGCTCCTACTTTAGCGCTATCTGCAATGTATTGCTCAATTATAATTGCACGCAGATAAGGCTACTAGGCGGTACACATGTCGTATCGATATTGACATACGATGGGCTCCGAACATTCTGTCGTACCCGCGTATCAGTGTACAAATGACACTAAAAGAAAATCGCCGCGCCGTCAAATTATCGTTGTTACGAGTTCGTGCGACCCCGTTCCGGGACTATCAGTGTCAATTTGCGTAAGTGAAGTTTCAATTATGTGTAAGTAAATGACACGTTCAACATTCACACAGTTCGTGTTTGCTTGCACTGTTCGGCACCCTTTAGACACGTGTATTATTACTTCGGACTATGTTTAACATGTCTGTAAGTATGGCTTGTTTGACTACGCTTCCACTGAAACGTATTTAATTACAAAGTAATAAATAAAAGAGCTTTAATTTTTTACGAAAGTGTGTCAAGCAAGCCATGTTCCATAATTATAAACTTCTGCACACCACAGCTCACTCGCTGAGTACTTACTGAAACTTTTCATTAAGGCTGGTACGCAATTGCATTTGCCCCCCCTTTTTTGGTATGGCGTATCGTCAAATATTTCGCTTACTATAGCTTACTCTGTTAGATCTTAGATTACTGACTGACATAGGCCACTGAAGGAACACGGGTGGGTTACCCGTGTTCCTTCAGTGGCCTATGCCAGGGAAGGTAAATAAGGGAAATAGTAATTGATAAGTAGGTAGTAGGTAGTCTTTCCAACAACCCGTGTTCTGGCAGCAGCTTCGATCCTTCGTATTCGTAATCCGCTAAAAGTCAACTGTGGATTCAAAATGTTAATATTTAAAATGGAACAGTTGTACTAAGCTAGTCTGTGAGTTGTCACAGATGTAAGCTGTTTAAATCAAGAGCATTCAGTAAGCTGACGCTTGTTTTATTAGCTTATGCACGTGACCTTACAACGGCTTAATGTTACGTATCTTAGTACTAACCGGAGCACACAAACATTATGTGATATTAATATGTATTATCAATATTATGTCCAATATAGAAAGTCTTATATGGCCAACTAGGATTGATATCACAAACTCCGAAGTTCCGACGCAATATGATAATGCTTATCGTGTATGACTAAGTTTTTTGTGAAATGAGCTTTATGATTTAAATAGGGTTGCTTAGTAGTTCAAATCAAATCAAATCAAAAGTTATTTATTCAAACTAGGCTGAGAATCAGCACTTTTTGAATGTCAATATTACATAACACAGTCCCCCAAAACGCCCACCCATCGACACTTCCTAGTGCTTTCGCTGGGAAGAAGAAGTGGCGGAAGAAACTCCCTAGCAGCATAGCTGTCTATTCATTTAGAAAAAAACACAATAGTTTCTACAATACCATGTAGGTACAGTAATACAAGAGAAAAAATAAAAAATAAATATATAAATATGCCAGCTAGCCACGCCAAAATACCAGAAAAGCAAAACAAAAAATAAAATATAATATAGTTAGAGTGAATGCTACATTGGGTAGTTATAACACCTATCCATTTGGCAGGGAAAATTCTTCTTTTAATAAGTATTGTAACATAGTGAAGTTTTTTTTAAGTTTTAACCATGAAACATTTTATATCATCATCATCATCAACCTTTTTATCGTCCCACTGCTGGGCACGGATCTCCTCTCATACAAATAATTTATATGGTTTAAATAATAAAGAATATTCTATTCTATTGTTATTGTAATTCTTTCTAGGGAAATAATTCAGTTTGTTCGTTTTAGTTTCCGTTACATGCTCCGAAAAAAAAACGCACCGATTTAAATCGCATGGTTAAAGTAAACAAACAACGATATCCTCATAATATGAATGATTGCGTGCCAGCCCTGGTAGTGGTGGGTGCACACCGAGCGCGCGTTGGTAAACAGTTGGCATCGGTCCGTGTCGCGCGCACGTCGCGCCTCGCTTGTCCGATATTGTGTGAGCTTCGTCCACACTGTTGTGTCCAGTGTGCTAGCACCCGCGCCATCACAATGCGCAGGAACTGTGCGGTTTACTCCAAATGAACCACCGTACCATTGTGCTTGTTTTGTGGAATCATTACGTGCTTTTGTCAAGTGTTACACATCGTGGTTTTGTTCAGTGATCATTTTCCAACAGTTTGTATGTCAATTACAGCTCTATGGTGAATAATGTTAGCTTAATTTTAACTCAATGATCCATCGAATGACTACATGCAACATTCACAACCCACCAGTCAAGTTTACTCAACTTATATAACTGCGATAAGAAATTCGAAACCACTCTGAACTTTACGCACATTACGTTTTCGAAAGCTTCTGACGGATCGTCTTGCATTTCTTGCAAATAAGTCTTCATCTTCCATACAAAATGTCAGGTTTCATAAATTATAAGGTCAACTGATAAGTTGACAGTGGCCCTGTGGAGCAGTCTTCTGTAATAAATTAATTAATCACTCAGTATATTGATTGCCTCCAGTGGCCCAGGCATCGTATCACACGCCGGTGGGTCGCACCGTGTAAGAGGATCCTAAATATAGCTGGCCAGAGTGTGGCGGTCACAGCAGTCACCCTTTGCGGTGACATCTACATACATAGACACTACACATTTAATTAGCGTGTCAGCGTCTTATTTATGGTACCTACAATTTGAATATTTCTGTGAGAGATCTTGTCATCTATTTTCATTATCTGCCATGAAGACAGGTTGTACCAAAATAATTGAGAAGGACGGTCACGTCAAGTTGGGTTTGAACACAAATGCCGTTAACTTACCTGCTCTGATACCGATAACTTTTAAAAGTTTTTGAAGTTATAGCGATAGTTGTGGATTTCTTGTAAAAGTTATTTTTAGGGGCTATATGTATGTAATCCATTTACTTCAGTTTCTTTATAACTTTTCGCGCCGAATCGTTAAATTACATTTAACGTTCTATAATTGCAGGTTATGATCGTTAGAAGACTTGTAAAACTAACATTTTGTATAGATATATATTAGTTCTAGTCTTAGGGAACGATTTTACTAATCGAGTTTCAAATATTGAAAATATTTTGTTAAATCTTCTGATCAAGTAGCGTGACAGCGTCGACACTTCGCGGTTCAATTGCTTTCAATGAAGAAAGCTTTAGATACACACGAACGATTCGCTATCAATTTATTTTTAACAAAAGCATTCGTATCAAAACATCTTCACGTAATACTAACTGAGATTTGATAAAAAATAGTTGTTTAATAACTTTCGTTTTCTCTATTGATAGATTACTGAAATGTATATTGGCGAATATTTTAACGATGATTATAAAAAGCATGGAAGCATCTGTCGTGCCGGGTGTTCTAAAATCACGCTTGCACATGTCGTGTGCTTGGCTGCTCGAACAACGTCTTGGGGGCCTTTATCTCGCTACCTGCCTCTCTCTACGCATTGTTCGCTTCCCTCTTCGTGGTAATAATGGACCTTCTTACTCTCTTTTGTTCTACGAACAACAATAACACGTTGTTTTGGTTTCAAGTACTCCACCGTTGCTGCACTTGATTAGTAGAATGCTAAATTCAACTTGCGACGTCGTCGTTGGGCTATATATAGTTTATTACTACTCGCTTGCTTAATAAAGCACAGCTCCTTTTGAGTAATCAAGCAATTACATACTGCAAATCAAATGCGTGTGTTGTCATGCGGCTGCAGGAGGTTGCAAACATTGACGGAATATAAAGTTCGTGTTCGCGATACCGACATACAGGTAAACGATTCATAATAGCCCAATGGGCTGTTTTGTCAATCGCACCACGTCTTTTACCCACACCGTGCATCAGCGTTGAATGCAAAGAGAATCCGATTTGGGCCGGTATATATGCGATGGAATTTTAATCGCTGTTTTCATAATAGGAATTTATTTTTGGGACCGCTGTTTGCCAAAAAAATATTTTAGGAAGCCCGCTTATAAATATAAGTCCATAATTCACCGCCGGAATCCTCAAATGTTTGTGTACGGAAGATAAAAGCTACGATCCACATTAATTTGTTTGAGCAATGCGAACACGTAATACGGAATGTTTTGAAAAATGAATAGTGTTTTAGAAAGTCCCCTACCGTATCGTCCTCAGCTTACAAATCGCGGTCGTGTTCTCTGGTGACAGATAAGTGCGTGCTTATCATCACTGAACCGAATTCCCTGAGAAGCCGATAACATGCCGTGTGAACACGCATTCGGGGCATAATCCTGGATTTTTGGGGAACATTTAAGGCCAATAAATATAACTCATGTAGATTACGAAAGAAGCTTTCAATAGACTTTAGGGCGTGCGCCACAATGTCAGGTCGTATGAGGTTTTATTACGATCTAAATGTTTTATCGTTATTGTAGCCCTATCACATACGCATCTATTTAAATAGACTGATAACGATACGTTATTATCGTAGGGTTATCTCCTCAGACGCTACAACTATTTCATATGGTTTGAAAGTAGAGGGGATTTTCACCGGAGTCATTGCACTGAGCTTGATGTCAATTGAAATGCACGCTATAGGTAAGCCGAGCTTTGTAATCATGGTCAATGAAATTACATCTGATTATTTACACTGGTTGGAGCTGCAGGATAAACGAAATAAGTATATAATGCCTGAGAAGGAGGATCAGATATAAGTTCTAAATTATAACATACATTTATGCTTAGATATAAAAAAAAAAAAACAAGTACGATCGTTAAGCTCATAACACTGACTACTAACACGCTCAGCACTGGCTGGTCGTTAACATCTTTCCCTTATAAGTGTGGCAACAAACGGTACTTATTGTAAATTTTGCGCAGTGAGCAGTACTAGTGACTTAAGTGGTCAGTTGTCAGATAGGATCGCGGTCGTTCGCCTGAAGTTCCGGCACCTGCGTGCGCATTCAGCGGAAATTGACGCACACTCACGGTGGCACTCATGCCACTATTCACCAATACAATCGCATCATCCATGAATTATTAGGTTTTTAGGGCTTTAAATAGAAAACAGATGTTAATAATAATAAGAAAAGTACATATTATATGAACTAAATTCCTAATTTGAAAAAGTTCTTGTTTGGATTGTGTCCGAATTAATAGTCAAAATATTATGATCCCTTCCAATGCGAAAGTAACTCTGTCTGTCTGTCTGTCTGTTACGCTTTCCCGCTTAAACCTCTCAACCGATTTTGATGAAATTTGGCACAGACTATCTTTAGACCCTGAGAAAGGACATAGGCTACGTTTTATTGAAAAAGATTCCCGAAGGAAATCTAAAATCCGCGAAGTAACCGAATTCCACGCGGGCGGAAAGCTAGTAAGTTTATAAAAATAATCCGTTTTTGAAATTGTAGTGAAACAGTATTTCGCAGTAATAACACATTGAGCAACTTTATTGATAACACGCAAATTAAATTTAAAAAAAAATGCTTTGTAGGTACCAAGATTACTAGCAACAAAAATAATAACCCTCCTTTTGCTTTGCCGTAGTCGGGTAAAAAGGCGTAATTTAAAACGATATAATTATAGTACCTAACAGTCTCCTCACGGCAACAAGCAAATGTCAAAAACTTGTAAAAATATAGAGAAATTAGATATATTTTTTTAAACAGCAAAGATCAGACTGTGAATGTGCTTAAATTTACAAAAAAATACTCTCAGTTTTAGTAGACATTACAACTAGAAAGTAGACTAGATTTTATTTCCGTTAGCAATTGATTTATGCGCAATGAAGTGATATAAATTAAGACCATATTGAAATATTGGAGTCCGTTGGTAATATTGACAGTATTCATAAAGCAGTGTCAACTGACATCAACCTGTCGAGGGAAAGTGTCGAGTACTTTATATTCCCTTTCCAAAGTGATCTGCTACTGAACTGCAACTGAATACAAACCTACTGAAATATCATGTTTTCTAAACGGCTTTACTTCGTTGTTATCTATTTGCCAACTTACCGCAAACCATTGTTAACTTCTTGCTCGCTTAACCTTTTACAAGTCAATATTCGGTAGTTTATTATATAGGTCCTATTTTACAACTATTGTGCAAGTAGGAAACGATACGAAACTTGCAATGTCTTATAGGAATTTCGTATACATGTTTAGTGATAGTCACGAATTCAATCTTGTTTGGGAACGCTCTATAATGAGAGTAATTCTTGTAATTACGTGGGAAACACGGAAATAATTTACATAAAATTATAATATACATTGTATTTTTTCAGAGTTATACTTTGTTCTTGTAACGGTTATACAAGAGCTTTCACCTCTATGACAATTTCGATGCAATTAAAGCCTATTACTTGAAGGTACACGTACAAAAAAGATTTCTTTGATCGTATTCAGTTAGCCAATGAATTGTAAATGTGGAGAAATCTTACATTGTATGGGCGTGAGTTCTTGTAGCTCACTAAGGTCTGTCAATTACGGGACTCGAGTCGCACTTTATGACTACATGTGGAACTTGTCGGACTACTTAACCATGTGCCACTTTTCTTTAACTTACCGAATTCTGTGAAAACGCTGACAGCTTGCTATATTGAAACTATACATGCAGAATTTGTAGAATATGATAAAAATGTTTTAAAAGAAGCTGTTGACGTCAAGTTCTTCACGTAGTATGAAAGGCAACGGGTAATATGTTTTTGCTATCCTGCGGGCATCACATTATATGTATGTAGTAAAGTTGCTAGATACGGACTCGTCTAATTATCGCGCTGCAGCCAGCAGAATGGTTTTATCCGAGTTATGTTTAGATCATAAACATGAATACGCTGCGCTGGCGCAATCTTGAGTCTTCAGTGAGCAGTAGATAGTAATATTTGAAATGCCAGCCATAAATCTCAGAAACTGCATTCACACATGTTTATGAGAATTAAATGTCATTGAATAGAACCCTATATTCAATTTTCCCACAAATACAAATACATTATACACATAAAAAATGCAGACACATTATAGAATAATCGCATTCCAGGTATTTCTTTGATAATGGATTTCAGAGAAAATTAGAAATTCATAGCATCCTACGTAGAATTTTCATTCACATAACACGATTCAAGTAAAAACCAAAATCTGAAATATCTAAAAAGGATGTGTTTTCACCGGATTCATTTGAAGCCTAAACTAATCCTAACATATGTACATAATTGCAGAGCTCTTCCTGTCAGAGGAAATCTTGATAAATGTACACTTTACGCTTAGCACAACACAATTGCTTGTTTATTTTAAAATTCTGAACGCGCTGTATCTTCGGTCATTAGTACATTGCTCTGTAACTAAGCTTGGCTTAGTTCTACGAAATTATCCTGATGGAACATTGAGCGAATCGACAATGATTCTGGTTATGATGCTAGATTTCTACAATGTAAACTCTATTCGTGTTCATTACGCTTAGCTGTGATATAAGATAGTTCGTGCAACTGGGTTTTACAAGAATTGAACAGAGTACAAACGCCAGTGAAGATAATGCATTGAGTTTAAATAGGATTAAGTGAGACTTCCTAATTTCTTAATCTGTTGTTACATGTGATACCACTCTCATTATTAAACACATTTGTTACATCCGCTAGCACATCTTGTGACAGTCTACTTTGTTAATAGGTATTGACAGTACTGTACTATTCTGCGTTCTGTGGGAATCATGCATACCAGTCGAGTTTATTTCATTGAACTATTTATCTAGCGTAAGGCCGTCTAAATTGAGAGGCGCGATGTGATACACGCATGTTCCAATATCATTGCAAAAGCAGATACGATTTCATCGATTCCAGGAGCAGCCGATCGGGATCAACGCTGGCGTTCGGCCAAACAACAGTTTATAGCTGACACTGTTTACGGAGCCGAGCCGTCACCTAAATATGTTCCCGGCTTTACAATCTTTTTGAACCAAAACTCGTTGTTCAACTCATGCCGGATGCGGAAATGCTAACTGCAATCAGCGTAGATAGTGTCAGATACATTTCTAATCGGAAATGTGTGACACCATTGGAGATTTTTGTTTCCATTTTATATTGTAAATATTATGTTACATAGCTATACTGTATAAATTCAATTCGTCATCTTCTTCGTCATTAATCCACTGGATAATGTTGCAAAGATAATGAGAAATAATTAACTTCTGGAAAGGATGGTGCGGAAAGCAAATCGTTTAACATAAAAGTATTTCAAATTCGAGAGCATATCGTCGTTCGTCATACATTTTCAATTTGTTTACGTAAATTGGCCTCCCTAGCAATAAGGATGATCTCGTTATTATTATCTATGTCAGTGTAAACACATAGATACCGTAGTTGGTGTGGTATGTAATGCAACGGTAATGCGTCGTCGGCGTTCGGTGTGCGTGCTTAATCTCTTTCATTGAGCATTTGTAAGGCGGCTGCATTCTTTTTACCCTACTACCCTGATTGACTCGTCTAGCGTACATTCATAGCTGTTGGAGTAACGCGTTATATTTTGATGTTATGCATCTTTGAAGGACTGCATGTTTATTGTTAACATTTTGTTTAAAAATGTTAGTGTTATTTTAAGATCTTGTTTCTTAATTTTATTTCTTGGTCATATTACGTAATCAAAACTAATTCTGTTGCATAGCGTTCGTTTTTCACAGTCGTTTAATTTATTTACACTATTATTCTGTATCTGTGTCTGGAACGCATCAGTTTCACTTACATTTGTTGGAAATTTACGCATGCAGTTATTCAGTACATTGCACGGTTGCGTCGGCCGTTTGTCTGCGAACACGCACACTCCCTCGCCATTTAACTGGCACAGTTCTCTCCAACGAAAGTTTGTTATTTATTCCACTTTTTGCGCTTTCCTTGCCACTGAGTTTTTCATTGATACAGTGTTCTATTAAACATATTGATTTTAATAATTGATTCGATGCTAAGTGCGATGTGTGCCGCTCGGTGCTATTGAACATTTCGATTTGAAGTTAATTGTTTGTTTTATTTACAATATTGGGGTTATGGAGTAACGTTTCTACTTTTGTTTACATTATGCAAATTATTGTCATGGGAACATTTGTATTCGTTTTCCTTATTGACGCCTGCGATTCTGTTTAACGTTATTAACAATATGTAATTGCTACGACATAGGTACTGTATCGCAAATAACCTTTTGTCATTTGAAAGGTGTATTCATCCATCCAATAATAGCTTTGTGTTTGACAAGTGGATGTTTACGTTTATTAAAGACAAATTGCGATCCTTTTCGAGTTGTCATTGAATATAGAAGGGCTTGTACTTATTGGTTGCGCAAGAGTCGTCGGCGTGCCAAGTTCAGCCGCCCACCTCCGCCCAAACAAGCGCCTACGCAGCATCGGTAAGCTGGTCTTAGCATCCATTAGGATTTGTGATTGTAATGATCAACAACAGATAAGTGTTAATGTTCGACAATTGTACGCCTATTTCAAATATGGAGCCGTCATACAAAACATGGGCCCGTAAACAAGATCTCACAAGTAAGATTCTTAAGAACGACATTAAGAAAGAGAAAAGGCAAACAGAATTGAATGATTATATTTCGTGACTCATTCTTAGTCACATTAGTTCTATTGGAAAATGCACAAAATATCTTTGAAGATACGCTGATGGACAGACTTAAAGTATTATACAAGTTTTAATAGTTATTTATCAAACTGGCGAATGTGTATTCCTGCACGTAGTACATCTATTCCTTCCTTATGCAACAAATTATACCATTTTTCCTCATGCACTGTAAGCCCGGTATTCTCAAAGGTACTCGCACCTGCATCCAATGAAGAATGTTACCGTTTATTTTTATCGAGGAGTGTATCTCACATGTACCTCGTAGGACAAGATATCGCGTGTCCATGAACCAGCGATACAAGATATATAGCAGCGTAAGCGTAACATTGTTCTGTACTCAAGGCCGTCGTCTGGAGCTACTCCAGTTTCTAGTGTTGCCATGCCATGGGAAAATTCAATTTTCTACTTTTTATTCGCATACTGATCAATGAATTAAAATAAATACATAGTAACACCTGCTTATTATTTTGTGCATGTTGTAAACGACTGGGAAAAATTACTGGATTTGCGTCCTATCACGACTTCCATTGGTTGCAATTGAGATCTTCGAATTATAATTGCGCGTGATTTCTGGTGGAAAAGCTGAAGTTGTAGGCGGTATCATAGTGTTCGCTGAAGCGTTTCTGACCTTGTGAAGTGGAACTGACTCTGTTGCTCAAGTGGCGGAACATTTTGACGAAGTGTTGATATTTAACTGAATTTATGATTTAACCCTTCACTCCGATTCTAACTGATTTAGATTTGATTGACACATGCAATAGTTACAATAAAGTGAACAATATTTTTTGTTTACAATTATTATTAATATCTCGAAGAGTTAAAGAAAAATAGTAAATTCGAAAGTGTATTGATCGACAATTGCTATTTGGTGAGATATTTTAATACCTATTAAAATTGAATGATTTTCCAATGCACAAAAAAGAATGTAGTGCATTACATTTTGCTTATAATAGAAAAATTACTTAACGTCATCAAAAATGCTTACATAATATGTCTGACAGAGTTGTTTAGTCGTCTCAGTATTTAGGAGAATATAATTATAATGTTAATTACTTCTATCGTCTGTAATATTTATGACAGAAAGGTTCAACGGTTTTACGCTTCAAAGGCGAATCGAGAGGCACGAGTTCCTAAAAATCAACATCATCTCAGCCTTAATCCCAGTCGCATCCGAAGCTTTTTCAGCTTTGGAGTCTGGGGTCCGCTTTACCAGTCTAACTACTGATTTTGACTAACCTTTCGACATTTTCCGTGAAGCGAATGCCGTCTGACCTCCACAACCCGAAGGTGATATCGAAGCATTGCAGTTAGACCAATTGTTGAACTTCTTCGAGCTCCTAAAAATATAGTATTGTTATTAGTAATGAACAAATAAATGGAGACGAAGAGAGAACCCGTGTCGTACGTAAGAGACCGTCGGCGTACCAATTGCTGCTACGGGGTTGCATTGTGAGTTCCATGCAGAATTAACTGCATTATCGTATAGTTTTGTTTTGTACTGTTATTTAGATATTAAACGAAGACACAGCTCAAGGGATAGAGTTGGTAAAGATTAGTCGGTTTTGTTTTTGCTTGATATTGACGAAGATTTGATTGAATGCTTTGTGTTCGCTTATTATGATGAACTAGGTATGCATATACTCAGGCTTTTCAATGTGTCGTTTTTCTGCTGTTTAGCAAAAGATCACCACAAGATAGCTTAGGAATGTTAGCTGAAGTAACTGGAACCAGCTTACATGTACAGTAAGGTTCAAAAGTGGAGTACGACTATTGACCCTTATTGTTATTGCAATAAAGTTCAAAAGTGGTAATGCACTTTTGACCCTTGATTGTAAATCGTGGTGGAAGAATAATAATAATGTTTACGCTCACAAATCGCTGATGTACTTGGTCTCTGGTTACCTTTGATTAATTTATACAAAGATACGCATGTGTATATACACTATACAGTGAGTATTGTCTTACTCCTCCTGTGTTCTATGTCAGTGTGGAAGCCCTCCTTAAATATGCGGCCGACATTCCAGTCGGCCTCTCTGTTTACCCGTCCTTTTCTAGCGGGCTTAAAATAATTACACAAGTGTGTTAGTACAACCCACCCTTTAAAGTTCCTTGCTCCCGGGTTACTTTCCACCTTGGGCCTGGCATTTTCTTTCTCGTAAGAGTAAAAGTGTTCCAAACTTTAGACAGGTTTTCGAATGGATTTTGTGAGTGGCGACGACTTGACTTTCACTTTCGGTTTTATCCATATACCTAATATTATTGATCCGATTTCCATAAACTTGTCTATTAACGCACATGGGCATTATTTTTTCTTCCATTAAGCTAAGTGCTTTCTTAATCCCTTTAGTATAATAATCTATGAATTCAATAATTTGTTGGTCCTATTCTAGTTAGTTTTTTTTTTTTTAATTTCACTCTTGGCTCTAAGATAGTACCTTGAGGTATCCTCGATCTATCTACGCCATGTTGATAATTATTAGAGCACGCTCGAATTTTAAACCGTGAATAGTAAATAAACGGTTGGCAGCGGAGGGCACAGACGTGCGCGCGGGCCGCTCTTGCTTGTCTTCGCGCCTCACCGAGTCGCCGCTTGTTTCAGTGTGTTGCTATCTGTCAATGGAGATAGTCACGCGGCGTTCTGTACTACTTTATAATTACGTTGTAGTACGAAAGCCGGACTACTTCGTGTATGGGAATTAGGCCCATAACTGAACCAGTTCGTGTACGGATCCTAGTGTTGTGTTGTGTTGTGTTAGAAGTTCTGAACAAGATTGTGACGTATACATTTATTTCCGAGTAAATTCTATTTTAGTGGTGATGTTCTTCGTGTGATTAAACAGCATTGTTATTTATTGCATAGCTTCAACAGTTTAATTAGCATTTATATTAGTATTCGCTCTCCGTATAGTTGAACGGAAAGTTGTAAGAGACTATAAGCTAATCGACGTTAAAGGTGATGAAAATAACGTATCATGGCTACCATAGTCCAAGGTTATACACGACTTTGTCGTAAAGACGTTGAATTTAGTGCGTCGTTCACCAAGTATGAAATATGAGACGTTTCGCTATGAATCACTTATAAAACTCTAACAAATACAATCATATAAGATCAAGGTTTCATAATTTCTTCACTAAGTGGAAACCCAATACTCTCCGCACCCCTGACTGTTACTGTAAATTTCTTCCGCTAAAATTGAGTCAACTTTCAACTTCTACACTTGCTCTCCACACTATATTAGCTATAATAATAATAATAATAAAGATAATAAACAAACAATTGGATTGTTTTGGAATCCGAAATTTATATGGCTATTCAATACAAGAACAAAACACATGTGTCACACAAAAACACATGTCCGCTCGCCAAACAAAATAAATATCAATAAAATGTTAACTATTCATTGATTAGCAGACAGTAGCGAGTGGGACAATGACGGTCTTGTAGTGTGGCCGACATAATGAGTGAGATTAATAAGTCAGTTCACGAGTTCACCGCGCGTACGCCGCTCTACTTGCTCCAATCGCCATATCCGTTGCAAATCGACCGTTTCCTCTGACCATCTTCGCGTTGACTCGCTATTATAAACATGATTTATACCTGACCCATCATTAGTTAACATGTCAACGATTGTCGCTAGCGGATGCATTTTATTTGCTCCAACACTATTTATAACCGGCTCTATAAGAATGGAGACTTAACAGGTCCCACTTAGAGGATTAACAGACGCTATTCTTGTTATTCAAGGCTTTTAGACTAGTAATATAGTTTTCAATATTAACTCTTGAAAATAAAACATCGGCTGCTTATAATTTTATCGCATACTTATGGTTCAGACGGAAATCTAGGAGAAAGGTCAACATCGAAAACACTCCAGTTACCGAATCAAAAGTTTTTTATCTAGATTATGAGTATGACAAGGTTGTCGTTTATGACATACTTAAATGAATAATTTTAGTGTTGGCATTATAATTTAACCCAGTTGGCGTTTTCGTGTTGATAATCTGAAAATGATTTAGGTGGCACTGAGCACACGCGATGTTGAGGCCACTGGTCGGAGCCCTGGCGTACTTTATCTTGGGAAAATCTCGGTCTCGTACTGAAAATATTGGCTTCGTGCCAGTCCTCGTCCTCACGCGTGTTTCCATTATTGTACCGACACTGTGTTACGGTTACTCTAGGCTTGATTAACTGAATTATGCCAAATGATTTCTGTTTTTAGGGTCTATATTAAGCTTTTAGTAAATTCGTCTATAATAAGCTTTAACGACTTATAGAAGACCTATTTTAACTTGGCGTTTCTACTTCGAAATTCCTATAGAATTTTTGCCATAGTTACGGAATCTGAACTTCCTTTATTTAATTTTATTTGAATGTAAACATTATTAGATTTAATGGTAAATAATTTATCTAGCCGTTCCGGGTGGTGAGGCGACGATTTGAGACGACCTTCGGAACAATAGGAAATTGGTACCATTGTTTACATCAAGGAACCCCTTGGCGATAGCCGATCGGCGAAATAGCCACGTACTCTTGTCAATATTTACAAACGACTTCTTGAAGTGCTTATTTATGTATTGTACGAAATAACTGTGAAAGTAGAAGAACACCAATTGTTTCTACATCAAATAATTACGTATGAAAGTTCACTGCTTGATTCCGCAATTTTCTCTCAGCAACCCGATTCAACGGCTCCCACGTTGAACTTTCCACTGAGACAATAGGTCGTTGAAAATTTCACTGTTTTTGTCAACGCATCAACTTGGCGCAATCCGGTGTTAATTAAAATCAGTCGTAACAGTCTCTTCCTCGATTCAGGTTTTACATTTTGTTTCACTAATTGTTATGTAAAGACGTTGAGCTCCCACACGCCTACGTACTGCAATGCGTTCGTGCAAGCTTTGTCATGTATAAATATAGTTATTAACTTTTTCACAATCACGTCCGGATTCTTGCATAAACATAATCCTGCTGTGAACGGAATATTATTCGACATTTGGTTACTGCAAGTTGCAAGATAGTGCTTACTCTTTGTGCCATTATATTTTCAATGCTAATTGCGTTGACAATGATTCCTGGTTACATAATCGTTTACAGTCAGTATTCCTTTAGTTTAAATTGTAACTTATCCGATATTTAATATTAGTTCTAAATATCTTATTAATAACTCTGTCAGCTCATATTTTTGAAATTATGATGTACGTGGAACGTCACGTAATAATGAAACTGTAATCCATTACATTATTCACCAGCTTCATTATTTCGTAAATCATAACGCTCGTTTAATTAAAACGTTGGTAGATTATCAAGAAATCTTTGGTTTTCAATATAAGCCTAAGATTTTTTGACAATTTAACGAAGTTATGGTTAATTTATGAATTAGTTCCGTAATTGCTGTTGTTTAAATAATGGTCAGGGCTACTAGTATTGAGGAAATATCGGATTTCGCGATTTTTGCGAGTGATGTTGCTGTAGAAAAAGGGTGTATTGTATTTTTAGTTAACGATGAGGCGGTAATAAAAGCTTACGACACCAAAAACTGAAACATCACACACTCGCCAGTTGGAGGCATACGTGAATAGGTCCACGGCGCCACAAAGATGTGCTCCTTTGTTCGTCTGCCATTCATTAGCCGAATGTAGCATGGTCCCCATTCTTGCGGAGTGCGTTGAACTGTCATGTTTCTTGCGTGTCCGCATGTAACGTG
Organism: Sesamia nonagrioides; assembly: GCA_017933935.1. Lineage (NCBI taxonomy): Eukaryota > Metazoa > Arthropoda > Insecta > Lepidoptera > Noctuidae > Sesamia > Sesamia nonagrioides. Next base: position 434,405 of record JADWQK010000731.1, on the reverse strand, counting down.
TTTTACGTGTTGACGCGCGTTTTGGTACGTTTCGATGTTGCAATCACTCACCACGCTGAGATTTAACAAATTGAGATAAGGAAATTTCTTTTTGCATTTCTGTCTTTATGCTTAATACTTGGAACTGAGATAATTATTAATTCCAAATATAAAATGACAGTTTTTTCGGTAATGTTTAAAACTTGAAGTAACGCTTGTCGAATGCTTTAGTGATGGCGTGGGCATTGATTGTATGGGCTCGTCTAACCGTGACTGTTGTGATGTAAACAGCCTAAATTGTAGGCAAATAATATTCAGATAACAGACGTGAAATGATTCGTAATATTTATTTAGCTACCGGTATCCCATTGCGTTGCCGGTAGCCAAGATGCAGTTACTTTTCAGGTGACAAGCATTCTTAACATTTATTGTTGCGTCACTAGCCCTATGGAGGAATAAAATCTTTAAGGCTATAGGATTTGTCCTCTATGTATTCCGAAATCACTGCTTAGTATGTGATGAAACTTTGATGGTGTGATCTGGGGACAGCCGTGAGGATCCCTATGTGGCTTTGCAACGCATAGGGTGCAGCTAGTACTATACATTTAAATGCTGTTTATTTGCATGTAGACCATTTGAGCAGTAGATCATTGAATCCTTACGATTACAGAGTCCTTCGCGATAACGATTGATAAGGAAACGATAAATGGAAATAAACAGTGTTATCTAAAAAGGTGTGCGGTTTACACGGAACGTTCAACGATAAATCGACCAATCGAAAAAACTCCTGAAGATACACACAGTGACGTAATATACGAAATAATCATTGGAAGGTTAAATGAGTTAAGTGCAAAAATACAGTGAATGAAAAATAACGAGCATTTGCTTGTTTTTTACGTGGTAAAGTTCAAAACTAGTGCGTGGTTTGGGACATGAGTGACGATGAGTACAGAGAGGCGCCTGTCCCGGAGTTTCCACTCCTGCTTGAAGGGTTCCTCCACGGAGGAGGCGGCAGATGATGAGGAAACCTGCTACCACTCCCTTGGAGGAAGGCACTCTTTGAACAGGACACAGCCACAAGTTTATGTGGAGGATTTGACAAATATATCCTTAGCGGATTTCGAAGCACTGGATGAAAATGGTATGTACTACTTACTGCAAATTAAAACAAACCATATTAATAAGCATTATTTTTGGAACTTATTTTGTTGGCCTCTCGTTTCTTTGAAAAATCGTTTCACACTTGAAAGTTTTAGGGTTATTGTTAAACTTGTGGTGGTTAACTTCTGAAGTGGTGACGGGAATTAAATGGTAACCCCATTTACTTTACGTAGGCACGTATAATTAACGACTCAATTATAACTTACTAATCAATTATCGAAACGTAATTTATGTATCTGTCGTAACCGTAAATTTAAACAGCCAACTATTAATAAGTTAACATTATACAAACGAATAACATTTCAATAACACGTGCTTGACATTTTGAGTTAATTAACATGCATTTTATTTTGGACTGGAGAATTGATTCTGGTTTTAATACGCTTAATTATGATGTTTTTCAAGAAAGATGTCACATAAAAACAGTTTTCTGTTTTGCCTTTATGGCATACAAAACACAAATAAAAAGATATGTTATAGACATATAGGGCATATACTATCATCATCATCATCATCATCAGCCTTTACTCGTCCACTGCTGGGCATAGGCCTCTTTCATGGCACGCCAACAAGCTCGATCCTGAGCAGTTCTCCGCCAGCCACTACCAGCCACCTTTTTGATGTCGTCGCTTCATCTCGCCCAAGGGCGTCCCACGCTACGTTTGCCGGGACGCGGTCTCCACTCAAGGACTCGTTTACCCCAACGGTTGTCGGTCCTGCGGCATATGTGACCAGCCCATTGCCACTTATACTATAGGGTGCCAAAATTAGTTTTCACTTAAATCATAGTGAATGATCAATCATAATACAAGTAATTATAAGTAAATCTAAATATGGTCAGTTTTGTTACATAAATTATAATCGTAGACAATAATTTATAATATTCAACATTTCGGTCAACAAGCGTGAGATCATAAAAACAATATAGTTAACGTTCCGATGTTTTTTATTTAACTCTTAGCTGTTGCGAATATTTTTATTTAATAGAAGATACTCTTCATTAGATTTTATAGGCCAAATGTCAGGCGGCTAAGAACCAATGTTCAACCGAATGGAGTAGAGCTGTTGATCCCTATCGAGTCGACAGTTTTTCTTGGATTAACTATTGACGCCAAGTTACAATGGGGTTCTCACATTGAGAAACATTCGGGTAGACTCAGTTCTGCCGCCTTCGCTGTTAAGAAAATTAGACGGATAACTGATGTGGATACAGCCACAATTGTTTATTTTAGTTATTGTCATAGTCTTATGGCTTATGGGATTCTTCTCTGGGGAACTTGTGCGGACATCAATACCATATTTGTTTTACAGAAAAGGGCTGTTCGAGCCATTTACAACCTTGGTCCTAGAGATTCTCTTTGAGAAAAATTTAAAGAGGTGAACATTCTGACTGTAGCTTCGCAATATATATTTAAAAATCTTGCGTATGTATAATATAAAAATATATTGAATTTTAAGAAAATATGCGATAATCATAATATAAATACCGGGAACAAACACAATCTTGCTATACATCACACTCGTCTCCACAGAGTAGGCAACTCGTTCATGGGTCAATGTATACACTTTTACAACAAGCTTCCCATGGACACTCGAAACTTGCCCATTAAAAGATTTAAAAGCTGTATTAAGACCAAACTTTGCAAAAAGGGGTATTATAAATTCTCAGATTATTTAGAAGACAATAAAGCTTGAGATTGAGCTGCTCGCTCTGCTAAGCAATGTTATTAAGCAATATGCGTAACTAGCTTTCGCCCGCGGCTCCGCCCGCGTGGACTAATATTTTTCGTATCCCACGGGAACTGCATATTTTTCCGGGATAAAAAGTAGCCTATGTGTTATTCCAGACTATTATCTACCCCTGTGCCAAATTTCAACCAAATCCATTCAGTAGTTTTTACGTGAAAGAGTAACAAACATCCATACATCCATACTTACAAACTTTCGCCTTTATAATATTAGTAGGATTACGCTACAATTATGACATTTTAATCACTATTTTATTTTAAATCACGTAAATTGATTGTTATGTACCAAGCAAAAACATATTGTTAATGTAAACAATTTCATTTTTAATGTCTGGACTTGAAAAAAAAACGATGATCCCTAAGTTTGTTTCGGCTTTTCTTCTCAGAGGTAGCCAGTTAGAAAACGCCGGCTCCAGCTAGTTTAAAAAAATATGACGTGTAAAAGTGATCAGCGATCCTACGTGCATAATAAACGATTTCATTTCATTTCTTAAAATGAAAAGTGGGAGTTATTAAAAGCCAAGTAACCCTCGTTCTTTTAGACTCTTCCATTTTTCTTGTTCCATTATTGCTGTTTTTTTTAATGTCTTTTGTCCTGCATTAATCGTGGAAACTGAATGTTATGCTTTTTCATTTTTATATTTTTTGTATTTCACTCAACGCATATCTCTTATCTCAATTCAATTCTTGATTATTGGCCTTTGTGGGAGAGACGCCACAATTTTGCCAAGAACACGTGCGAACGATTAATAAACCATCAAACGCTGGAGAGTATTTAGCGCAAATTAAAATCTCTTATCTCTATCAGGTTAACAGTTTCTTGACAGGTGTCTTAGAACAAACCTACATATTCCAGATTACGTAAAAGTAAACTTTAAAACGCTTAATAAAATAAATTTATAAACCATTTTATCTTATTGAATTATTATAAATAAATATAGATTTTCACAGACATTATAATACTGTACCGTACGTGTATCAATCAATGTATTGTGTAATGCTGCAATCGCTAATTCTATTTGTCCAAAAACCGTTTACGGAATGAACAGGGTAATAAAACGATGGTATGATCATACCTATAGAAAAGGATACTCCTATCTATGACAACTGGGACGTGCCTAATGTGCTTACTGACCCATGAAGAGGCCTGACATTATAAAGAATTTATTAATTAACGAAATCATTATTCGGAGTTGTGAACCCATCACTATATTTTTAATTTCGACGACCATATTTTTATAGACTGCTGTCAGATTAATAATCACCGGTGTTTATGTTTCTCCTGTAGTAATAAATGAGGTGATGTTTGGTTTTCCTCGGGAGATTTGTTATTCGAATCTGTTCAGTAGTTCTCTATTTAGTTTAACAGACAAATCATCCTGTTTGTTTCTTTTATTTGTTAGGTGAGCTGGCGTTCTGTTTTCCGGATGTGTTTATAGTTTTAATAAGTTTTGGGCAGACGTGTTGTTATTTTAATCGCTTGATATGTACACCGTTAACATCAAAACCAAATGAAAACTTTACAATAACTAATTAATTTAAAAAAATAATTATGTAACACTTTGTCATTGTCATCTGCTTATTTTATACGGAACTGGCTATTCGCCCGCGGCTTCGCCCGCGTGTAATTCGATTATATCGCGCTTATTAGATTTCCCTCGGGAATATCATATTTTTCCGGGATAAAAGGTGGCCTATGTCCTTTCTCAGGGTCTAAAGATTGCCTGTGCCAAATTTCATCAAAATTGGTTGAGAGGTTTAAGCAGGAAAGCGTAACAGACAGACAGACAGACAGAGTTACTTTCGCATTTATAATATTAGTATGGATGATTGCCTTTCTGACCTCCACAACCCAGTAATTGAATGGAACTTGAAAATTATTCAACATGGAAAAATCTGTTTCTCATGTTCATATAAGTATTAGATAAACATACATATACTTAAATATCAATGAACAACTTGAAACTAGGTTATATTGTCGACGACACTCGTGTCAGCAGGTGAAAAGTAATAGTACCTACTATACTGTCGTATTATGTTAAGGCCTGTAATGATAGTTGTAAGGATAATAAATAAATAATATCACTAGGCATACGTATTGCATCTAATTTGCAGTTTCTGCAATTTTGTACAAATATCCTTCCTCAGGCGTTCGGATATTATGAAACTTCAAGATGGTCGCCCTGTCATTTAGAAGCATCATAATATCCGTGCCTGTAATGATAATTGTAAGGTTAATAAATATATAATATCACAAAACATAAGTACTGCATCCAATTTGCAGCTTCTGCAATTTTGTACAAATATTCTTCCTCAGGCGTCCGGATATTATGATGCTTCTAGATGACAGGGTCATAGAATAAAGAAGGGAAGTAGGTTATCTGCGACCCAATCCGCGATTTAATTGCCTACTATCTTAGGGTTGACGACTGTCCGCGCTTCGTCGGTTACGGTTGTCGCCCAAACCGCTAACAAATATTTATAGACAAAGGTGCGTATTACAGAACGTCACTCAAAACTCAAGTTCTACTTATGTCTCTTTTCAAGCCTTTTGATTGGTTGAAACTAGTTTTAAGTAATGCTTAAGCAGAGATCAATGCTTGAGTTTCCTTCTGGAATACGCACCTAAGAGCTTATGTTTCAATTATTTGCTTAGTATTTAGTTTACATATACTAGTCAGTTTTTTTTTTTGTAATTTTTATTTTTAGTTTTGTACACATAAAGAACCATATTTATTTTTATTTTTAATTAATACAAATATAAATAATACAAACATAACATCTATTGAATCACACATTTAATACAAAATTACAAATTAGCTACAGAAAAATACCTACTTTCTTCGGTTTCGACTATTACGAAACGCGTTGTTATTAAACTTTAATGTGTAATATATCCGTATCCTTGTAAATAACTTTTAGAAATATAATTTGAAAAATATAAGTCTTTTATTTGTTCATAAATAGACATACCAACTTTGCAGTTTATGTGATCATTTTTTAAAAGCTAATGTGCCGAAAAGCCGTGACGCGCGAACCTCGTTCCGTGCTAGTCGCGACTAGCGCAGTCATAGGCACTCTAATATTGTGTTTAGGTGTGCGTGCGGCGACGCATAGATACTATGGCGCAAACATACAAGCTGCGCGCGGTCCGTTTGTATGAAGATAACGTACTTCCCTCTCTTTATTCTATGACAGGGTGGTCTGTTCATTACCAAAACCAGTTTGCTGTTTATGAATTAATAAATAAATGATCTTGTAAGACTTGTATAACGATAGATCTAAAACTACTTACATAGTGAGATGTGAGTACATTTTTTACCGGTTCTCCTTCATGAAAACCAGTTTTTTTTACCGGTCCTTTTAAAGTAAGTTGTAATATTACATAAGCTTACTACAATCTGTTATTATGTAAATCATACATACGTCCTTTTTATGATATATTTATTTTAAGTGGTAATGTCGTATATATGCCTACGGCAATATGTCGTAGCAGACGAATAAGGATGGACAAGTTAAAGGAAAGTTGGCTCAGAGAGTATAGACATAGGGCGGCGGACATGCATGAGAATTTTCCACGCCGGAAAAAAAAAGATAGTATGGACATACCATATTATCTTAGCCAACTTAGGGGAAAAACAATGAGTTAGATTATTAAATGAAAGCGGATGTATTTATCCTAGAATCGACAAATCAGAGATCTGTCTAAAATAAAATGGATATGCTTAATTGCTTATCCTATGGTCAGAAAATACTACAAAACAGTTGAATTGATTGATTCCTCTTTAGGCTCTGTACTAGCTATCAGCCAGTTAGAAAGTGTTGGCTGAGATGATTGCCCAAGATACGCCAAACTAACCTACAGTAAAGTGTCCAACAGAGTGTGTGTGTATGTGTGTGGAAGTTTATCCTATTATATAATTTTTGCTGATTGTTTATGATTGGTGTCCAATGTCGTCTTACCATGTCAGCACTTGCAGCAGGTGATATGAATGTACGCACGACAGCAGGTCAAGCTACCACAAACTGTCAGATATTTCCAATCAACTCTGAGCCTTAATCCTTTAGGGATCAAGTTGAAATTCCAATAAGGAAATCTGACATATTGTAGTAGTTTGATGTGCTGTCGTCTGTACATGCAGCTCAGTTTCTGAAACATATATACTAATAGAGAAGAATTAGGAAAATATATTGTTAGGTAACCTTAACCTATTTAAAATGACATTGCGACATATTCGCCAATATGTAAACAAATATGAGTTCATGGAAAAACCACTTTAATTTCTATTTCCTACACAATAAAGTTCAATTTACACTACAACTGAAAACATTTTGTTACTTTTTCAATAGTGTTAGTCATTTTAAAATCAACTTAATTACCACTAAAATAAAGTTGATATTTGTATTTTAGCAAGTACCAATGTAATTTTTCTAAGTTATATGTACTTTCTAAGTTCATCTTGAACACCAAGGACTGATTAAAAGGTGAAGGAAATATATTGTGGAAACGTGGACTTTAAGTCAGAAATCGCCAACCCCCATTGAGCAAGCGTGGTTATTACGCTCAAACCTTTCAATCGTCATAAAAAGCTTGATGATGATTATGATCTGTATTTTCGTTTTATAAGAGAACCAATACCATTTGTGACAACTTTCGATTGAAAAATACAGATAGTGCCATAACACCCATGTGTAATATCTTAGTTTTACCGGTACCTATTACCAGTAAAATTATTACCTGTAAAACTAAGCTATTACGTACATTTACGGCATATCGCAGACGGGGTGATCTAACTGTCAGACTAACCGCTAACCGCAAATTGTGAATGTTATAAGTAAAAACCGTGTCTAACTTTATACGTGTGTAGCTCTGATAGGAATAACATTGTAGATGCATTTGCCTTCAAATATGTGTATTTTGAAAGTACACACATTCGAAGCCAACCCACGAAAGTACTACTTTCATGGGCTGGCGAGGAACACGGTAGAGTTGAATGTTACACTGTAGATATTTTGTGAAGAGTCGTTAAATTTGCAACAAATTGAAAGTTGGTTTATGAAGATTCAAGTTGAGGGCTTTCAAACGAATATACCTGAAGCGTTTTAGTGAAATGTTTGAGAAATTATCTAATGTATGTATATAAAAGTATTTTATATGAAATCTTCATGAACGTTGCGTAACACACTAATAGAAGAAATAGCTTACAGTTTTGCTTTTGCGTTATTTACTTTGTTGAGCATGTGCAGCATGGATTAGCAGTATCCTTCAAGATGATGATTCAGGTTGCGCTGATAGTGTGATACGCATTCAGGGTGCTAAAGCATCTAAGATAATCCTTGAGAAGTCTACTAATAAGTCTTAGATATGAATTATTATATCTAACGAAACATTTTTTATTAAATAATAATGATATTTATTTCTCATTTCACAAAAAGTTCGTGTTTTTATAAAGAATAATTTGGACTAATTGTAAATATAAGGCTTATCATAAATGAACAATTCATAGGTACTCTGACTGCTAAACTAGGTGAGACCTGTGACTTAGGAGTCAGTGATTCTCCGGAAGATACAAAGCCATAATAGGCTATTTGACAGATTTATAATTTTTATCTTGAATTACTTGGTTGCGGTTAAGAAGTTCATCCAAAGTATTTTTTTTAATTTTAAATACGTATTTCGTAAGAAATATGCAAATAAAAATTCAAAATTCAAATAAGCCGCGAAAACGATATAATCAGCAATATGGCGTTGCGCCTGGTAAATGACGTCACAAGCGGTTTTCGGTTCTCAGTGGTGTTTGTTTTTAATTATTATTTGCTGTTGTTATCTAATAAAATGGTTTACAAGTGGTGTACTGTACTGGGTTGTACAAATAAATCGATAAAAACCCCCGAAAAACAGTTTATAAGTTTGCCGGAAACAAGCGTATGACGTCATCGCGACATTAGCCAATCCGGATCGTTTCACAATGTGTGGCGCGAGAAACAAAAAGCCAAACATATTTTTGTGTTTTGGATATAATAATTGTTATTATTTTTTATTAAAACTCTTGTAAATGATATAAAGAACCCTCATTTTATGCAATTAAAGCAAAAAATCACAAATAATTGAATACTGTCAAATAGCCTATTCTAGTACAATCGGGACGGTTTAACAAAAAGTAAACTGGTGGAAAAAATCAGTGAAACTAATTAATAGAATAAAAGCAAATAAATGAGAAAATATTAACTAAGTGGTGAGTGTATCGGGGAAGGTGTATGTGTGGGTTTGCTCACGCGTGTGCGTGTGTGTACAACAACATAACGTCATGGTGTTGTACAAAAAAAAAAAATACAACTTCAATGAATACTGTTTCTTAATTCATAAAGAACGATGACATTTATTCAAGTTGTTAATATAACAATCAACGCTAACATCATTACGAACATTATTCGCTAAAAAATTCAAGGTGATAATATCAATGATACGATCTTGACATTGATTCACAGTAATATTCGCGTGTTCGCTAACTATGACTCACTTTACCACCGGATAGGTATATTACGTCTGCCTCCTAACATGATCGTGGGTAGCCTCACGTATTATGTACTTAAAACCGATTCATAGCATCATATCACATGATTTTCAAATTAATCCCATGACAATAGATGTCAAACTCCTATGCATGTTACGTACTTTTTTTACTTCATACTCCGTTTTATAGAATGTGTTGATAGCTATATGGACCTACCAACACTTCCTATAAAACGGATGATATCAACGTAAGTACATTTCTATAACGACATAAGGAAAACAATGACCACATGACCCATCCATGTGGTCGTTGTTTTCCTTATGTAGGTTTATCTTATATCTTATCTAGTCTTACATTCAGTATTTCTCATTGTGTTCATAATAACTGTTCTTTATCTTTTTATCTCTTCAGACTTTAAACACATATCTGTAGAATTAGTTGCATGTAGAGAACACAGTGAATACATACTGTAAATTAAATGTTCATCTACTTACGATTTACCAATTACAGACTAATAATGTATGGACACGGCTTCTGAATTCATAAATACGAATCTTAGTGTTCTCAACAGTTGTGTTCGCAACCGGATCTCTACGAAATTTAGCATTTTAACAGAGCTTTAGAAGTAGCTGCTATATTTAAATATATTCTAGGCACATCTTATTAGAATAAAAAGTCACGTGTTTACGTTTAGCCCACGTCAAATTTTGAAATTGAATTGTGTTGCGCGAGCGCCGCACCTGTGCTTGCTATGTGTGCGCCAACGCAGCACATCCGCTTCCTGTGTTCCTGCCTTTACAACCCTTGACTGTACCAGTCACGGCTTCCGCCCCAAACATAATAATATCAAGGTTAAATAAACAATAAGTTTATATCATGGTAGAAGTTTGGAGGGTTAACCAATGTATTTTTTTTATTATACATACCATACGATCTGCTGACTTTGTAATATTATAGGACATGGATACTAACTATATGTCTTATGTTATGATGGCTACGCTACCAGGAGACCAATTCCCGTAATTTAAAACGTTCAAAATCTCGTCTCAACTTTTATTTCGGTGACAAACAAATGTCAGAAACTTGTCAAAATGTAGGGATATTTGAATTATTATTTGAGAGATTGAGACAGATCAGCACCCTAATTGCGTAATACATTATTACTATCAATTTGAATCATTTTGAAGCATATTCCTAATCCATTGCTTCATAAGTTTGAAAAATACGTCTGCTCAATAACGTATATAACGCAATGAATGTTGTTGAACTGCCAAAATGAAACCTATTTCTATTGATATTGTGTTACGCAATTACCCTGTAGGCTGTGAATGTACTTCAAATTACAAAAATTACCCCTTTGGTCATGCGACTTGGAGATGTTTAAAAATTGGTGCCTTGGGATATGAATTTAATTCACATTTTATTGTAACGTTTTTCATTAGCGGTTTAAGTTGGCCTCGCTACTGTTATGAACTACATCATACTTAGATCAACACAACTGTGGCCTACCTTTTATCGTAGGAAAATCGTGTCCAAATTCCCACCGAGTAATATTTCAACACACAAAAAGCGGCCCCGCTACTTGTCTGAATGAAGTCACGTAGAATCAAGATATTTCGTTAATTATTAGCATCCGCCGAGTGCCTCGTCATCGATATTGTCAATCCTGTATTATCTCAGACATCTTGTTGCGGGGGCTGGTTTTTGTGAGACGACCATTACTGACGGAAGCCAGGAGCCGAGGGACTTGTTACTTTGTGAGCCAAGAGCCGGCATACCACTGTACCCTTTATCGTGCGACTACTTACATAGACATGAGGTTTAGAAGCCAGGAAATAGGTGCACGTGCTAATTGTCATCACAAACAGCTGTAGCACGAATACCTCCGGTTTACTTTCTCAGTTACAAACTTACAGCCATTCTTTATCTCATTACTGTGCATCACGATGAGGCGCGGAGAAGTGTCTCGTCTCAGCACAACGTGTCTTGTCAATTATAAAGTAAATTGTGACAATTAAACGTTCTTTTCGCTCAAGCGCGTTCGGTGTAGACGCGCATGAGATCATTCGTGAGCTCATCAAATTATCGCAATTATAATTATACTTATCGACGTTCATCTATGTATGTCATTATCATAGCATTGAACATATTAAACCTTAAACTACCCCAGTAATAAGCTCTACACGTAATATAATTCAAAGTATTTCGTAAGAGATGCGTTATGTACTTGTGAAAGTCGTAAGTAAACCTATTGACTTACATGTCAATAGTGCGAATTAACAGTATGTACCTATACAAGTATGCTAGTCCATTGTTATCGGGTACTTTAGTAACCTGATTTCCCTAGTTGCTGCTTATTCAATTATTGTTTGCAGTAAGTACCATACAGGTGACAACAACTGACATATCTAGTCTTTGTAAAAAAATACGGTATAAATATCATAGTTTTCACATCTGAAACATAGTTATGCTACTTCGAATTCAATATACTTACCTAAGCATATTTAATTTGTCTGAATCGATAGGGTTATATTTATTGGTCAATTAAGATCCATTACTCAATTTCTCTACCGAACATTGTTAAAGAAATATGTCTAAATATTCTTTGTGTGAGCAAAACACAAGTTCGCTGTTCGTCAGAAATGTTTTGATTTGTCCCGTACATTGCACTCTAGTCTTCTATTTATATCTGCTTCTTGGCAAGCCGCTGGTTTTTGATATGAGCAGCGTTTGTCAAACGTCATTCATAAAAGAACATCATTTTAGTAATTCTGTAAGATTTTGATGCAGTTTGATTTATATCTGTAGTGAACACACGTTTATTTGATTTTAAATGTGTTTTATGCGGTGCTTGAATGCATGTTGTTGAACTCTACACTACAATATTTACATATGTAGTAGAACATAATGGTTTAAGCTTTGTTTTCAAAGTTTTGTACTATAACCATGCACCTTAATTGCGTAATTCATTATCAATTATGTACTATGAATCATTATGAAATATATTGCTAATCCATTTATATGTTCGTAAAGATTGTCTGCTCAACAACGTATACAAGAATGTTGTTGTCAAAATTAACATTGCTACTGTTGTCGTCCTCCATGGCGCAGCGGTCAACACGCCTGCCTGCGACGTGGAGGCCCCGGATTCGATCCCTGGCCAGGTCATGATGGAAAACGATCTTTTCCTAATTGGCCTGGGTCTTGGATGTTTATCTATATCTGTATCTATTATAAAATATAGTATCGTTGAGTTAGTATCCCATAACACAAGTCTTGAACTTACTTTGGGGCCAGCTCAATCTGTGTGATTTGTCCGTATATATTTATTTATTTATATTTACTGTTAGCGTTTCACCAATTATAACTACTTGAATTTTGGAGTATAAACCAACAGGAATAGCAAACCCCTAATTAACCTAACAAAACGCTTTCCTCATCTGTCTATGTCATAATTCCCAAGTTCAAATTTATTATGCGAGTTGTAAAATCCTATAGTTTCAAGGATAATTACGATATAAAATAATGATCATAATTGACCTGTTTGTGCGAAACGTGTAACGTTCTGTTCGTAATTTCCATTTGAAATAATGATTGACTCGTTAAAAAATTGTTGTGCGGAATAAGGCGGTACAATAACCATGGCAGTCTTATCGCATGTGAAAAGTATGCCGTACGCAGGAAATGATAGTTTCTATGTAAATGACTACATATTTTGCAATACCAGCCGACCGATATGTACCAACAGCACTCGTTATAATCTACATAATAATTTAAATATTAATTGGGGCTATGTGTGTACTGTGTACGCTAAAGTAGATTTAAAAACTAATAAGTCATTTTCGGGAAGGCTTCTTGAAAATGGGACAAAGTATGCACTTACTATATTTATATGTTAGCTGCGTTTTAATAAAAACTTATACTAATGGTTTTAATATTATTGTTTCAGGTAAGTGTTACAACCACCAAACACTTAAACTATTCGTAGCGCCCTCTATGTTAAGGTAAAGTAACTAAAGTTCTGCTACTTGCCGGTAGATGGCAGTGACGGCGCTAATTCACACTGAAATGACTCTAACATGCTGACACATTGGTATTGTTTTAAACAATAACAAACCCATATTCGACATTACGTTAATATATTATATAGATTTCAATTTTATATTTATCAAGTTTTTACTAAATAAGAGCACAATTATATTTAAAACATTTCGAATTACCTATTTTAAGAAATAAATATTTGCAGCAAATCTCATCGATGTCCTCCAATACCGCATAAAATTTATAGAAATATGTAGGTTTGTAACGTCTTTACCTTGATGTGAACTAAGAACAATACCACCAAGAACCAGTTTAGTAGGTTCATGACCGACGCGATCGCCTCTCGCATAATGCCGAGCCTTGTCGTGATTTATTCATGTACTTGTGCCCTGCGGCGAATAAAAACTGGCCACGAAAGGAACCGCACTTTGTTACCACTTTTATTAGACCTACATGCTCTTTTATATAAAAGCTCATTAAGCATATTTTAAAACGGAACTAGAGGTCAAATTTTATTGGTTGAAAATAAAAGTAGATACGTCGTAGCGTGTATAGCGGGTCGCAGAATGCGGAAACGTATAAAATTATTTAAATATCCAACCTTGAATAATCCTTCTTACATTATAAAAATGAAAATTTTGTCCGGATTGATGGATTTTTGTTACTCTTTCAGGCAAATACGACGGTGTATAACCAGGATTAACATTTAGGATACTTTTCCCAATGTTCCCACGGAATCGAAATTCATATAGGGAACCGAGGGGCGCAGCTAGTTTTCTATATTAAAAAGATTACCTGTTTACTCTCTATTGTTAGGTTTACAAAGGTCACGCTTTCGTAGCCCGTAGCGCTACGAACTTTCGTAGGTAAAAGTTTCATTTACATAAATCTTAAGTGCAAGTTCTTTCTATAGAACTCGTTTCATTATGGTTCAGTAAAAACTTACATTGGATATTATATTTCTGGAAGCATAATAAAATGGGTATGAATTTTATTTTTTTTTAAAATATTAATAATTATAAACTAGCGCTTGACAGCAATCCCGCCTGATGGTAAGCAGTGATGCAATCTGTGATGGTAAAGCGCGCTAGTTTATTAAGCCCAATCACTTAAAAAAACTTAGTGAATAGGAAGGAAGAGGTTTTAATGCTAACTTCCTATAAGATTGAGAAACAATATTCAGTAGGGTACTTATTGTATTATATGCTTATTTGAGTTTTTATGGTATGTTATCAGAACATGGGAATGAAAATTAAACTATAATGCTGATTATATAATATAAATTCGAAAGTAGGAAATGCAAAAAAAGAATGGCGTAGCTCGAACGTAGCACGGCTCTACGAGATACGTCCGAAGATTAACTCGACAGAATTTCTCAATATTATTGTTTTTGTAAGATGTGATTATTTCTGTCTTATTTACTTACTTCGTTATACAAACTATTTACAAGTTTTATGTTAACTAAAATGATTGAATGCAATTGAGTATAACCTATTTATGAAATGCGAACATTAAAAAGAAGGCGATGCATATTCAATGCGTTCATAAAGATGTTTAAATAGAGGAGGACTTGTTTATTTTAACCACTCCGTTAAATCAGTGAGTAACGTTGGTAGTGTACACTCCCGAAGATAGCCGAGCTCCGCCGGAGATTGCCGAAGCCCTCAAACATGGCGGCGGAGGTGCGCTTGGCGCTTGTCAACAAAGTTACTCGACTTCGAATGCTGACCGGTCGCGCGCTTTCGTATTCCGTTCTTTAATCGCGAATCATAAGTGCATTTTGTGTCAAAAATGTGTAAAAGTGAATAAAACCAGTTGCATTTGTTTGATAATTGTGTTTATTTGTTATTCTGTTATTTCGTTTATCTAAAAAGTGGTATGTAAACGTGCCTAAAGGAATGTTAGAGTATTTAGGGTCGTAGAACACCATATCGTATGGGTAGCAATGTTTATTGTGAAACAACATTGTATAGAATAAGTCAAAAATTCAGTAATTTTTAATAAATTATAGCACTAGATTAAAATTACTTACAAATTATGCATTAAGAATCAGATCTAACTATTAAAATTTTTTGAAACATGCATTGTAAATTGAGAAACTTGCTTATATATTATCTAAGCATTTATTAAATATATTATAGAAGTTACATACATAGTTTCTAAGGTGACTTTCACCCAAACACCTCACCGGTCGTAGATGCCAACTTATTAGCATACTGGTACCGGTAGTAAAACGCTCCCCTCTAAGTATAGAATGGCCTGCACATACTGTTTTCCGGGACCACACTATATTTTGTAATTATTTATTCATCCCTAAAGTCTGAGGCCCGCACGTGCTCAACTTGTTGCATAAAAACGATCCCTCACGTTTCTTAATGCATTGTCAACTAACACAATAGGACATACATCTTAAAATAATGTGACGGTTCTTTGAACAGCTTTACAATGGTTAAACATCACTTTTAAACATTTTTGTCTTAAAATATTTGCGTTCAAATCTACAGAGAAATGTATAATTTCCAATGTGAATACTAACACATATTCTGATAAGAGCCATTCATATTTCATGAGACGAAAATATCGAATAAACCGACTCCTGTCACATATCTCATATGTCACAGTCACAGTATAAGTAAATAGAGGAAACATTCATTTCGTCGATCCTTGGTAGCGTCAATAAATAAAGACAGGACTATGTTGTATAAGAAGTTGGTTTTAGATACCCAGCGAACATTCCAAGTGCTTAGTTTATGTCTGGGCCGTCGAATTTCCATGAATTCTCGGGTTCTACCAAAGGGCTGTCTAACTGATGGTCAGGCTGTGCGTGGGCGCCTGCGTCACCCCAAGGGAAAACGTGCGTGTTTAGACAGCTATTACATTGACCGGTATTGTTTAAGAAAAAATGCGCGAAACGTGACACCCACATCATAAGTCACGTTCGGAATTGACTTTTGGCTGTGTGGTCGTCGCTTTTGGGATAGTAGTAACGCCCCTTATAAATTTTAGAGGGGAAACGTTTGTCTTTTTCTCTTTTCTTCGCAATTATAATAAACCTCTAAGCTTATGCCGTTTAACTGCACAGCATCACTAAAATATAAGTCTATATTGACTAGCATTTTGAATCTTTACATTCTTGCCGATAACTTAACAGAAAGTGGAGTGTTGAATATAAATTTAGATATAAATTGCAATAGATCCTTTAATCTTTCGATCCTTGCCTATTCCTACTCCAATGCACTTCCTTTTATAACATAAATGCCTTGTATATAGATAGTTAATCCGTCTCTAGGCGTTGTGCATAAATTCAGTAGCCGTTTCACCGCTTGATAAATCCGCGTCGGGACCAGCTCGCTGTCTCGCGTTAATCTTCTTAGCGAGTTCCCAGCTCGCCGCCTCGTCTTATCCTTCAAAGCTTTGAGATAACAGTTTCAGACACGCCATTGTATTAATTTGAATAAAATTGATGTCCTTATAGTCGTTTTGTATAGACGAGGTATTGTTTTTTACACCCTGAAAAGTCTTTGTAGAAATAACAAACATATTTAGCACATTTGCAATAATCCTTGACCTCGTTTACATTTAAGATTTTTGCTGTGTAACTAATTGCATTGAACGATAGAGCATTTCCATTCTACTTAGTTAGCGTTTGATTAGATTTTGAAAGGCAAACGTATGATTGACGGATAAAAATAATAACAGGCGTGAATCAATTCGAATTAAACATGCATGTGGTAAGAAAAGCGTGTAGGCGTGTGTAATCCTGTTTACCTATGCACCCACGTCGGATCTTAGTGGACTTTCTAAACGGTGGGATGTTGTCTCGACGAACTGTAGTTTAAAAAAAAGTGCCTTCATATGAGTCACTTCGAGTCCCATCGAGGTCTGGGTCAGATTCCAGGGCTGCCGACGCGGGCGCACCAAACCGGACTCACGCGATTACATGCGTTCCTTTTTCTCTTTTACCTTTTCCGTTTACGTAATACCTTCTTTGAAGCACCAAACTGCACGGGGCCAATTAAATAAGCCGTATCGCGGAATCACGTTACTCTTTATAAAAAAGGAATGCAAAATCTTTTAAGGAAACCCGTAGTACTACCGTATGATGTAACAAGTATTTGGTTACCAAGAGATATTTGTGTTAAAGTCTTTGTGGATCATATGTGGATGAGTCAGTAAATGTTCGCTGTAGGCCTCGAACCCCCATCACAAAGAGGGCGGTTTTCGTTAGCCATCTGTCGAGGCAGGTGTCCTTTTACATACTAAGCAGGTGATTTGAATTCGCTTTCCTTACTCTTCGGTTTTTTTACTGCGTTATATTATAAGTATTATATGAGCGAAGAACGATTGAATTCAATTTATACGAACTGTCGTTTCCGGTGTCGGAATCAACCAAGAACTTGATACGGCACTAAATCTTTGAGATTTAATGTCTATAGGATTGATGTTCTAAGCAAAATACAAGAAGTTATACAGACTTGATCATTGAATGTATTCTTTCAAGCTCAGTATAAAAATATTCCTTACTAAATAGTACTTTAAAATAGTTAATTTTTTCAGTTAATTGAAACTGAAATTCATCTCATTAAATCCATAAAATGCTAAAAATCTTTATGATGAACAGCTCATTTGCATTGATAATATTCACAATTAAAATATAATTGCAGTCTAGGAAGCCATCATTATTAAAAGATCATCATGGAAATTATATTAAAAAATATTTGATGTCTTTGAAGGATGTAATAATATAATCAGCCGTAATTTAAATACACCTAAATATGCAAGAACATAATAAAAATAAATCTTTACATATTAAGTTTATTGTGTATACCTGTTTTACGAGGCCGTGTACCTGTTTTTATGTACAATCAAGGGTCAAAAGTGCATTACCACTTTTGAACTTTATTGCAATAACAATAAGGTTCAAAAGTGGTACTCCACTTTTGACCCTTACTGTACATAATAAGCATTATTCAAGACTTGAATTTTCAAGTGCAGTTAAGATAAAGTATTGTTCGTAACACTAACATACATATTATAAACCTACAACGAAATAGTAAATCAGCCTCACATATTTCAGTTATCGGAAAAATGTACATATTTATGATAAAACGAGTGATTGATTAATTAAGTCTTGTTTTTAAATTAATTTCTATATTTTATCAAGCTTTTCATAATCATCCACGCGATTTATAAACTAGATTTTGTTTATCCAACCAGAAGCTGTATAACCGGTACAATTATATGACTAATTACACTTTAAAGCCCCATTAACTATTTATTATGTTGAACTAATATTTTTTTGTATAAATAACGTTCACTTCTGTTTTTCTCTCACGAGGAGTGATTCTTCACTCTCAATAAATCGAAATGATAGGTACTTAAATGTGTATAGATATGTACAATATTTTGACATTCCGGTTATATTTCAATAAAACGTCTTAATCAACTTTGCCAGCATTTAGAGGAGTTTTTCTGTGTTCCCACCGCTGGAATACAAGCTCACTCTTTCTCGAAGAGAGGATTTCGAGGAAGACTGGGCTATAATCTAATAAGCGGGCCCAGTGCGGGTTGGTAGATTTCACTTGGCTTAATTTTGTTTCTTCTAGGACATATCGGTTTCCTCATGATCTTTTTCACAAATTTTGTTAATAAAATCATAAAAAAATATCCTATAAAGTTATTGAAATTCGAATCTTTCTATAAAATTCCTTAGAAACTCGAGATCACTAAAATCTATATGTGATCACCGTAAGAATAATATTATTCCTGTTTGCAGCGTATAGTAACTACATAGTCGAAATAAAATTGATCCTCTTTTGTGTGTACGCGATTTTGTTTTCAAAATGTTATGTTTTGGCGATAGTCGTACAAAGTACAAATTATAAATGCAAAACGTTGAAAATAAAATGTAAAGTCAGTGTGTAACAGTGCATTTAATGTGTAAATTATTGCCTATTGTTTCTGTCGCTACGGTTCATTTGATACGATTGCATTGGAATACTCGGCTGTACCGCGTTTACGCAGACTTTGTGCTTATAATGTTACATAATATTGAGAGACAACCAAAAAGAATTGGCGATTAATTTATTCCACACATATCCGTAATTAAAAGTAGCCTACACAAAAAAACAAAATATCACCTGTCTGGGACACACCTTTTTCCTCTATGTCTAAAATACCAACGAAAACCGTAAACATGTGAAACTTTAAGTTAAGGCAAAAGGATTACAACGATGAAAACCTACTTTAAAAACTTAAACTATTGGTAGAGGAACCATACCTATTATTTTATATAACAATAGTAATAATAATATCGAACTGACCCCGACTACTGACCAATAACAAACCGTGAAAACATTTGACAGGAAATCGGGTTATCTCAATGACAGCTAAAATGCTTTACGCTTCCTTCCAATGTTTATGACTTTATTTAATTATGATCATGACTCGCTGTTTACTGGCCTGGCTACCCGTATTCATCAATACATTATTAATAATTCTTTGTTTTGTTCATCTAAGTTCAGTTAATTATCCTTTCGCTAGTTTTATGTTCAAGTGGGCATAGAGTTATGAGTCACTCGACCCCGTGCGAATTACATTGGTAATCGGGTCTTTTGTGTGTTGAATCATTCGATCAACGCCTGCACGCCGGAAGAAACCGTTACGACAGATGCAATTATTGTTTTCATTGATGCGATTGATTCAAATTGAAACATCAGTCAAGAGCTTAATTATTTCTTTCTAAATGGAACCCAGAACGAATTTTAAATAAAGAAAATTCAGTGAACATTGACGGAGGGAAATCGTTTGGACCATTATAGATGATAAGTGCTCTGTCAGAATTCGGTTTCTTAATTAGATTTTTTGTCGACATTCTACAGACGGCAGCTGGCATAAAGATTTTCTAATTATCATAATCGACTGCTAAGTACAAGAAACGAGCTTAAAGAATGAAGCAATTATACTGCCATTAGCAAATGTTGTAATTATCGTACTGGACAGGATTAACACAATTTTATAATTCGTTCATATTTATTGAATAATTGGGACTGCCTAATGAATGTGTGAATACATTGTACAATAGATACATATTTTGTAAAAGGTAGCTATGTGCTATTTATATTTAAAATCTCTGCTATTAAAATGGCATGCTGATAGGGCTCTATTATGATATTGACCTTTTAACTACCATTCTAATTTGTCTTCGATAGGTATAACTGAAAGCGGGTAAGAATAAAGTGTATTTCGCGAAGTAAACCTCTTCGCCTTATTCGCGTTTCTGTGTCTGTTTATGTTGCTTCTTTGCATTCATCTTATCATTTTCTAATTAGAGCAGTTGGTTTAAGATAAAAGAGGACTTAAAATAGTCTGATAAATTCTAAAACGCGTTAAAAAGTAAAATCAGCATGCAGTTCTGAATAAATATCCACATCGTCAGAAAACACATGAACGTGCATGTTCTATGGTCGTTCTATTCCGCGATCATGCGGTTGCCGATCCGCTTGCAATCGGACTTGGACTGTTGCATTTAAATAAGTAGCAACATTAAGTGCCGTCATACTGGCTGATCGTGACCTTGTGTTGGTGAATGTTGGGCTATGTACTGTGCAACCAAGCCTCGTCACGTTTGCATCTAAAATTTGATTTAGTTTTCTTTTGTATGCTTATATCTTTAAAATCAAGAATAAGCACGAAGTCATGCCTAGTTTTGGACACTGTTTCCGCGTAACATTTTAATTTTACTCAAGGAATTATTTACGGTATTCCACAAAATAAAAAAACAAACTGTATCCTATTTAATTTGTATGAATTTACCCTATAACATATTCTCTGTCGTTTCGAAATTTAAAGAAATATTGGTGAAATCTTTGACAATGATGCAAATATTTGGTTCCATGCATTCATTGTTCAAATAATGTCTGGCATGGCGTAGAAAATTGTTATCGAACCACGCAACCGTGATTACCTTCGGAACACGTTTCGTTGCCTGGCCACCTTTGTTTGTATCGCCTGCAATCATTCCCGCTTGTGTCACCTTTGAACTTCCTCAGAACAATTTTCTCTCTATTGTTTTATTAGCTTCAGTAGTACCGCCTATCTATTCCCGTATCTCTGTGCTTGGATTGGATGTTGCTAGTAATTATTTAGCAAACAGATCTTAGTGATGTAGTGAGTCAGTCAATATTGTGGTACCTAGAAAGACATGATCGAAGATTATGGTTTACTTTATTTCGAAACGTAAGCCGTGGTTTACCGCGGTAGTATTAAACGTGGCTTCACTCCATATACATAGTAAAACGCATTTGATGAGCACGAACGGTAGTATTATTTGTACAAATTGCACTTGGTACTTGGTCACGCTCTTGCCCTCGTTTCGTAGTCTTGTCGAGGTGCGATATAAGTAAGAGCTTTTAACGTGACCCACCGCCTGCCCTATATCCCGCGGCTGTGATGTCACTTCATGTCATATTTGACAAACGGGGACGTATTTTGAATACATTTCATCACTTGGGCTTTTACGAAAATGTAATAAAGAAAATTGTGTTTGGCGAAGGCAGATTCTCCTTTGGACAAAATCTGAAAAGATTTTATTGAGTTTAGCAAAGGAATTGAAAGGAACCACCCTTCAATTCCGTTTTTTTTTATCTAGGTTATTAGATCTACAGAGTTAAGTAAGTATTCACACGATAACGAAAATAGTACATCTGTGAATAACGAATCCAAAATATTTTTTTTTATCTAAGCTTTACCTAAGCACTTGAACTGCAAAACATAGCACATAAACAGAAAGTGTTGGAACCGGTTCCCTTTAATTACAACAATACAAATACGTTTGAACAGTATTTGTACTGCAGCTCCAAAAATATTGGCCGCCACAGATAACTGTACTCTTGGACAAGTTAGTGCAATGGCGGGTATATGAGTTTAACTCTTCTGTATGTATATGTATATACAGGCACACTTCTACATTTACACAACAGGCTTCAACTCTTAAATAACGGGATGCCATCACTATTTTTTGCTTCGTTTTCTGAAGCACATTTATGGAAGTGATTAAGGAGAGAATATTTTTATATGGTAGGGAATATTTTTCTCTAGGCTGTATATATATATATTGGCTGCCTTACTTATTTGAGCCGTGATTTGTCCAGTGATTGATTTATTAAGTTACTTTTGAAAAATACTGGAAGCCTGTTCATTTTCATCCTGTTTTTCTTTCAAAACAGTACAACAAGCTGACCTCAATGGGCTTGCTAGAAGATGGCGTGATGCATTGGCACGTACATATTACGGACAACTTGTTCAACTTTGCTCGTGTCTGGCTGAGTTACGACCAGGGCTTTCGTTCCCAGTTCAAAACGGTACTTTATATCTGTTATTAATATATCAGCTTCTACTGTATCTCTCTATCTACCAACTAACTACGCTTTACTTAATTATTTGTTTACAACAGATATTTACGGAGATCATAAAATATTAAAATTTATTAGAATCTGGTAGTCAAGTATTATATCTTCAATGTTACTTGGTTTAATATAAAGATTTACTATTTAATATTTCCTCTGTGGACTTGAAGTATAACAATTGTTTTTATTCACATACTATTACATAAAATATATGTATATTGTATTATTACAAAAGCTTTGAATCCAATTGGATTTTAAGTTTTTGACCACATTACAAAACTGAAGATTCAAAGCAGTTCGACAGAGTTCTACTGTTTTACTCTGTATAAAATTGTTCAGCATTGTTCTTACCTAAACATATATTTATATAACTAAAAACCTATCTATTACGAGATTAATGTAGCCGATATTTTGTAATTGCCGACTAATCCGGACATTTCCACAGCACCGTTTGAAAGCGATATTACGTTATTCATCTCTTATACTTGCATTGCATAATACCGCATATCCTATATAGTAATAGAAATCGACCTTAATTTCATATAATTTTTAGTGATTGTACATTTCTACTCGTTCGATAAGTAAGATATGATCAGGAAGTATCGACACAGTCGCATCACTATGCCAAGTTTGGACTTAGTTTTGGACGTGATATATTGAGAAGCGGAAACAAACCCTTTTCATTGAGAAAGTATGATTGCCTTGATAGTCTTGCTTTATCAGATTGACGTTACATCGAAGTCATCCCTTCAATTAGGTGATTTGCTTTGATCTTGATTTCCATTGAAGTTTTGCGCTACTTGACCCTTCTAATAAGACCTTTCAAACCTAATAATGATTATCAGAAAGCTCTCTTTGACTGTGGTTTTAAACGTGACATTATGGTTATTACCCGTTTTTAATAAGGCCCTCTTTGAAACATTCTGTGTTGATAGTAATAACTTCAGTTTATAGTACGAATAGAATGAATTTCTTTGCAATAAGAATACTATGCCTTACTAGAAATTCAAACGTCCATAAACCGGTATTTATTGCTAGTAATCTTGTATGTCAACCAGAGGATATATCAGTGTGCATCCGCCTTGCTGATGTTTTCTAGCAACGAATCTAGCGACAACTTTTATTAGTATTATTCTGGCGTTCACACACTTACTACTAAAGCATCCGGTCTATCCATGGTATTGATAGTTGAGTAAATAATTTCTGTCAATAAAACCGGATTTTCTTTTACTTGCTTGAAAGAAGACTTTTTGTGAAAGGAAAGGCGAGTACGCTTGTATGATGCAATCGAAGAGCTTTTACCCGTAGCATTGGTCTATAAGAGTGTCGTGTGTAATCTTTGATTTAGGCTTTTTGATACGTTTGTGGTTATAGTCACAACGAAGTCTATTAAACGTTTTATGCGTTTCTAAAGCTACAATTATCTCGGTTCGTGTTTGGTTTAGAGTAATTGCCTATTCACTCTGAGTTATGATTATGAGAGCTATTACCAGCTACTGTATCGTTTTCACCGGATACCATTTCTAGTTTTGACACCATTCGCCTTCCGGGACTTGTGCACTTAGATGCAGTAATTAAATCCGGGTTGTGTTCCGTGTTCTGCCTTTCCTGCATGTATATGTACTTTATTTTTAGCCTGCGAATATAACAGTGATTCACATAATACTTAGACTGTTCATTCTATGTGCTATCGATTTACCTCCTTCACAGTAATTTATATTTTCAATGAAACGTAATGTTACCAGGTTATGTAGGTACTGTGTATATGTATATTATAAGTAATAATTTAGACATCCAAGATCTTTGTTAAGATGTATTGTCAAATTTTTTTGGAATATCTTAATTAGGATAAACCCGCGGAGTTAATTCAGAGCAGTAGTAATTTGCATGAATAATGAATTGAAGGTAATAATGATTGCTACAAATTGCAATAATTGTTGCCTGTTGTTTTATATCGTACTTATATCAACCGTGAAGTTAGAAAACAAGAATATAAATTTTAAAATGTTTATTTAAACGAGTAATTTGTTAACGTTAAATTAGTAACGTAGGACAGTTTTATTGTTAAAATAGATAATTTATTACTTCATTTGTTAGCATGAAATTTATAATTATGAAAGCCTCTAGGTACACAATTGAAGAAACTCTATAGACACGTAGGTCTCTCAGAAATATTACTAAATTAAACAATCGGAGCTCGTAGTCAAAGCCGCTTCTAACTTTCATCGTTCTAACTAGAGTTTTTCGTCATTGTACTCTTGTATATGATCTCAAAGAACATAATATTTTGATTGCGCAAGAGTAACGGCTCTGTGGTTTTATGGTATTCGTTGCAATTGCTTGCCGAGCATGCGGTCGGAATAACTTGCGAAAGCCCAGAGGAAACTTTTGCAATCGCTTTAGTTTCATGCGTCTGGCGCCGGCTCACACTAATCACCGTCTGAAATGTCTTAGCCGCATACATAAGGACAGTTTTCGAGATTCTTCTCGGCACAATGATTTTCTAGGTCATAGTTATTAAGCGTAGTGTTACAGTCATCGCACATAGTTTAGTTGTAATTTGATTGAACTCTTGTGTAGTGGATTAGGGTCGATTCTAAATCTCATAAAAAAAAATCACAAATTAACTTGCTCATATATCTTCATAGCCATTGGCAATCCAATTAATCTATCAGCTGGTTTAACCATTGGTCCTTTCATGTCACAAGGCTTCTATTTCTTTCGCTATAGCTTTGTGGGGTTACTATTACTATTCATCGGATTTCAGCTAGGTACTAAAAGTTACTTCTTTTCCCGCGAGCTTATCATGACTAGATCTTTGGTCCGCTGTTTACTATCATAGCATATGAGGAAGGGATTTAACTTTGCGGACCCTGTTACTGACTGGACTATTAAAAAAATACTCTTCCGAATATTTTGACCGTGTGTTATTTTTTAACTACCGACGAATAAATTCTACAATAAAACACTTTGACAGCCTCCGTGGCGTAGCGGTAGCGAACGCGGCCACTGCGCAAGGAGGCGCGGGTTCGATCCCCGCGAATGCATGAATATGAATATTTGGTCTGGTCGTGCCTCGGAAAGCACGTTAAGCCGTTGGTCCCGGTTGCTATACGAACATCTAATGGCAGTCGTTACGGGTCGTTGGAGCCCTCAATAGTCCAACAATTGGTCTAACTGCAATGCTTCGATATCCCCTTCGGTTTGTAGAGGTCAGACGGCAGTCGCTTCACGGAAAATATCGAAGTTTAGCGAAATTAGCAGTTAGACTGGTAAAGCGGATGCCAGACTCCAAAACCTGAAAAAGCTTCGGATGCGACTGGGATTAACGATGAGATGAGGATGATGAAATTCTAGACTAAAAAGACCAACTGGTTACTAGAATCATGAAGCGAATTCATGGTTTCAATTTACGTATGATATCCTTCCCGCTTTGTATAATATGGAATCAATATTATTATTTCCTCCATTATTTTGATTTTGTTGTGCACAACCTGTTCTAATTAAGATATAATGCAAATTGGCATTAAGGAAAATTATTAGTTATTACGTTACGCTCCCCAGAATTAATTGATTATATTGTAATGTGGTTATTTTGATTTACAAACAAAATTAAATGAGAATTCCGAAATTATTGATGGATATTTAGCCGTAGATATACCTATATTTAGATGTTTATTTAATGTCTACCCATTACCTATACAATTATGTATTGTGTCTTTTGACATATTTGATTACCTATGCCATTTTGTTTTGTTCTAAGTTCCGTATCTATTTTCTGTGCAGTTATAGAGATAGTGACTGCCAGCCAATTGACATCGACTCCATAACCCGTTACGATAGTCACATGACCTTTATAACCCTTAATGTGTTTTGCATCTGTAATGGCTCAGAAATTACTTTCTACAACTCGTCTTACAATATTCCCATAAGGATAATGATAAAAAAGGAATGTGTAACCATTTATTATTCCTTAGCACAACTGACGAGCAAATTGCTTAGCTAAGATGTGTGTTGTATAATTTGCGAGAGCTGCGTGAGAAAAATCTCCCAGCCCGCCATATTGGACGTTTATTTTCGTATCCATATTTCACACCCGGAGATGCGTGTAGATGTTGTTATGATTAAGTATTTATTCAAAGTTTGTTTTGTTTTTTTTTCTTTTGTGTTGTATTAGTAACTTGTATTTACTTTTATGTTTTTTAACTGCGATGTTGATTTTTAATTCCAAAGTTTGTTCAACAATGAGTTATAGAACATTACTACCTAATTTAATACTTACAGATAAGCCCTACCTGACGTATAATAATTAGTATTTTGACTTTCCACTTTCCTCAGAGTTGAAAGACCGAAGGACACTCATAGCTACAAAGTTGCGCAGCCCTGCGCTTGCGCTCGCGCTGCCTTGAATCATGATTGTCCGCGAGCGTTAGTCACGCCGCGGCTCGGCCACTTTCAGCGAAGGTTCATATTTCCATTCCTCACCTCGTTTATTTTTATTTTTCATAGTTTCATGCGGTATTGGTAGTGTTACGAATAGTGTAAGTTGAATGAGCAAAACATGTTAATAATGATAAAATGCTTTACCTACATGCTTATGCCATTCAAATGCTTATAATTCATAAAAAAAAAACTTGGGTGAAAAAGATTGTTCATTG
Organism: Sesamia nonagrioides; assembly: GCA_017933935.1. Lineage (NCBI taxonomy): Eukaryota > Metazoa > Arthropoda > Insecta > Lepidoptera > Noctuidae > Sesamia > Sesamia nonagrioides. The sequence goes on along the minus strand of JADWQK010000731.1, from coordinate 406,896 downwards.
AATTTAAGATAAGATGCTAACCAGGTTTATCTTTGGATACTTCTATCTTATTGATAAAAGGCGTTATCAGAACAACTCATTCCACTGATAAATAAACCTATGTTGATTATTAAATTACGTTTGTGTTAGCTAATCCTCACGTTGATTGGCCCTTTGTGACTCGTCGCCCGTCAGGCACTCAAATTAAATTATTGAAATACTTGGAATTATTATATCTGTGAAGGAAGCGCATGTTTGTTTAGGTTCGCATCTCCGCAAAGCTTTAGGAAATCCATTTGAGATGGTTGAAATAAACTGTTTGATATATTTTGTATGCTAACTGGTGCTTCGTCTTTTTTCGGGCTTTATGAGGTAAACTGAGTATCATGCACAGATATTACTACCTACATGAAGAAATTTTCTTATTTTGTTATATTATATACTTATTTTTGTTTATTTACTTTTAAACATGTTGATGATGTTATGAGCACACAATACAGATTGCATTAATAAATTACTTCAAGCTCTATTACTAAAGCCATTAATTTACTTACATATGAATGGTATACTCAATAAAGCATTATTGGATTGAAAGCTCAAGTATCCTAAGACCCGATAGCTACTCTTGTTTCTTTTTTTAATTCTTACATCACCGTAGATAATCGTGTGGATAGTAAACTTGTTTTATTCAGTAAGCTACTACACTGTGGTGCTTGAGTATGTGCATTCGTTCCGCAAGCTTCGCTTTCGTCGTGCGATCACAAGCTCAGATCTCAGTCGCTCCTCGCCTCTGTATTCACGACATCCGGTATTTTATTTTGCGTTTCTTTGAATGCGGTACAACGAACTTGAAGCGTACGTTTTGTACGAATTTTTAAATTATGTCATTTCATGCGTTTTTAGTTTGTCCTACAAAAACTTTTTGCATATGGTTATGGTTTGAGACTCATTCGTCTGCAGACTTGAGTGACAGACGGCGTGCTATTGTGGGATTATTAAAGTGTGCTTAGTTCAGCGGCGCTTAAACTTGCAGCCATTAACACGTCTTATCTGTGATTGCACAAATTACCACCGTGATTGCTGAGAACTACTTAATGTAGGAAATCTGTCATTAGGAAGAATTGAGTTTTTTTTTTTATGAGGGGAGCAATTTTTTTATGAAATGAGTTTGACCTGGAAATTCGTAATGAAAAACGAATTTAAAGTAATTTATGAGCAAAGCGAGTTTGCATAAATCAGTCTTTACGCTCTGTAGAGTTGTAACAAAATGTTCTGTACACACGCGTGCGTTAATTAAATTAAACTGATTCGTATGTTGTAAGCTAATTGCGGGTACGTATGGGCTAGGGCGGCTCTAAATATATTCGCACGACACCCACCACTCCTCAGCACAAACACAAACAACGCACATGTTGCCCTAATAACATTCCTATTTTCGCTCACGCGCTAACGGCCGTCCACACAATTACTTACATGTCATGTTATGGGGAATTGCGCCTTATTATACATATTAATAGATAGTTAATTGATATGCTGTCTTCGAGTTTCCGTCATATTATGATCAAACTTTCAATATTTTCTCTCAATATCTTCTCATTTATAGTCTAAGACTGCTATTTTCTCAAACCCAAATATACACTTGTAATTTTATTCATAAGTAGGTAGGTACAAGTGTGACATTTGCTTGGCCTACTTCCATTGATTCGATACGAGATTTTCATTGGTTGCTGTTAGTGCATAATCTTATCGCTAGTTGATAAAACAAAACAGTTTTACTTCGATCAATACTTGTATACATACATATATGTACCTCACCCACTTATGAATCAGTTCTCTTTGCCTTATCATAGTTGCCGTAAATCGTTTTCGGTTATTCGTTAGTTTCATAATAGACGCCAAAAATGTTAATTATTCATTATGACTTATACGCCCATGTAATACTCTAACATTTTCGTCCTTGTTTTGTAGAACGAGTCATTTCAAGTGATATAAAACAGTGAGTAATCAAAAGAGCACTCTGGATTACAATTAACAGTTGTAAAGTGTGAAATGAAAGCAGAAAAGGATTACTAGAAGAAGAACAGTGAAACGAATGGCGGCGACGATGCGGCGACAGAACTTAGTGGAGGCCAATAAGCGTTAACGCAGCGTGCATCCGCCGCCGCGATCGCACCAGCCATGTCGAGTACGCTGTCTCCGAGCGCCTGCGACGTCGGCGACGAGCCGACGCGACGACGTTCCGTCTTTTACGTGCCATTGTTTGAGAGCTTCGACAATTATTTGCCCTTGACGCCAGAAGAAAAAGAAGCACTAATATCTGGGGAAAACATAGATGGCATCTCTACAAAAACTAAAAGGAAGAATGCGTCAGACAGCGGTAGATTGCGAATCCCATCTCGGGGTGATTCATCCTTTACGGAAAGTGAAAGTGACATGAGCGCGTTTAGTCCAGAAAGACGCTTTCGTCGGCCTTTGTCATCAACGGCGAGCTCTAACGAGGCACTGACAAGACTGGGTCATCGTGATTTGACGAGTCCAAGACTCGTCGCCCATAGCACTATCATGAAAAATACCAAACCGAGATTACGTAGCACGACATCGTGTGAACCTCGTTACGACCGAATATTTTCACCGATCGGCGGATCAATTTCATCAAACAAACTGAATAGTTCCACCATGAACATTGGAAGCAAAATACCCTCTAAAACTTCTATTATGAATTCCAATTTGTCACTGATACCTGATTCGCCAAAACTTTTGTCTCCTGCGAAGGAGAAATCGAAAACTCTTCCACAAAATCTCATTGTGCCATCGCCTATTAGAGGCAGCAGTAGTTCTACTTCTATATTCAGAACTCCTAGAATAACTGTCACTCCTGAGAGTCCCAATAAAAGTCCTGGAAAAATGTCTGGACTGAATTTTATACGAAGATCTCGAAGCACAAAATTGTCGCGAAGCAACTCCCTATTGCGCAGCATTACTGCGAGACATATCGAAGAGGGTCTCGACGACCACGTCGCTGTAGTGACAGACTTGACTGAAAATTATGATAATTTTGTAGATAATAATGGCGGCGAATCTGAAGTGATTTGTGCGCTGATTAAGAAAAACGAAGCTCAGATTGCCAACAGCCCCATGAGCTTACGACGAGCATACCTTGATGTGGATGACGATGTAGCTGTACATTCTGGTAAGATATTTGCCTTCACAAACAACGTTATTCATTCCAACCTTGAGTAAATTGTAATTTACTTCCCATCGGCTGTGTTCATTGACCATAATTTACACTATAATAGAGACAGCAAGTTAAACTTTGTTGCGTAAAGTGAAATATTGGGGCGTGCGCCCGTTTGACATTGATCGTTAAATAATAACTAACATTGAAAGGATAGCCAGATCCTTTCTAAAATAAATTAACTGCAATTACAGTGTTATGAGTCAGTCAAAAACAATTCACACTTACACTTCAGGTAGTAATTACATCAGTTATTTATTTAAAATAAATGTTTGTTTCGACTAGTCTTCAAAGTTAGCACAGTGATTTGAGTTATGTATACATATGTTCTGTATTCTGTATACAATATTATATACGCGGTATAATATACTACATATTATATTGGTCTATCACCTAACACTGTACCCACCGGAGCACTTAGTGGACAATGCCAACCACTTGACAGGAGAGAGCGTTTGAAAGCCCTTACCAAGCGAGTACCTAATACGGATGACTTAACACTTTGGAACTATACACCAGTGTATGGTATTTACCACTAAACTCGGCTGTTCATAAAGCCAAACAATGCCCTGTAATTACATGGCAAGGATCTGAAACGAAGGTCTTTAACGAACGATATATCATGTCTTAATGTTGGCATTACGAAATGTGGAAGTCATCTTGTTATTCAACGCCCATTATGTGACTCGTTATAAACAATGGTGTATACAAATTGTAATTGGGTACAATGTTGATCAGTACATGACTTATGGTTATAACTGGAACATAAAATACCTAGTAAAGTAAATCTCCGGAATACAGTATTAATTAAAATTAGACAAACAAGTGGACATTGAAAATATTATTATTATAATCCAATTGTTACACTATACGAAGTCATGGAATCCTATAAAAACGTTATAATAAATAACAATTACTGTAACTACTATTCCATTATTACTATTTTTACATTTCTCATACCTGTGTATGGGAAACCTAATAATAGGTAGTCGAAGACGATGATGATAGGAGAACAATGATTAGTATCGCATAAATCACCGCGATACTGCACTTCTTCCTTAACATTTCTATCTATGTAGTTACTTTACTTAGGTGTAAAAAGGTTATAAGGAATCCCATGTCACTGCAGCGTGCATTTCCCCCGTGTCACCAATTCATTATCTTATTAATATGTTAAAGGATTGCTACGAATACACACACATACAATGTGTTTCCCATTTTTATATGAAACTTTAATGATAATACTTTTATTGCTAGAATGTCAGTGTGCAAAGTATAATGATTTACATAAACAAATGTGGTCTATTTACATTCTACCATTACATGTGATGTTCAAATATTTAATTTCACAATTTAAAAATGACATTGTGCTTGGATGCATTTTGGGGAGTGTGCGAGGGAATTGCATGATTTAATTCCCCCATCTCCGTTCCACCATCGGACGACCCGTCGTACGGCGAGTTTCGACCCTTACGTTGTTAACACCACTACGATCCGGACGAAGCGTTTCGCCTCCTCCTTTATACCCCGTACATCGAGGGACTGGAACAATTTGCCAGCGGCGGTGTTTCCGTCGGACTACAATTTGAGTGTCTTCAAGGCTAGAGTGAATAGGCTCTTAATAAACTAGTGCGCTTTACCATCAACGATTGCGTCAGTGCTTACCATGAGGCAGGATTGCGGTCAAGCGCTAGTCTATACTTTATAAAAAAAAAGATAGGATATCATAAGATCAATTACCAATATCATTGTTTGAAATTGGCCTCTGTCCCTCGTTCACAAACCAAACAAACAAACCAAATTCAAGTTCAGCGCATATCACCAAGAAAAGGACAGACGACACTTATTAATTTAGTCCTATATTTAAATCAAGGCTATTTTTGTTGCTCCTACGTATTATTTACCACGACCAAATATTGCCTATCACACACATATATTCTTTGGCCTTAACATTTATATTTTGGCCTCGATTCTAATTTAAATTTCTATGACACCCAATTGTTATTGCGTCTGGAGTTTTTTTTTTAGAACTGTAAACAAAAGTCTACATTGCCGGTTATATTGGACATTCGCTTCACTTCTGTAGCTCTAAATGACTGCGCTACGAATGAAAGTCGGTCGGCTTTTCGAAACAATGTTTTTATACATACATGAATGTTTCGTAACACAAACATACAAATGTTGCTAATGTGCCGTCACTATCGTGTCGTCGCATTGCACTTCCTCGTGGTCCGTTATCGTCGCCGTCTCTTTATCGAAGTACGCATAATGATTGCGCAGAGAACTCCGCAGTCTGTTTTAAACACTCGTTCTAAATGAAACTGACCAAGATAAGTCTAAGTGTTTACTTAGTCATGTAAAAAGATTACGTTATTTGGTAAACATATAGTGAATTGAGTTATCAAATATCCTTTTTAGCTTAGTGCGTTTTTTTTTTACCTTAGTGCTACTTTGTCCGTCGCTGCTGATATCATTTCCTTTTCTTCAAACGGTTTTGTGCTTGACTTCTTATTAGAAACAGTAGCAAACTTACAAGTAAAATAGAGGCACCTGTGTTTTTGCTATCGGTCACTGGTCAGTAAACAGCGGCCATAACTCATAATGCAGAGTGCCACTAATAAACCGAAGTAATAGCGATAATGCGTCCGAAAGATCATCTGTTGCTTCACACGTCGATGAGTCGTTAGTATTGCAGGCTGTTGCTCACATAGTTTTCCAACATTTATTATTTTACAATTTTGTGCTTTATTCCGAAGTGGTAAATTTGACAGTTCGGCCGTTTCCTACTATGACATTACTATTTGGTGTATCAAATTTAAATGTCGTCGTAAACAATAGTTTGTGGCACGAATCAAAACAAACATGAAACCCTATCCTCATTTAGCCATCACAATTAATAATGGCCATAATATTTATTGCAATATACATTTATTGTCAATATAACGACTCCATTGGACTATCGCGTTACCAAGAACAAAATATTCATGCACGAATTAAAAACATTGATTTTACGAACACAGTGACTATATTCGTATTTATATTATTTGACATATCTCGTTACACTGGGATCTCGGGCATTTGAAAAGCGTACGAAGAGGCGAAGCCAACACGCAGAGGCCCGTTAGAAGTTTTTAATGAAATACGGCATCAACCGAGGATTATCACTGTTACAAGTGCACCCAAGGACAATCCCCAGGTGATACCTATAGGACTATTGCAAGATATGGAGACAAAGGTATTAGAATATGGTTTTGGGTGACTAAAGTGGATTGGTAACCGAGAACTATGGAAGAACTAGGGCCCCTGCCCGATCAATGTTTTATATGCACACAGATAAAATGGTAGGGGGTGACTTGCATACTGAATAATGGGGCCCTGGAAACTCTCTAGCACATAGAAACAAGGGGGCAATGTTTCCTAAGGTGCTGGTGAGAAGGGGAGAGGTATTCCACGGCTTTCAGAAAAATAACAATTCCAACGCCCGGAAGAAGGCAAGCCAGAGGCGAGGAACAGGACTACTCCCGGGAGATAGGGTCCGTAGGATCGCTACTGCCCAACAGCTAATGCTGTCCTGCGGATTTTTAGCCTCGCTTCCTTTTCTTCTCCAAGCGAGCCTTCAGTAGTAACCCCCTCAAGAGGACCTTGGCCGCCGCACCCATACTTCCATCTACACACGCCTTGCGGACGTAAAGTTAATATTATTATTACAGAAACAATCGTCTAATTCAAGTTATTATAAGGCACTACAGAAAAATAAATTACTCAGTGCATAATACATATTTTGGACGCGAACGCCATAATAATTTGTTGCTCAAAAAGTTGTCATACATTTACCGACGTATGGCAGCGGTCACGGGCGGCGTGCGCGCAACTTCCGGCGGAAACCACGCCGTACATGGCTACTGCTGTGTAGTTGATATCATATTACATATCTATCTATAATATGTGATTGTAATGTGAAACCCTCGCGAACATTACAGGCAAATTGGCAACACAGTTCTAGTAATTTTCTTGCAAGGTTGACAGTAAATCAGTTTCAATTGTGTTATTCGATCAAACAGATATGAGGCAGTATATATTTTATCATTTCTTGAGCTGTCTTGGTAATGTTTTAATAAATTATTGACCGAGATTACGATGATTGTTCGTCAAGTCTTCAAAAAATGTTTGAGAAATCTGACTTTGTTATTTTCTTTATTTCAGACACCTCATATGAGAAAGCATGTCGACGGGGCTCAGCACCAAGCACACCGGTGCCGGGTGCGCAGGCGCAGCACAGTCCCTCCCGCCTCGCCTCCTTCTTCTTCTCCAAGCGATCCTTCAGAAGTAACCCCCTCAAGAGGACCAAGTCGGCGACCAAACTCGAGAGGGAACGAGCCTTGGCCGCTGCACCCACACATCCACCTACACACGCCTTACGGACATCAAGGTTGGTATTTCTTGCATATAATTAAGTGTTGAGCTAATCATAATCATCCCAGCCTTAGGTAAATTTGCTTCGAGTATAAGTGGAACAATCCAGATGTCACTGATATAACTTGTCAGAATTTTCAGGAGTGTTAACTTTAAAATCTGTCTGTAGGAATTTGAAATATTATTATTATTAAATTTGAAACAGGTCTTAAACACAATATCATAATAATAGTTGGATGTGGATGAGAACTCAAAAAATACAACTTGATGCAATACACAATAGTCTTTGAAGTTTACACAAAGAATTGATTGAAGTCACGTTGGCGTGTTTTTTTTTTTTTTGCTTTGAAGAAAGTGTTTCGGTTTTCAATATTTCATTTTTATTTTCTCACACAGCAGCTGTCACAGGTTGTCGATCCCTCCGTCTACCAAATATATTGATGCCTATAAAATGTCAGCATTACAGCGGATTACTAGTACACGTATTACAGCCAACAATTACTTGTTTTATGATTATGACCCAAATAAAAGAATCTCTATAATACGAAACATCCCTCTTTTCACCTCACTTAGTTTATATTAGAAATATCAGTTGTACTTCCGACGAAATAGTGCTCGTAAAAGACGGCCAGAAATTCTTATTGCGAAATCGTCGCACTTCATAAAGTTACGCAGTTCTCGTAATGTCTAGTCGGTATCGAAGCTTCACCATGTTATAGCTATCCATCGAAACATTACATTACAAATGAAAATATTCCCTAAACTTTTACATAAATTTCCTCATCAATATAGTGCTGCTATCTATAATATGTATTTAGAAATCTAGCTAGTGTAGCCACCATTTTATGCGCATAATCGCAAAGTTTGCTGTATTGTAAAAGTTTCGAAATTCAGCGTTCAACGTCTGGTCGACTTTAGTAGTCAGCAAATTGGATAGAAAATTGGTTACACTGACTTGTTGTATATTTTGACGCAAATTAGTAAAACAACTGTCAAGTGTATTTAGTGATATGTCGTGACTGTATAACGTTAGGTATCCAAGTTGTATGGTGTCGTATTTCAACGTATAGGAGTGTCGCCCCGCCCCGTCTGCTTCAGGGCTATCTACCAAATGTTGTTAATTACTTCTCTCCTAACGCAAACACGACAACTCCATCGAGACTTAATTAAATAGTGTAACTTGTGGCGGCCAATTAACGCCTGTTTTCATTAATGAGCCAATGATATTGAAACTTTCGTCTACAGATGGAAAGGTTCAAGTAATGTTAATATCTACATAAACACTGAAAGCCGTAAACTTTAATGGAATAATGGTTCCTGGATTGGCCTTCCTTGCTTCATCTGTGGACAGATTAAAAAGGAATGTATATTAAATACAACATAAGTTCCAAAATAAGTTTTTAAATCCAAACCCATAGTTATATTTAACCCATTTGTTTTGGAATAGCTTTCGAAATTTTAAAGGAGACGGAAATCCGTCATTTCTCGTCCAAATAATCCCTTTAGAAGGCATAACTCTAAGGGTAATCAAATCTCTTTGTTTCAGATCTCACGAAAGCCTCCTGTCTGCACATTCACCCGCCGTTTCCACCATGGAATTGGGTCCACCTAATCAAGTGCGTATTGAATCTAAATTTAATAAATGGAGGTTTTATTAATGTTTTCTAATAAATATAACCCTTATAGTAACATATACGTGGAAAATAATTTAGCGCACCACTCGGGCCATGTTTCGTGGGATTGTTTTGACCTATACTATATGTTTATGCCAGAGTTGATTTCCAAATCTCTCTGAAAACCACGTTAACTATTTTAGCTTTCGCCAAAGTTTGTCAGTTGTACCACATGCATGATCGTTGGCATGCTTTGAGTCAAAACTTTCGTAAGGTCCAACTGAAAATGCCTTTGAAGATTTCATCATGCCTATAAAGTAAATTTAGTATAATGGGCTTGGTTAAGAGAGATTCTCAGTTGAATTGAAGCCTTTATAATGTGTCATGGTACAATTGAATCTTTAATAATGTTAATAAACCTTTTCATTTCACATTTTCAGGTAGAAATCCGATCTCTCCACTCGTCAGTTCTAGGCAGGCCACATTGCTTCGCACTTAGTGCAGAAACCCGAGCACCTCGCTACTTCGCCTGTGCCTCTCGAAAGGAGCGGGACCGGTGGATATATAGGTATACACAACATCAGAACTTCTTTTCGTGTCGTGGCTTAATTTATTATTATATTCTTTGAGACCAGTATCTAAGTGGTGACGATGATTGCTGTACCTGTGTCAATATTTGGGTCATCAAAGGTGCAAGTGAATAGGCACTTATCACACTCCAGCAAGTGAGTGGATCCTGTAATAAGCGGAAACCCATGTCCACGAATCCAACGTAGTTGGATAACCGGAATTTATAGACTTAGGGTGGATTCTCAGACATGAATTTCCGCGTATTCACCTCAGGGTGGATAAACGGAATACCGTACCGTGATCCATGTGCACGTGACAAGTAAAGTGATGAGGATGAATATTTATAGATAGGATTGGTAGACTGAAGAAAAGATTGCTAGGCTAAAAGAGGCTACATTGTGTGACATATGGTATGCCAATATGACTAGAAAAGAAGAAAACATTGGGATGACGACTGTTAGACATGTATGGGAGGGGTACTACCGACGTTAACCCCATATATTGGAACTAGCGGTCGCCAGCGACTTCGTTTGCGTGGAGTTAGTCATTTGAACGTGATATACTCCACTCCTATTGATCACAGCGTGATTTTATATAGCCTAAAGCCTTCCTGGATAAATGGTCTATCAAACGTAAAAAGAATGTTTCAAATCGGATCAGTAGTTCCTGAGATTAGCGCGATCAAGCAAACAAACAAACGCTTCAGCTTTATATCATCATCAACCTTTTTGTCGTCCTACTGCTGGGCACAGGTCTCCTCTCATACAGAGAAGGAATGAGCGTAATCACCACGCTTGCTCAATGCGGGTTGGCGATTTCAGACCTAAAGCCCAGGTTTCCTCAAGATGTTTTCCTTCACCTTCAGTCATTGGTGTCCAAGATATACTTAGAAAGTACATATAACTTTAGAAAAGTTACATTGATACTTGCCTGACCTGGAATCGAACCTGCACACTCATACCTGAGAGGCTGGTGTTTTAACCACTAGGCCACCACGACTTTATATATTACTATAGATAAGAAGAAATAGCAAGTCCTATGATTTCTATTGGCTATTACTGACTACTAAACTCTATTATGGTACAAGCGATTCTGGTCCGTTTGTAAAACGTCTACCTACAACTCCCTATTAAGTGGGTCGTCGATGTCGATCAATCAATGTTATGTACAAAGTGAACATAACTTTCTTTGTAACATCAACAGGTATTCTCCGAAGGTGTTACTAATCGGTTAAGTGGTTATCTATGAGTTGTACGAAAATTATTTAGTATTTAGACTATAATATCATTCGGTTTTGATGCTTTTGCGTTACATATTACGTAAACTAAAGGTTAACGAAATGTCACTCATAATGCAGTAAGTAATGAGATAGATAAATCGTTACACTCATTAGAAAATGATCAGGAAGGTTAAGTGTTATCTTAAACATGTGTCTGTTTACCCTTCTTGGTCAATCTTTCTTAGTTTGTCTATGTTACTGTGAATTATTTTTTGTTGTATGTTGAACCTTAAAAAGCATTAACCATTTAATTAAATGAAATTTATTTTCTACCAATTAGACTAACTTCCACAACTTCAACTCTTGATGGCCCCTGTGGTTAGATACCACAATTTTGTCAATAACACGTGTAACAAATTATAGAAATTCTTTGAAAATTTTATTTACACAGCAATGGCGGATATCGCCAATGACAGTCGAAAAACTAGACTAACTTTAAGTGCTCGTATCTTAAATGTAAACAGTCTGTCTTTGATAGTCGTATGTAAATGGCTGTAACTTGGTAAACAGATATGTTTAATAATGATAAACAATAAAATGTCTTATACATTTAAAAGTAAAGGTCTTATTTTGTAGGTTTTTCTTTCTTTCCATCTCTATTTTATTCCCATTCGTTCGCTATAACAATGTTTCTTTACTTATTCTCGGCAGTTTGCGGCAAGCGGCACGGCCGGACGAGCTGCGCACGCGCCGATGTGAGCGGACCGTCAAGCTGTGGCTGCTGGAGGCCAAAGCGATACCGCCTAAGAAGAGATATTACTGCGAGATCCTGCTCGACGATACGTTATATGCAAGGTAACTTTTTTTTAATATGATGTACATATATGAATATCTCTGAAAATATAATAATTACTTTATTGAGCAAAAACATGCATAGATAAAGTATGCAGGTACATGCCTTAAAAAAACTAACAATAGATACAAGAAGAGAGAATAGAATAAAGGTAATTTTCTATGTAACAAAACAATAAATCCTGCCTTCTAAACTAGGGAATACCTGTATCTTAGGAGACAATATGATGCCTTGCATGAAAAATTGAGGTCATATTAATATAACTAAAATAACTAAGTATTTGACTAACTCTTAATAAATAATTTCTCCCCAAAACTATGGCTAAAACATTGTAGATATTCTCGTTTAAGGCTACTGTGAGACCTAGTAAACATCATTCTCCCAATTATGTAATGTAAGAAGTGAATTATATAACAATTATTTTAACGAGATAAGTTTTGTCATTTTACAATTTAATAAAAATAATTGCTTGCTCTTTACATTTTTGGACACAATGCCCAAATCTCGGGTGATAAAAACTTTCTCAGTTTACATTAATCGAATGCATAAAACGCAGCATGCATCACCATTTAGCTACACTGTGGACAGTCATAGCGTATACATTTAATTATTACCTGTGCCCTATCTTGACTTGGACCGTCAATCATCAATACAATCAATCTATTACTACTGTACAAATATATCTCTTCGAGTCGCTAAAATTAAGTGGCAGTGGGCAGGGCATATTGCTCGTAGAACCGATGGCCGATGGGGCAGTAAGGTTCTGGAGTGGTGGCCACGTACTGAAAGACGCAGCGTAGGGAGGCCCCAACAAGGTGGACCGATGACCTGGTGAAGGTCGCGGGAAGCCGATGGATGCGGGCAGCACAAGACCGGTCATCGCGGAAAGCCTTGGGGGAAGCTTTTGTCCAGCAGTGGACCTCTATAGGCTGAAGAAGAAGAAGATATATCTAGACCAATACGTAAGAGTTTGAGTGACGCTCCCGGGTCTTCTATTGTTATTCTATTAAGAGTTAAGACACACAACTTTCTTCTTGTTTCTTTCTTTCTTCTTGTCGATAAGTAGAAATTAACTTGTGTTTAGGTCTTGATATTTATTTGCTGTCCTTCAATATATTATCAAAATAATATCTTATCAAGACATTAAACCTGAGGGGTAATTCTCGTAATTTTAAGAACATTCACAGTCTGATTTCAGTCTCAATCTGTCAAATAATACTTCAAATATCCCCACATTTGACAAGTTTTTGACATTTGTTTGTCGCCGAGATTTTGAACGTTTTAAATTATGGGAGTTGGCGTTCTGATGTATTGGCTACTTTTTATAGGTACTGCGATTTTTTTTCATACTACGACTAAATCGCTCTCTGACTCCTAACAACTGAATCAAAATAATAATATACAAGTAATACAGAAATAAGGTCGTGAAGAATACAAGTTGAGGCACATTTCGACATGCAAAATTTAAACTTAAATCAATATTATATTTATGTTGTATGGTATATCAATTATCAAATAAATAAAAAATCAATAATACAAATCAAAAGACGAAACAATCAATTCAAAATGCACGCAATAAACATATGGATAGTAGTCAAAAATAAGAACAAAATAGAATTAAAATGTCAGAATATTACAATCAATACTAGTGTATCGAAATGATTGTAGTCTTTGTAGACCATCTTTATTTTTATATGATATGTTCAACAACGCCTATATTTACTAACACATTTGTTTTGTATTACAGGTCATCATCAAAACTGAAGACGGAGCTATGCTTCTGGGGCGAGGTGTACGAGTTCGCGAGCCTGCCCACCGTGCGCGCCATACACGTCAACGTGTACCGCGAGCCGGAGCGGCGCTCTCGGAAGAGAGACAAACATGCACATGTTGGTCGGTCTCCTTCTCTATTAACATAAATATTAAAATAATAAAAACTTTATTGTTCAAAAGTCCTTGACCAGTGTGTGTTGCCAATGATGACTTACGGAACTGAAACGTAGTCGCTCACAATGGGCCTCATACGAAGTCAGAGTCACACAAAGGGCAATGGAAAGAGCTATGCTCGGAGTTTCTCTGCATGATCGAATCAGAAATGAGGAGATCCGCAGAAGAACCAAAGTCACCGACATAGCTCTGCGAGTCGCTAAACTTAAGTGGCAGTGGGCAGGGCACATTGCTCGTAGAACCGATGGCCGATGGGGCAGTAAGGTTCTGGAGTGGTGGCCACGTACTGGAAGACGCAGCGTAGGGAGGCCCCCAACAAGGTGGACCGATGACCTGGTGAAGGTCGCGGGAAGCCGATGGATGAGGGCAGCACAAGACCGGTCGGCGTGGAAAGCCTTGGGGGAGGCCTTTGTCCAGCAGTGGACATCTATAGGCTGAGGAAGAAAAGAAGAAGATTTAAATAGCACTAGCCTCCACACTAGGATTCCCTGTGTCGTGGAGACAAGTGTCCTTCGTCTAACAAAATTATTAGGTAGGTTCGTACATAGCATCGGTCGGTATTGATTTTTGATATGACAAAAATAGGTTGTTCTTCCAAACAAATTTTACTAAAAAAAATTACGTATTATTTAGAATTTTGACCTTTTGTGGTGTACCGTGTATTGTGTGGATGTGTGATGAATGACTGAGTTAAGGTGGGTTTAGATCAATCGAAGTCCTCACAGCACTCCCCCTAAACATTACACTTGTAATCCTCGAAAGATTAGGAAGAGGTTAGCTTTCCTAAAGTACACACGCATTTCGCTAGTTATTAGTAACAGATGGCGAGTCTGTTGCCAACCTCCGAGCTGAGACTAACAAATTCCTAATAAAAAACTCAACTCGTAATGAAAACGCACGGCAGAGCTGCCATGCGTTTTCATTACGAGTCTCGATCATACGTATCGACCGCGTTTGGCGCTCTCAGTTGAGAGTTCTTACAACCTTGAAGTGGGCCAATCGATGAATCAAACGCGGTCGATATCGATAATCGAGTCTTCGGAATGAAAACTCATGGTAGCCGCGCTGTGAGCCCGTGTGTACGATTTCCAAGTCTGGCAAAGTATTACTGAGTTTTTTATTAGGAATTTGTTAGTCTCAGCTCGGAGGTTGGCAATAGACTCGCCATCTGTTACTAATAACTAGCGAAATGCGTGTGTACTTTAGGAAAGCTAACCTCTTCCTAATCTTTCGAGGATTACAAGTGTAATGTTTAGGGGGAGTGCTATGAGGACTTCGATTGATCTAAACCCACCTTAACTCAGTCATTCATCACACAGGCTACAGTATTGGTACAATACTTATAATCCTAAAACTTCGGTGGTTGATTAGTCTGATCCGGTCCAGCATTGTAGAGGACTATTATAACATATTATTTACCATCTTATTCCATTTTCCAGGTACAGTCCGCATCCCGGTCGACGACGTATCCTCCCGATACCTCAACGAGCGCTGGTACCCGCTGACGGAGACCGACAAGCCACAATCACCGGCCGCGCCCGCGCCCGCTCTGCGTATCAAGTGCCGCTACCAAAGCGTGGATGTACTGCCCATTGACCACTACGCCAGGTTTCTGGACTATCTCAAGAGGAATTATAGGAGGCTGTGTGAATATCTGGAACCTGTTATTGGTGAGTGGTTTTTGATTCACTTCAATCATTAAATTTTCAATCATCATCATCATCAACCTTTTTTATCGTCCCACTGCTGGGCACAGGTGTCCTTTCAAATTTTCAATCATTCTGATAATATGCGCACGGAGGGGAAACGTTTTGACTCTTCTATTTCTATCATTAATTCAATTCTTTAAATACTGCACGGTTAGCGCAGTGGTTAAGCTATTAACTGCTGCATTGCATGTCGCAGGTCGAATCCCGCACGGAACAAATATATGTATGACCTACAAGTAGTGTTACGGGTCTGGCTGACTGTGTATGTAAGTTTATATGTTTGTAACTGCACCCACGATACAGGAGAAATTCCTAGTGTGGGGCACCGTTTCTTAAATAATACCAATAATATTAAAAAAAATAATAATACAAATAATATACTACCAATGTATTGGTAGATTTTTGGCATTAAACCTGTCATCCGAGCGAATTATACGCAACAAATGGGATAAAATATATTGTTGTAAGACTCTTAGTTCAGAGGGGTTGTCCTAATATGAGACAAAATTGTCGTCAGCCCACCTTGTTTGCCAATGTCCCATTGATTTTAATGGAGACAGCAGACGACTATTCTCGTAAGTTGAAATTAAAAAATCTATCGCAGTCTTCATTCTATTATATTCACACTACAAATAACAGTGTTGCTACCACGAATTTTCATTACGAGACTCGATCATATGCATCAACCGCGCTTGGCGCTTTCATTGTTTGAGAGTTCTTACAACCGAGCGAGCCAATCGATGAGTCAAACGCGGTCAATATCGATGACCGAGTCTTCGTAATGAAAACTCACGGTAGCCACACTTTCATGCACTTGATTTGCACCCTCGGCTGATAAGTAATATTAAAATTTATATTTATTTTTCTTTACAGGTGTTAAAGCTAAAGAGGACATAGGTTGTGCTCTAGTGCTGTGCATGGCTGGCGCAGGGCTGGCCCCGCGTTATCTCGCCGACGTGGTCGCACTAGACGTGCGTCGTACGGGCGACCACTCTCTCACTTTCCGCGGCAACTCGCTTGCCACTAAGAGCATGGAGGCTTATCTCAAGCTCGTCGGGGATCAGTACCTGCAGGTGAGTTATGAAATAAATAAATATATACGGACAAATCACGAAAATTGAGCTAGCCCCAAAGTAAGTTCGAGACTTGTGTTATGGGATACTAAATCAATGATACTATATTTATAATAGATACATACATATAATACCTAGATAAACATCTAAGACATAGGTCAATCAGGAAAAGATCATTTTCCATCATGACCTGACTGGAGATCGAACCCGGGGCCTCCACGTCGCAGGCAGGCGGGTTGACCGCTGCGGCACGGAGGACGAGGAAATGATTATAAAGATGCAAGTTGAGAAAAGTGATAAATTTGGGCTTATGGTAGAGTCAGTCACTGAAAATGTTTGGAGGATTGTTTTAATTGATTTCATAATCAGACATTACCATTGCGGGCTACAGTGCAGTGTAGCGTCATGCATAATTGCAGCTTTGTATGTAGTTGTGACCGACAGCGCGTATTATTCCATAATTATGCTAATTCAAATGCAATGAAACAGTAGTCCGATTTTGAAACCATCTTACCGTGAAAATTTAGGTGAAGTGAGAATGGAGGACTAAGGGAACTCTCACCAGGGAAGCGGGCAGCAGCGCTTCGCCTTTGGAATATCAAATTATTGCGATCCCCAACCCGCCTACCAAGTGTGGGTATTATGGCAAACCGCCCCAATGTAATGACTTGACGGAACCTTGACTTTTGTTCAGCAGAAGAAGAAGAGAATGGAGAATGCTAGGTATTGACACTATTGTTAGCTAAGCTAAGCTCACTTCACAGAAGTTTTCACGGCGAGATATCGATCAGCCAAGGACGAGCGTTTTGGGGGAATTGTCTAATACTAGCTGCGCCACGCGGTTTTACCCACGTAGGTTCCGATATGTATTTTTTTTTTATATGCTCGGCTCCTATTGGCAAAAAGATTTTTTCAAATCGGACCAGTAGTTTCTGAGATTAATGCGTTCAAACAAACAAACTCTTCAGCTTTATATATTAGTATAGATTGAAGTTCAAAAAGTGCTGATTCTCAGCCTAATTTGAATAAATGACTTTTGATTTTGACTTATGATATCGTGGACTCTCGTAGGATACGCTGTGCGAGGCGGTGCAGAGTGCGGCGGGCGCGGGCGCGGCGGAGTGCGAGGTGGACCCGCTGCGGGCGGGCGGCGCGGCGGCACTGCGGCGGCAGCAGGCCGCGCTGCGGGACGCCGTCACGCTTGCATGGAGATCCATCGCACAATCCGCGCCGCGGTTCCCGCCCCCTTTGAGGGACTGCTTCGCTACCTTCCGGGAGAGGTAAGAAAGAAGAAGTTTGCATTTTTTCAAGTTTTGCATTTTTTTCACTGTCTTTACTGATTCTATTGCCGACACGATTGGTGCAGTGGCTTAACGATCAACAAATGCGCCGCGTGTCGCGGGTTCGATTCCCGCACGGAACAAATATGTATTTGAATGGCCTACAATTAGTTGTTCCGGGTCTGGCTGTTTCTGTATGTGAGTTTAAATATTTGTAAACGCATCCACGATACAGAAGAACTTCCTAGTGTGGGGCAATGTTAAAAAAAAAACATCTATAATGGATATAGCATTATCAGCCTAGACAAAGGCCTATTTCTGTGGTAGGAAATAGGCCTATTTCCTTCCACAGTAATAGGCCTTTGTCTTCTTTTTCTTGGTTCTTCGTCTTGGCGAATTCATCATACGGGCCCACTGCTGATGATTATTGTCGCCTCAAAAATTATACCGACCGATGTTATGTATGAACCTATCTACCGTACCTACCTAATAAATTTGTTAGACGAAGGAGACTAGTCTCCACGATACAGAGAATCCTAGTGTAATGGCTAGTGCTATTCAAATATTGTAGTGTTTTTTCTGAACGATAAAGGTTTTATTTTATTTTTTATTATTATTATATACTTAATATTATTTATGGGTTTATCTGAGGAACATTCGTGAAGAATACAACGACTGACTACAATTTAAGTGTCTTCAAGGTTAGCGTGAATGGGCTCTTAAAAAACAAAGCGCATCAATGATTGCATCACTGCTTACCAGGCGGGACGGCAGTCAAACAAGTTTAAAGATCGCTTGTTGTCCGATTTCTAAAGAGCGTTCCACATCCATGTTTATTTCTGTTTCAGACTGACTGCGATGGGTCGAGAGGACATCTCGGACAACTTGATCAGTGCATCGATCTTCCTTCGCTTCCTTTGTCCAGCTATACTGTCTCCTAGTCTCTTTGGAATCACACACGGTATGTAATTCTACAAAGTCCTCGCTTATAATTTAGAAACAATTGTCAACTTCACCAGACTTGCTGACTCATTTTTAAGTAGTAAAATATAATTTTGTGTTACTTTTTACAATAGTCTGTTACGCAATGAGGGTGCTATCAGTTGGAATCATTTCGAATCATATTGCCAACCCATTCCTTCATATCTTCGAAAAATGTGACTGATCATCATCATCATCATCTCAGCGTTAATCCCAGTCGCATCCGCAGCTTTTTCAGCTTTGGAGTCTGGGGTCCGCTTTACCAGTCTAACTGCTGATTTTGGCTAAACTTCGACATTTTCCGTAAAGCGACTGCCGTCTGACCTCCACAACCCGAAGACGATATCGAAGCATTGCAGTTAGACCAATTGTTAGACTTTTGAGGGCTCCAACAACCCGTCACGACTGCCACTAGATGTTCGTATGGCAACCGGGACCAACGGCTTAACGTGCTTTCCGAGGCACGACCAGACCAGTGCAAATATTCATATTTATGCATACAAATATTTGCACTGCGCGGGGTCCGAAACCCCACCTGAGGTGGGTCCGAAGCGCCACCACAAAGGTGGCGCACCTTGCGCAGCGGCCGCGTTCGCTACCGCTACGCCACGGAGGCTGTCGAAAATGATTCTGATCTACAAAGTAAATAACGGAATGAATATTGTTGCACTGTCAAAATGAAACCCATTGCTACTGATAGTGTCTAACGCAATTACCCTACCGACTGGTGAAGTGAATTGATAATAGTATCATTCCCTAGTATCAGGTGGGATTACACCTCATTTCAACCTCATGTCACGTTATCACGGTGAGATCTTTACATGAATAGATTGGCAAATACATAAATAAGTATCACATGGAATAGAGTGGCTCAAGAAATAAAGGAATGGAAAAGGTTGGAGGAGGCCTTTGCCGACTGGCAAACAGATCTAGGAAAGATAAGCAAGCAACAAATACTAGCTTAAGATTAAGACTGCCGTCTTTAAGATTTTACCCGAAATTATTTATGTAAATTAAAAATAGACCAATTGTTGGACTTTTGAGGGCTCCAACAACCCGTAACGACTGCCATTAGATGTTCGTATGGCAACCGGGACCAACGGCTTAACGTGCTTTCCGAGGCACGATCAGACCAGTGCAAATATTCGCGTCCGCGTCCGCTACCGCTACGCCACGGAGGCTGTCAAATACATAAATAAGTATTTACACGAATTACTACGCATTTCTGAATATTTGACCAAAAGTATTTATACTTCTTCACAATTGTGTTGTATCGTACAGTCAGTGCATACTCTGCATTCTCAAATTTGTTCCAAGCGTACAATGCTTCAAGATAAAAAAAAAAAATCTCATCAATCTTCTCCCGAACTCATATGATAATATTAATTTCCATTTCAGAGTACCCGAATGAGCGTGCTGCCCGTAACCTGACGCTGGTGGCGAAGACACTGCAGACCCTGGCCAACTTCACGCGCTTCCAGGGCAAGGAAGCCTTCATGGAGTTCCTCAACGATTTCCTGGAGCAAGAGGCACCGAATATGAAGGCATTCCTTAGAGCTATATCGGTGAGTACCGAGTCTTTTAAGATGGTTACAGGCCTAGGCGTTCTATTCTCCTTTTTACACATCGCGCTATATTTCGCGCTTTAAATCCGATCGCGCCTAGTGTGCGCTTGAATCAGTGGAATTTGTGCAGAAGTGCGCTTATACAAGCTTACATAAACAATAGACATCGAAAAGAGGCTAATGTGTAATTTAATCTTTCTGAAATGATTATGAATTTTCATAATTTCTAAGTAATAAATCATAAATTCTTTGAATTCCTTATGAAAGTCACGTCTTGCGATAACGGCTGACTTAAACTATAAATAGCTGAACGTGCTCCAAAAACACTTTATTTGTCTTTAGTTTTTACCAAGAGTTAGTTTAGTTTTAACGTAACTGGTGAAAGTCACAAAAAATGAAGTGCCCAATATTTCGACGGCGTAAAAGTGAATCGTCTAAATACTCTTACTATTATCGGCAGACGCGACCCCAAGATCAACAACAGCAGGCACAGCAACAGCAGAACCAGCAACAACAACAACAACAAGACGGTAGTAAACGCAACTCGGCCGCGTCACAGGGGTCCTACACGGGGTCCGAGGGGCCCCGAGATGCTGTGGAACCGGACCCGGAGTGGGCCCCACACGTGGACCTGGGCAAGCAACTTGCGACGCTTCACTCCCTACTGGTTGACAGCTTGCCCAAGCTGCCTGCTAATAAGATACAGGTATGTTTGTTTACAAGTTGTTAATACATGGCTGTGAAAGTGAGGTTTAAACTTAAATGGAACTAAAAGACTGTTACAAGTGAGGTTTAAACTTTTTTTTTTAATATTTATAAACTAGTGCTTGACTGTAATCCCGCCTGCTGGTAAGCAGTGATGCAATCGTTGATGGTAAAGCGCGCAAGTTTATTAAGCCTATTCACTTAAAAATCTTAGTGAGTAGGAAGGAAGACGGCAGTTGAGCGAGATGATGCAATGTTAAACCCAACAGCACGACAAACGATGCTGCGCCAGAGGGAGATTAATCTGGAGACCCTCCATGATCAAACTCCCGACACAATAACATTTGGCGCATCGTTACCCGTCACACATTGCAACACCACTGCTCAGACCCGTCCTCCGTACGGCTTCACCAGACATCATGCCGGAACACGACGAACCGCTTGGCGGCAAGACTTTGTCTGGTGGGTGGTAACTTCTGCCGGCAGCCGAAATTATGGCCTAAACCTACCCATGAGCTAAAAGTATGTGTTATAGACGTATACATTATTTATTTATTTCACTTATTGCAGGAGTTAGACCCGTTATCAGACATACTTGATGAATTGAGCAAGAGATTACTGAGCAACGACATCAGCTCTCCTGTGCCCCCCGCCGCTGATAACATCTTTAGGTAAGCAAAATATCACTCATGCAAGATAGCACTTTACTAAGCGACTGACGAATAGGTAATGAAACTTTTATCTATTTGAATGAAAACCTCATAAATAAATCCTTATCTCCAGGTTCAACGACCCCACGTGCAATACTCCCACGAAGCAGATGGGCGAACCGGCGACCAACGGCCAGCTGAACAACAACTTCGCTCACAGTTCACCCATTATGAATAAGAACGGCGTCCAGTTCAATATCAGTCCGTCTAAATCTAACGCCGAAGAGTCCAAGTACAAGCCTGGATATGCAGCAGTCTCAAAGTCACCCAGTTTTAACCTACGGTCAGCCACGCTACCTAGAAATGGCTATGGTTCCAGTCCCGTGAGCCAGTCCGTCAACCCAGACAGATACAGCTCGCAGTACAACAACCAAGAACATTGCGTCAATCTGAAAGTCGTGCAAATTGGTTTTGGCTCTGACCAGTACCCTAAAGGCATTAGCAACGGCATCAGCGAAAGCCTAGAGCGTAGGTTCCAGGAAAGGTATAAACCTAACAACAACTATAACAGCCAACAATCGCACTTCCACAACTCAAACTATAACAGCACAGAGAGGTCACCGAGCAGTGACAGCATCAACCACAACTACTGCTCCACTGACATGCAGACCATCATGAAGGAAACCGCCACGCTGGAGGAACTGTCCGACCTCTTGAAGTACGCTGATGACTCAGAAATAGTCGAAGACAAACTCATTATGAACAAAAAGAACTTGTCACAGTCTATTTCAAGTAATAATAATAATATTGTGAATGGGAATAAAACTAATTACACAAACAACGGCTCGAACGTTTCCATCAGTGGCTTATCAAACGTAGCCAGTTCTGGCTACCAAAGTATTGCAACTTACAGCCAAAGTTCAAGTCCCATTGAGAACACGACGCACCTTCATCAGCCTTACGAGAACGGCGGACAGCCTATGAGTCGATACTCGCAAATGAACTACCAGAAGCAAAGAGACAAACAGTATTATGATAGCAAAAACGAAAAGTTCTATCCAAAGAGCCCAGTGCAACAGAAAATTGATTATGACATCCAAAAGTATGGAATACAAAATTTCACAACTGCGGATAACACACCGTCAAATGCCAACGCAAATCCAAAGGTAGCTCCACTAGTGTTCACGAATCCAGTGTACAACATGGATGACAACCGTCAGGCGCAGGAGAAGAAGAACAATGAAAACAGAAATTCAAAACGTTGTCCCTGTGGCTCATCCAGTTCATCGATAGATGAGGAGGGTTTGAGCACAGACAACGTCGAGACAAACTCTGAAGAGGGTTCTACTAACTTCAACGAGGATAGTAGAAACTATGACCAACAGAATCGCAACAATTCCCACCGAAAACTCACCAGAGATAACTGTAATTATGATGATATGTATCAAAGGAGTAACCACAGTCACTCCCCGAGGATAAGGGACGATGAGTCGTCGAGCAATTCGCCTAGTCTACGAAAGAGTAGTAAGACGCGAATGCCAAGAACAAACCCTATGCTCTCTTACTCCACAAATCAAAATCAACTCAACTTCAAACACTTTGGACAAAGAGGAGAATCGCTGTACGAAAGCAAGCCTCACCACATCTCAACCGACTCCGGCTACCCCATGAGCAGATCTGACTCGAACGTAGAGGAAGTGAACAAAGAAATGTACAGGTTACAGATTTCACGAAGCCAGAAAGCGCTCTACAACATGGAGAGCTCCAAAAACTCTCCCGAGAAGTATTCGATGACAGAGAATGCGATTCCGGAGACAAATTACCCGTTAGATCGGACGTATTCCGGTGCGAAGATGTCGAGTAGTAGACTAAACGAAGATTTGGAGAGGCATCAGGAATACTATGGGGTTCGGGAGAGACGAGAGTCTCCTTCAAGGGTAATGTTCGGCCGCGAATCGCAGTCGAGCGAGGCAAGCGAGCGCGCCGCCGTGCGGGAGTGTGCGGGGCGGGAGGCGGCGGGGCGGGAGGTCGTGGTGCGGGACAAGCTGCAGAGGAGGCTCAGTCTGGAATCGGCGCGGGAGCTCACCGATAGCTCCGACGAGGTCGAGGACACCTTGTACAGTACAACGGGCCGGCGACGCGCTTCGAAACACCAGAGGACCATTGAACAGGTAAGCAACATACCAACCAGTCATTATCTTCCCAGAGATAGTTATAACATGATATTCTTTTTCTGGATGAGTCGATAAATTTGTACTAAATGATTTGAATCTAGTTAGGTGGCCACATTAATCACGGCATAGGGTGCGTTTTTAGGTCCTCAATAGCGTATAGACACTTCCAACGCTCCAACAGATTGGCATGATATGACATAGAAAACTAACTCAATGTATTTTTTTTACAGTACGAACGCGAAATCGAAAGGTTAAAATGTTCCGTGGAACTTTTACGGGGAAGATTAGGGCCAGGCGAACCAGGGCAAGTCGATCACACGGATGCCAAAATGAAGGCTATCATTTCAAGGTAAATATATTTCAGATTAAGACCCCTGAACTTTGGTCATCATCATCCCAGCCAGCGTTAATCCCAGTCGCATCCGAAGCGTTTTTCAGCTTTGGAGTCTGGGGTCCGCTTTTACTAGTCCAACTGCTGATATGGCTAAACTTCGACATTTTCCCCCTGAACTTTGGTATAGAACGAAAAACAAACACGGTTTTCTTAATACCATAGATTTCATCTATATAGGCACAAAACAAAAATAGTAAAGAAAAACAATTCTCTTTACTTATTTGTGTAGATAAATAAATAACGCTGGTTTAGAAGAAACATTATTCTGAAAACCTAGATGAACGTCAATGACGGGTTATTTTTCAGACAGTTTGTAAACTACCCTTTAAAATAACCTTTATTGCGATCATGGTCACATATTAACTTCAAAATCCTAATCTCCAGGTTGATCTGCGTAGAAGAAGAGCTAAGACGCGAACAGCGCAAAATGGCTGCCGCCCTGTCGCACAAGCAGCGCGTGATTGAAGCGCAGGAGCACCGGATCGCCGCGCTGGATGAGGCCAACACGCGCCTGTTGTCCGCGCTCGTACACCTGCAGCAACGTGCGCCGCCCGCCGCGCCGCACGCCTCGCACCCTCCACACGCCTCACACGCGCCACACACGCCTCACTCGCATCAGGAACTGCAGATATAACACGCTCTCATTACTACACAGATATAGATAGGGAACATCGCACACGCGAGCTAAAGTTTTTTTTTGTAATGTGGCACTAGTTATGACTGTGTCAATTTCAAGTAAAAGCTAAAGATTTTTTTCTGAAGGGTTTCTTTCTTTCTTTTTTGGCTTCGCACGATTCGTGCATTTAGCCAATGTCTCGTAATGAATTTATTCATGTCGACAAAGACGGCCACGTGAACCGTCTACAAGGGAGGTTTGAGGCAAAGTCATGATGAGGTCACTATGCTGCGATATATCAATGTTCTTCGTGAATTATTTACTAAATGCACTTTTTACTACATAAATCACGCACTTTAAATAATTTAAAAAGTCCAATGAAAATAGAGCGTGACACTCAGCTTAACTTTCACGCCAAAAACGAGCTAGAGTTTAGGGGACGTTAATGCACAGGTGCAGAAGCGTTACTTACTTTTTCTGTAAGAATACATGGGACTGCACTTACATACAAGAAACGCGGCCCAGGCGACGTTATGAGGGCGGGAGTCGAAGTTGAGACGCGGCGCAGGCCCTGTGCCCGACTGCGACGCGTCTCCACCACCGATTTGAAGTTTTTTCGAGCGTAGGCAGAGTGATAATATATAAAGGAATCATATCCGCCTACGCTACGACTCCATATAGAAACAACGCCTTGATCGTGCCACGACCGTCTTTCGACTTACTAGTGAGCGACCAGCCTGAAAAAAGTATGCAGCGAGATGGTCAATAGAGAACATTTTCACCTAATTTTTAGCGAAGATTTCTCCTTAAAAGTTTATAAAAATCTGCTTATACTTGACATTATAGTACAAAAGTACGATGGCACTATAACATTTTTTGAATATACATAATAATGGGTTCTTGTCACCTATATCATGATAACACAAGCGATGGCTGCGTAGAAATATCGGAAACATCAACAAAAGTGCATTATCCTTCATCTGTATCTGTGTGTGTGTGACAAAAACTCCATTCTTCCAGTCTCAATAGTAATATGTACCGATAACACTGTGCTGTCTCTACATATTTACGCTGTTTTATTTATGATCTCCATTTTTATTGGATGACTAGTGGCATATTAAGATGTTGATCCATTCGATTTTAATGAATGAAGATATACTTGTGTAAACCGTTACAAAATTATTATAATTTGCGAGTTTTGAACGGAATTTTTCTCAGTGCTATTATTATGTAATGTATGGATAGTTATACATTCAGACAACTTTAATGTATTTGGAGCATTATGTGCAAGTAATTTTTAAAATATTCAATACTTTTCTGTTCGACATTTGTCTTTAAATAAATTATATTCTCGTAGTTTTACGCACAAGTGGTACAACGGTCTGTTTGATGGTGTGATCTTGTAGTGAATGATCTACTGTTGCTTGTATACAGTTAAATGCACAATTAACAAGCTCTGCACGCAGTTTATCTATATTATTATTAAATTTAATTCTTCGACGTTGTATGTCTTCATCAGTTGCAATAAGAATAAACTCATTATGAAAATGAAATTTGTTATACTTAACATATTAAGTATTGTTTTATAACTTGTGTATCGCAATAATTGTTTTGCCATTTATCATTTTTGTTACATTTGTTTCATTAGTTTTATTAAAATATGCTTTAAATGACATTAACTTTCTATAAACATCAGTATTTCTCATAAATTCGATAAATCGTTCGTTCCATGTGTCGACGTGTTTGTTTTCTGTAACAATGATACCAAAGACAATTGAATATCCCTTAGACTATAGTTGTGGTGGTGAAATCGAACCCACTGCAATGAAGTCTTAGTGTTGTATTTTAAAATAAAAAGTTATAGATTTTATAATTATAGTATAAGACTTGTATCATAATATTCTTAAGAAATACGATAAGTTAAATGTGGTGTAAAATCAAAATTTATTTTTAATACCTTTGGAGTATTAGACTATGAGAATAATTATGAAATGTTAAACAACCTCATGCTTAAAATTGTAAGTCAGTATCTAAATTTAAACTTAGTTTCGACCCACAACTTATGTCGTATTGTGCAACATAGTTACAGCGAAATTGTAATTTAAGCCATAACTTCAAGTTAATATACCTGCACAGGTATATAAATTATCACATTAAATTATAAATTACGTATTCTTTAGTTTCATTATGACTTCCCCATCTCGTGAAATTCACTTGTACATGCATGGAGGGAATTACCAAACTAAGCATCGTTCTTTATACTATTATAAAGAACGTAATTCCTTCGAATAGCTGTGTGTACACCGATTAGATTTGACGACATGGTAAGGTTGGTGCAGTGGGTGAGCGATCGACTTCTGCACTGCGTGTTGCGGGTTCGATTCTCGCACGGAACAAATATTTGTATGGCCTACAGGTAGTTGTTCCGGATTTGGCTGTTTGTGTATGTGAGTGTAAGTGTGGGTAACCGCTAAAAATATATTAAGACAATTTTCCGGGGAAGCGTTTCGCCTCCTCCTTTATACCGCGTACATCGAGGGACTGGAATAATTTGTCAGCGGCGGTGTTTCCGTCCGACTACAATTTGAGTGTCTTCAAGGCTAGAGTGAATATTCTCATAATAAACTAGTGCGCTTTACCATCAACGATTGCGTCGCTGCTTACCATCAGGCAGGATTGCGGTCAAGCGCTAGTTTATAATATACAGTATGTTAACTAACAGAGGGCGTTCCCGTTAACCCGAAGTAGTATAGCATACATACATGCTAAAAAAAATATTGCCATTCGAAAACAAAATGTTTTAAAATTTTTTCCAATAAGAAAATATTCAATAAAAATTTTAAATTGACATGTAAAAGAAACACACTGTACACGCGAACATGAATGACGGCAACGTCGCAATTTATTTATACATGACGACTACTATTTTGATTTAAAACAGGAGGTTTCAAATTTATTTCCAATTAGATTTTTTTTTTTTGGACTTTTTTATGCTTATTTTTCTATGCTGATATTTTTATTTTAATCTATTAATGATATATATTAACGAGTTTAAGGGAACGCCCTCTGTTATTTAAATACTGTATATACAGTATGTTAACTAACAGAGGGCGTTCCCATTAACCCGAAATAGTATAGCATACATACATGCTAAAAAAAATATTTCCATTCGAAAACAAAATGTTTTAAAATTTTTTCAATATGAAAATATTCAATAAAAATTTTAAATTGACATGTAAAAGAAACACACTGTACACGCGAACATGAAAGACGGCAACGTCGCAATTTATTTATGAATGACGAGCCGCGTATGCGGCGGCGATCTAAGATCTAATTGATTGATGTGTGTTGGGCAATGCAACGTTAGGTAGATACTATTCCGCGCTACTATTTTGATTTAAAACAGGAGGTTTCAAATTTATTTTCAATTATAATTTCTTTTTATTCGGATTATTTTATGCTTATTTTTCTATGCTGATATTTTTATTTTAATCTATTAATGATATATATTAACGAGTTTAAGGGAACGCCCTCTGTTATTTAACTTATTGTATATAAAAAATATATATATATAATCCAATAGAAATGTAAAGGAAACATGCACTGAAAGATACTTATAGTTGGTTACAGTATTAACGAAAATGCTTTGCTCTTATCTGGTTGCATCGATTCATGATGTGTAATAGATAAAAAAACTATTGTTTCTTATTAATTAATAGTGATAACAAAAGCATGTAGGTACAAACTTGTTTATTTATACTTTATTGTACAGCCAAAACAAAATACAATCAACACTACCAAATATACAATGGGCGGCATTCTCGCTAATTACCCCTGGTTACCTTAGAAAAGACAGTGATTTTCCTGGATATTGAATGGGACTGTCGTTGAGGTACATGCTAGAAGTCTCACTGTGTACGCAATTATTTATAGCCTTTTTACCCAGTGTTAAATTATAGAGTTGTGATATTCAATTCTGATATTCAATCGCGTCAGGCGAAATTTGTGAAGTACCCTTACATAGCTGGAAAAAGCTAGGCATATACGGCTATGTATATATAACATTCATAACACTGCGACAATTTATTGGTGCTCATTTCTTGTTCACAAAACTATCCATACTAATATTATAAATGCGAAAGTATATAGTAATAGTATAAATGAAATTTGGTACACAGATAGTCTAGACCCTGAGAAAGGACATATGCTATATAACATCCCGCTATGACTAATAGGAGCAGAGTAGTAATAAAAAATGTTGCGAAAACGGAAGCTAACGCAGACGTACATATTGCTCCTATTAATTTAACAGGCGCTTATTTTATATCAACAAAGCTCTTTTTAATATACGGGAACCTTCGCGTGCTGTAAGCTGAAGGCCGCGCGGACGGAGCCGCGGGCAAAAGCTAGTACTAAATTATTTAGTACTAGCTGTGCCCCGCGGTTTCACCCGCGTAAGATTTGAACCGATGAGCTCAGTTGATATAAGCGCCTGTTAAAATAATGTGAGCAATATGTACGTCCGCGTTTGCTCCTGTTTTCGCAACATTTTTTTTTATCCTGCTCTGCTCATTTTGGTCATAGCGGGATGTTTTATAGCCTATGTCCTTTCTTATACTCTAGGCTATCTGTGTACCAAATTTCATTACAATCGGTTTAGTAGTTTTGGCGTGAAAGCCAGACAGACAGAGATACTTTCGCATTTATAATATTAGTATGGATAGTTTTGTGAACTTTAATTATTAAAGTTCAGTGCATCTTAATCCTTCTATATCATTAAGAAAAGGATAGAAGATATACAGGGTGTATCTGAC
Source organism: Sesamia nonagrioides (assembly GCA_017933935.1). Lineage (NCBI taxonomy): Eukaryota > Metazoa > Arthropoda > Insecta > Lepidoptera > Noctuidae > Sesamia > Sesamia nonagrioides. Next base: position 377,106 of record JADWQK010000731.1, on the reverse strand, counting down.
ATCGTAACGCAAACTTCGTGAGTAGGCTACACCGCATGCCACTAATAAAATTATGATAGTCATTTATGTCGATAATGAACGGTTACAGAATTCACAGTTGTTAAATAAAAGTGTCGGCTCGGCCTTTGAACGTTGCAAGCGTGCCACCGTGCGGGTTTGTAGGTATGACGTTGATCCCTGATGTGAACTCTATTAAATCAGCTGATAAGATAGTTTTTCGAGTATTGTTTTCCATTTTTCATTGCGCTTTTTTGTGTAATTAGCGAATTAATTAATTTTTACTTAAAAATCTTATTGGGTTATAAAAATTTAGTAATTATGAACGGTCTAAAGTGAAAAAACTATATATATATATTTTTAAGTCATGAAAAAGCCGACGAAAAATTCCACCACAGGGGGTTCAGAATCATGTACTGGATCCACGATACTCGTTTGTGCGTCGATGTCAGATACACCCCTTATATTTGGTTTAGTTCTGTCAAATTAGTCAGTGCCTGACGTAAATTGACTTATTTTTAAACGCCATGTTTTTAATCACGTCTAAACTGTCAATAATATGCCTTAATTTGACAGGATTAAAGTAATATTTTTTTTATAAAATATAAACTAGTGCTTGGCCGCAATCCCGCCTGATGGTAGCAGTGATGCAATCGTTGATGGTAAAGCGCGCTAGTTTATTTAGAGCCTAATCACTCTAGCCTTGGAGACACTTAAATTGTAGTCCGACGGAAACACAGCCGCTGGCAAATTATCCCTCGATGTACGCGGTATAAAAGAGGAGGCGAAACGCTTCGCCAGGATCGTAGTAGTGTTAACAACGTAAGGGTGGAAACTAGCCGTACGACGGGTCTTACGATGGTGGAACGGAGATGGGGGAATTAAATCATGTAATTCTCTCGCACACTCACCAAATTGCATCCTATAGAACACCGAAAGGCTGGCTACTCTTCTTTTTTTATGAAATAGAAAAAGTAACACTAAACTTAAATTTAGTTTTTTTGACTGCACGGTTAGCACAGTGGTTATTGACTACTGCGTTGCATGTCGCGGGTTCGATTCCCGCACGGAACAAATATTTGTATGACCTACAAGTAGTTGTTCCTGCCCCCTAATCGGCGAACACATTTTTGTCAAATGATTGCGATTAATTGGGACCGTTTCAACCGAACGGACCAATGGACGGTCCGAACGATCCCAACTGATCCCAACTAGTCGCAATCATTTTACAAAAATGTGTTCGCCGATTAGGGGCTGGTCTGGTTGTTTGTGTATGTGAGTTTGTATGTTTGTAAACGCACCTACGATACAGGAGAAATTCCTAGTGTGAGGAAACTATATTATATAAAAAAAAGTAAGTTTCTCAACAAGAGGTTTGCGATTAATGATTAAAAAAGGCCTCGATTGCTTTTTTTAATCATTAATCGCAAACCTCGTATAAAATCGAAATAGTTTTATGCGATTTCTGACTTTTTTACTACTCTAATCTCAGTTGGGCCAAAAGTTTCTTTGAATTCTTGTCCCAAACTGCATTGTTTGACAAAATTAGAGCGAGTATCAGCTTCCATACATTTCGTGGTGCGTCTGTGCCCGGTTTCTGATGTGGTTTTCCCACATTTACCTACTACCTAGATTTAGATAATTTAATATACCTACTTAGATGGTTTATGTGCGTCAATGTGTTGCCAAGTCGCAAATACCTTGCGAATGTCACTGGTAAAAAAATAAAAAGAGCAAATATATCTACGATTACTGTAATTCCTAAACAGCACATGGACAATAACACAAAGACAAAACAATTTTTTTTTATGACTTTGGCTCGTATCCGGTTGGTAGGCAAACATAGCGCTTGTTCATTAAAACAATTTTTCTTTCCATAGTCTCTCTCTTACAGTAAGGATGTATTAATTGTATATCGTTTACTCTTGCAAACAAATAGGAAAAATATATCTCTCGAAATTTTTTGTCAGGGAACTCTGCCTGATACATGGTTCTCCACAGCAAGTTAGAGACATACGCATGTGACTTGAACAAAGCCAGTTTGTACCTTTCAGTATATGGCTTAAAACTATCGTTCAAAAACTGTTTATATGCCCAAGTGGTACGGCGACCGTAGATCGGCTCTTGTCGTGGAGAGACATGGCCAAAACCTTTATCTGCGAGCGCGGTGAACATATTCCAATACGTGGTGCTCTTACGCAGGTATTCTTTTTTCTCCCGATACGTAAACTTCCCATAAAGTCTTTGTCTCATCCATTCTTTGAGTTCTGGAGCTAAATACAAGTCAGGTAGGCGCGCTGCCACGTTGACATTTCGCATCAACCGCAGTGCGCACTTTAAGTAATCTGTTATCTTGGGATGAATTCCTAGACAACCTTGAGACATTTCGCCACGTTTTAATTTACTTACTTCATCGCCAGCCTGTGTGACGTTATCTCCATCCTTCTTTGAGTCTCCATCCTTCTTTGTATCTCCATCCTTCTTTGAATCTCCATCCTTCTTTGAATCTCCACCCTTCTTTGAATCTCCATCCTTCTTTGAATCTCCATCCTTCTTTGAATCTTTCTCTGCTTTCTTCTTTTTCTTCTTCTTGTCTATGATTTTACTTCCATCGTCGCCGACTCGCAATGCACTATCTGTCTCCCAAATCTTCTTGAATGTTTTCTCTATGTACAGCCTTTTTGAATCAAGATCGTATATTGTGTCGTAGTTAAATTTAAAAGGGGCGTGCCGGGTAGGTTTTGTAAAATAGGGCAACTCTTCTTGTGAAAAGTGGCCGTCATCATTGCCGAAATCAAAGTAATGTCCACAGTCACATTTGGTATTTTTAACGTAACGGAAAACAGCTTCTTGCCATTTCTTTACACAATCACATTTAGCAAGCTTCGTTTCTGGAGGCCATCCACGATAACCGCAATGTATGTTAATCATCAATCCATCCACGCAGGTGTAGCCTCCGTGAATGAGTTCTCCTTGAGCGGGTAGTATAGTAACATTACCCAAAATATAACATGTTTTGCCACGAACCTGAAACACACCGTTTATAGTGTACTGAGCATTCCACAAACCAGTCGTAGGGGGCACTGGTCTTCTTCGATGCATTTTTTTCTTTTCTGTAGCTATGCCGATGCCATATTTCTTTTTTGTAACACCGCCCTCACCATTTAATGATCGAACTTTACCCTTGGGTCGGACAGACTTTTTCAGTGGTGAAATTTGCGTGAGGGATACTTGAGGTTTTATAGTATTGATGCCAGCTAATTCTTCGCAGAATGATATCGGTAATCGCTTTTTAGGTGGTGGAGGAGGAGGAGGTGGCGGTGGTGGTTTCGGCATAACTGGCTCTTCCTCATAAGGTTCATTAAGTTCAGCTAAATTTGGCAAGGGTAGGGGCGGCTTGCGATGGTGTTGCGGCGGCACATACATTACTGCAACCATTTTTTGAAGATATGGAGAACGTAGTTTTTTTTGTGGTTTCGGTTTTGGGTTAGGTTCAGATTTTATAATTGAGACATCTGGAGCGTATGTCTTCTCAAGCAAAGATATTAAGTTATCAAGTCCTAAATAGAGAATGGCTGATAAAATAAGTCTGGCATTAAGACAATATGAAGTACGTTTTCCATTTATAGGGTATCCATACGTAGCATAGTAAAGTTCGGCGAGCATTTCTTTTGGGTCATTACGACCTAAAGCCAAGCAAGGCATAAGTTCCGCGTATTGTGGGCAAGGGACCAAACCAAGCCTTTCCATAACTGCGGTCGTTCGGATGGGACATCCTCTGAGTAAATCTTGGTGTATGGAAATTTCTAAAGTGTCTAATGCACGCCTTTGCTCAACACTTAAAGCTTGGTACCATTTAGGTCCCACTTCAAATATAAGGTTACTGAACATTTGTTTATTTTTGCGCCTGCGATATTCTTTAAGATCCTCTAAAAAGATTTGTCTCTCACGAGTTTGGCTCGCGTACACAACCTGCAGGCGGCGTCGGACCCGCTCCTCGCGGCCGACACTCTCCAAGTCATATTTTCGTTCAACCATGTTGATCCAAAAATAATAATTTTATAATTAAAGTACTCGTATTTTTGTGTATAACTGAATTATACTGCAATTTTGAAAAAAATACATCAGTTATCAAGACGTTTTAAGGAAAACTGAATAAAATGTCAATGATTTTTTCCTCCTACATTTAAAATCGCTGTCATCAACCAGTATCAGAATATCAAAAACAGGTCGGTACTAATTCGACAGAGATTATTCTTGATATTTTGAATGTCATTTTATAGTAGGTAGCTTAAAAGTTGCGGATATGAATTACATATGTTATTGAGTATACCGCCATCTATTGTCGAGTAGTTGAAAACCAGTTTGTAATCGTGAATTTCTATTCATTTAAAAATCATACAAAGTAATTATGAATAATTCCGATCGAATCAATACGAAATGACAAATAACGGTAGTTTAAGTAAAATATTTATTTATACAAGTAAGAAAGCCGGGAGCAGGGGGCGAGTGACGCTGCGACGACGGCATGGCCCGATCAGCTGTATGAAACTCGGCCGGTCGAAGACCCGTACCCCGAGGTGAACGCCCCTAGCCATCCACCACCTGAATAATTCCTCACCTCATTCATACGCACTGGCGAATCCATCTCAATATTTATACTCTATCCATTGTTCCGGAAATCATCAATCAAGTGAGACTTTACAGCGGTCGGCTCTAAATGTAAAATCGATTGACCGCTCGTAACAGTGGCGTAAACACCGGCAGTGAATGAAGATCCATTTGTGAATAACGTTACTGAATTGTATTTAGTAATGGGATCGAATACATAATGGAACTTTGTCAAACTAAATATCTATTCTGTGATTTGCAGTGCGCAACATATTAAATCTATCAGTTCATTACATAGTACTAAATTATATTGGATTTAAAACTTTTATTAAAGCGTCGATAATGCAAATCCCCATATCGCAAAAGTGTCGAAAGAGACTACTGCTCCTCGACTTCTTTCGTTGGATCAGGGTAATCACCACAACTAACCAGTGAATGGTTTAATGATCGCATTATCATTAATCTAAGGAGCACTGATCACTACTAGTAGGGACATGCCTCATTTTACCATTATTTTTTTTAATATTTCACGATAGTTAGGAATTACAATGTATAAGTACTTGAAATAATTTTAATGTTAATGCTTTTGAAAAGCAAGAATTCAATAACAGTTTAAATACCTTTATTACAGTAATTTGATTGAATTTGACAACGATAATATATCTACCTTAAATCACTAATGCATGTATGATATGATTCACAAAGGCTCGTGACGATGACACAGCGGGCTTCATACTAAATCACATTCTTTCATTTAATGTGATTCACTGATTAAATTATTGTCATTGCCTTTGGAGTGGTGTCGACAACGTTACCATCAAAAGATAATTTGAAACTATGCTCATATAAATGTAGACAGCTAACAGTTTTTTCCGAAACTTTATAGTTCCTCATCTTTCCTATGACACCTCTAGATCCCACGACACAGGGTATCCTACTGTGGGGTCTAACGCTACTACATTGCACGACATATTTCATGTTTATTTTATGTTTTGCTGTCTTTTGTCTGTTGTGCTTATGTTATCATCAAAATGTGTCTAAATAACTTTTATTATTTATTATTATCTTTATTTTATTTTACATAAGTACATATCAATTACAAATATTTCTAAATAAAAATACATGAAAACACATTTAAGAATATGAAAAAATAGGAGCCCACCGGTTTCGGGAACAGGGTCCAAGCTACCGGCGGTCAGGGCTCCAGATAGAGAAACTTCCTGACAATGCGAGCCGTGTCCAGAAGTACAGCTTTCTGAATCCAGCCTTTGATCCAGCTGCCTAACGAGAGCCTCCTGAGGTGTTGGTCGGGGCTCTTGGCTGTTAAGCTATTGGCTGTCACGACTATCGGTTCAATGATTGCTGAATCCACCTCCCACATGTCGACAACCTCGTTAGCCAAGTCAAGATACTTGATTTGTTTATCTTTCTCGGCTTTCACGAGGTTTTCATCATGCGGGATGGTTATGTCAACAATCATTGCACGCCTCTCTGATCGATTCAACATCACTATATCAGGCTTATTGGCAACAATAGTCCTGTCTGTGATGATGGATGGCTCCCACGTTACTATTATGTTGAGGACGACTTCCTGTTCAACAAGAAGCAGTTAAATTCTAGTATTTTACACGGAGCAGTAAGTCGTGGTGGCCCAGTGGTTAAAACACCAGCCTCTCAAGTATGAGTGTGCGGGTTCGATTCCACGTCAGGCAAGTACCAATGTAACTTTTCTAAAGTTATATGTACTTTCTAAGTATAACTTGGACACCAATGACTGAAGGTGAAGGAAAACATCTTGAGGAAACCTGGACTTTATAAGTCTGAAATCGCCAACCCGCATTGAGCAAGCGTGGTGATTACGCTCAATCCTTCTCTGTATGAGAGGAGACCTGTGCCCAGCAGTGGGACTGTAAAAGGTTGATGATGATGATGATGACACGGAGCGACTGGCTATTTGACCCGCACACGCCAGTTACTAAGTAACATGCCCCTTGTACCCTTGGTAAAACTTGTTGTCAGAGTTTTGAGCTACTTTTACAACCCTTGCCGCAAAGAAGATTTTATAGGTACCAAAAAACGGAAATATGGAATTTTCCGGCCGCAAAAACTTCAAATATGGTGTCTCAGAGCTATTAAGTAACTAAGTATCTTTTGCTAAGTATAAATACTTCAGTCCTATTGCTGCTAAGTCCTTTTTTATAAACTAGTGCTTGACCGCAATCCCGCCTGATGGTAAGCAGTGATGCAATCGTTGATGGTAAAACGCACTATTTTTCTCTAGGCTTGAAGACACTCAAATTGTAGTCCGACGGGAACACCGTCGCTCGCAAATTGTTCCAGTCCCTCGATGAACGCGGTATAAAAGAAGAAGCGGAACGCTTCCTCTGGATGGATGGTGGAACGGAGATGGGGAATTAAATCCTGCAATTCCCTTTCACACTCACCAAAATGCATCCTATTGAACACCGAAAGGCTGGCTACTCTACACCTATACTCCAGACTTTGGAGACCTTTCTGAGTACTTTTAGTATATATTGTACTTTTAGTATACTTTTAGTATAAATATATTGTTATAATAGCTGCATTCCGAGGTTCCATCCGTATAAGTTACGAGTCCGTGGGAATATCCGTATAAAAACTCCTTGATATGTAGATCCTGGATATGAACCATCTGTGTGCCAAACATCCAAAGATTTGCGTGCAAGAGTAACAAACATATGTTTGTTTAAAAAAATAATGTGTTTATTATTGTCATGGTTTATGAGTTTAAGATATACAACATTATAAGTATTTTTTTTTCTTTGCACTTAGTTTTGTTGATATTCCGACATGGGAATTGTCGATATATATCTACTGGTCATGTGAAAAACATGAATTTTCAAGATTGATGCCACAAACACCTAGCGCCCCGAAATTTTTTTTTTTTTTGGGACAAAACCCGCCACACTGTTCCCAACCCACTGCAACTCCTGAAAGCCAGAATCAACAGTGGAGACCGCCAGAAAAACGCCGAGCAATGAAGCTCGACGAGTCCCGGAGAAACGATTCAACTGTCTTGGGTCCCGCAACGAAATTAATCAGAAAAGAATAGCGGAGGAGTAAGAAAAATCGATATTTATATATCGACTAAATGCTAGACTCACTGGAAATAATAATAATAATGAACCCTCAGGGCAGCATGTCGTGAGATGTTGGGCATTAACCACCCTAAGGACCCCATCTCCCGGGAGAAGTCTTGTCTCTCACCTCTGGCTGGCTATTATTGGCTGGCTGGAGTGAACAATGACAATGAACAGAGCTCTCACTTCATTCTTGCCTTTATTGGTCGGCTTGAGTGGTTGCAAGAGCAAACGTGCTCGGAGAATGAAAGTATTTCAGTAAGACCCTGGAGGGGATCTTGGCCGTACTTCGAGATTGTCCTGGTAGTCGTGAAATACAGCTCCACTCCTCATAGCACATCATTAATCTCATCATTACATCATGTTGCCCCGTTGTCGCTCCGACACTATATACCAACGACCATTACTGAGCATGCAAGTGACCCCACAGTGGTTTCATAGTTCTTGGTAACCAGTCTACTTTAGTCAAACAAACCCATAGTTCCACCTTTTTGGTGTTTTCCTATCTTGTAATAGACATACGCCATTCGGGACTTGTCCTTGGATGCACTTGCATAGTGCTTACAGGGATACCCACAAAAGTCTAACAATTGGTTTAACTGCAATATATAATAGATATCGTCTTCGGGTTGTGGAGGTCAGACAGCAGTCGCTTCAAGAAAAATATCGAAGTTTAGCCAAAATCAGCAGTTAGACTGGTAAAGTGGACCCCAGACTCCAAAGTTAAAAAAGCTACGGATGCGACTGGTATTAACGCTGAGATGATGATGAGTGCTTACAGGGATATAAGAGGCAACTTCTGCACCCTCACGCCCCTAGTCACCGTAGTAGACGTCCTAGTCGTCGGGAGACGGCATTTAACTCCCGGCCAGCATAGGCACGGGCTTGTGGGGCTTTAGAAGTAGGCAGCTCGCCACCCGGCAAGGATCAGTCCCAGTTCCGGTGTTGCATGCGCGCCTCAAAGAGATGTCAGCACTTCGTGACGGGGTCTAGGAGGACAGATGCCTGCCAGGGGTGTGGGTTGTGCGAAAGAGATATCGTGGCCCCTAGCGTACCGGCAAGTGAAGGATGGATGGGTTCTGGTCAGTAAATATCTGAGCCCTTCTGCTCCGCCTAGAACGGGAGAGGTTGGTTGATGGTTTGGCATCCAAACAAAAAAGTATCAAAAAAAAAAGTAATTGTAATAACGGTTTGCAATGCGAGCGTGTGTTACGTAGCGCCCCGCAAGAATTAGGTTTATTCAAACTTGTGTTTTAGGTTATCATTTTACGTCTTCTTCAGCTTATAGAGGTCCACTGCTGGACAAGGCCTCCCTCAAGGCATTCCACGATTACTGATCTTGTGCTGCCCGCATCCACCGGCTTCCCGCGATCATTTTACATTTCGATTAAATTGGGACATAATATTTTATAAAACTGGTATCGAGTTGTGTTAAGACAATTGTGCTAAGGTATGAAAATAGCTAATTAGCTAGTCAGTAAATAGAATTGTATCTACAAACCGTGTACCTAATAGTCATACCGCAATAGTACCTAGTTAATTAGAAACTAGATAAGTACACATTATTGCTATATAATAAATAGTAAGTGAACAACTGAACATGTACATATGTGGTGCTGCTCCACGAACGATGTCACAATGCATGTCCTAGATGCCAGTGATGGCAAACTCATGGTCGAATTCTGGGCCGAGTCGACTTAGATTGCCATCGACACGCTAAGAAGAAGAAGAAGTACGTTACAAAGATAAAGCAAAACCAATATTTTGAACACAGGCAAGGCGTGGGCACAGGTCTCCTCTCATACAGAGAAGGATTGAGCGTAATCACCACGCTTGCTCAATGCGGGTTGGCGATTTCAGACTTATAAAGTCCAGATTTCCTCAAGATGTTTTCCTTCGCCTTATAATCAGTCAGTCATTGGTGTCCAAGATATACATATAAAGTACATATAACTTAGCAAAGTTACATCGGTAACTACTTACTATTGGCTGGTGTCTTAACCACTAGGCCACCACGACAAGTTGTGCTTCGCTAATTCCCTTTCTCCAAACGATACTGATATTGAATGTTTTCACGTAGCCACTGACTTATATCTTTTATAACCGCATACTCTTATAGTTGTAAACGAGATAAGCTTATTTTTTCCTGAAAAACGTATCACGACTCTACATAAAATAAAGTCAGTAAAGAAATTACGGCACGCAACTCGTCTTTTATCAGCGAATATCAATGCTTAGTTGAATGAAAACACTGTTGTATTTACCCAGCGCGAAAGATGTGTATCTGTGAACTAGACATTAGACGTGTAGGCAGGGCTGCATCATGCCGTGTCTGGATGCTCACGAGCATTCACTTTCCACGTGTCAGGAAGTATCCGAAGCCACTTTCACTCCATTCAAGATCACAGCCGCTCGTTCCGCCTCACGCCTGCCAGCCCGTGGTTTTAAACAATAAGTTTGTATTGTCTACATCGCATTTTCCCATTTTACTTTGATTACTTATTGGCTGCGATCACAGATCACTCAATTTCCATTTGAGTTAGGCTGATGGGTTTACTACTTAAAGCTTTGATCAACAGTTAAGAAAATCATATTGCTTATTAATTAACCTTACAGATGTTACCTTGTAAAAATTATACTAATTTCAGGCGGTCTCCCTTATGCAGGTTCAATGGCCGAGTTCTTATCTCGCATGCATGTGTGCATCCACGTGTGGAGTGCGTGTGTGTGCGTGGCTGCGCCTGCGTCTGTACCGCGTACTCGTATTGTAAGCTGCACATTATTATGCAACGCTTATGAAGCGGTTAACCCGCATTATCGGAAAGCGCATCGAAATTTATATTTAGCGTAAAGATGGTTTATTATAGTACCAATTTGCGGGATGCACGTGCCAACTTTATTTTTAGGTAACACATGTAAATCCGCGACGGATGAGCTGAAATCTTACTTTAAAGGTCTTCCTTGTTTTTCTCTTTTTTATTTGTCTTTTCTGTATTCCAGTCTTACTGGATAAAGAATACCTGCATTAATCCAGTTACTAGCTAATACAATAACTCTTAATAAGACTATGTATATCAAATTAATTTTTAAGAATCTTATTATGAAACTCTTTAAAAGACTGAATCGAAATGTTTGAAAATATAGCCAAAGTTGCTGCTGCTTTGGCGTAACATAAGACTCAGACATTAAATTCACTAAATACGGTTCGAGTTATTAATATTGTCCAAAATATTTATGCACGTTTAATGAAATCCTCGAATAATCATTATTTGAACCAACAGCAAACACGTCGGTAATATAACGCAAGCCAAGGGGACGGTTTATGGAACCCAATGCAATTGAAAAAACGATATCCCATTTTTTTAAGTTAAACAGTTAGCATGCAGCAGTTCTAAAACATAATAATTATTATGTAGACAGTTGAATTATCGTGTCGTGGGACAGGTGGCATCTTTCAATCCAACTTACGAGTGTCTAACACGTAAAATGAGAAAGTAAAAGAACGATGACAAGACTGTATCCTTTGACAAATAGTCCCTGAAGGGAGGAGGGCGATGCCCAAATATTGGGTGAACAACCTCTTAATGCTTTGAGGAGACATTTTATTTTTACCATACAACGCGTATCTACGACTGCGGACACGATAGAATTGGACATAGACATTTAAAAAAAAACATTCGAAGTTTTTAATAGAACGAGCTATAAAGACATTGACAAACTTTCAAAGTCACTCGTTGATGCTTTCTGGTGCATTTACCTAAGCAGTTTTGTCGGAAGTGCGTCATTGTCGAGCTGTCGAGTGACACACACGTTTATTATAGTTCGGCGGCTGAGAGCGTATGAACGAAAATATCAGCGTTATCAACGTCTAATTATAGAGGGAACTCCGCTCCAGTCAAGGGTACGTTAACTCCTCCAAGTTCAAAGGTCAAGGAGGTCAGGGCTGAACCAAATTCGCCACAAACTTCACAAACAAATTCTATTCCTCAACAAGCGTTGAACTTTCTTTTGTCTGCCGAAATCTTATATAAGATAAACATTTCCGTTTCCTGGGGTGCTTAAGGATAAAACAATGCATTATGCCAGCACGGGCAATAAAAATGATACATCGTCCGAAATACTCTTAATTGATTAAACATTGTATGTGTATTTGCTCTTTCTCAATTACTGCATCAAATGCATGTTGTTCTGATTACTGAGTTTATATCAGGAAGTTGTGACATTTCGACATTAGTTTTCCGACGGCAGTATCGCGGTGGATGTGCGTGTGTGCGTGCGTGCTGTTGCACGGACGGGCCGCGTGTGTGTGCATCAGGATCGCGTTACAGCTGAAACTTGGGGCGCCTGCCGAAAACTGCGGTCGTCGACCCGGTCAGGAGCCCGGCCGTAGAGCTCGCGCGACTGACGTTGATACTTGGTCTCACGCAATTGTATATGCTATTACGGATTCGTTGAACGATAAATATATATATTTGTTGAATTTGTTGCATTTCTATGTTGTTAATCCTAACCATCCTGTAATTTTGCTGTTACTAGACTATGTTACAGTAAACTTGACAAAAATATATACTGATTTAAAACATACAAAAAAAATCTTAAGACAATCCTAGAGCTTGAAAGCACTGTGATTTCAATTGAATACATATATTAAGTTGATATTAGTAGTCTTTAAATTGAATTCTATATTTTATAAGCTTCCAATTATCGATAAATTAAAAACGAGTTACATGCAATAAATACATTATTTTCCATAAGGAAAATAATGACAATAATGTCATCTCCTCAACTTTTCACTAGTCACCATCACACCAAGGCACGCCGACACTCAAAGTACCGTATTACCCTACAAGTATCAAGGCGCAGCGCGCAATCTACATTACTCGGTGATATATTTGGTGACATTGAACCGAGTCCATTGCCAACGACCTCACTCCTCGGGGAAGCGCGGTTTGCGTAATCGCTCCTGCGTACTGTACGCAGACCCCGACATAACAAACACACACACAGACACAAATGCACACTGAGATACTCGTCATGAACTCTGATAACATATAGTAATAAAAATTAAATGTAGGAATATACTGTGGTGTATCATTCAACTGTGTGTAATATAATTTCGTAAGTAAGCAATTGGAGGGAGGAATTAATTTTTAATGAATGGTTACTGATAAAATCTTTATAAATTAGGAATTAGGTAAAACTCGGTTACTGATTTCAGCTTTGTGTTCAATGATATATATGAGGTATATTTAGAATAGAATTATTCTATTCTAAATATACCTCATTCAACACAAAGCTAGGTTTGTTTCTTAACTGGATTAGCAATCTTGATCAATATTTTCAGCACATTTTTTTTTTTTTTGTTTAATTTTACACATGCTCAACATATCAACGGTTTTGTAATGAAAACGGGGAACAAGGCAAAACAAACAAGGAAATAACTTTTTATTATATCGCTCTTTTTCTGCAGATGACTATTGGTTACCGTTTTAATCAAAAACATGTAGCTAGAGAATAAGTACATTATAATATTCTAATTTGTATTTTAATGATATTTCTGTATTGTAATTGGTACTCTAAATAATCTGCGTTTTTGAATGGACAACTACAAAAATATGTATATACATATGAGATTTGACTTTAATCTCTATATGAAAAACCATTTACTCTGCAGTCACATCGGTGTTATTTACAATTACTTAATAGCAATATATATATACTTAATAAGATTCATTTTACCTAAAAGTATAACCCCTATTACTTTATACAATATCCATTTATGCTACAATATCCAAATATACAATTATGTAGGTGATGTGTGATAATAGTGACGCTTCATCATAATATATCATCCCCCATTAGGGAACAGGATCGTGTTTCACTAGATTATTATATATTCCCTGAACATCGAATGTAGTGAAACAAGACTTCAAGACGTGAAATCAACGGAAACTCCGATAATTGACGCAACCATAAGATTACCACATGTGAAGGTAACAGGACAAGCGACGCAGAATGGAAGGTTCGGGTGCATTGAAAAATTTGTTCAAGAAATTTTGTAAGTATTAGCATAATTAGCCTATGATTATCGTCCTCCTGGGACAAAGGCTTCCTCTCGTGAGAGAGAGAGAAAGAGAGGTCGAATGCACAATTCCTAAGTATATTAGAAGAAAATGCTCAATATATAGGTAACAATTCTTTAAACATAGGGTACAAATATCTCTACTATAATAATGGAACCTGACTGAATACATCAACTTACAAAGTTATCCTTAGTGTTAAAGTAAATATGTAGAGATTAGTAAATGCTACTACACATATTACAAACGTGAATGTTTGGACAAATGTTTCTCATTCTTTCACGCAAAAACGCTGTACTAATTATGGATGAAATTAGACTCAGATGGTTTATAACCAGAATTATGATTATACCCGGATATTTCCACGCGATCGCAACTTATAAGGGTGAAACCTAATGAATAATAAGAAAAAGGATTTTTTTATTTTCTTAGCCTTCCTTACTTTATAACATAACATTATTATTTTTTACAAGGCAAATATGAATTCCTTGTGAAGGTTCCTTTGGGTTCACGAATCCGAGCTAGGATCAGTACTTGTAATTTGACATTCTTCAGATCTTTAGTGACTCATTAAAGTAATAATGCTATTTGTGAATAAGCACTATCAAACAACCTTGAGATGCAATCACTTTATCTGGCCTGCTTTTTGTGAATGGTCTGAAAATATTTAAGATCTTTCCTTATAGATCCAAGCCGGGCACCGACCACATAAACTAATTACACTTTTTAAATAGGTACGTGATTATTATTACATTTTAGAATATTGTAGTTACTGTTACCTTCATTAATACCTTTCTGAAACCCTCCCCCTTACGTTGTTAACACTACTACGATCCGGACGAAGCGTTTCGCCTCTTACTTTATACCGCGTACATCAAGGGACTGGAACAACTTGTCGGTGGCGGTGTTTCCGTCGGACTACAATTTCAGTGTCTTCAAGGTTAGATGCTCTTAATTAACTAGCGCGCTTTACCATCAACGATCGCATCACTGCTTACCATCAGGCGGGATTGCGGTCAAGCGCTGGTTTATAATATAAAAAAAAAACGTAATAGATTAACATTTTTGTCGACTTCCATTTGAATTTAAAACAATCAAAATATACAAAGTGTGCCGCTACAAGGAAAACAAAGTATAAAAAGTAGTTCAGATTTTTGTTTTTTGGTCATTGAACTTTCTTTTATAACAAAGTTGTTGTGCTAAGATTGGACAAGGTCAATAACTGCCCACAGATATCAGTCATCTGCACTTCCCTAATAATGTACTGATAACACTATAAATTATGTTACTGATTACAGAGTAAAAAAAACATGCTTTTAAAAAATATCAAACCCAAAATATAAAAATAATTTTAAAAAAAGCGTGAGGCGCTTTGTGCCATAATTTTTATATATTAAGCGCCTCACGCTTTTTTTTAAATTATTTTTAACTTTTTAGTTTGATATTTTTTAAAAGCATGCTTTTTTAGTTTTTTAAACTATATTTATTTTCAACTTTTTAGTTCGATATTCTTTTTTTTTTTTAAACGATCGAACGAACTCATTGAAAACGGTGGGGCATTTTACAGTAATGAGACGCTCACTCGTAGTCCAAAGAATTAGAGACGGACAAACAAACAAACAAGCAAGCAAGCAAATATACAAGGGAAGCTAATAAAAAGCATGTAAAAAATTACAGTTATAATTTGCTTAATTAATAAAAATAATTCACTAGGCCTGTGTTGACTTTGAAAATGATAATTTAAACATTTATCAATCAATGTATATAATCATATATAAGCAATGTTAAGAAACGTGTAACGTAATCTATCTAACGAAAGTAGGTATAGCGATACCTACATAGGTTAAGTTACCCGGAAGGAAAAGAATGAGAGAGAAAAAAAAAACAGAGAGAATTTCAAATCACGCTACGCAAAGACCTCGAATACAAAACAGATAACTTGAGATCCGAGCGCTGAAGCCTCAGGTATCGGGTACAATATTTGTTGTAGAACGGCACCGGATCACAAAATGTTTACTTCATAACAGCACAACTGATCATTTCAATTTTCTTTTTACATTTTTATTTGGTACCAAATGAAACATTTTTGCCAGCCAGTATTTTTGTCTATTTTATTACATGCTTTTTATTAGTTTCACTTCTATGTTTGCTTGCTTGCTTGCTTGCTTGTTTGTTTGTTTGTCGGTCTCTAACTCTTTGGACTACGAGTGAGCGACTCATTACTGTAAAATGTCCCACCGTTTTCAATACGTTCGTTCGTTCCTTTTATTTTTTAAAAGAATATCGTACTAAAAAGTTGAAATAAATATAGTTTAAAAAACTAAAAAAACATGCTTTTAAAAAATATCAAACTAAAAAGTTAAACATAATTTTAAAAAAGCGTGAGGCGCTTAATGTACTTACAAAAATTATGGCACAAAGCGCCTCACGCTGTATTAAAATTATATTTAACTTTTTAGTTTGATATTTTTTAAAAGCGTGTTTTTTTAGTTTTTTAAACTATATTTATTTTTGGTGGTAACATTTGTATAGAGTTATTCTACGCAATATTTTTAATTTACGTGTGTCAAATACCCGGGTAATGACCCTTTGACTCCGGAAATTGAAACTACAACAAGGTAAACCGTACTACTGCCAATGTAACGGGACAGTTCGACAAAAGTAATTAGAATTACTACTATTTGATGCTACGTAATGCTCCAATAGATTGATCTATACTAGGTTCAGTTTTGCACACTCGTCAAACTTCAAGAAACATTGAGTTATAATATCTGGTCAACTTGTCAGTGACTAATACATACTTCCTTTTTTTTTAGTTATTTACGTTTGACAGTAATTCAGAATAAATCACTTTCTAAGAACTCTCGAATTCGGTCTCACACATTCTAATTTCGTGTTAAGAATCAGTAGAATAGTTATCTCCTTGAATTTGACGAGCTTGTATACAGGGTGACAGAGAATCAGAGTTTCTTCCTTGAAGGGGGTTACATTAAAGGGTTTATATTAGCAACAAATTGAGTCCAGTGAACTAGGGCATAAATAGTTTTTTTTTTTTTTGCTATTTTAGGGTTTGCCAGCATTATTTTCAATGTTCCTTCATTTTTCAACCTACAGAAAAGTAGAGATTAAATATTTGGAGTGGAGAATTTTTCTCATGTAATTTGTTTTTGTTAATAAAACAGAACATTTCTAAAAAATCAACGAACCGACAGTGATCGGTAATAATCCAGTTTTGAACCCTAGTTAACTGAACTGAGTGGGTTGTTAATGACCCCTAGCATAGCGCCTTCCAAGGAACACGTCGGATTTCCCCGACACTCTGTATACTGTAGTGATTTTTGAGTATTACGCAAGGATGAAGGCATTAGTAGCTAATCCCTGACTTATAATTAGCTTAATGTAAAGACGAAAATCGGAAATTTACCTGTACAATAAATAACCAAAAGTGGTAAGAGGCCTCCTTCATAAAAACTTCTTCAATGGGTATTATTTTCAGTGGATGCTTTCAGAATCTAACAAAAGTTTATGCTTTACATTGTCCTCTTTCGACGAGGAAAGAAAGTATCAAATAAAACCTGTGTTTTTTTAATTTAACGGTCAAATAATTATATTTATAGTATGATTTATAATAATTACATACCTAAGCATACCAATGTGCATTGTGCATACAATACGCACACATTTTCTATGAGAAATTCCTGATAAATAAAATAATTGGTTAGAAATATTTTGTATTTCTAATCAATTTAACATGAAAAACTTGTATTTTTAAACAATTTCTCTTTTAAATAAAAAGGATTTTTTATTTTCCGGAAACTTATTTTTTATAAGCAGTAGCCAGTATTTATCAGTGTTAAGCATTTTCAGGCTAATGTTGTACCTAGTCCCAGGGATGATGAGTCTTATAAATCAAATCGATCGTTTCACCATTTCGCAGAATTTACGGACCTCTTTAGTGCTAGTTCCGAACTTATTATGTTGAAAAAGAGGTCATGCCCTCTCGCAGATTAATAGGATCATCCAAACCACCTCCTACTGACCACCAGATTTGCTATGTCACAGCTCTCTAACCTTTATCAAACTAAGTTCTGTACTCTAGGGGGGTCAATGAATTAGGGACGTTGTGGTCGTTAACCCTTACTAAAATGTACGACAGATCTAGTTGAATTTATGTATGACAAAAATTTCACAATATTGTAGGAATTTCTATAATAAACTACAAATGTTTTGGTTCACTAACAGTTTGCTCAAGGTCTCGCAGGGCGCGCCGTTGTGTAGCCCCCGCGAGTGCCGCGAGGTGCGCTCGCCTAGACCGCGACCACTTTCACTCTCCGCCGATACCATTGGAGACCATTATAGAACCGCTTACACTTGCTGTAACAGTCTCATCACTGTTTAGATTGACGGGTGAAATCTGATACACCGAACTACATGCATTTCATACAACCTTGTCATCCGTCTACTACTGCAATTTTTTTATAAGTATCTAATTACGAGATCGAGGGAGGTCCGGCAGATAACTATGTTTACATATTGTATGACAATCCACAAAGCAAACGGCAAACACAACCATTTTCTCGATAATAAAGAAAAACAAATGAACACTAATGTCAACGACCGAACGTTGCACGTAATATTCGGATAGATGAGAATACTTATCATCCGCATACTTTTTGTACAGTCAGATAGCAGTTTCCATGCCGTGAATTTTAATCGTATTGCCGAAATGCACTGAGACGAAATTAGAGGTCGACGATATTGCATAAACCTGTTGAGACAATGGAGCAGAAAGAGTGGTGCGAAACATGTGCACCATGCAGTATGGTCGCGTGAGGAAAGCGTCGCTGGCTCGTGTGTTGCGGGTCTGATTCCCGGCGGAAGGGTCCCGGAGGAACGCTCCAGGCGGGGTGGTGCGGCAGTGTGCCGGTCAGTCACCGCTCTGCCGGCGCGCCGCGCGCTCGCTGCTGTATCGTCTTGCGTCGCTCCACGCCGCGCTGCTATTGTTCCGAGTAGCCGACACCTCCTATGTTTATCTGCTACCCCGGTACGCATGGCACGTCTAGTATGAACTTGTGACGTGATCTTTCTATTTTTCAGACTAGTGTCTCTATCTTCAGTGGATTGTGACCGTTTATGTGTAAGATAGTGGAAAGTGACTTACTACCGAGGATTTTTATTACTGAGGATTTTTCCAGGAACGCTGCAGAGGAAACTTCTGCAGTAATACTTTCAGGTTATTGTTTCTTAAATGTTTTAGCAATAAGTGTTTAATTAATCAATGGTGGAATAGCAAACATTAAATAAAACTAAAGTGGAAAATAATATATTCAGGTTTGTTGATATTTTCTCTCAAAGTTATTTTAAGTTCACGAAGAGTCTGAAAAATTCTACATGTGGGTATGTACTTCAAGTTAAGGAGTGTTAGCGTTGCATATTGTTAGGTACCCCCATGCGACTATTATTAAGTAGGTACATTTACGAAGTTAGAATATATCCCAGTACCTAATTATTTTTGAGAATAAAATTAAAACGAAACATTAACAGTAATCATGTGATTTATTACACTTCCGCAAATACTCAATTAAATTTGCAACATGTTTTAAGTGTGGCACTAATCATTGAAACCACTAAAATATAACTTTTTGATAAAAAAAAAAAAACAACAAAAACACTATTATTTCGTTGCTAAATCATAAATAAGATAAACTTTTGAAACTGCTAATTTGATATATTAACGCAAATTTATTCATAGGTAGTAATTATTATTAATTATTAGTAACGTCACACATATTAGGCCCAGTTTAAAATAACTGCCGTATGATCTATATAAAGCAAATAATATTATATTACGTATATTCTACGGTAAAAATATTTGAGTCTATAGGTACAAAATGTGGTTTGTCCACCATATTTCCTGTATGCGGCTTAAAAACAACCTAATATATATTAAAAACTAATTAATGACAGAATTTACTATTAAAAACAAATCTTTATTTATCTTAATTACATAGCCTAAGCATCTGAAAAACGACAAAACTTCCCTGTCCTTTCTCAATATTGTCGAAAAACAACAGACGCTCGCAACTTTTTTCAGTTACGCATATTTAGTACAAATTGTATAATTGTCGTCCTCCGTGGCGCAGCGGTCAACACGCCTGCCTGCGACGGGGCCCGGGTTCGATCCCCGGCCAGGTCATGATGGAAAAACGATCTTTTCCTGATTGATCTGGGTCTTGGGTGTTTATTTTTAAATGTATCTATTATAAATATAGTATCGTTGAGTTAGTTTCCCATAATACAAGACTCGAGCTTACTTTGGGGCTGGATCAATCAGTGTGATTTGTCCGTATATATTTATTATTATTTATTAAACACTAACCTATGAATTTTTCCACAGCCGTGAGACCACCATTCCTTCAGTCAGCACCAGTATTAGAGATGAGTGAGAAAGGCTGAACGAGGTATCTTGGTGGCATAGAAATAACAATGTAAGTACTAGCTGTAATGTTTTAGCGCTGCAACCCATTTACACGCGAGTCCGTCCACTCAAACATATACTCCCGTATATAATGAAAATCCTGCTATCTTATTCCGCTTATTTAAAAAAAATGCTGTTCCATACATTTTCACCACGTGGATATTGCATTTTCCTATTAGACAGCTGAGGTTTTTTTAGAACATTTTATATGCTAGATTTATGTGCTAAATTCATGGTTGCGCAGTTGCGCATCGATGAGCCTGCCATCCTGTAGGGACATGCGCGGTGAAACTCAAAGGCTTTTATCTACTAATACTTGTTGATAATGCGGAGCTTATGAAAATCTTCCAAGGAATGTAAGGATGTTATCTGAAATCAAATATTTTGACCCAAACTGGTAATAAATAGTTTTGATGATGACATGGACTATAGCTGTTTTTATGCCTAGTTACATATTTTTAATGGATACATAATGGCTGAGTTGCGCACTTTAACCTCGATTAAGATACAAGAGAACTTCGTGTTTATCTAATGTAGGGGATAAACTTAATGATGAATAAATTTATTATAAGGAGATGCGGGGAATAGGGATGTTTCCTAGGTAAAAGAAAAAAATATTCTATTTAGTCCGTCATTCAGATTATAGAAAAATATTGGATACGTATATTTTGTTTTATCAAATCAATAAAAATTGACAAATATTAAAAGCATCAAAGATCAGGAGTGGTGGCTGGTGACATTACTGGCCGCTAAAAAGTGTAGCGTGCAGTGACGTCACACGTCACACGAGTTTTCAACGCGTATTCGTTTTTGTTTATATGAAATAAGAAGAAATACGTGTCTAGTATTTTTTGGAAATCTGACTGACGGACTAATTAGTTTTTTTTAGTCAAATACCCTATTCAAAGAAAGTTGCCATCGCTAGAATAGAATACGCTATAATAATATATGTCTGAAAATAATGTAGGTGTAATCAGTTTCTGAAGCTGCAAGCAATCCATGTTTATTCTATCTATTTGGGATACGTATTGCATTTTTATCTTTCTAATGCATTTCTGAAATCATTAGAATTGCATGTCTTAAGAATTGCATTCCATGGAAATATTCTAGTGAAAACAGAGAGAAACATCAATCATATAAGTGACATTATCATAGATTGATATTTAATCAAACAACTCGAGATGCTGCTGTAAGACAGCCAATTATAGGAATCACAGATACAAGATACAATCAATAGTAGCTTCAAATGCGCTTATTATTAGCCAAAATATAAGAAGCTTGATTTTCTTTTAAAATAAATGTCACAATGTATTTTTGTATCATGTGAGCTAGTGCAACACAATGTGGACGATCAAGGACGTTCCATGAGACTAAGGCTATATGAGCTCATCATGACGATTCGACGCAAGCTCGGGTACCTACAACTACGTCATGAGTTACGCGGTACAGGCATACTGACGTGAATATATTTTTAAACCCACACAAGTGCACGAGCGCGGTTTAATCCAAATATACAAGTAGTATCTATTAAGTATTTTCTCCTTTTCTTGTTTAAAGTTGAACTGTAATGAAACTACTGAACATAAGTTAAGATTTTTTTGGTATGTTTTCCTTCTGACAACTTTCTTATAAGGCTAACTAACGTCACCATTGATTCCTTTACTTAATAGATTAGTGTAGGGTATGATATAATATAATATATGCCCTTATAGTGGAGTAAAATTAGCTCAAAAATGTGGTGACAGTTGAATGTCGCTTCTTTTAAATTATAGTAAATCAAAAGTCATTTCTATAAATTAGAGTTTAAAATTAGTCTGCAAAAGAGTCCCTTAAAATGCCCATCTATCACTACTTCCTAGAACTTTCGCTGGAAAGAAAAAGTGGCGGAACAAACTCCCCAATAGATTAATTAGAGTAAGCGCATTCCCCCCATTTATTTGCATATTATAATATGTAGTGATAAAATATGGGATGTTCAATTCACACTTTTTAAAAATTAAGTAGGCGTGTACTGCTTTTTAAACATATTAAAGCCTCTTTAAAATAAACTGCAAAAGAACTCAATTGTAGTATAATCACATAAAAATGCGCAGAAAATCAGTAGCTGCATTCATCAGCATCATCTCAGCGTATAATCCCGGTTGCATCCGCAGCTTTCGCGTTAGAGTCCAGGGTCCGCTTTCCTACACTTACTCCTCCATTTCGTACGCAAAATCAGTAGCTGCATTATCTTTTGTTTTACAACATTAACTGCTTAAAGCTAAACTCCTTGTATTAAGTGTTCATTGAGCTAATATTGTTCAGTTTTAAATGGAAATACACCTGCGCGTAGTTGAAGAAGGTTGGTATTCAATTACCGCACAGTATTCTTTAAGTGATTAATAACAATTATATGTAATACTTGCTCATTCTTGTAGGGTCGTTCAACCGGTGACATGAGATAACATAGTAGACCTTTGTGCAAGCACGCGTTTTTGGAGACTTCGTCCGGCACCTGACTGTCACTGTACACGTCATCTTTCCTTTTAAAAATATCGAAGAGCAAGTACCTACTATATTATATTCTAAGAATGACTATTTTCAAGAACGCTCTATATTACTCTGAACTCATATCAGCTAGCCAATTATGTAACACACTATCAATACTCTTTTTTTTTTTGATGGGAAATCATCAAATGACTTCTCCCGCTCTGGGCGGAGCGGAAGGGCGTGACAGACTTTTACTGACTAAAACCCACCCGTATTTCTTCACTTGCCTGTGCGACGGCCAGGGCCACGGTTTCTTGTTTAACCAACCCGCAACCCTGACCCAGGAGGCATCGGTCTTCGTGGACCCCATCACGATGTGCTGACATCTCTATGAGGCGCGCGTGAAACACGACACGCCGTCGACTCGGGCTTGGTCCTTACCGAGCAGCGAGCTGCCCACTGCTCACCGCCCGCTGGCCCGCGACTATCAAGTATCAATAGCCTTACATTTTGATAGTTGAACAACATTCATTGCGTAATTTACGTTGTTGGGTAGACAAATTTTGTCGAACATGCAGCAATGTATTAGCTATATCCTTCAAAATAGTTCATATTGTGATTACCTATTAGTGTATTGTGCAATCAGGGTACAGGGATAGTTTTTATTTTAGCTCAGACCGCTTGTAAATTATTTCAGGAAATATCCTTATAACGCACGCTTGAAAGGACTGCAATACATTAATTACATGAAACAATTTATCACTCTATCAACTGTAGTGCATTCTATCAATATGCTTCATAGTAACGAAGAAGCTGTCTTGACGTATCAAATATACATATAATGGCAACATGGAATCTATACTAATATGTTTTTATATATTAGTATAGATTCCATGTTGCCATTTAAAAACAAACTGTTCAGCTTGCTGAAGAGATTGTTTGTTTGTTTGAACGCGCTAATCTCAGGAACTACCGGTCGATTAAGACTGATGAAGTCGTGATGACTGATGATGAAGTCGTGGTGGCCTAGTGGTTAAAACACCAGCCTCTCAAGTATGAGTGCGCGGGTTCGATTCCAGGTCAGGCAAGTACCAATGTAACTTTTCTAAAGTTATATGTACTTTCTAAGTATATCTTGGACACTTGGACTGAAATCGCCAACCCGCATTGAGCAAGCGTGGTGATTACGCTCAATCCTTCTCTGTATGAGAGGAGACCTGTGCCCAGCAGTGGGACGATAAAAAGGTTGATGATGACTGGTCGATTTGGAAAATCTGAAAAGGCTTTAGGCTATATAACATCACGCTGGACCAATAGGAGCGGAGCATAACTAAACCACGCGAATGAAGTCGCTGGCGGCCACTAGTTTAAAATAATTAACGACCAAGCTAGTACAAATAGCAGGTTGTCTATCATTTGAGAAATATCAGTAGCACGGCTAAATAACCTCAAATTGTCAGTCAGTGTCAGTCAGTCGCGGCCTGTTTTCATATCAAATGCTATGCTATCCTTACTAAAAATTTAAATCAATTAAATCTTTGATACTTAAATTGTGCGATTCTATGCAAATGCAAAAATAAAAAGTATAAACTAAGTTCTAATCAAAAGCTTTGAGCGTATTGCTCTACAAGGATTATCATAATGTTATAGGGAAGTACGTTATGGAGTATATCAGAAAATTAAAAAGCAATGATTGAGGAAGTTCCATAGTACCTTCTGTAAACGGTCTAATGAAATAAATAATTACGTTCTTATGTAATAATTAATATTATTAGTCTGTCGAGAAGAAAAGGAAGTATATTCTCAACTACCGTGTAAATTATTATTAATTTATTTTCATTTATTGCGAAAATGGGTAATTCAGATAATTAACATTGATATACATATAAGATAGTTTGGCATCTATATTGGTTATAATCCGCCTGAAGGCATGAAATTGTAATTGGTGTTTGTCTCTACTTATTGTACATTACTAATTATACATTTTATAAATACTTTCAAAATAAAAGAAAAAAGGTACCATTAAAACAATAAATGTCAAGAAATTTTGCCATGGACAGGTCAATTCAAAATTCATAAATATGTCAAAAAATAATTAATAATTAAAACAAGTCAACTCAATTAGTTAAGTACCTTAAAAAATAATGTCATCTATCATAGTTTACACTATAATAGGCCATTTTCCACGAGACATTTTTGATCTTTTTGTTTAAATATATTACAGCTTTTGCATTCTAATAATTGATTTGGTAGGTTGTTGTCAACGCGTGGCGCCATACTGGGTACACTATTTTTCATCAATGCACTTTTGTGTTGAGGACAGATAACTATTAAATTGTGACGTTTACTTTTATAATTTTCGTACATCGTTAAATTACTTCTGACAAATATCGCCAACTCATACATGTACAGACACGGTACTGTTAATATTTTTATTTTTCTAAAGTATGCTCTACAACTGTCCATTTGATCGAGCTTCCACATTGCCCTTATGCACTTTTTTGTGCTATGAATATTTTATCTTTTTCAGTACGGCTCGGCGAATCATTATTTTATATTACCTTTAACATATTAACCTCCTCAAATATTACTGACAGCTTCATTATATTTACCCGTTTTAAAGTGTTACTGTGTTTACAACCAATTTGCATGCCTCAATATCACTAAACAATATATTTATTGCAAATTGGTTTCTCTTACAAATTTTCGCCAAGTTTAAACGAGGCCAAACGGTGTTGGTTCCACTACATCTATGTTCGGCTTTAACAAACAACACTAACTAACTAACACTTAATAGGCTAATAATAAATTAGAAAAGCTTTCTACCTTATTGGCTCAGTTCCCTCCAGACTTTACTTAACGCTCTCAAATAGTGTTGTTCATTTTCATCCGCAAATGAGCGGAAGACATTCAACGATCATTATTTAAAAACGTATAAAGTTCATTTGCACGTTCCAAATTTTAAATATTAGTTGAAACTATAAATGTGTTCTAAACAAAATTATTCTGTGAAACTATTACCGGCCAGTATATACACGCACAACGCATTCTCTGCGTAGGTATGATGCGAGCAATAGTAGATCTATTAGTGAGAGTGGTAGGATATGGAATTGCGTGGCGAAGCACGGTGCATTGTTGCAGGAATAATGCACTGACGGCAGTAGTTTACGAGGTCTTTCACCGGCCACATTATATAGGTCAGTTAGATTAGCACGCTCCCCGCGCTTGCAACTAGGTAGTACTCGTAGCTATCGCTATGAAATTATGTATTTTTCTATGTGATTAGAAATTTACATAAATACTACCGCAGAATCGGTGCCTCAGCAACCTAGCAACGAATTTCCTCGGTCGGACTAGAAGCTATAAACATGAGATAAACACACAGCATTATAGAATCGTCACACCTGTGCTTGTGCGAAGGGTTAGGCAGAGGGTCGTTTTGTGTTCGTGTGTACATGAGGGGTCGCATGTCGCAGGAGTCTATTACCATTAATTGAGAACATGTCCAAACTGTGTTTTTTTCTAACATGTTTTAGGTTCTACAGCTCTAACGGAGAAGACTAAGAAGACCTTAAAGACACTACATAAGGCCACATATTTTTACTTAATACCTTGTAACTACCATATTGTTGTTGTATTTCATCGCGTCAGTAAACACTGATATTGTTTTAGACTTGTATCATTACAACGAATTTTAAATCGAGGGTCTTTCAGGACAAAGGACCACGTAGATACGTTTATTTTTATCTCTCCTATTCGAATACGCCCACTTTCTCGTTATCTAGTGGGAAAAACAGTACATACATAGGTACGTTTCTAAAGAAAATTTGGAAACAAAAATAATTTTGTACATAATAAAACTGAGCACAATATGTAAAGTTTTCTCTCGATGTTATTTATTTTCTAAATAATAGAACTGTTTTAATGGACTCAGAATGACGTTAAACATGATTTTATCAAAGCAAAAGTCAAATATTTAAATCATCCTGAAAAGTGCTAGTAGCAAAATCAGGACTTTTTAGACGTCAAAATATCATAACACAGTCATATATAGACCGAAATTTAACTCAGAAAAAATTACTATAAAATATAAATCCGTGAAAAAGACTCTCTGGCATCTGTATTAACGCAGCAATGTGATCACTTTATATCATGTTAGTTAAAAATGTCAGCGGGTAATTCCTTAAGAGCCAACTCTCAGAAGAAAACTAGTATTTACATATAGGAAGGCAATGCAGAAATACTAGGTTAACGATTTGCTGCCTCGCTCAGCTCCTAAGGTCTAACTCGCCCTCGATACGAACTGCATTGTTTTTGCTTCTTATCGACTTATTATTGTAACACATATTATACTGCCATTAATTTACTGTTTTCTTGTCCCACATCTATGCAATCAATGTTACTTCACTGATATGCAAGCTTTAATTTTCTATTAACTGGGCCAACGTAAATCTTGGTCGTTAGAGCAAGCAAGAGAGCATCGTTTGCGAAGCTACTTATGAAGTTGTGGACTTGGCTCAATCGGTTCGCCACCCCGAAAATGTTACGTTTGACTCTTTTTATCAACCTAGTCCTTTGTGAAAGTATTTGTTCGTCTAATTACTACACATTTTTCTTAGGATAAATTGTATATTTTGCTGAATGTTACGCAATCTGCGTAACATAGACAGCAATTCTAATTGGTTAAAGTTATAGAAGTCCGAATATCCATTAATTGGAAACTGAATATTCGTTCGAGAATGTCCCGGAGGTTGGTCGGAGACTGAATGGATTTATTGTGGAAATGGTGGTGTTCCGCAAGCCTTCAGACTAGGCCCGCCCCACTTTCAGGAGGTCACCGTCCGATCGTGAACTCTGCACTCCGTTCGATCGCTACCGCCCTCGTGTTTTTATTATTCCAACATTTTTAGGTCTATGCAGGTTGTTTTACTAAAATATTATTGGTTACAAGCAAAGGCATGTAGAATATATAAGTTTTGCTAATATTGTTCGTCGTTATATCAATCTTTTATCTGGAATAGCTAATGAAAAGAAATCGCTAATGAGATTCGAATGAACTGTTTTGCGACAGTTATTTTTAGACTTTATTATATCTATCTACCTGTGTGTAAAGTGCACGTGCAAAGTTTATATTAGTGGCTCAATGTTCCCGAGCTAAGAGAAAGATTCGTCAGCCACCCCATTGCGATACGGCCAACCGCACGAGTCTGTGCGATGGGGTCAATGTCCGCGAGTGGTATATAGGTCAACTGAAGGCGCCTGGTCGTCTGTGTTATGTCAGCCTGGCTGTGCCACGATAATGCGCGATTTTGGCTTTAACAACTTTTAGAAATCTCTTTCAGAACCCGTTCCGAAAACAGGTACCTATTGTCAATTTTACTCCTTATTCTTTCGTGACTTTTACGATGAACACGACATTCATACATCAATTCATAACCGGTTATTTTATCATGAATTATTTATAAAGTCGCCAGTTGTACGGAAGGGGTTAAATTATAACTGGATTATGGAACATTTCATGCAAAATATGTCCTGATAAACCTTGATTAGAAAGCTAGACCGTTAACCTCCATTGTTATTTAAAAATGCAACATTTGATATTTTGCGGCCTGACAATAGCTTCGCCAACAATGGTCAATGAACTCATAGGAAGTGGAGCTGGTTTAATTGTTAATTTTCCACATGTCTGATCACGACCTTAGGTTCGATAAGATACCTTAATTCAAATGCTTAGCAGCTGCTATGCATCATGAAGCAGCGAACACTTAACCTCATTTGTTGGTTAACTGCATTATAAGTTGGCTGAGTTGAGGAGGGCTTCTGTGGTTAAGACTAGTGGTGGTACATTGATGTCTCTTGTTTAGTGGGATTATAGCGATGCATATAGTGGTCGGCTGCTGCGCGCGGGCAAAAGGGAAAGTGTTCGGTTCTTCCTGCTCGCACGCGGAAGCGTTTAGTTTACTATACGTAACTGCATTTCGCGTCGCTGCATCGACTAGTGTTGCAACATCTACCGATGAGTCTAGTGTGAAAGGTGCACTCATATATCAGTCTACGAGTCAAAAGCTATTTATATGAATAAGTATCTCCAAGAGGTGCTGGGTTGTTGGAATTTGTCAATGAAGATTATTTATAGTAATGTTATACTAGGTGAAGTTTAAATTAACTAAAGCAGTCAAAATAATTTAAAAACATACAGGTGCCATATGACTTAAACATATCTAAAATATGCAGCAGTCACTATATCAGTAACTTAACTCACCACAAAGTTATCCAGAACTCGTAAATAACTTTAAAATTAATTAACTGTCTAAAACGCCATCCACTATCCACCATCCACCAAAAGTTTCGATCACGGAATAGATACCAACCACCTTACGGCAAAAGTTTCACGACTCAGCTTGAAGCAAACCGTAAGCCGCTTATTAGAACCGCCGACATAAACTACTGCACTCAATTGCTCCAAAATGCACTTCAAAGTTACGTAATATTCGAATCAATATATCAAATGAATTAGGCTAATTACAGACTGGCGGTGCTAGCTTCGTCTAGTGGCATTCGCTCATCATCAACGGTTTTACTTTCGTTGAACGGTCACGGCGCGTCATGCACTCTCACCGAGGCGGAAACAAGCCATCATCGTATACACTCAGCACGATATTATAACTTATTGTTAGGGAAAATTACTATTATTTAACTATACTGAAACTCGATGAGTTCGTGAGTAAATTGCCTCGTTATTTCTCAATTTTCATAACATCCAAAGATATTTCTTTCTTGTTTTTGCATAGAGTCGCAGCATAATGCTGAGCGACAGCCGTTTTGCGTGGATGTGACGCATGTTTCCCTTAATTATTTCTTATTATTTATGTTTATGTAAACTCTTGCGTCATGTTTACTGCAAATAAACGTTTTTTTTTCTTTCTTTATGCAAATAAATTGCAATTAAGTAATAAGATTTGGTTGAAATGTTTAATTTTGCGATAGCTGTAAACAGAAAATAATACGTTTCTCAATAAAATAAACAGCCAGCTCAATAATTCTATTACTTTCACTTTAGAACTAAAGCTTTAACAAATGAACAGTCGTACTGAGATCACATTTTAAGATAACTGAGTTTCATTAATAAACAAACTAATTATTCCGTTACACCGACAACAAACACGCATCCGAGATCGTTAATCGCCTGTATTCATTACCCGTGGCACAACAAAGCGTCGGTGTGAACTGTGGCCAGCCGTGCAGCCGTGCAACTCGACTCTTCCGCATTTGCCTTGCACTTTCTCCGCCTCCGCTGCGCTTTGAATGTTCACTGCAGAATTATTTTGCTGAAGGAAAACGGCGCGAGTGCGCGCGAGAAATCTAATGCCTGCATTATGTTCTTGATTGCATCTTTTATTATCTTTGTTCTTTCTAGGTTTGTACTTTCGTTTTTATGGCGTGTACGTGTGTTATATCTTCAGAATGCAACAAAACTTATTTTTTGGCTAAAATCAAAAGGTGTGTAGTAGGAAAGCCCTCTTGATCAGCCAACGAGCCAAGTGCGCATTACTTGGCTCTAATCATAATACCGTTTACATAAAATGAAAGTGTTAGTTGTTTATACATTAATGATTCCATCCAATAGGCTAGCAAAGCAATAGCTATAAATACACAATAATAATAAAAAAATCTTTATGATTTCCAAAGCCTTCGCAACGGAAAATATTTAAAAATCAATTCAGTCTTGAAGGCATTCATTTGTTTTTTACAGTCTCCAATAGCAATGCCTATTATTAATTTATTACTTCCCTATATTCTCTTGTAGAGACAGGAGTATTGCCTATTGCACTTTCACTGGGAAATTTCTAACGTTCTTTATACAAGCCACGTAAACATTTAAATAGTAACTAACTGAATACGAGTGAAGTGAAGTAGTGAATGATATAACCAACTAGACGTACCCATTAGCGATTAATTAAATATGTATTTGTAATTACGTATCGCCATGGCTGATGTGTTAGCACATGTAAATTGTAGTTGTATTTTAGATTCACGAAATGAAATAATTACGAATTAAATGAACTAGCAGGCAATTCCTCTCTTTCCTTTTTTCCATTCAAAAAGGTTAAAATCAGAATATATTGTTCAGCTACACGGTGAATGCCTTTTTTTCAAAACGATCTTACGCCATTCTGCATCACTTAGTCTTAGACACCTAGGTCCGTATTACAGAACGTTACTCAAGCATTGATCTCTGCTTAAGCATTACTTAAAACTAGTTTCAACCGTCGTCGTGGTCGTTGTCGTGGTGGCCTAGTGGTTAAAACATCAGCCTCTCAAGTATGAGTGCGCGGGTTCGATTCCAGGTCAGGCAAGTACCAATGTAACTTTTCTAAAGTTATATGTACTTTCTAAGTATATCTTGGACACCAATGACTGAAGGTGAAGGAAAACATCTTGAGGAAACCTGGACTTTAAGTCTGAAATCGCCAACCCGCATTGAGCAAGCGTGGTGATTACGCTCAATCCTTCTCTGTATGAGAGGAGACCTGTGCCCAGCAGTGGGACGATAAACAGGTTGATGATGATGATGATGATGAGTTTCAACCAATCAAATGGCTTGAAACGAGACTTAAGTAGAGCTTGAGTTTTGAGCGACGTTCTATAATACGCACCTTAGTCCAGTATATATCATAATCACGTTTCAAATTATAATATAATGAATGGGAACCAACTTAGTAAAATCATGTTTCATAAGTTTTCCATCTGCTACTTGTACTATCAAGTTGTACACGTATGTAATGGCGACAATGTAGCGGCGCGGTCGCTGGTAAATATATTCTAGTTAAAGGCAATATATTAGGCTTCCGACTCAGCATAGATACAGATCACAGGATTTAGAGATTAGACCGCCTCGATGTACTGGAGTTGCAGAGTGAAACTCGGTACTTATGATCCTAATAAGTTCTAGTCTGTAAGTCTGTTCACTTAAATAGTTCCTCTTACCACAGGATGCTAAAGATCGCTCCAAATGGAGGAGAATGAGCTGGAAAGCGGACCCCAGGCTCCAACGCGAAAGCCGCGGATACAACCGGGATAAAAGCTAAGATAATGATGATGAGTACATACTCTTGTTTATGCCTATTTTTGCAACTAAGCTACTCATGAGCCCAAGAAAAACCTTGGTGTGGTGATGATGGTAAAAGAAGTTTTTAGTAAAAGGGTTTGATTATCACTGGGGATGATAAATTACACGGAATTCCGAAATTGAGTTAATTATTTGTTAGCTAGACTAACTTCTACTAGTACTAAATAGAGATGAGAAGAATCTAAAAACGAAACAATCTGATCTCCATTGTGTTGGAAATGTCACACATAAAATATCATCCCAACAGACTTTGAACCGAATATAAACAGTACACGTATTTTCTCCTAACTGGTCCCACTCCGAATGCGTCCTAACACGTGTGGAGCGACCTTAAGGCTCGGCTCAGGCAGCAAGCTTAGTGTCATCCATTCAATGCTTTGAAATGCATTGCGTGTTGCCAGAGAGCAAGACATGCATTTAGTGACAATGAACATTGTAAAGAAAGTTTGTCCTTGCAATAAGTATTATATGTATTATTTTGTACTAGCTTTCCGCACGCGGCTTCGCCCGCGTGGAGTTCGGTTATATCGCGCTTTTTAGATATCCCCCAGGAACATCAAATTTTTCCGGGATAAAAGGTAGCCTATGTTCTTTCTCAGGGTCTAAAGATAATCTGTGCCAAATTTCATCAAAATCGGTTGAGAAGTTTAAGCGGGAAAGCGTAACAGACAGACAGAGTCACTTTCGCATTTATAATATTAGTATGGATTTGTCGTTATCGTCGGAACAAGTTTTGAGGAAATATTTGGGTATGAAATTGAATGTCTTTTTTTTAATAACAAGAAAACGTTGCCCCACACTAGGAATTTCTCCTGTATCGTGGGTGCGTTTACAAACATATAAACTCACATACACAAACAGCCAGACCCGAAACAAATAATTATAGGCCCAACAAATAAATTATATATTAAAATAAATATGTCTGTAGTGTATGAAAGACCACAGAAACGAACTACTCGTCTGAAAGATGATTTGGCTAAAAACAGAGTGCCGACCGAGATGATGACTTATAGCGATCCATGTAGTAGCTACATGTACATGTAGGAAAAACAAGAAAAGCACCACCAATTTTTAACCTTTCACCATAAAATTAATAGCAGGAGAATGTTGATGACTGATGGCTAGGCCCCCGACAAGGGCAAATCAAATCGTTTATTATGCAACTAGCATCACTGATCAGTTTTACACGCCATATTTTTTAAAACTAGATGGAGCCGGCATATCCTAACTGATTACCTCTGAGAAGAAAAGCCGAAACAAACTCAGTGATCGTCGTCTTTTTTGAAGTCCAGATATTAAAAATTAAAACGTTTACAATAATTTACGTGATTTAAAAATACTTTAAAAATTTTATGCATATTGCTTAATAATATTGCTTAGCAGAACGAGCAGCTCAATTCCAAGCTTTATTGACTTCTAAATAATCTGTAAAAGGGTGATCGACGACTTGGTAAAGGTCACGGGAAACCGCTGGATGCGGGAGGCGCAGGACCAGTCGTCGTGGAGATCCTTGAGGGAGGTCTATGTCCAGCAGTAGACGTCTTTCGGCTGCAACGATGATGATGATGTTGATGCTTGTAATTAAATTCTCAATTATTTATTGCGTATCGTAATATAAGCAGTTGGTTACAGTTGGATGATCGCTAATTATTGAAATAGCATCAATTATATGCATAAACGATGATGTAAAATGGGTTAATTTGGAATACGGCAAAACTGTATAATTTGCACGAATCTAGGAATCAATTAAAACTGCCGAATTTTCGAAAAAGAGAATTATATTTAATACTAGCAGCCGCCAGCGACTTCGTTCGCATGGAATTAATTATGCTCCGCTCCTATTGGTCGCAGCGCGATGTTCTATAGCCTAAAGCCTTCCTGGATTGATGGGCTATCCAACGCAAAAAGAATTTTTCAAATCGGACCAGTAGTTTTCGAGATTAGCGCGAACAAACAAACAAACAAACAAACTCTTCAGCTATATATATTTATATTTAATATGATTAAGGTCTGCAATAGCGCCGAGATATCCAAATACGGAAATGGACACAATATGACGCATAGAGGTTTCTGACATTAAAGTTTGATCGTGGCAAAAGTAACTTTTAGATACCTATTTATTCATCAGCTTTCTTACGATTCCACATAATTTTCTTAGCATATTTATCGCACAATGTATTCATATTAACAGTTGACAGGCTCATACATATTTGTCGTTCGTTATAATGAATACTAATCATAGAAATCCTAAAAGCCAACTCTCTACCCGACAATCTTATGTTAATTTTATTAATTATTATCTAGCAATAGTGAACTAACTATTTTATATGAATATCTATTTACATTGTAAGCTTTGCGCTATGTGAATAATCATTATAAGCCTTCCAGTGTTGAAGTTCACTTCCGGTCGTTCACTTCACTTTCGATTATGAACTGAATCAATTTAGAAATATTGCTAAAATTTGGCATCATCGTCAAATCTATCTTTCCAATTTTCAATATATTTTTTTTTAATCATTATAAACTAGTGCTTGACTGCAATCCCGCCTGATGGTAAGCAGTGATGCAATCTTTGCTGGGAAAGCGCACTAGATTATTAAGCCTATTCTCTCAAAAAAACTGAGCGAATAGGAAGGAAGACAGCAGTTGAGCGAGGTGGTTTAATGTTAAACCCAACAACACGACCACCGATGCTGCGCCAGAGGGAGATAGATGTGGAGACCCTCAACGACCAAACTCCCGACACATCGACATTTGACGCATCGTACCCGGCACACATCGCAACACAACTGCTCAGACCCGTTCTCCGTACGGCTTCACCAGACATCATACCGGAACACGACGAATCGCTACAAATCGCGCGCCTCAAGTATAACTTGCCTCTCTTTGATGAGTAATCCTCAAAAGCAATATCCTGGCCTTTAAAAAGTATTTTCATAAGTATAACACGCAAAGGGCCTGTAAAGAGCGTTAAAGAATGTAATCTAAAATGAAACGAAATACTGCCCGGGAACTGTATGGCTGCACTATAGAAACACAGTCACGGACTGTCCCCGGGAGATGTAAGTCTATTGTAGGAAATAGATGTGGAAATGAGTCGGAATATTTTAATGAGAATTTTATGGAGTACAAATGGGAATAAATATAGGAAGTTAAAGGGTTGTGTGTTATTGATTGCCATTACTGTCGTCCTCCGTGGCGCAGCCGTCAACACGCCTGTCTGCGACGTAAAGGCCCCAGGTTCGATCCCCGGCCAGGTCATGATGGAAAACGATCTTTTCCTGATTGGCCTGGGTCTTGGATGTTTATCTATATATGTATCTATTATAAAATATAGTATCGTTGAGTTAGTATCCCATAACACAAGTCTCGAACTTCCTTTGGGGCTAGCTCAATCTGTGTGATTTGTCCGTATATATTTATTTATTATTTATTATTAGGGAAGTTCTTGGCTAATACAATATAGAATGCCATCGACCTCAAATAAAAAAAAAAAAAGTAGTAAAAATGGGGACTTCCTTGAAAAATACTCAGGTTCTCTTGGTATTTGTAGAGTTCAACGTGACAGTTTGCTTCAGGAACAGGGTGTGAGAAAACATTTAGCATCGACCGGTACCCGGAACAAGAATCATTGCCCCTGAATGGTCATATAATAGTGGTTGCGTAGGTGCGGTGACACGTCAGAGTAGACGGGTGCGAGACGACGACGTCACGGGAGCGCCGCCCGGCCTCGGGTTCATCGGCTCGGGCCAGGTGCGTTCACACGACAACCATTATTTCCCGTTTTTCGCGCTATTTATTATAATGAGATTATTTTATACTGCACTGATTTGGTAATGTCCTTGTACATACATAAATTATCAAATTAAATTAGCTAGTGATACTACATAGACGGGCTGAATACCGATATCTGAAGATATAAAAAAAATTTCGGGTTCAATTTCGGGTTTGGGGTCAGCGACCGCTGGTAGTATAGTTTGTTAGTTGAAAATTTAGTTTTTTCTTTGTTGTAATGTATAAATGGATACTCATCACGTCGGCGGATTTTCGTCTTAAACAGGGCATTTATTATTATCTACGATTGCGACCCTGTAGAGGGCGTGGGAGGTAATGATATGTATAATGTATATCCCGGGGATCTGTTCCTTCTATTTCTAAAACAATACTGCGTCGTTCGTGTATTTTAAATATGGGCGTGTTTTGCTTTTCCGCCATCTTTAGACAAACTAGATTATTTGATATTTAATTGATGATTAATAAGGCAATTTATATGTACTTCACCGCACTACAGCTACCTGACCCAATGAATAGCAAACGTCAATATTTGCACATTTAGTTACTTACATTAATATCATGAAGTAAATAAAAAACCGTTGACTTTAGAAGTAGTATAACAAACCAAATGTTTCTCTGGTTTATAGCTTAATACTTGTTTTTTAACTAAAACAACATTTTCAGGAAACTTCGATTACAAATCATTGTTTAATCAGCCGCTGTATTAATCAGTTGTTTCACAAATAAATCATTCAGTCAACACATTATAGATGCCGCATAAAAATTCGTTCACAACCGAAGTGTTTAATTGATTTGAATAATATGGAAATCGGTAGGTACGGTAGCGCGCAATATCCGCGGGAAAGAGACAGACATAGGTCTGTGAGGACCGCGCAGCTGTGCTAAGGACGGTCGTTGGCCCCGCGGACGCCCGCAAGTGAACTCCGAATATTATCGTGTGCGTATATTTATTGTACTGGTCCACTCTCAGAGATCCCGCTCATTAATTCCTTCGCAGTTGCACTACTGCCGATTGACGCACTGTTACGAGATCTCAGGTAATTATTTCTAATAGATTAGTGTTGCAATATTAGCTTTCAGTTTTATCGCTTGTACCTATGTAACTTTAGAACGTATTTCATATTTGCAACGCTTATGGCGTGTAAGGCGTTAATGTCATTAATAGATTTGTTTCAGTTGTGTCATGTTCCTCTATATTGTTACGGTCAATTTACTACCGTGTACATGTCATTATTTTTAAATTAATCATTTATATGTTTTATATCTTGTCTAATAGAGTAACACAGCATTAAACGGGAAAAATTAGGCTTACTTTGTTCATCCAGAGCTAAAACCTCATTATTAATTTATTATGACTCTTATTCTAATCCACCAATGACATTAACGTTACAAGCTGACGCTGACATTGAAAATGACGTCAGCGTCGGTACATATCCTAAATTCTTTTCCTATAGTTTATCGCGAGGTCATTGGCTCGGTGACGACTCCTGCGCTGGTATACTCACAGCCGGGTTACTCATTAATACAAATAAAAATTTAAACAATAATAACAAAGACAATGATTAATAATTTCTGCTTGTAAAATTTGTCGGACGTGCCATAGACCTTATATGGTTGAATGGAACATAGTTGGTTTTTTTTAATTTGCCTTTAAATAATAATCATAAAAATTTTAGGACTGATTTATTTATTTTCTAATTTTATTTATTAATTATAATTTAGACATAATATCCCAGCAATTACCATGGTCGTAATCAGGGTAATTGCGTAGCACATTATCAGTAGCAATGGGTTTCATTTTGACAGTTCAACAACATTCATTGACTTATCTACGTTGTTGAGCAAACACATTTTTAAAACAATATTATTCAAAGATACGAAGATTGATAGTGTGTTACGCAATAAATTAATAAAAGCCGTGCCTACATTTCCACGGGAAAAATAATTATCATTTTCTGCTTTTCTCTAGCGCAAACATTAATATCTAAGTTACTACAATCTTTGGCAAATCCATAGAGGTATTATCCTCTATGGGCAAATATCAACTCGAAGCATAAAATGATTCGAGGAATAAATCAGACATACATTGAACAATATTATATTAAACATTTATTATTGTTACCTGCTTAAATTCATAAAATAAAGTAAAATTCATACAGTTCAAAATATCACTATTATAAATACAATGGAAAATCCTGTTAACAGTAACTTGTAGAGTTTATTTATAACAATATATATTTCGATGATCTTGAAAGTCAGGTTCATGGACATGTGCGTCACTTCCCTGATGACATTGAGGATAATTATGCATACAATACAATACATAACATAATCACATAGCGGTATTTAACACAAGCTGTAGTGGTATCAAGAAATGGTACTAATTATTACATCGGGCACCTCGAAAAACGACTCATTGCAATACTCAATCATTAATATTTCAAATAGGTAAGTGAATAGATATTACTAGATATTTGAATAGCAATCATGCCTTGTAGAAACTATGTATCTCATTTACATATTAATATTTTTTCCTAATAGAGCAGGCATTTACAATAATGACTTAATTCAATTACCACCCACCAGACAAAGTCTTGCCGCCAAGCGATTCGTCGTGTTTCGGCATGATGTCTGGTGAAGCCGTACGGAGGACGGGTCTGAGCAGTTGTGTTGCGATGTGTACCGGGTACGGTGCGCCAAATGTTGTTGTGTCGGAAGTTTGGTCGTGGAGAGTCTCCAGATCGATCTCCCTCTGGCGAAGCATCGTTGGTCGTGTTGTTGGGTTTAACATTGCATCACCTCGCTCAACTGCCGTCTTCCTTCCTATTCCTCAGTTTTTTAAGTGAATAGGCTTAATAAACTAGTGCGCTTTACCATCAACGATTGCATCACTGCTTACCATCAGGCGGGATTGCAGTCAAGCACTAGTTTAAACAATGTGAAAAGACTTTTCAAATAGTCATAATAAAAATGTAAATGTATTCAAAACAATACGGTTCACTGCACAGTCTTAATATAAATGCCACGTAATGTTATGTATAGCCGTACATTTGTACATTGGTAATATTTTCACATTAGCGAGTAAACATCGGTGTGATTGGACGTTTATCTGAACATGTGTAACGTTTGATATCTGGAGACGAGCCCTGCGGAGTCATTGTCACGTACACTGTGCATACAGCGACCATTGTGGACGCACTGTTCACCAACCTTATCAATAACAAGCCGGGCCCGGTGCTATACCTCCAGCTGCACGAGCCATGCTATCAAAAATAGTCTTCATTTTCTTTTACATTACATCGCCCGTTCATACTTCTAACTCGAAACGATGGCAGGTTGCTTGAGTGGTGACGAATGTTTGTTACTGTGAAATTGTAGGGGCCTAAGGATTTCCCATTTCTTGGTTTGGTGTCCTCATAACTAGTTTTGTTTTGAATAGATTTAGTAGGTATTATAGGTGAAGTTTTATTTTTTTATCAGACAACACATTTTGCTATAGAAATAACAAGGCGATTGCGCGAGGTCGTCATCGGTCCTAAAATAACTTACCTCATTCCAATATATCGCCATTCTCATTCATACCTTTTCACATAAAATAATTTTCACACCTCGGCTATAAATAAAAGCTTGCTCGCTATATTACGGTATGTTCTATATCTTGTAGTGTAGTAATTGTCATGCCGTCAGCGGGTTCAAGTTCGGGCGGACGACAATGAACTTGGCCGGCCATGACTCACGCATGCCAACCATCGGAGTTACGAAACCATAAACACTGAGCATCTGTGCGAATGCAACTGAATGCAATTGAGACGGCCATTGTCCACGCACGCCCTTGACGATTGAGATTGATTGGCTTTTATTACCTTCGGCCAATCAAAGACAATTACCTACTGCTTAAAATATTTTTGGCCAGTAATTTCGAGGGGTTGTAATACTAATAAATATGATAGCATGTGTTCCTTTTCCAAGAATATTTGAGTACGCGATGTGTTTTTGTTTTTCTTTATTCAAACACCTGCATTGTTTATGTGTCATTATAATTTTGCATTTGTCTGCGTATGCATCGCGTGTTGTTTGACTTGGCCATGTTATATGGTATACACCCTTTTCTGCGTGACGATAACTGAAGTAAATATTACTATGCTAACAGTATTCTGAACAGCTAAATGTTTGATTATTGTTAGTGAATCTAGTAGTTATAGCATATGAATATGTGAAGTGAAGATTATTTATTGCAAACTAAAAGTAGATACTAACACCCCTTCCTTTGTTCACAACTAAACTAAATTTAAGTTCACTGCATTTTTTCCTTTATATTTAAGAAAGGACAGAAGATAAATAGTAGTTTGTGCTGTCAAATTAAGATATTCCATAGACAGTTTAGACGTGATGCCGACTAATTTGACAGGACTGAACTAATATAAATATCGTCTGTCCTTTTCTTAATGAAATGGAAAGACAAACTCGGAATTTCTCGGTGGTAGGGCATGACATCGGCTGCCGGCTGAAGTTACCACCCACCAGACAAGGTCTTGCCACCAAGCGATTCGTCGTGTTCCGGCATGATGTCTGGTGAAGCCGTACGGAGAACGGGTCTGAGCAGTTGTGTTGCCATGTGTGCCAGATACGATACGCCAAATGTTTGTTGTGTCGGGAGTTTGGGCGTGACGAGTCTCCAGATCAATCTCCCTCTGGCGCAGCATCTTTGGTCGTGTTGGTCTTGGGTTTAACATAGCATCACCTCGCTCAACTGCCGTCATCCTTCCTATTCCTAAGGTTTGTTAAGTGGTAATAGGCTTAATAAACTACTGCGCTTTACCATCAATGATTGCATCACTGCTTACCATCAGACGGGATTGCAGTCAAGCACTAGTTTATAATTATTAAAAAAAACAAACATACACTGAACTTAAATTTAATTTAGTTTGTAAAAGAGGGACGCCGAATAGCTTATCCGCTCTATTACTTGTTGCTACAGTTTTTTTCGGCTCCTAAGGACCGTAATGTGTTATTAAATAGCTTATAACCTTCGTCGAGAGCTATCAAATGCATAAATCATGTCCAAATAAGGTCTGGTAGTTCTATAGATTAGTGCCTCCAACACACAAACTCATAAACTTTATAGTACAAGTATACATATTAATATTAGTATAGATTAAAATTGTCGATAAAGAGTTGGACTTCTTGAACCTATAGTTATATGGTAAAGATTTTTGAACGTGTTTTCCAAAAAAACTCTATATAACAGGGGTGGCCAACTTGAGTAGACCTAAGGTCTACTGTTTACTAAGGAAACCTTGTGCGATCTACCAAACACTTACCTACTTCTTGAAATCATAAATGAACAGCGTAGTTTTAATACACAATCATATAATTTTTATTGACCAGTCTTAGTAGGTTCTGTTTATAGGTATCACATTTGAGATCGTTGCCTTAAATTTATTCAACATTATATCGGACCTACACAATATGTTAAGAAAACTCTGTCCGACCCGTAAGGATAGTAAAGGTTAGGTATACACATGACGAAATAACATATGAAATTTTACATAATCAACATAGTAGCAATACTAGTAAATTTTGAAATAATCTTTTCTTCCCGCGAATTAATTCCAACTTCCCCAAAATTTGGTAATTTTTAAAAAGTGACAACATTATTTTTGACGGTATAACTCTGAGCGAATAGCGATGCAACCGCGTGCCGCGTGCCCTGCCCCTCTTCGTCCGCGCCTGGGTGGCCTGCCGCACATGTTTTAAGTTACCTCTTTTTGCGAAATAATATTTATTTTTTTAGGGGGATTTTTTTTTTCAAGTTTATCCCGGCTTTGTAGGTATTAGTAGAATCAGTTATCGATACCTTACAATACCTTCACGGATCGGACAGGGTTTTCTTTACATATTGTATATGAGTGTGAGCATTGCGCCCGAGCTGTGAGCATTTTCTACAAGTTTATCATAATCAAGTTTGTAGTTGGAAATTGCCAATCTTAAGGAATCCAATGCATGAGCATCTGTCAAACGAGAACGGTGCTTATTTTCACGCTTCCCGCTTATTAGTCATTGCATGCGGAAAACGAAACACTACAAGTTCACTGGGTAGAATAGAGGATAAATATCGCGATATAGCGATTTAAAAATGATACAAGATGATGCTGCAGTAGTTGATAATATATATAGGTTTTGACTGGCTATGATCGACTGGACTAGCAGTCGCGATCGACTGGTCGATCGCGATCGACCGGTTGGCTACCCCTGCTCTAGAATATTATTTCAGCTTTTTCATTTAATAAAATAATTGAAAGCCTAATAGGTACATACGCCAGCAGTTCGTTCTATCTGCCCGTAACTGTAAAATTTTCCAATTCAACATTCATCCTTAATGCTTTCGTCATGAAGTTTAAAATCTATGAGAACAATTTGGCAGATTATGAGATTGATGTGATCGCAAATATGTACATACATACTTTCAACGGTGTGATCAATTTAAGCTCAAAATAACAATTCAGCTAAACTAAACTAATTATAGTCCGCTACAAAGCGAAAACACAACTGCCAAATTAATATTTTACCGTTATCGTGCGATCCTTCACTTCTAATGAGTTCAAAGATTCAAGGGCAGCTCTACGTAATAAACGTCAAATATATACAGATATCTATGTAATATAGTACATATCTACAGTAAGATTGTGTAACCTTGGCAAAGCGACATCGTTATTCAGAATAGCAAAACTTGAGGTCGATGGTATTCTCGGTTTAACGGTTTTGAAGCGCGAGTAAATTTGTTTTTGAGGTGCTTTTTTATAACAAATGTTGCGTAGTAGACTAGACAGACTTTCTTCTGTCAATCTAGAATTAATGTTTGAGAAACAAGTTATTTCGTAAGCCAATATGTTCCTAGAACCACATGGCTTCGTGTTTAGGCATAACTTAACATGCAAAAGAACATATACATAGTTGGAATCTTTGTTTTTTTTTTGCAATTAGTTTTACAACAACCGCGCCTTAATTTTTAGTGTTTCCATCTCTATCTACGATCACCACTACGATTCGGACAAAGCGTTTCGCTTCTTCTTTTATACCGCGTACATCGAGGGACTGGAACAATTTGCCAGCGGCGGTGTTTCCGTCACACTATAATTTGAGTGTCTTCAAAGCTAGAGTGAATAGGCTCTTAATAAACTAGCGCACTTTACCATCAACGATCGCATCACTGCTTACCATCAGGCGGGATTGCGGTTAAGCGCTAGTTTATAATTTATAAAAAAACAACTAAATTA
Organism: Sesamia nonagrioides; assembly: GCA_017933935.1. Taxonomy (NCBI): domain Eukaryota; kingdom Metazoa; phylum Arthropoda; class Insecta; order Lepidoptera; family Noctuidae; genus Sesamia; species Sesamia nonagrioides. Next base: position 334,150 of record JADWQK010000731.1, on the reverse strand, counting down.
TGTTGAAGGGTATTTACTAATCCATTGCTTCATATGTACGAAAACGTTGTCTGTTCAACAACTTAAAGAATGCTACGAATGTTGTTGAATGTCAAAATGAAAGTCACTGCTAATGATAGTGTGCTACCAGACCCCTAGTCAGATACATCGAAGCAATTCGCATTCAGTAGAAGCTGTACAAGTGATTATAAAAGGCCTAGTTTAATAGAAAGAAAACAAAAACGAATTTGTATGATTAACATCTCATAATCATCATTTCAGCCGAAAGATGTCCACTGCTGGACATAGGCCTCCCCCAATGATCTTCACAACGACCAGTCCTGTGCCTTCCGCATCCAGCGGTTTCCCGTAACCTTCACCAGGTCGTCATTCCATCTTGTCGGAGGCTTACCTACGCTGCGTCTTCCGGTGCGTGGTCGCTACTCGACAACCCTTCGGCCCCATCGGGCATCGGTCCTACGGGCAATGTGCCTGGCCCACTGACACTTAAGTGTTGCAATTTTTCGGGCTATGTCGGTTACTCTCGTTCTTCTGCGGATCTCCTCATTCCTGATTTGATCACGCAGTGAAACCCCAAGCATAGCCCTCTCCATTGCCCTTTTAACACAATTTTGAGAACTTATTTCTTTAATAGAATATTCAGAACTTTCATTCATGAATTTATGATTCACGTAATTTCAAATCATGTGTATATGCATCCTTTTAGTACTGCGACTGCGCCGCGTACGGAATGAGCCAGGAACATTATAACGTATTCATATTCCTCATGCACATTTAAGACATGGCGAATCTCGATGCAAATGACAGGTTATCTTAAAACCGTATTATATCTAATTTTAGATTGCGATGAGTGACTGGGTTGATCCAGTCAAAAATATGTGGAACTTTCCTAAATAGGACATTTCAGACATCAATCTACACAGTCTTCACATGATATGACCAAGATAAATTCGGCCTTTCTTTTCAGAGTAGTCGGATAGAAACGGACCTTACCTTTCTGTTTTTTTGGAATATGACATATAAAAGTGAATCCGCTATGGTGTTTACAGAATAAAAAAAATTGTGTATTTCAATTTATCAGCTAAATATTTATCAGAAAAAGATTTAAATTTATTTTGATTAGCCTGAATCTTAAGGAACTTTCGTGATGTCTCATTGGTACAGTAATGAGAACATCAATATCATCAATCAATACTATAACTTTCCAAGTTATGATCTTCAAGCCAATGTTTAGAATTTGGATTGATGGACTCTTTAGTTAGTAGTAGATACAAGTTTAAAAGATTTTTTTTTTATATTCACCTTGATTTTATCAATACCATCGTTAGAACTAAAATTCATTGGCCGTCTGCTACTTCAATTTTCACCCGGTTTCTGAAAACAGGACAATATTGCATCCCAGAGTTCGTTTTAGGGACACCGGGGCTCCGAATTATAAAAGGGTCAGTCTCGTTCAAAACGGGACCTTTGCTCACGTTAATTATAAAAAACATAATTTATTGTATATTGTGTATATTTAGTCTTCTTCTTCATCTCAGCGTTAATCCCAGTCGTATCCGAAGCTTTTCAGCTTTGGAGTCTGGGGTCCGCTTTACCAATCCAACTGCTGATTTTGGCTAAACTTCGATATTTTCCATGAAGCGACTGCCGTCTGACCTCCACAACCCGAAGGCAATATCGAAGTATTGCAGTTAGACCAATTGCTGGACTTTTTTTTTGAGGGCTTCAAAAACCCCTAACGACTACCATTAGTTGTTCGTATGGCAACCGGAACCAACGGCTTAACGTGCTTTCCGAGGCACGACCAGACCAGTGCAAATATTCATATTCATGTATACAAATATTTGCTCTGCGCGGGGATCGAACCCGCGCCTCCTTGCGCAGCGGCCGCGTTCCCTACTGCTACGCAACGGTGGCTGTATTTTTAGTGTTTATGTAAATATAGTATTATATATGTTTATATGGGCTTTGGATGCCTGAAATAAATGGATAAATGAATATTACTGCATTAAGTGACTCCACCTTCGCTTCATTGGGCACTAGGCTCGATCTAATACAACAACAGAAATGAGAATTAAATCTTTTTCAACTTATCACGAAAAACGTGCATACCCATATTATACAAATATCAAATACAGTCTTAAAACAAGACCTTGGCATAATATAAGGTGTTAATGATGTCACAGCGTGTCCAATGTCACCGCCCGGTGGTCCCAGACACTGTTATATAAACACGCGGACAGAACTGATAATATTTTTGTTTTTGACCACTTCGTGTTGGAACTGACTAACAATCCACTGTCCATTAATGTTATACATGCTAATTGTAAATGCTATAAAAGGTCGTTAGCACTATAGGTGTATACTTTTTAATAGTCCAAAAACTACTTGTAATTTGCATGCTATAATAGCTACTCTATGTCTTTCTCTACTTGTGTCCAAATTTTGAAAGTCTGATTATCAAGTAAAACTGAAATCGTAATTTTTCTTGCCGTATTTCTTTATGGAAATTGGTTATTATCTTGGATAACATCAAAGCTACGTATTTAATAGGTGTAGTTTTAACTAGTTACTAGTTGTTAGTTTAATCTGCAGTTTTAAATTAACTAGTGTGTAACTAGTCGGTGCATCTCTATTTCCTATGTGGCATGAAACTTTAGCGTGTGCAATATCTATTCTTTCCAAGAAAACACAATCCGTAGGATGCTGCACCGACCAATACCACCGCATTGCATAAACAAGTCATTACACTGAAGTATTGCTATGCACGACTAAAAGCAATTTGATGAGCACACAAAATAGCAGGAGACTTAAAAAGAACCATTTTATATTTCTTGTGGCCATTATTTCCTCGTTTACGAAACTAAGAAGTGCTGTATCCCGAAGACTCCCGAAGTGTAGCGGAGGTTCCCGAAGGAATGACAAGCGAGCGCTTTCCGTGGAACGCGGAAAACGTCGGCACATGTTGAAAATACGGATGGGCATTGACCCCGAGCGGGCTTGCCTGAACACACAGCTGTTACAGAATCTAGCGCGGTGCATCTCGTGATGCGTTTATTTATGTTCGCCGCCACCTACTACATACATCTCATAGATCTTAGATAAATGCCTCATTAAGAGCCAGATATTAATATGAACTAAGATAAGTTACTTATGGCATTTTTTGGTTACCTAACGAAACCACGTGGAGGTTCGACAGATACTTTTTAGGGTGAACAATCTTAGTAACTTTAATTTGATTATATTTGTGCTGGTACATACATACCCCAAAGGATATGACTTGATGCTCACAGGATCATTTAAAAAGATGTACGATAGTGTTGTAGTCCTAATAAAAACTAATATAATAAATCTCTGAAATTGCCGATAAATATTCATAACACATCAATAATATTACCAACCCGCGTTTAATTTATTACGTAAACATAATATGTGAAACGTGTTGCCTTTACGAAAATTTTGAGATCCCAAAGGAAGAGACTCGCCTTTGATTGTAGGTATGCCATCGCCTGGCGCACAGGATGTTCTATATTCCGCCTTGTAACTTAAAACCCATGGAAATATTTGCAATTCCTTACGTTTCTGATTTCGGAAGAATTGTCAAGTAAAGTGAAAAAAAATGGCACGGATTATCAGTTTTAATTTAACGTTGTGATACTAGATGGCGTACCTAGCTACAACTACCTATCAATTACAAAAGTTATATTTTCCCGGTCTTTTACAATAATTTGAACGAAACTAATCTCTTGTACCGCCGCAACCAGTACTTAATAAAACAAGAAGCGTATTTAAGAGAGATTAATGAAAGTGCAATTTAGATGCGACACTCCCTAAGAGTGATGTAGTCACTAGCCACTACCCACGAAACCACCCCCGCCAGGACACTAGCTTAAGATGGACATGATTGATTGAGGGAGAAGACACTTTGAGTTCCCATGCTTAGCCTTTTGTTGTGTTTCGTTGTAGTTTTGATATTAGAGTAGGTTTAACTGTTCAAAATTGCAATGAAATCAATTGCTTATTAGATATCTACTCTTGAAAGTGCTAAGTTTAGATCCTCATAAAACTTATATATCGGCGTATGTAACGACGTCGACTGTGATCTGTAATATTAATAAGTGGCGCCTTATTAGCAATTGCATGTCAGGCCGACGAGCTTCTTTTGAAAAAAGTGTTTTTAAACTCAAACCCATAAATTTAATTTACAGGATAATTTAATTTATCCAATAAATTTAATTTCCTTTAATTTTATGGAAAATTAGAATATGACGTCTGGCATAGCCCGTAGCTAAGAAGCTATTAATAAGTAATATGTATTGATTACAAATATCGACTTCTAAACTATCTTGAAAAAGAAAATTACCAGATATGTCTAAATCTTAGAAGCAAAATTAAAATGTCAACTTAAGCATTTAGACTAGCTATGTAGGTATACCTAATTGTCTCCAGTAGTAATAAATATCGGATAATACGCAAAACTGTCCACGTTTCGTAACGTAAAGTTCTATCGATGCATAAGGCTGGGATCTGTAATTTTCTATTTCCTCAAACAGTACTTTGTTGAACGAAGTTTCAATAAATAATATAATAAGTTTAGCAACATAGCTACCGAAATATACGCGACGGAATTTTCGTGTGCTAATTTACAGCGGAAGTAATGGACGTAATTTCTACCCGTAAATAAATTTAAAAAAATCAGCTGCTTTTCTGTCGTGTTATTTTCAGCAGGTGTTTGGCTACGCTGATGTGAAATTCGCGTCTTAGCCCTGAATAGGGTGGTAGGGACATGGACGGTCAAACCGTAACCATGAATTTACTGTTTTATGTAATGACTGTATTGTGTAATTGACGTTCAAAAACTGCTGATTCTGAGCCTAATTTGAATAAATGACTTCATTTTAATTTTAGCACATGATTTCTAGCCCTTCTTTTTCATTTTCACGACGGGTATGGGCTAAAAATGTATGGGCTAGGATCTAGGAGATGTAGAAATCGAGGCGTAAGCATGAAAAAGTAGTTCACGATTTTTTATCTGCTGCCTTTGCCGTGGGACAACTAAAGCTGAAATAATACAGGGATTGTGGGAGGGGTCAAAACGTATCCCGGGATAACTCGTCAAACCTGAAATATGCTCACCGGCCATACGATAGGTACGGCGAAATACTACATGTAAGACGCCAGCTTTATGAGTGTTCGCAGTAAACAGTACATATATTAGGGATTATTACAGAGCAAACGTTTAACCGTCTCTTTCACCGCGTGCCGACTCTCTGATCTAGTTCGCGGAAGAGAATTATGCAATGGCTTGCACACTTGCTCTCCTTAGGTGTTAATGGCGAATTTTGTACTAACAAGATAATAATACGATGTCGACCTGTCTAGCTGAGCGTTAAATTGTAATGTGTGTGATGTAACCAAGCATCTTTGTAAATCCATACTAATCCATACTTATTATTATAAATGCGAAAGTAACTCTGTCTGTCTGTCTGTCTATTACGCTTTCCCGCTTAAACCTCTCAACCGATTTTGATGAAATTTGGCACAGACAATCTTTAGACCCTGAGAAAGGACATAGGCCACCTTTTATACCGGAAAAATTTGATATTCCCGAGGGAAATCTAAAACGCGCGATATAACGGAATTCCACGCGGGCTAAGTCGCGGGCGGAAAGCTAGTTGGTTCTAAATATCATTTCAGGCATAACTCTTACGTTTCAACGTTTATTCAATCACTTCAATTTATTTACTTATGGCTTTGCGGGAAGGTAAGGCTTTAGATTTGTATCGTTACGCAAAAGTATCTTTTAAACTTTAATAAGTATCATTTTATAATGTCATAAAGCACTGTTACATAAGAAAAAGTATTTATTACACAAAAAACTCCGTCTGCGTTTTGTCGTGTTATTGATTGGATCTGATAACTTACGTAACCAACCGGCGCGGGCGCGAGACTGGGGAAACGTTAAACGAAATGATCCCGGAAAATCCGACAAAAAGTCCATACCCGGGACAATCTAATCGTGTCCGGGAAGAGATTTATTGAACAAATTTAAAGTCAATTAACGCGGATGCCGGTTTAACGCACTGCACACATGTCGAGCCTTTTGACAAATATTTTTAGAAAGACGCTTCGTAAAAGTTTATTTCTCAATACCGCGAAATGATTCATAAAAACGCGAACAATGCGGATATTTTTTACTTTTATCTTTTCATTTTCCTTCATACATAAAAGTACCGACTGAAACTTTTTCTTAACAGATTTCATTTGCAGTAATATTCAATAAGGGGTGCTTCTTTATTTTATATATTCTATATATCAACTTTTCGCGCATTCGATACTATTACATTTGTTCGGCTTTTTAGTGGGTAAAAATATTGGAAGGGGGATAATAGTAGTCATTTACTATGTATATTCATAGACCGGATCTGACAGGTCATCTTTACAACACTATTATTTAAGGGTCTTTTTTACTTCTAAAATAGTCTGGCTAAGGCTCACTCCTCTTTCGTCTATGAAGGGTGTAATATAAAAGCTCCCCGATTACATTAACATGAATAAGGCTTAAAAAAAAATGTGATTCTGCGTACTTGCCCTAATATTGTAAAGGCAGTTTAAAATGCCATCTCTATTGTAATCACAATGCCGCAGACTACATCTGTGCACCCCTGTCTGGGTTTGAACCAACGATCTACAACTAGTAAGTTGCGGCTGTAAGCACTGAGCCACCTTGCTCTCTACTAGGTCACGACAACTCTATCGATACATAAATCTAAGCTACCTTTAGTAAGGTGAAAACGATTGCATACAAATATTTTCAGCGCATCTTTACTTAAGTTTTTTTCATAGCAATGTCGTGCTTGACAAAAAGATATAAAAGCTCGTTAATAAAATCCTTCTAATTATCCTCGTAACTTTGAAAACTCAACATAAAAATACATCACGGTTTTAAAATTGTATTGTGCTTTTAATTTACGCGTTTCACATTAACTTCACTTTTAATTCACCGCACGAAAGACCACATCCACACCAAAATCTTACGTCTTGTTTGAAAATAATTCGTACTAAAAGGATGCGTAAGCGCAGCCCAAATGCTCACTTAGTCACTTCGTTAATTTCGGGAAGGTGCACTGGATCCTTTATTTTTCAGTTTTGACTGAACGGAGATGGCACATTTGTTTTTTATTTTTTTTTTTCTTGTTTAGTGTCGGATTCCAGCATGCCTTTGCGTCTAATTCGTTTTGAATATGGAATGATTTGTTGCCGGTTTCATTGCATTAGTGTTGGTTTGCTCTGATGGCCACACGCATGGACAGTCATTCATTTTCATTCATTGAGAACGTAACGGATTGTGCTTTATTTTTATTGAACTTAATTGGACGTGAGTCACAGAATCCATTATAAACATTAGGATTTCTTTCTACAAATCATATAATTTGTTTTCCTCTGGTACTCCTAGTAAATTGTAATATGTATTTTCATAATAACAAAATAATTGTAGGCGTTAGAATAAAAAAAAATGGAAATCTCATGTCAGCAGATGAATTACGTTCATTTTTCCGGCACTCGTATTAGGGCTCACCAATACGGTTCGGCAGTTAGGTAAAAAACGATGACTCATGAAAGGTTTTAAAAACTTGAAGATCGTTATTTTATTGTCTTGTATACATATCAAGTTTCTTCTTTAAGTGTTCTCATGAAATTTATACGGTGCAATAAAAATAAAATTCCACTTCAAGAGCACTATTTAGAATTTCGATAGAGCACTACGGAAGGCGGAAGCTTTAGTGGAGGTCGTTGAACCGCTCGTGGAGTCAATGTCAGCGTCGACGAGGCGTGGGTCCAAGATTCGGCAAGAACAAGGGTGCGTACTTGTCGGTACGGGGTAGCAGGGTGCAACTGTCGCGGGGTAACGACCGGGCCGGGGTCGTTGGCCGGCGCCACGCGGCCGAGCGACCGAGCCATCCGATTGATTGGAGCGGGACGGCATTACCTCTTCATACCCTCACGATCTAACTACCCCCGCTCTAAATAGGGGAAATAACACTTTGTTTCGTAACAGATAAGGTATTATTCAGTTTGTCCACTAAATCGGCGATAGAGCTTTTGGAGTTTTGATACGGGGAGGTTACTGACGCACACAGCTGTGTTAAGGGAAGTAGTTTTGCTCAAAATATTGATTTTTCCGCGGGGCTCGGTGGGCCGCGTGCTACGCGCGCGTGTGCGTGCTGTATATGCGTGCAGTGTGCGTGTGTGTGCTTGCGCGTCTATTTTGGGTTGAGCACGTGGTCGTAGTTGTTGCTTGTTGACATGCGTTTTTATTTTTATGGCGGCTTTATGGTTTGATCGGTTAATTGAATTGCATCATTGTTTGTAATTTAAATGCTTGTGATTTACTGTAGACCCCGTTGTACTGGATTGCATCTAATAACAAATGAGGTTTTCTTCGAAACCGACTTTTGCATTGCAGTTTTACGCAATAATTCCCTGAACATTTCATGTGGGGGATTAAATCTCTCTGTCAATCGTTGATTCCCTCATATGGTAAAATCGATTTAAGCATACATCTTTCGAACAGTGGTCTGAGTTTGCTGTGGTCTCGTTGGATATCGTCGCATTATTTTAAATAATTAGCCATATTGGAAATTGCAAATTGATTTCTTAAGTATCCGAACAGAGACATAACAAACTTTGACGAAAGGAATGAATTATTTATCTTTCATATTTTAAATAGGTATGTATACATATTTTATGTGTATCTTTTATTTGAAAAAATCATGTCATTTTAGGCTCCAGTATAAAATACACCAATGACAAAATATGTTTATGTAGTTATTTATTTTCCATTTTATGTAAACTATTTTTGATGACGAAAAAAATTTTTTTTGTTATGGCCATCTGCTGTCTACCTACCTATCACATAGATCCTACTACATAGTTAACTTACCAGCAATACTAAAAAGTGTCCAAGCACTCTGCATTCTAACTCGAACTCATAACATTTAAAAAGCATAAGATAAGTCTGACTCAGCACTTTATATCCAGACAAGACTGCTTAACATTTTCTTATTCTCAAGGTTCAGTGGACAGGAGACGACTCGCAAATATACCTATATACACACATAAGTACCGATTTCTTTCTGTGTGTATGCCGAATATATTATTAGCTGTACGTGTACGTGTGTATAGTTATCGATGCACAAACACAAAGCTGGTTCCGAGGACTCACGCACACCAGTCTACCACCTTACCCTTGATTTTGCCAGCTCAAGGTCTCTACCCTCCCAGGACGTGGACTCGCACCCTCGATACCCTGCATAAGTCTATCCCTCTCTAAAGTGCGGACACCGCCGAAATTTCCCGACCAGGAGCCGGGGTCGACGACCTGCAGCGACATACGTATTGGTAAATAAACATTGATGCTGGTTACATAACAATTATAATGTATAGGCGGTATTTATTCCACGTCTTGATTGACTACCGGTAGTGGATGTGTTATGAGATATTTTGTATTAGTTTTGTTTTGAGATTTTCTGATAATACAACACGGAAGTCATAAACTAACTGTATTGTTTCAATGTAATGAATAGATTCGCGTACTTATACAATACTTAGAAGATGGTGATCATTCTCACTGGAACGTTATTTAGAAAGGAGAACTTAAAATTATATAAAGAAATGCAACGTATATTCTGTTGTATTTTAATGAGAAATTATTCATAAACAAATTATGCATACACGAACCGAATCCAGAATTCGAATGTATTTGAATTAATGTATACTGTTTTGTATAGCTTCGTCATTTCATCCCCTTTTCCGTCGTGACTCACGGTAATAAAATATCAAAGAAAGGAAGATGCGTTATTATCATTACAGCAAAAAAAGCACATTAGAACCACAATAACCAGCAAACAAAAGGATCATACAATGAATAAAACCCTTTTACAGTATTTATTTAAAAACAATGATATTCAATGTAGAACATTCAGTAATTTAATATCTGAAAACATTGCGATCACTGTACATAAATAAATCCTTCCAAATTAAATTTTCAAGGCTAATACATTCTCTAGAGGGAAGGAGTGGAATCTATGCTGAGTTAATAATAATTTGAATCCATTCTTACTAACAAAATGGCTTCATGGGTACAATTTATCCAAATATATTATACTAGCGGCCGCCAACGACTTCGTTCACGTAGAGTTAGTTATGCTCCGCTCCTATTGGTCGCAGCTCCTATTCGTCGTGATGTTATATGGCCTAAAGCCTTCCTGGATTAATGGGCTATCCACCGTGAAAAGAATTTTTCAAATCGGAACAGTAGTTCCCGAGATTAGCGCGAACAAACAAACAAACATACAAACAAACTCTTCAGCTTTATATATTAGTATAGATAGATTGTATAATAGAAAATACATATACAATTAATACTACAAAACATATAATTGTACATAGGTAATATCTATATACTTACTTAGCCCTTCTAACGATTATTCTTGCGAAGTGAGATACATACATAGGTAAGGATGCTAGCAAGTATGTCGGTTCTTAGAATAAAACTAAAAAGCTTTCAATATTAGATAATAATTATACCGTTAATTAATTTAGCATCGAATAATATTTATTTTATATCGAACAATTTCATACGAGTTTGCAGCTTTGAAATAAGTCTAGAACTATGATATTGATAACCAATTAATGAGCTGCATCCGGTTATGATACGATACCTTAAAAAATGTTATTTGTTTTACCTTCACTTAAAGTTACATTTGAATAAATCTAAATCGGAGAGAACTATGGCTCACATAAATAAAAACAGACCGTTTTTTCAACTCATAACAATTAGAAAAAACTTTGATAAATCTAAATGAACTCGCAACGGTGGAGACTCGACTGCGATGCGGACATTAATCCGAATCAGTTCGACTTAATTTGTATAACTACACAATTTTATATGGACAGTATTTCAGCAAATAAACTGCCATTTCATATTAAATACGTTCCATGACAAATGAACAACATAAACTCATTATAGTGAGAAATAAACTGGAGTCCCATAGCAGGCGCATCCCACTCGGAACGTTTGATTACGTGATGGTAGTTATTGCCAGTGCGCCCTCGCGTTGGCAATAACTGGGAGGGCTAGTGGGTGTGCGAGCTACCCGACCTACCCCCCAGGACCTACGCCAACACTGCACCGATGCAGCCAGATCTAGACATCTAGCTATCTAGATAGATGTCTGGACGGTCCCGCACGCACACTGACGCGCCGCCCTGTCTATGTGATGCACAGTTGACAATATCTATACGTGGTACGTACCACAGCATTTGTTTACCACCAATACAATTTGTTAAATATGGGGACACCGTGCAATTTATTATCTAACTGTTCTTCTGTTTGTGTTCTAATTATTGATGATGCAAATTAGTGGTGAAATTAGATTTTTGTTTAATACTGACCATTTTTTTTTTGTGTCCGAAATTATTAACGACCTTTCCCGCTCTGTTCGGAATGAGAGGACATTTTAGACTTTCACAGACTAACACTAATTCGTGAATCCATCAGAAGTTAATTGTATTTTTAGAAATAAGAATTATCTCGCGATACTTTACGATACGATTGATATTCTGACAGTTTTTGCATACAAAAACTTTCAAACTTCAATTTTCTTAGTCGAACAAAAGTTTAGTAGTAGGGTCAAGTTCAAAAAACCTCATTTTTGTTTAGGCACGCTCGTTAAAAACAAGATAAAAACAGGTTTATTTATTCTTAAGTTCCGTGGAAACCTTGTTATTGATACTGTTATTGAATGATTGCAGCTGAAGTGTAACTAATGTATTTTTCAACAGTACCTTACTTATATTAGAAGCATCTGTCGTCAAGTGAGTACAATAGAATGAGATGTTCTTTCTCTTACTAATATTTTAACATAAAATAATCGGACTTAAATAAACTACCAAATAGACATAAAGAATTATGAAAATATTCACAAAGATTCAAGCCAGTCTAACCTTGAAAGCAACCTTCTAGCGTCAAAACATAATATCAAATCCTTTCATTTCGGACTAATTCATACAACCCGACCTACCCTAACATAGCTCGGTGCACACGCACTAAGATCTGAGTCTGTGTGCCAATACATGCAGCATGCAACACTCACACGAGCGCACTCGATATTTACGTGAAGTTCAATTATGCTATAGGAGAGGGAGGTAGACATACGTATACAGGCTAGCTACATGTGTTTGTTTGCATCTGAACTTTTCAGCATAATGTTGCACTCCGCGTCAAGGACAAAAGACTTGCATATATTTATGAAATGTATCTGTTTTTATTGGTTTGGCTCGATTATGCTACTAGATTTATTATATCATAGACATACAGCCACCTATGATTAGCTTACAGTTTAGAGTGCAAAATAGGCATCATCAAAGCACTTGAAAAATGGACTGATGATTTAATAATTGATAAATAAACTCTTATAATTATATCATTACTTAGTAGTCTCGCACGGGTTTTACGGTTTAACAAAAGTCGAGATTTCTCTATCTTAAATACCATTTATATAATAAGCTTCAAACATATAAGGCTGTCGGAATGAATGGTGAATACTGCAATAAAATACGTTGGGTAATTTAAAAGATCAAAGCGGGCGTAGACACTAAAAATTACTTTAAATTATAATATCTACCAGATGTTATGTTTTATGTATGTGTAAAAAATACGGGCATTTATTCCTCACTGAAGCAAATTTTGGAAACAATAGCAATGTGATTATTAAAATCACATTGCTATTGTTTCCAAAATTTACGGATGCTATCAACAAATTAACCTTCATTCAATGACATACATACATAACATGAATTTGACAATAATCTTAATCTCACATGAAACTGAAAATAACAACATAATATAGAAATTATGTATATTCCAGCCCTTGTTTATGTAAATAAAGTGTCAAATTACATATCAATAACCTTGAACGAGACCAAATCGTAGGCAAACAAAACCGGAAACATTTAACTATTTGTAAATGATTTCACGATACGATGATCGTTGCACGATACGGATCAAACACGTCTGTGAAACATAAATAAAGCAATAGATTAAATCAAATACAAATTAACTTCGTCTAAACTACTAACTAAAATTAAAATGAGCTTGCGAAATATGAAAATATTATTATGGAATAGCTCGTAGCAGTTCGTAGCCCTACAACTTTAACGCAAGATGAAACTCTTCAAGTGTTGCGCTTGAATGCCTACGCCGTAGCATTTGCTACGAAGTTTGCGTAAGAACATTTTTATTATTTCTGTTTGCCTATAGCAATTGTTTATTTACTAGAAATCGATATTTGTTTAATCAATAAGCGATGTTTTTCTTTAAATATTCTTTCCGTGTTTTTTTTTTGTCCAAAAATATACCTATACAGACCACTTTTCAAAAGAAACCAAAATAATATTTTTTGTAGGATTATTGTAATTTATTATTATTTCCGGAATTTGAAATTAGATGAAACGCAACCACACACTGTTCCGTAGTACCTATTCGCTTATTCGCGCCATCTAGTGGTGAGCGGCTACAACGAAAGTTCGGCAATTCAACGCTAGAGGGCTGTCGTACAAAGTAATTTCTAACATGCAATTGAAACGGACAATGCTTGAAAATGTGTTAGTATTATTTTATCGATATTAAGGCCATAATCATAACTTCTCATTATACTTTCATACCTAACATTGATTTCTCTTCGCAATTCCCCAAAAGAAATAAGGTGCACTAGGGACATGTATTTGTTGAGATAGTCCTATAAAATAGTTAAAAGCCTAGTAGTTTAAACTGTAATGTCCACCACTAAATCTTAAAATACTGCGATTTAATAACCCACATAAATGTCCCATTTTCATATTTCTCTCGCAGTGGAATAGATGCTTTGTGGATGCTGAAACCGTAACATTTTCTTAGAATCGTCCTATCCTAGGATCGCGACTAAGGAGTTGGACGTATGATGACTAATTATTTTTGGGCAATTTGCCAGCCGGCAGACCGAAATGTGAATATAGGGCGTCCAGCGTTATTGCTCCATGCACAACACTTCCCAAAGGTTAGCGTGCATCGCTTTCAGATGAGTCCAAGTATCATAAAATATTATTATGTTGACACATGAAGCTCGCAGACGAATGTTACTTTATTTTTTATGGCTTTGATTATGAAATAGGCGTATTGTGACACGAATATTGAATGAACTGGATCAGATTGTTTACGACATGCTTCAATAACGTAGTTGAAATAGTCAAATTATAATTTAAACCCTCTAGTTACATATGTCTTAAATTCACATATCGTTCGTTTCAAAACCAACCTGAAAACACACATAATATATCAAGCCTGAGATTTCAGCACCTGGAAATTTCTTCATGAATATTATCCTATTTAAGAATCAAGAGAGCAATCTATCAAGATAACCCCATTTCTATGGGAAATATGTGCGAGGAACACGAGGAGATGGAAATTGTAGGTTATCAAATATTGCATAAAGTTTTATTCTGGCACACAACATGTTGGTCGAAACTGCCTAGTGCACATATGTCTTAGTGGACCGTACAATTGGCCTTCCTGTTATTTAAGCGCTTTTTTTTTTACACATTTTAAACCAGTGCTTGACTGCAATCTCGCCTGATGGTAAGCAGTGATGCAATCGGTGATGGTAAAGCGGGCTAGTTTATTAAGAGGCTATTCACTCTAGCCTTGAAGACACTCAAATTGTAGCCCGACGGAAACACCGCCGTTGGAAAATTGTTCCAGTCCCTCGATGTACTCGGTATAAAAGAGAAGGCGAAACTCTTCGTCCGGATCGTAATGGTGTTAACAACGTAAGGGTGGAAACTCGCCCTACGGCGAGTCGTCTGATGGTGGAACGGAAATGGAGGAATTACGTACCTGCTTAACTTAATAAGTTTAGAGAACGATTGTAAAAGATTGAAGCATCCCTGCTATAAAACAATCAGTCAAAAACTTCGCTGAGACACCTCAGTTATATGGTAAATTTTAAAGACATTGTAAATAGTCCATTTTTGGTATAATGTCAAGTTTTATTAGCCTATTCAGAGTTTAGATGTTATGATTGCATATAATTAATTAGGTGGACAGACAACTTGAGGATCTGGGTGACATCTGTTTAAGCCACTATGTTTCACAAGACCGAAATACCATTTCCGGATGACTAACACACAGAAATAGATGGAGAAATAAGTAGGTAATATTTTACAGTTATAACTCCAAGTAAATTAAGCAGATAACCTATTTCAGAGTAATATAACGGAAAAACCGTTCGTGAAGATCCTTGCTCTGCCATACCTCTATGCGATCATTAATGTCAATATGCAGAACACCAAATACGCGGATTGTCGTGGAGATGCCGACACCAGCTCTTATTACCTAGTGTCATCATCATCATCATCTCAGCGTGTCATCCCAGTCGCATCCGAAGCTTTTTCAGCTTTGGAGTCTGGGGTCGGCTTTACCAGTCTAACTGCTGATTTTGGCTAAACTTCAATATTTTCCGTGAAGCGACTACCGCTTGACCTGGAGGTCAAGCGGCAGTCGCTGCAATGCAACAACTGCAATGCTTCAATATCACCTTCGGGTTCTGGAGAACCCGAAGGTGATATTGAAGCATTGCAGTTAGAACAATTGTTGGACTTTAGAGGGCTCCAACAATCCGTAACGACTGCCATTAGATGTTCGTATGGCAACCGGGACCAACTGCTTAACGTGCTTTCCGGGGCACGACCAGACCAGTGCAAATATTTATATTCATGCATACAAATATTTGCACTGCGCGGGGATCGAACCCGCGCTTCTTAGGGCAGCGGCCGCGTTTGCTACCGCTACACTACAGAGGTTGTCCTTTTAGCTAGTGTCAATGAATATTTAGTTCTTTAAAATTAAGTCTTGACTTATTTTTAACAACGGAGAGGCAACTAAGTTCTACTATTTAGACAAAGTAAGATTCTGTCTACTCTTACTACATACAGAGTCTTACATTGTGCAGTGTAATAAATAAAATAATATATGCGACTAGAGAGAGAGCTTTTAAGTACATTTCAAGTACTCTTCAATTAAGAACTTTATACTAAATCTATTACATTTAATGACTTCCTACATAAAATTAACATACAAATGTACTATCTCCTTTTTAGTATATTCGATCAGAACTTCAAACCGTTAACACAAGGTGTGCTGGACTGTGTGCACCTGCTAAGCACGAAAACCACGGGACTACGATTGGGCAACCGTCATCAATTTGACCCAGTCCAGACTACCCAGCCTATGGCACTGCCGCATCCGCGAACAACAAGTACTTACGCACTGACAATCATGCGCAATACATTGATACGATGAATTATTATAAAAATTTAGGCTGAGCTATTGAGGGTACTCGAGTTCAGACCGGGTTCTAGGACAGTCTGTCGCAACTGGCAAGTTCGGAACGCTTATCGTTATCAAGATAGGTATTTTGTATATCAAGTGCGCATTATACACTCGCTCACCCAATTCCTGAAGATAGTCGGTAACCTCCTTAACCGACCTAGATGGTGAAACACCTTTTTCCTGCTTTAATCAGTATTATTAGTAATATTTCGATACCCTCTTTGACTTTCTTATGTGCTGTTTGTCGAGGATATTGTTATAAGTATACAATAAAAATAGGTTGTAACATAATTGTATACAGTTGTATAACTTTACAATACCAAGAAACCCTACAAATAAACAGGAGGTTTATTGTAAGTGAAACACAGCCTATAAATTTTCTTTGATGTCATAAAAAATTGTTATGCTATTTGAAAGCTTGAAGCCTGATCAGTCTTACGAAGGGATAAGGTTTTACCCAGTCCCTGGGTTGTGGAGGCCAGATAGGCAATGACCATGCAAAATTACTGGTATCTAGTTGAATCCGGTTATACTGGAAGCTGAACCCTGTGCCGTATTATCCATAAGGCACTTTAGGCCAGTGATGGTTAATCCGGCCCTGGCTGAACCCAACATAGTTGGGAAAAGGCTAGCCTTTCAAGCTTTTCATTCGTGGCTTTGAATTTTTAGCAGATGATGATCATTGATAGCTTAAAGCCTCTAACAGCCCGAAAGCTAAATTCATAATTTTCAATGTTTTAAATTATAAGACTGTAATCTCGTGGAGTGTATTTGCGCCCGTGATACACTTTGCCACATGTATTTGCTATCTCCAAGATTTTTAGTTCAGTATTAAAACGAACAATTTACATTGACGTAGTTAGCTTAACCGTTTTTATTAACACCAGTAGTCAACCCTAGAACACGTAATAGAAATAGAAAAGTTGCACGTGTGTGCGTGAATTGCACTTGTAGTGTTGTTATGTGTGCAATAAATACTTTATGTATCCATCTCTTTCCTTCTCGACATTTCACTGATAGCTATGGCCTTGTCTAGTCGCATCTAATGCTGGCATTAGTCTATTTACACCACGCTGCTACTTGTCCCAGTAACTGGAATGGATATTTGCACTTTGTTTTAAAAGTAAAAGAATAGTCACTATATTAGATTATATGGTTAGTCACACCCTGAAACACTCCAATTAATACTTATTTGTAGGTTACACACTTACACAGTTTATTTATGTCAAAATTTTGTTGTACATATGCCAAGCTAAATCAATTTTTTCGGTCATTGGCATGGTTTTTAAATTTACGCGGAAACAGATATTTGTGTTGAGCATTTAATTAACCAGTATTTTCGTTTTGTTTCAGGTGAGTCTGATTTATTTTTTGAGATCAAGATAAAGAATGGATTGGGTATGTATCTATTGTTCCTATTTTCATCAAAGATCATATAAACACACGTAAAAACATTATGCTTTTTTTGGAATAATCATCCTGTTTCGGTTCTTTCAACAACTTGCTTAACTGTTGAACAATGGTCGCTCGAGGTAAGGGGTCATAATGCTACCCCAAATTTATTTACTATCCTACTGGCACTTACATTACTTGTACCAGTGCACTAGCTCATCAAACGCTCCAAATGTCCCTGTAGCGAGTGTTGACTGAGCCGGAGTGTTGACCGGTATGTAGGTTACACCGCGCGAACCGGCGAGCGCTCCCCTCCACCCCGCACACCACGCAACTACTTCTATGATCCGTGCACTTTTCAACAAGAAAATGTCAAATGCACACTCCTTGAAAATAACTGGACGCATACTGCGCAGGTACAGACAGAAATAGGTTAACAAGAAAGCCCTTGCACTGGCTCTTTCTATGTAACTGACGTCCTTTGTGTACACTCACAAACAAATCGATTGCACAATGCAAAGAGTAAATAGACGCAATTTAAACCATTTGACAGTAATCGTTACTGACAAATAACATATCACTTGAAAATCTTATTTCATTTTCGAAATGTCAAAGTGCATCGTAACTGCATATCGACTAGCAACGGAGGAGTTGGTAACTATAGTTAGGAATTTGGGCTCTGGATCGTAGAGCTGCGGCAATGTGCCACCGACCAATTCTATTATCGGACGTGGGCCTATGTATTATATTTATATCAACCGCTACCCGTGGTCACTGGGGCAAGTTCGCTCGCTTCTTTAAACTCGCAATAAAAATCGGACAAGTTCGAGCCCGAGACCGTGGCCAGTGTAAACACTCCATATTTTTGCCAATTTTCGTATTGATCATGAAAAAAGAGAAAATTCATGTCATTGACATTCTGTTTTAACTGTATTTCTGGTTAATTGCATTGGCAAGACCTTGAAAATCTATTGGCAATAATGTGTATCTAAGTGGATATTGAATCATAAGAACGTTACAAAATCCTAATGTAGACATATGTAAATGTTGTGGTAGGTATTATGATATATTTAGACTATTCTACTATCCGTTTTATCATTTTAAGGCAACTCATATAAAGCAATGATAAACCAGTGACCATCAAATTAGGAGATCGACAACCGGCCATGACTCTATTTACAACTAACTATGTATATTTTCAAGTCGAAAAAGACGAAGGATTTTCTTTTATCTAATAAGGACTGTCTTTTAATGCAGCAACACATTCAACTGATTAAGTGATTACCTATATTTTTACATTTCCACGACTAACATTCGCGTATTCAAGGCTGTTTGCATATTATTGTAGCTGAAGAATACAAAGCGGTTCTGGTACTATCTGCGTTCGTTTGTACGCAAGTGAGTCAATGTTCTGCCCTATATTCCAAATATCCATTTATTCCCGCAGTCGAACATATTTTAGTGAAAGTGCGCTTACAGCAACTGCCAAGGTTTTAACACCTGCATTGAATAGCTACAACTCATACATCCTTAAACAAGCTATTTGTAGGAATACGGTAAAATGCCTTTTAACAACTCAATTAAGTAAATGAAAGCGAGAGTTCTTATATAACTTAAGATATGCAGCTGCCCATCTACATCTTATATTGTTTCTTGTATGTCCATAAATGAAACAAAAATCAACAAGCTCCGTGTGCACGAACAAAAACAATTGTTTTCAGAATTAAAACTGCAGCCTCATGACGTAAAAACGACCACATTTTGTCACTTCTTTATACTAAACATCGAGTAATTAAAATCAAAACTCTACCATAAACTATTAAATCAAAAAGTAATGCTCGACATTTGGCTGTTCGCCAAATACGGCGAGACTTCACTCAAGCAATTTACAAAAATGCGTAGGTACAATGATCTCTCCTCGTTGCTATAAATTACTGCTACAAGTGAAAACAAAGACTTACTTTCGAAAGTGCAAGCGAAATGTGGTTCAGTTGCGTATCTTGTTCGCGCTCCATAGATCATCTGAGAGGCCATTAACGAATGCGGATGTTTCGCAATAGCTCTGGCGATCTAGTGAGTGCGCCAGCGCTGCTCAATACTCGCCACACTCGTTACACACGAGTGTTCCAATTGTACTCGATTCAACCACGCCTGTTTGATCTCGAATAGGTTGTATCGATTCTATTACGAATCCGTGAAAAACCGAGATTCATTCAATAAACTAGGATTGAGTTTTTCAGCTCCAAGTATAATAATAATGAATTGAAAAACCTATGTTTCGTTCATTTAATGAATCTCGAAACTAATTGAAAATTGGAAGAAATAACTATTCTAAATATTTTCTTAGTCGGCAGCTACTTTTAGACTACACGATTTTTTAAAGAAAAATCAATAATCTTTAAGCTCTACTAAACTGGATACATTAAAATGTTCTTATTTTTGAGTCTGTCATAATTCATTATTATAAAACTCTGACTCCCACGAAGCCTTTCGCTATACAATGATTTCAAATAATATAAACATCCTCTAAACAAGTTGTATTCCAATGTTACTTACAAATCATCTATCACTACATTTAGAATGATTGTGGAGAGTAGAGACTAACAATAAAATTAGTGTAATTGTAATAGTAGTAAAATTGTTTTAATTACAATTTACTAAAACGTTTCAAAGAACTGCCTATAAAAGCCTAACTTAATTTTAAGTTACAAAAACTTTTGAAATATTCATTTTAAGTAAGTAAGTCTACATAGATTTAAGCTTCCTTTCAAACGGGCTGATTTTATCTCCAGCAAAGATGCTTATCTGGGCATTATGATTTATCTCTCAGTAGTTTAAAGGCCATGCTTTGATTTCCTAACAATTTAATCGATAATCCTGACTAAACATTAAATTAAATAATATCAGCACATTTAGAAAACGAATTGAAATTAAATCCCAGAGCTAATTTCCAATTCTAAATAATTTAGGACTAAACAATTGCACTGCAATTTAAAATAAAAACGTTTGTTAATTTTACGATTGATTCCCATTGGCTCATGGCGTCATAGAAGCAACACCATTGGTCGTTTGAAATGTACTCACGGGAATATAATTGGCGAGCTCCGCTTGCGTTTGCGCAGTTTTCATTGCGATGTAAGGCCGTTACGCGGATAAGGTCAGGTCACAGACCTTAATGCATATTGCACTTGCTGAGTAATTGGAATGTTTTTATTAACGTAAGCAAATAATAAAAAGTGCTGTCATTAAATATTACTGTGCTGTGTTTTGCCGTAACTTGTAATACAGTTTAATTCCAACAAGTAGAATCACGATTGCATCAAGGCCGAGTAAAGACTAGGTCGCTAATGGATACAACATTAGGTCAGGATACTTGACCTTGTATTAAAAATATTACAAGACTTGTTGCTTATATTGGGACTATTACTTCAGTACTTGCTAGCTTTATTGACTTTCAGTTAATCAAATCAAATGTTTTAAGATAGTAAACTTAAGATCCGTCTTCCACAACTCTGCTCAAAATCAACATGTTCTTTTAATTAACATCGTGTACGAAGGTGACAATCCAAGATGGAAGGTAGCAATTAAAAGGCGGCAACTACATACTCTTAGTCCCACTTAGTGTCTAGCCATTTCTTGCAAAAATATAGTTTGAAAGATATATACATATATGCTTATTATTTACTGCTTTGAGCCTCTACTAACAAGGATTTTATATTTCCTAAATTACCCATACCCAGCCTATTACACTCTAATTAAATTTATTTAGATTAAGAAAAAATACTGTATTAGTTTAATACCATTTCTATTCATCATCATCTCAGCGTTTATCCCGGTTGCATCCGCGGCTTTCGTGTTGGAGCCCGGGGTCCGCTTTCTTGCACATTCTCCTCCATTTCGCACGATCTTTAGCATCCTGTGGTATGAGCTTGTTAAAGATCGTGCGAAATACCATTTCTATTGTACCCAAAATATGCTAGTGGCACTTACTCTATACATTTTTTTTAATATGGTATTTAAGCGTCTAATATAGCAAGATACTCACTAACTGCAATCCTAACTGCGTCTAGTACCGATATACAGCACATAGGTCAAAAGGCAATATGAAACTAAATATTGCCAAATACTTGTAAATAAAAGAGGATTTTAGTGTGAGTTGCCCACCTTTTTGATTGGAAAGTTCCACACTTTTTGGGTGGAAAGTTCCGCAGTATTGCTTTATTGATGTCCTCTTTAAAGCCTAAAAATAAATACATTGTAGTTTTAACCTTATATTTCGAAGATAGTTATTGATCTGTCTGTAATTCGATCTAGTACATAAATAAATACTTCCAGCTTACGGAGTCATACAGAAATAAGTTGTTTTTGAGAAAGCATGACAACGTGTTTACCTACCCAATTTTACTTTTTGTGTTGTGTAGCTGTTCTTAGCAAGACTATTCGTTGTATGAGGATTTGTTCACCTTTTTGTTTTGGTTCAGTATTTCTAAAGACGTGAACATTACTAGAGATCTAAGACATTTCTCCGAATAGTATAATTTTCTTTATAAGTAGACTTAGGTTGCTTACAGCTGTAACGTTGTGATTATTTCTTATTTTATTTATTATTTTTTGCCTTTACTAAGCATAGGGAAACGCACCTTTTTGTGGTCTATGGTTATTGATACTAATTGTCTATTACTATTTGTTTTGCTTTATCTGTGACATTTATTGTCGTTTTGACGTTTCAGTGTGACAGTTTTTTTGTCAAATTCCCAAGTGGGTGAGGAGTATGGTTTTGTAATGTTTGCATGGCATTTTTTTTTGTATATCAACAACGTAATGGTCGCTGCTTTCATTGTGAAAATGAATTGTCGTATTTTTTTCATTAAGGGATTTTTGTAGACCAAGTTATATTTTCATTGGATTTCTGCAGATTGGAATCTTGTAAGCGGGGAAATCTCCCACCGTTCAAAGGGGTAATTTGGTTTCGGGTGTTTGGCACCGAGAGAGATTCTTGACAGCAAAAGAAGAAGGAGGCGAAAATACCTGTGGAGTCACGTAGCGATCGGAAAAAAGGCTTTTCGATGTCGATGGATCTGACCGGCAGGGCGTCGGGCAGACGGCCTGGACGGGCTTAAAGAAAATAAAGGCTTCTGACACGGTGTGCTGATTTTGGGACAATCGCGGCCGTGTGGACCAGCCAGCAAGCAGCACGAGGCCCAAGCAATCCTGTGCATGTGGCTGGGTCTCCCAGGCGGAGAATTTTTCTATTGGAGCGCCGCCTGGGCGTGTCTTATTTTTATTTTTGTCATATTCTTCTACCTTCAACCCCGTTGGTTTGGAGAGGCAGGACACGTGGTTTAAAGGACAAAGAAGGCCAGGAACTTCCAAGGATGTGTCGCAAGTACCCTCTTATCTCAATTTAAATAACATTCTTGTACCCGTAGAAAACTCATTTACTATTATATTACCAGTGGTGACCTTTTGTGACCTTTTGTGACCTTTTCTGATATATAATTTTCCCCATTTTGGATTTGTATAATTCTGTAGTCATAGTGGATGAAATCCACAGCCTGAGTAAGCTGAGCTAGAGTTAGTGGGCAATCTGCTAGGCTACTGTTGCGCGTGAAACCTGGACGCTCCAACAGACCACTCTTGGAGCCGCTAGGATTGACCCAACCTTATTGAGGTTAACAATAAAGCTATATTGTTTATTTACATTTAATAAGAGTTAAAGATAGTTTCCTGTTGTTACATATAAAAGCTTGTAATTAAAACATAGTAGTCCAACAAACTATCATTTTTTTTATTTTCACACCCGATTAGCCGAACCTCTACTTTTCTCTTTTTTTGTCAGGGAGTAAAACCCGGGCAACCTCAAATTTTACACACTGACACAGCTTAGATAACTCTTAATCAAGCAGATATTGGAGAAACACCAGAAGATATCTGATCTATATTCTCAGTTTACACGCTGAAGCTTCACCCTTACCAAGTTTAATAGTTCTATCTATATATAATATATTTATATATAGATTTATTTTAATAAATAATAAGAAGCTTGTTTTGAAAAATATTTTTGTTGTTTATAATCTAGTAGAACCTTTAAGATGAAAGCACAAAGTCATGAAGAACGTAGGATGTAATAGGGTAGCTCGGGGGAAGCTACTAATTTATAAAATTACTAGCCGCGCCTCGCAGGTTCACTCGAATAAGTTTCGATGCCGTAGGAATATCTTGATAAAACCTATTCTCTAAGTTAATCGTGGTTATAAACTGCTGAATAGGGCGGGGGTTTTGGGGGGACTGTTTTATGTAATATTGCCATTCGAAAAGTGCTGATTGTCAGCCTAATTTGAATAAATGACTTTTGATTTTGAACATGCAAAAAGACAGCACATAGGTCAGAGATAGGTAGGTAGGGACAGCATGTAGTTTTTGGGTAAAAGAGTAACAAACTTAATATGTATATCCTACAAACTTTCACGTGTATAATATTAGTAGGATTACAATGTGTCAAGAGAATGAAAATTCTTACAAATTATAAAATTTGTAAATTCTCTGTCTCGACAAAGATGCACGAGTCACATGGCCAAAAATTATAAAAAAAAATGGTGCAAATGAAACAAGAAACAATCGAGCCGATGGTTCCTGTTAACCTTAAAACACACAAACAAACATTTTGCACCGATGTTTCGTTTTATTTTCGCCGACACAAATACGTTCGGAAGAGGATCTGATATTTAAGTCTTCTCAAACGACATAGATCTTGATTCTTGAACCTCTGTTCTAAGAAGTCATTTTTGTGTTGGCACTCTATGCGTCCGGAGTTTAAAACGTTGTGTGGCTCAAGTCACAGACGGCTCGCGTAGTTCAAGTTGAAGGTACTTTGGTAAGGCCATTGCAACGCTGTGAAACTTCTGTATGTGTCATAGATGAGTCGGAAAAGTTGTGACAAAGAAATAGTAACTCTTTATGAAGGTTAAGTACGCGGATCTACGTTGTCGCGGTACTGAATAACTTCCATTGTATTATACCGACCTAGATTTTTTGTTCTGTTACAACATTGAACTTAGAGTTCACGGATTTTTAATTATGATTCATATATGAAAGTATGCCAATAAAGTTATTTTCAATATATACGATAGATACTGCAATAACAAAAATATCGAGTTGACGCATATTTTTATTGTTTACTATTTGACCTAAATAAATACTGATTACTTTTTTATAAAGATATATTCTTAGTCATCGCCTCTCATAGTCACTTCTTGCTAAACTTGTCTATTTATTGTGTGAAATGTTTGTTTAAAGCAGAATAACCTGTTTGCCTGTGATATGATGAAACCACAGCATTTGACAGTATCTGTGTTAAAACAATTGAATAAATCTACAAAATAACACAACAATTTTATATTCTGGTGTGATTATTAGTTTTGTATAATATTACTGTTTAAAGTAAACTTATTCATCTTCTCATCCCACCCCACACCAACCTTGCAGTTATCCCCGCTTTCCAGTCTTCCCTTAGACCACCCACCAGCGGTCGGCGGCCGGCCTAGTTTCGCGCTAGGAATAGGCGCCGCCCCCGCTTTGCGCCCTATACCAGCCAAGTACTGGCTTGTTAAAGGACACATACAAGCTTTTCATGCTACTTGCCGCGCTGCTTTCAAACACCCTTTTTATACGTGCTGAATGAAACCTTCTTTTGATTTTTAGCTTTTTAGGTCAGAGAAGTTTGTCGTCTGTTTTAAAGCGGTTTTAATCTATGAGCTGTTTTATTTCTTTACTTTATTAGTCGACGTATATTATTGTCTATGCTATTAATCAATGCCTTGTTATTTCATCTGAGTGAACAGTTTTGTCTTACTTTAACCGCGTGAGAAGGAAGTGTTCCCACTTTGGTATAATATTTCAATACATTACTCATTTCTATTAATATTAATTTCATTTGTTAGGTACAAAGAGAACACTATTTTAAACATTTGCAATTTCTAACTTTAATGCAACTAAAGATAAGTATACAAAATTATGTTAAGTACTAAATAAACTTAAAATTATTAAAATAAAAATATAATATTCTCTACTAACTGGAATTATTAAAAAACTAAAATATTGCGTCAAAATAAAATAATATATAACTAGAAATAAGTGTTCAATTTGAAAGTCGCTACTTCCTCGTAACACGATCACTTTTAGCAATCACTTTTACTGAATGTCATAAATAAAGTAAATATTACAAGCACCTTGCCCAAGCGAGCACGACGATCTGCTCGTTAAAACGAGCACGTGAGCACGTTCCATTAGGCACCCTACAGACGACCCGCACCTAAAGAGAACGCACTTTACACGCGCTAACACTCACGTATTGAAGTGTTAGCGATCCAATGGGACAGAAAATTTGTTTTTTCGCTATAGGTAAAGGGTAACCGAGAATGTAGTATTCATATGAGTTACCATTTTGTATATTCAGTTGGAACTTCCTATGCTCTACCACAATTTTCACATGTTATTTTCATATAGTCATCCTCCGTGGCGCAGCGGTCAACACGCCCGCCTGCGACGTGGAGGCCCCGGATTCTATCCCCGGCCAGGTCATGATGGAAAACGATCTTTTCCTGATTGGCCTGGATCTTGGATGTTTATCTATATATGTATCTATTATAAATATAGTATCTTTGAGTTAGTATCCCATAACACAAATCTCGAACTTACTTTGGGGCTAGCTCAATCTGTGTGATTTGTCCGTATACATTTATTTATATTTGATAAAGAATATAGTTAAGTTTGTGTTGCATTCATAATATCCGTCCTTCTTTGGTATCCCTTTCTCTGAAACGTTTTCATAGTTGACTAGCTGACCCGTGTCCACTTCGTTGCGTGGTAAACGTTTTATTTATGATGGAATCATCAAAAGAGTTATAGAAAAAAGAAAAGTCGATATGATTTCCAAAATCGTTTCAGTTGATCCAGAGGTCACCCCCTACAATCTTACAAACTACACCTCTTTATAATATTAGTAGGTATTTTTTACACACTGCGCTCATTTGTTTTTCTGATTAGAGTCTTACCTTTTTTTTTTTTTGTTGTGGCCTTAATTCCGTTTCTTGTGGCCAACATTATCACTGCTTTTTAAATCCTCCAAAATACTTCACAATGGATTGTGCGATAAATGGATTCAATCTTAGAGTAAGAAGCTAACTAGAATGTGTCATAAGTAACTCAAGCATACAATTTAGGATACCTAAGACTAAAATCGATTAAACTTAATAAGTAGTAAATAACGTCGGTCGTCGTAAAACTGTGCGCAAGAGTGCATTGCATCACGAAATAGATGGAAGTACCAGCAAGTATCAACATTATGTGCGTGTATGAGTTACGGCTATGCGACTCAGGCGCATCGCAGGGTTGAAACAGATATGCAGCTTTTCTTAGATTTTGTAGCTAACGGATAGACAAAAATACATAGAATCTTTGTATTTCTTTATAAGTAGTGATGATTTGGAATATGAAACCTTGGCCACTTTACCTTTGAGAGAGTGTGTCTAAGAGTATCTTTCCAATGTAGTACATACGCGTCTACGCTAAGCAGCAAATCAAGGTTGGTGTATACCAGTGGCGAAGGGTGAAATTTTGACAAAGGGAAGCCGGTCCAAAAAAATAAACACTTAAACACTTACCTACTGCAGGATATCTTGAATAATATTGCCGGTAGAATAATATAAGCCATAATAACAAACAAAATCTACAGTATTTAACCAAATCTGCGATTAAATTACCTTACAGAATCAGTCACAGTTTAAATAACACAAATATTAAAATATAACAAACGAAATTATCACGCACCAGTGGTATAGCAACACATTGTCACATACTAACAATAATTTATTTTCAACCTTACGAAATGGAACACGAAAATATGCCAAAATAAAAAGAATATGACTTGCGAAGGATTTCATTATAACGCTAATTCTTTTTAATTTTGTCGTGTTTTCTTTCTCCCGTGCCGTGCTTCAATAACAATAATTTCTTTGTCTCTTTCTAATAGAGGAGAGGAGAGAACTGCAACCCGGTCGCGAATAGCCTATCTTTCTTTAAATTTTACGTACAGTTAGCGAGCATTAGAAAGAGATGGTGACACGCTCTGTCTCTTTTCGCCTCATAGTAAAACGTTGGCCGAGATAAGCTGTAATTCGTCGAGTTACCTTTACGACTATAAAATGAAATGTGATACTTAGGGTATTGCTAAGAATTACTATTGCTATTGTAAATCGCGCAGGCATTTAATTAATAATACTTTGTTAATGAAATAGAATGTAAATACTTTTGTATGAATATGGAACTGATTTTTGAAAGGTAACCCGGTGGGAATCGGCTTGTATGGACTCTTCGCCACTGGTGTATACTAGACATATTGAACACATTTTTATGGCACCGAATACTACACAGTGCTGGGTACAACCATCACAGCGCTCAGCTCCTCTGCTGCGTATATGTGGCACTTACGTTGGATATATACATATATACGGACAAATCACACAGATTGAGCTAGCCCCAAAGTAAGTTCGAGACTTGTGATATGGGATACTAACTCAAACGATACTATATTTATAATAGATACATATATAGATAAACATCCAAGACCCAGGACAATCAGGAAAAGATCGTTTTCTATCATGATCTGGCAGGGTATCGAACCCGGGGCTCCACGTTGTAGGCAGGTGTGTTGACCGCTGCGCCACGGAGGACGACAAATAAATAACAAAAATATATAACACAAGGTGTGAAGGTACCCTCAGGGATGATCATCAAAATGATCAAAATTAGAAAGTTATTAATAAGCTGTGCAATGAGACAAGAGACAAAAAAAAACAGGAGAGATTAATTAACCACGCCCTGAATACGTGTTACAGAGCTAAACGTGTGTCATTTATGTAAATTCAGTTGCAGTCATTGTATTTTTGCATCGTCATTCCCAACAACATAATGAAATACAGTTAGATGCAATGCAACCCTAGCTAGCTCTGCAAATGCATGCGACGCGGCGCAGTCCTTCGATTACACTGGCGTCTGTGTGCGTTGTCACTATTCTTTACTTGTAATTGCGTAGATCGCATGCATACACACACACACACTAACACAGCTAGTCTAGGCGCAGTCGTTGTAATGAGCTAAAATTATTTGCAATTTCCTTTCTGTTCCATCTATAAGCAACTGAACTACGAATTCGCTAACATTTGTGCGACATATGTATTTTGTACGTGTAAAAGTGATTTTTTATTTGCAGGGGTTTTGGATAGTTTTCTGGTAACTTAGTAAGCACTTCCAGGACAGCTTCATATCGTAGTCGTTTAAAAAATCAAATGCACAGAATTCTATACTTATGCTTATCTATACTAATATATAAAGCTGAAGAGTTTGTTT
Organism: Sesamia nonagrioides; assembly: GCA_017933935.1. Taxonomy (NCBI): domain Eukaryota; kingdom Metazoa; phylum Arthropoda; class Insecta; order Lepidoptera; family Noctuidae; genus Sesamia; species Sesamia nonagrioides. Next base: position 304,923 of record JADWQK010000731.1, on the reverse strand, counting down.
GTATGTTTGTTTGTGCGCGCTAATCTCGGGAACTACTGGCCCGATTTGAAAAATTTCTTTTTGCGTTGGATAGCCCATTAATCCAGGAAGGCTTTAGGCTATATAACACGCTGCGACCAATAGGAGCGGAGCATAACTAAACTACGCGAACGAAGTCGCTGGCGGCCGCTAGTATGAATCAATCAATACATAGTATAAAACAAAGTCGCTTTCGCTGTATGTCCGTATGTATGCTTAGATCTTTAAAACTACGCAACGGATTTTGACGCGGTTTTTTTTAATAGATAAAGTGATTCTTAAGGAAGGCTTGTATGTATAATAAATGCATAATATAGTAGAGAAACACTGAGAAATCTAAAAAGCGCGATAAAACCAAACTCCACGCGGGCGAAGCCGCGGGCGGAAAGCTAGTAATATATAAAGCTGAAGAGTTTGTTTGTATGTTTGTTTGTGCGCGCTAATCTCGGGAACTACTGGCCCGATTTGAAAAATTCTTTTTGCTTTGGATAGCCCATTAAACCAGGAAGGCTTTAGGCTATATAACACGCTGCGACCAATAGGAGCGGAGCATAACTAAACATAACATAATATATAAAGCTGAAGAGTTTGTTTGTTTCAACGCGCTAATCTCAGGAAGTAGGTACTGGTCTGATTTGAAAAATTCTTTTTGCTTTGGATAACCCATTAATACAGAAAGGCTATATAACATCATGCTGCGGCCAATAGGAGCGGAGCATAACAAAAATTTTAAATGTATGCTGTATATTTTGGGGTTAAAATAAAATGTTCAAATAACCAACTCCATGCGAACGAAGTCGCGGGCGGCCGCTAGTACTTAATACACCTACGTTTTATTAGACACCTAAACAATAAAAGTACTTCAATAGTTTCATGTCCCCATCAGATAAAATATGTCTAAAAATGAAGCCCATTTCACCATTCTCCAAAAACAAACATAATAATCAGACTGAAATATCGCAAACATCGTCCAAATTGTTAGCCTATATAAATAAATACATAAACTACCCACCGTCCAGGTCATTACCCTCGCCCTAGGCTGACGACCTGATCTGAAGATGTAACAATAGTAACCTAAGAACACACTCGGTGGAAAAGGCAGCGCCTTCGGGGCAACCTACGTCCACTTCACAAATACACTGACAAAGGGCAGTTTGTTTCACGAGCAAACATGCTAACGATCTTCTCAACACGAGTCAACAACATTTTAAACAATAAGCCTCAATTTATTACTTAACAGAAACAATCAACACTGACAACCACTAATAAAGGACCCGCTTGTCCCATAAATAACCGCGAAGCCAAAACAAGATGAGAAAAAAGTGCGTTTTATTTCTTTTAAAATCCCAAAATATCATGTTCAAGGGTAGAGAAAAATATTCACAAGAAATTGACACCATCTCTAACCTAGATTCAATCTTCAAATCTAACGGATCAATACATGGTGTGACCCGTAAAACGTCCAAGGGGTACATGAGTAGATCCCTTACCCGTGTAACGCAAGTGAACTTCGACCTGGGTTTTGGAGGTCATTAACATTTGGGCGGGAACTAGGTCGGTGCGCCGTCGGGCTGCAGCGTTGTTATGGCAACGCGCCGCGCCGCCTTCGCCGCCCTAGACGAGGCCCAAAGTAATGGCTCGAAACTCCCGCGTTGTTTAGACAAGACGGGCTGTATTACGTTATTGTTACGAAGCTATTTATAGACTTTCCTCTTTACTTGTCTTCTTATCTTTGATTTGTTTGTGTTGTCAAACGATTTAAGTACCTATTTGTAATTGTTGGTAAATAAATAATAATAACTAAACTAAGACTTCATCATCTGCACAGTCTTTCTCCAACTATGTTGCGGTTGGCTTCCAGTCCAACCAGATACAGCGGAATACCAAATCTGTTTTTTTTTTTTAGGAACTAGGAATTTCTCCTGTATCGTGGGTGCGTTTACACACATATAAACTCACATACACAAACATCCAGACCCGGAATAACAACTTGTAGGTGATACAAATATTTGGTCCGTGCAGGGATCGAATCCGCGACACGCAGCGCAGCAGTCAATAGCTTGACCACTGCGCTAACCGTGCAGTTCTGCTGTATCTTCTTCTTATCAGCCTATAGAGGTCAGAAATCTTGCCATAATCTCCACGCTTGGCAAGCGAGTTGGGGACCGCAGTAATTTGATATTCCACAGAAGCGCTTCTGCCCGCTTCCCTGGCGAGTTCCCTTAGTCACCTCTTACAACACCCCCGGGAGGATATGGGTTGGTACTATTCTAAGCCCGATACCACACGGGTATGCTGCTGTATACTGGTGTATTTTGCATGGTGCGACCGCTTATCTGATCTCCAGAACCCTGCAACTGGGTAAGATATTATTTATTTATTTATTTACTATCTCCTTGCTCTGACTGGTTGTCAAAGTTTCAGAGTTTCGATCTACTGACGCCCCATAACGACTCTTAAACTGAACGACAGACGTTACCAACTGCTTAATGAAGCGCGGAATTGATTTGGTATGTAAAGATGGTCATTATTCCACGGACCAAAATCAAGAAAGCGTTGTTTAACTTAATCGATTGACTAGTGTGGCTGTTCCAAGACCCGCTAACACATATGTACACATAGGTTTATACGAACGGCAGCAGGTCAACTTACCCTAAACTGTCAAACATTCCCAGTTAGTCTAGAGATAAAGTTGGCAATCTAAAAAAGAAATCTGACAGATTGTAGTACCTTGACGTGCAGAAAATTAGCCTCAATATCAGATTTTGCCTACTTGCAACTGACTTCTTGTCTCTAAGGGACCGCAACAAGCCACTAGTGGTGATATCGCGAAGCAACCGCCCGGACGCATCACATGCGACCTCAGTAACCATGGGCGTGTCACATTTTGAGTATTTTTGATTCAAAAGTCGAGAAAATGAAAAACCGACAGAAATTTTTTATATCCTTTCTTGAAAGCAAAATTTTTTAAGGTGTCCCTTCTACCACGTGTGAATAGTATACGTGCTTTTTTATTCAAGGTTACATGGATTAAAATACCAGGTATTTAGTAGAAATCTATTAAAATCTTGGTAAAAATAAGGATTGAATTTCTGTAGACGTTTTGCTTTTAGTAATTTATTGACTTTTTATTTATACGATTCCTAGTAATGCTAATTTATCTGGCAGTTTTAGGCATATAAAATTAATGCAGTTTTATAATACAGTCTTTTGAAAAACCGATGTAAGTAGTCCAAAGTACATGACGTACTTCTTGCTTGTATAAATATTTTGAAGGCATCACTAAGATCAAAGTTATAAGGGTGGTACCTATTTAGCAGGTGCACAAAATTACTGAATTCAATGCTGACCAAGAGCTTAATTAATCCCACTTTAATTTATTTGGATAACTGGCTCAGAAATATGCATTGCAATTGGGCATTACAGAAAAAAATGCAAAAGTCTCTGAAAGTTCGTAAGTATGTTATAACTTTGATTTTATTTCTTTCACGTTCAAAATTCTTATTACAAATGGTTAGTTGTCAGGGATCCTTAGTTTTTGTACCAGCAGTATGCTGAGCCTGCTTGCGTCACGATCCCGCTGGTACAAGGGACTTGAAAATAGGTCAAAAGGGGGCCGAACCACTGTCACTGTCATAGCACACAGCTACAAACACATGTGTATATAGTTACTCCTACAAATCTACGAAAATCAATGGAGGCACGAGTAACGACCTTCGAAATTTCAAGAGGTCATCTTACCGGCACTTAACCTATGCCTAACCTGGCACTTTGTACGGTTTCCATGGTTACGTTTCATGTATTTTAAACCACTGTGTAGGAGGGGAGTTTTCACCGCATTTATGGAGAGTAACATTTATCAAATAATGATAAGTAGATTTTCTGATTAAAAGATCAATTAATGATTAAGTAGTTTTTTTTTATTAATTTTATTTTGACAGATATTGACAGTCCCATTTGTGATTCGGGAGAATCTGTCCATTCTTTGGTTGCCTGGAAGAGATCGCATTAGCGATAAGGCCGCCCATAGTATGTTTTGAATGTATTTTGTTCGATGTTTGATTGGTGTACAACAAAGAATACATAAATAAATATACATAATCCATTGGAACTGTTGTAACCGGTCACCAGTCTAAACAGATATTTTTATCTAGCTTTGCTCCGTATATTTTCTTTTTCTTCAGCCTATAGAGGTCCACTGCTGGACAAAGGCCTCCCCCAAGGATTTCCACAATGACCGGTCTTGTGCTGCCCGCATCCATCGGCTTCCCACGACCTTCACCAGGTCATCGGATCACCTTGTTGGGGCGTCCCTACGCTGCGTCTTCCGGTACGTGACCGCCACTCCACAACCTTACTGCCCCATCGGCCATCGGTTCTACGAGCAATGTGCCCTGCCCACTGCCACTTAAGTTTAGCGACTCGAAGAGCTATGTCGGTGACTTTGGTTCCTCTGCGGATCTCCTCATTTCTGATTCGATCACGCAGAGAAACTCCGAACATAGCTCCTTCCATCGCCCTTTTTGTGACTCTGAGCCTTCGTATGATGATCCGTATATAGTGAATAGTTATTATTTATTTTATTAAATTGAATTAAATTCAACTCGATGTTGCCGTACATTTTAATAGGCCTGTGTTACGAGTAAACACGTGTTAACAAAGTATAATACTTATGTACAATGGAGTAAAAATAAAAAGTTATTTTTATATAATGCCCACTCAGCCGTCACGAGGGATGTGACCACGTAATTACGATGCTGTTTTCTTCCTTTCATCATTTTTCAGGAAACTTTTTTCAGTTAATTTAACATTATCAAGGAGAGTTTTTTATAGAATAGAATAGAATACTCTTTATTATGTACACCATATAGATTACAGAACATAAATATAAAGATTTTAGAAAGAGTGACACAATGGGCGTTCTTATCGCTAAGAGCGATCTTTTACAGACAACCTTTGGATGGAATACTAAGGGGAAGGAGAAAGAAATAATGTAGGAGATCTACAGTGTACTATTTACTTAAGATTATACAATAAATATGTACGTTAAGTTTAGTTCAGTCGTTTTTGCTGACGTTACCCTTGATATACACATCATCATCAACCTTTTATCGTCCCACTGCTGGGCACAGGTCTCCTCTCATACAGAGAAGGATTCAGCGTAATCACCGCGCTTGCTCAATGCGAGTTGGCGATTTCAGACTTATACAGTCCAGGTTTCCTCAAGATGTTTTCCTTCACCTTCAGTCATTGGTGTCTAAGATATACTTAGAAAGATATACACATAGATAAATGTATTTTTCGGTAAAATCATTTTGGATGTGGATCATACAAACAAGCCCGATGTTTTCAATAATCCCAATAATAAATAAAAATATCTTTAAGACTTGAACTTAACATGAAAATTTGTAACAATAATAATACATAAGTGAAATGACTGAATTATGGAAAAGATCAGTTTTCTAAATACTATTTATTGGTATTCAAACACTATCGTCGACGTAAGTAAAAACGGTCTAGTAAAGAAAGTTCTTTTTTATCTCAATTATCTTGAACTAGGTTTTGGTTATTACAATATGTACCAGCATATCATTGCCCTACCGCAGCCCGCAGGCAAAGCCCTCTCACACCGCGGAAGTACGATTGGGAGATAACATTTACTGATTTATAATTCGAAAAGTACCTAATACAAAATATACTTATTTAAGCACTTCGCGTTTAAAATAGGTGGCTGTTAACTTTTATTAGTAGCGGGGATTTTCAGTTACCGTTTAAAACACCGCAGCACGCGCGTGGAAATAGTTGACATTTCGAAACAGAGATAATTGTTACACTATATTTGTAAACAGTTCGCTGAAACTTCGGAATCATGATAGCTATAGCGCCTAGAAGAATATTGCACGCTAAGTACTTTATGCTTTAGGGTGTCATGCCTGCAATAAATGAGTTTATTATTATATAAGTGTTCGACTATATTTTGTTTTAAACAACCTATTTCCGGGAATGTCAATGCACCATTGAGAAAGCGGTCAGTGTATTTTTTTTTTAATTGTAAGTATATTAGGAAAGGTTTTTTTCACACATTTGAAATTTACACGTCTATTGCCGAAATGATATGCGTTTTATTTTTTGAATAATTTCGACCTTTGAGACATTAAGTCGTAGGTATAGGTCCGACGACATAATACCTACCTAATCCTTCTAAGGTCGAGATATACATACAACGTAATGTTTCTAATGTCTAATAGAAATAATTGTGAAACATATGACAACACTTATACGTTCTAAATGTGATCAAATAAATCCTAAAAGGCATCTTCGGCTTAGCATGCTCATCATACTCATTTTTAACGACTACTAAATAAATGGCGACGGCCGAATTTGAGTACCCATAACGCATACCTTCTGCATTTTGCACGCGACTACTATTATACCATCTTTCGGCCACAACATGTATCAAATCCTTATCTGAAACATCGGATACAATGACGGTCATGGTGAAATTACAAACTACTGAATGTTCGTGATAAACATCACGTAGTTCTTTGCCTACCTGTGTTGCCAAAGAACTACGTGATATTTCGGCGATCTAAAATAAGCTCGCGCTGTTAATTTTTTTATTATACCATGGCAATACTTCCCTATTCGTGCATAGATGTCACGAGAAAAGAAGAAGTTTGGCAACCTAAGTTAATAACTTCAGAGTATCGAACCCAATAAGGTTTCTATTAGCCTAGCAAACGCTGCTTAGCTTCGTTCAAATCTATTCTGACCACGGCAGTCACGAAACGTTAAAAATAACCTTATCAACTCTTTTTCATGCTTAAGTAAGAAGTCATTTGTTATTTATGTCTCATTGTACGTAAACACTAAATTTTAAAGCAGAACTTATGGGATACTTGCACGAAAATTCGAAACAAATTATTTCGAAAGCAACGAAATGCTGTAAATTACTTTGAAGACGGCTGTAGCTGTAACTCACTTTTACTTTCCGCAAAGTGTACAAACACATCTCGTTGAACTTCATGACTTCTGAATACAACCGTTCATTAGTCGGCTGCATGTATCGCATTAAAATACAGCAGAGACAAAATTCTTAGGGCCCCTGACATTGGGCTATGACCTCACTCCGCCTTTTGGCAATCGCCTTGGCAATGCAGCAGGGCCGCATTCAAAAGCCCGCGCCTCAAAATGAAGTATCGAACAACAATATCGGCTGTCCTTTACCTTCAGCAGTAATGTAATACCTTCTGATGGCTGCCTTTTTTCGTCCATATTATTTTTGAACCGTTTAATACAGTCAATTGTTAATTATAGAAGTTGGCTCGGTGCGTTCGCTTTGTTCAGTGCACGTACTTCGTGTTATTGTAAAGGTCACCGGAGTTAATATCGGACACTATCTGGTAGGATCGAATCTCGTAGTGCGCGATATTGCACCATTAGATGTAGAAAAAAAAAAAGAAAACGCATTACGCCATTATAATGCTTCGATGTAATTTGGCAATAACTCCTTGAAGATAAAACTAAGTTAAATATTGAAGGAAGGAGATAGTCTATGACTTTTGAAAAAAATCATTGTATTTTAGATCGGTGGTCGACCGTAGTTTACGAAATACTCAACACAAACTACATGGAAAGAATATGTAATAGATAACTCATAAGACGAAACAGGACTTAGAGTCTTATATGTATTTCTTTGTTAAATTGGTTAATAGTAGGTACTCCTAGATACTGATTAAACTTGTTAGCCTAAATCCCATTAACGTTTAATACTGGAGAAAGAAATACCTTCAACTAAAATAACTAATTGAAACATTAGCTTCTGCTATAAGTAGTCAGAGCTCATAACCTATTTTCAATGAAATCACAAGTAGCAACCGCGCCTGCAGCTTTAAATAATATAACAGATATCCCTGCCATGATGTTATTGATCTTTAAATGTCGAATGTCAAGAGTTAAACCTATATGGCGGACGAAGTTGCCTTTTATAAGTAACTGCATAATAACAGAAAAAAATACGGATAGAAAGGGATCTTATGGATGTTTTAAGAACCCTTGAGGATAATGATCAAAAATTTTCGAGAAAAAATTATGAATTCAAAATGGAGTGCTAAGAGGATGCACCGGCCGGCACGGCGACGACTTCGCCGACGGGCAGCGCTTGCGCGGCGCCCCAGTTCCCAGCTCGAGGTCAGGAGTTCGTTCCCCGATACGTATTGATCGTCCTGTCGAGGCCGGAAGTGGGCTTCGGTGCAGCGGACATCCAATGAGCTGTTAACACCATCTTCGGTTAAAAAACTTCAAAAGGTACAATAACACTCATTCCTGGTTAACTCCCGCAATGCAAGTTAAACACTTCCGTGTGACTTCTTGGATTTTAATCAGAATAAAAGAATTTTGAGAAATTCATTAATAATAATACATTTCTTATATGGTACACTTTGGGGTACACTTTGTTATTTAGGGGTAGGTATATAAGTTTACCTACGAATAGAATGAAAGATTTATATGGGATGTATAATGAAGAGTATTCATATGTATATGGCGGAGAAGGTAGATAGGTAACTAGATCTATCCTCTCGGCTAATTGTACTATAGTAAATCATACTTATTGGAAGTGTCCAATAAGTATGAATTACTATAGTATGATTGTATTAAAAAACTACTGGCAGAATATATGTTTGTATTTACTATTATTTACGTTCATTAATGAATTTCCAGGATTTTTGCTCCCCTTACATTACATACACATATGTAGAGTACGTAAAATTAACGTAGTATGTGTATACACTGCCGATGCCAACCGGAGTGTTATGCACATTAAATATTGGGATATACATAAGAATTTATTTACACATCAGATTTTTAAGCCAAGTTACTATTAAGATATTACTTTAAAAAAACACGGGCCAATGGACTGCGGAAAAAAATAAATTCATACTAATATTATAAATGCGAAAGTAACTCTGTCTGTCTGTCTGTCTATTACGCTTTCCAGCTTAAACCTCTCAACCGATTTTGATGAAATTAGGCACAGACAATCTTTAGACCCTGAGAAAGAACATAGGCTACCTTTTATCCCGGAACAATTTGATGTTCCCGAGGGAAATCTAAAAAGCGCGATATAACCGAACTCCACGCGGGCGAAGCCGCGGGTGGAAAGCTAGTAAAATATAATGACGTCATAACTATTAAATATACTCTATACATAATTATTAAAGAATTTGCGGGTCATTATGAATTTGATAAAATAAATGAATTAATAAACTTAAACTTTATTATTTACTAGCTTTCCGCACGCGGCTTCGCCCGCGTGGAGTTCCGTTATATCGCGCTTTTTAGATTTCCATCGGGAACATCAAATTTTTCCGGGATAAAAGGTAGCCTATGTTCTTTCTCGGGGTCTAAATATTATCTGTGCCAAATTTCATCAAAATCGGTTGAGAGGTTTAAGCGGGAAAGCGTAACAGACAGACAGACAGACAGAGTTACTTTCGCATTTATAATATTAGTATGGATAAGTGGCATTTGAATACCCCAGTTACACTTGACATTGGCATAAAATCATTAGTGTAGAAGGAAAATGACGCTGTTTATAATTAAGATGGGAGTAAAATCAGTAACCACATAGGTAAGGTTAAATTTTATTGGTTAGGTATACATATGACGCTACCGGGAAAATATTTTACAGACTTTTAAGCATAAATTAAATTATGGGTTCTCTCCAACCAGTTGGCTTCATTATAATGTAAATATTGCTTTAAATTATTCCGAAGGTAAAATAAATATTTTCAGTCCGCTATTGAAAATTATCATCTTCTCATTGAAGTTTCCAGCGTCAAATCTCGCGGCGACCTTGCTTACCACAATTATTACATTATCAAACACATTGACGAGCACATGAACACACATGAGCAATTGTTCAAAGTAAGCCGTCAATGTAGTGTTGTTATTAGCATAAACACGGCACACAGACGAATCAGTCGCCGTATCGGCGGGGGTGTTATCGGCCCGATATAAGTAGGCCCCGGAGGTGGGTCAATGACGTTCATTGACCCGCCTGCAGCCCGCACGTGTTGGCCTCGCATCCCCGCACCCCTCGCGCTGTGCACCCCATGTACACACCCCCGCTAGGCCCCGCCCTCCTCAAAATTTATGGTGATTGTTGCTTATCAATAAATGCATGACTCACCTGCTTAGGCGCATCCTTCATAATACTACCTGTAACCTCAAATTACTAGCACTACATAGCTTTGCGTCGCTATATTCCTTTATTACTACTAGTACACGTTAGTTCGATATTTGGTATATTATACCTAAATTTGGTATAGTAATTAATGAGCATAAAATTGATATTTGAATGTCCTTGTTATCTAGTAACATGTGTTGTTATATGACATATTTATTTCGAAAATTATTGGTAGGTTTTATCTCTATTACGCTACAACTGCATTTAACACAAAAAGATCATATTTATTGTAATTTATACGATTGTCTATGTATATAATATGTGTTACGATATATTATGCGCTACCCTGTTTAATAGTATCTTAAAGTATATTATAGATATTACTGCTTATGAACTTTTATTTTAAGTCCGAAAAAAATGTTTTGTTGTCAAATTATATGACAGGCACGTGACGAGTTTTTAACTCAATATACGACCGTAATCATTAGGTACGCATAGTTGCCTACAAATTATAAGCAAAGTTTACCTATTTTAATTACAACCTCATTTACAATCACGATCTACAAACACATTCGTTCAGTCATAGTTCAGGAGGCCAGTCCACCCAATCCTTCGTATTGATTGTATCATTGACGTATGCACAATTGACGCACTAACCTACCTCTACCTATAGTCTAGGTGCGCTATACACAACAGTTTCATTGCCATATTCCCGGAGATCGCTATATTTATCAGTCTGGTCGGGTGAGGGGGTTTGGGGCGGGGCGGGGCGGTGCGATAGCGCGCAGGTACTAGCTGGGTCAATGACGTTTCTTGACCCGATGCAGCCTGCGCCTCCTGAAAGTAGGGCGGTTACCCACCACCCTTGCTATACGCCCGATGATCTTATCCCCCCTTTTATATAACTTAACTGCACTTAAGGTGTCGTACTTCACACTCGGATAGATCAATCAATATCATCGGTCTTCAAGAATGAAAAGGCATGTATGAAATCCATGATCCAATAAGGGCATGTATATAATCCTGAAAATTACCAGGCACGCCGTTTATTACCTGATAATAACGAAAAAAATGAGTTAATACTGACGGAAATGTTTTCGATTGTTGGCTTGTTGTGGTAACAACAAATATAAGGAAGGGCCGCCCCGGGGTCAGATTAGGGCCAGCTGCTTACGTAATATTCTCCTTCATTTGTTTATTTATAGCATTTTCCTTCTGGTATTCCCTGTGATATAATAACAAGGTATTTTACTTCGTACGGAACAAGATCTTGGTCAAGACAATGTTGAGGGAAATATATTGCACCGATACCGATACTGATGATAACTGAATGAAATGGTTTTGTTATTACAGCATATGGTACCATACCCACCCCATGTACCCTTGTACTAATTTGTCATTAATGACCATTATTAAATTATAGCTATTCTCGTACCATGAGCTCCGCAGCTCTATGTTCGTATAACCAGTCTCACAATGGGTAATTACAACTATAGGTTACTAATTAATTATTAATATTAACTTGACCTTCAACGATCAGCTTTTCAATGTAAATTCTACAGATTACGTTTGTAATTAAGTGTAAGGTATTCAAGTTTATTTGTGCTTTTGTAAACAAGTATAGACAATATTTTCGCAAGGTCATGTGTGTGCGAATTTCATTCCTACAACGAATTTATTGCAGATCCTGCATTTCTCAACAGAATCAGGTAAATAGACAGAAATCAAGTAAATTAAACAGTAATATTTGATTCGCCTATCTTAGCTTCTTAACTTGATTATGAAATAGGTACACGTCAAAGTATATTTGCGAAATTGACAACTGCTTAGTAGCAACTTGCCTAGAAAAGATACTGCACACATACGACTAATGTGGCATAACGGATAACCGATACCACCAAGTAGAACTACAGTTAAACAACAACTACGTTACGTTAATCCAATGAGGAATACCAAGAATTAGAACATTACATAAGGACACGCTGACGATAGCGATAAACTTATTGCATCTAAGTACTGACTGCACTATAAGTACCAACCAGTACTGGAGCCTTCGCTTATGTACTCGTAAAAGTAGATAGAATGTCTAAGTCAGCCAGGCCAGTAGGAGCCAAGGCTAGGTTGAGCAACCTTCCCACTGAATATGAAACTTTATAGCTACGCACGGAGCATACAAAATTGCTTGGCGGCTGTCGTCAATGACGTTCGTTGACTCGAGCGTTCGATGCCGGCGCAGTGCTGTTTTCCTTCTCCGTTTTCATGCATTGATATTAGAAACTATTGAAGCTGTTTCTGTTACAATGTTAGCTTTAGAATTCCCATCGATTTCTATATAAACAACGGCAAAATTCTTTGTAACGTACAGTACTGTTTTAGACAGTTATTTAATTTTATTCTGCAGTGGGATTCTGTAATGACCTCAGAGAAATCTTGCGAAATGCGACTTCGCATTTAAATATAATTAACCTTGAATATACAATGCATATTTAGAAATGAAATGGAAATACTACTGTTGTAGAAGCTGTGCTGCAAATAATTCAATATTTATTTTCTTAATTAATCTGGATATGCCTAATCAATAACGTTTTTTCAGGAATAGCTAAAATTGTTATTCGGCAAATTAAATTGGGATATCAGTAAGTAAATTCTGAAAAGCTAAGATATCTGGAAGAGCCCTGTAGGTCTCTTAAAAGGATATTATACTAATAGAAAATAATACAAATAAATATTAAAAAGACTGATTTCACATGTAGGTAGTATCGTAACCAGCTCTAAGATCGTAGAATTCAAGGTCTACTGCTGGATGTACGGCAATTCCGCGTTCATCTATCATGTTGAAACATGTAGTTATTTAAAACGGCAGAAGGTTTATTTCATTTGTCGTCTTGCAAGTACAGCACCAGTAACACAAGACCCCTGCCGCCTGTCGCTCACTAACTTCATGACGTGAGGTGGAGGGAATCGTGCGCACGTCAGAGATCTCGGTTAGCTGGTCGATGTGTACGTGAGGTGGCTCGGAGCTCGTGACCCAATTTCGCAGCTGCTGGTTTCAGCAGCGGCGAGGGGAGTCAGCGGGGGACATGCGGGGCGCGGGGCTTGTGGCAGCGGCGGGAGGCGGGCGCGTGTCAATGCCGTTCGTTGACTCGCAGCAGCGCAGCGGCATCGACGCGGCCTCCGCCTTACATAACCAGCGACAATTAGCGCTCGGCGAATGCGTGTGATGTACCAGCCGACCACACTGTTGCTGTTACATCGGCACCCGAGTCGCTCGATGTGCCTGTGCTCTAGCCCATACAACCACTGGCGTGTATGCGTCTTAAACAGTCATCTATGAATTCATTTAGACACGCTTTAACAGGAATATTCTAGAAAGTTGTACCGCATATTACACAGTATTATTCCTATGTTGTTACTTTTGTCAAGGTCAGCTATAACTTTGGATACTTAGGCAATAAATGTCAAAACCATACTATGAACCTGTAGCTAAACACAATTTATAATTATTAGATCTCGTAGACAAAAATTTTCCTACAGATTTGGCGCTTAGAATATTTTGCAAAGAACAATTTAGTTTAAGATACTTAGTTGTAAATGATAAGAATTACAACTGAAAAATATTTGTGATATATTAAATAAGACATTCAACAATCTACCTTCAAGCCTATTCGATCATTTAAATCACCTAGTTTCAATGCTCATAGAGGTAACAATTGATAACATTATTCAGTATTTCCGCAGGGATTTAAGTAAAAATTAGCTTACTAAAAATTCCTTTAATTAATTTCTCAATCAATGAACCTATTCAATAACTATAGTATGCAAAAGAAGATAATATGTGGAAACCTATCAATCCAAATTGTAATTAACTCGGATGTTACTACAAAGTTGTCGTTTGTTACATCTATGAATGAAACAAGTTTGCTGTGGAAAGCGGACCCTTGCTACATAGGGGCGCAACAATCGGTGCGTAGGGCGGGCGGACTGCGCCTGGCAAAGTCGGACCGAAAGTGAAAGATGCGCGGGTACGGGGTTGCGGCGGGGCGAGCGCGGTGCGGGGCGCACGGCACGACAAGCACAGCCGCGCGCTCGCACTAGCGAGCGAGTGCACCGAGTCGCAGCCTCACGCAAACAAAACTTTAGTTACTAACCTACTTCCGTGCGGGCGCCAACCGCGAGCGCGTCTCCCGCTCCGCTGCACGCTCGTGTGCGCTCCGCTGGTCCACGCTGGCCCTCGTACTTTACATATGACACGTTGTAGTGATGAACTATTCTATGAAATTAAATAGGACTCTGTAAACCGGCTGGCTTGGCTGTTTACTTTGAATGGACACAAACACGATAAAGCTGACTGGACGACAAGGGCAATTGAACAAAATGTTTTATGGTGAGATGACGTTGTGTACGTCTTGTATGTTATTTTATTTTTCACGTTGGCATGCACTTTGCGGTCTCGTCGTTTCATTCATTCCTTGTTTATTAGTCGGCCACGCACACACTGCACGTAAAAAACACGTGTTTAAAATTCCGATGAATATAATAATTTAATCAAAAGCGATAAGCCTTTTAGACCTGATCTACTTCTATATCTTCCTATGAAATATTCTACAAAGTACTATCGAATCCTAATCATTACTATCGGTGTACTCTCAACTTTATTGCATTAATTAATTATCTGCAATCCAATTACGCACTTGTCTGTACTGTATCATAGGCACCGCTAAACAGAAAACAACTTTTTAGTTCTTATCATTGTTTATCATTTAGCCAACTAAGCTTCCAATATATATATGATTTGAATATCTTGCATTTCTAACTTTATAATAAAAATATGTCAGCTTTTTGTTAGGTTGCAGTTTAAATTAATGTTTCGCTTTTGTATCAATGTTCTTAGTTACCTAGTTATCGTATAGGTTAATTGCAACTTATATAAATGCTATTATCGTTAATTAGATAAATAATACCTAACATTCATTTTCCAAAATAAGACACTGTAAATATATCTCTTGTTCGGCGGCCATATTGGATTTGTCTATGCAATGCTTATGTCGCCCTCTAGCGACAGATGATGACAATATTATTTAATCATAACACAATTCTGTAAGTGTATATTTTTAACTAAAACGTTGCGTATTATAGATAAATCTTATTTAAAATAATTTACTTAAATGTAGGTTATTGTTATCATGTTTTGAAGTTTTTATCTTACATAAAATAACCTAACCATATCATTATTTATGAATATTATAATAAATCAGGACTCACCGTTACTCAAAGGAATCGCCGCAAAATTAATCAAATTAGAACATACAATTCAGATACCTACTAATTAAATATTTTTATCCGGAAATAACATAAACTTTTTCGTAACGTACGATAGGTGAATATTACAGTATCATAATATATTTGGGATCATCTTCCTTTGGAAGGTTATATTAAAATATCATAAATCCTAGAGCAATGCGAGGGGGAAACCGACCTCCATGTGATGTTCCCAAATTACCCTAGACTGATAAAATTCGCTATTTAGGTCAGTTCCCCCTTACCACATCTACCATATCATACCTAAATTTCCCTGGGCCACAGATATCTATGCCTCTGGCTGCTAACATTTCGTTTTTTTTCACTTTGTTAGTACTGGTAGGGACAGTTTCTCATTTTAATAAAGTATACTCCCTTACATGATATTGTAATATTGTGTATGTGTAATAGATAATAATCAACGTTAAAATTACATTATATCTGGAAATTGGCACCAATAGCCAACACGACCTTTGACATTTTCTTAATTAAAAAAATGTTATTGCTATTCCTACAACTCTACCTCCGAATGACTAAGAAAATTGCCTGAATTATTTAAATCCAAAAACTCCACATATGGTCGAATTATTTTTATACTTATACACTAATCCCAGTAAGATGATGTCACGATTACATTTTAACCGCCGCATGATGGTTATGCTAACCAGAATTACAGAGTCCGGATCTACGTAGTCATACATACTTAAGTCAAGGATAAACATATATCTGAAAATGTATGCATCTACACTAAGGTCAGCGTACTGGTGGCCTAGTGGTAACATCAGCGTCGTTGTAGGTCGTAGGTCCGACCCAAACAGGTAGTTACTTTGTGTAAATTATTTCATCACCACTGCTTTCAAAACGGTTAAGGGAAACATCATGAGAAAACTGACATGCTCTACAATCAATAATTCAATGACATGTGACAAGCCGCACTGGGTTCGCATGGTCGATTACGGCCCACTTCCTCTCACATAGAGAAGGTTTGAGCGTGTTTGTGTGCTTACGGTGGTTTGTATTAGTGGGAGCATAACAGTCTTGTTATGCAATATTATGAACTAAATTAAAAGCGAGTTTCTTGTAGAGTATCGATTTAATTTTTTAGATGATATAGGTACAACTGCACACATACACACGCCTAGGCCTCGCCATGGCTGCACCACGACACCAAGTCTTCCGCCTCCCGCATTCTATCCTTTCTAAATGATTGCAAAAATCTAAATGCACCAAATCTCACAATTGCAATCGTTGTAAGGTGCTTTAGGATAAAATCGTTGTTGGATTTCTCTAGAACCTAGATATTTTTGCTCTTAACGTCGACGTACTCGTCAGCCAGCAGTTAGTAGGTAACAGCAGTTACTGCTAACTAAGCTCGATACTTTTTCGCTCTCACCTTATCCGATTGTGATAAACTTTAATTGAAGTATGTATTTCTTTAAACGTTGCCCCACACTAGAATTACTCCTATATGGTGGATGCTTTGCAAATATTTAAACTAACGTGCACAAACGGCCATGATGCTTTGTGCCTGAATTACAGATAAAAAAATTCCCGTGATTTTGATTTGGCTTCATTTTGGCTTGTGGTTAAATTGTTACGTTCCAGATCGATAGAGAGTTTGGTTAGTAGATAGTAATGTATATTTTCCTAAACATAACTAGACGGACTCCTTTGTGGATATAATAGTCGAAAGCCTGAGCGCTGAGAATTATGGCCTGAGTTGGATTCTCAGATCGGACAAAGTGATGGTTTTTCTATCTGGAATTTCTTAGTAACAGCCAAAAGTCTGCATTGTTGCCCTATTGTCGACAATAACCGCACCCCGGACTATGAATGTGGGTGTCCTATATGTACCTACACCTAACAGTCGTAATATCGTTTTTTTTTTTTAATAAAGACACCTGTCATCACAGGGCGTTGTCGTCTTTCCTTCTTGCATGGCAAGAAATCTTATTTACTCTGTTTATTTAATGCCAATTCGGTTTTTACCGCTTCTGCTCTTCGTGATATTATGTTCATAGCCATAGCTTTGATAGTTTCTTCTTTCAAAAAGCTTAAACTGTGGTAGCTAATGAAAAACTTACTTTTACTTTCGATTGCGTATTCGCGTTCTTCAGCCATTAGCTACTAACAATTAGTTGCGGTCAACACGCCTGCCTGCTACGTGGAGGCCCCGGGTTCGATCCCCGGCCAGGTCATGATAGAAAACGATCTTTTTCTGATTGGCCTGGGTCTTGGATGTTTATTTATATATGTATCTATTATAAATATTGTATCGTTGAGTTAGTATCCCATAACACAAGTCTCGAACTTACTTTGGGGCTAGCTCAATCTGTGTGATTTGTCCGTATATATTTATTTATTTATTTAATTAGAATCGATTTCAGCATGAACCTTCTAATGATTTGTTGTTAAAGTTTCCCAATAAGTAACTAACCAGCACAACGTCTGAATTTGTGCTCAGTCGTTAGCTACAGGTATGTACCTATATCTACTTTACTAATCTCTTATGCTTAAGCTTAGGCTAGTGTTAAACACTTTTTTGCTTCGGTACATTTGATTTGGCAGTATTTGGCTGATTCGATACAATTAGTACACATCGGCTTTCATTCTGCTCAAGCTAATAGACAAACTCCGTTCACCTCTTCCCTTGTGGAATCATTTAAGTGTCGATTCGGCACTATTTGCGAAAGCAAGCGGCTTTTTCCCGAACTCACTTTCACACGTATTTTATTTTACCAACCACCTGTGCTGAATTATACCAACCCGAACAATTGTGTACCACGCCTTATGTTGTACCTATCTATTTTTTGTAATAAGTACAAATATTAAACTTTTTGTCTTCAGCAAATACAATTTCTTAAGATTTGAGTACACAGAATATTAAATTTTATCGTAACAACAATCGTATAATTTTCCTGAAAACTTACAAGCCAACTTTTATTCCAAGATTAGTTTTGTATCGCTAAAACAAAGAGCAACTTCAACAACTTCGACATCAGCTCAGTTTGTGAAAGGGTTGAATTGAAACTCGTCAGGTAGACGTTGAGGTCTGTTGATATTTCGACAACATTGTTATCGTCATGGCCAAGGCCTAGCGGAGACCATTGACCATGTAACTTTCGAAATTTTGTACCAGATACTTTAATGGACGTACAAACATATTTTGGGGCTATTTATAGGACCGTATACCCTTTGTTTGTCGATGGGAAATCATCAACTGACCTCTCCTGCTGCCTGTCTGGGCGGTGCGGAAGGGCATGTCAGACTTTTACTGACTAAAACCCACCCGTGTTCCTTCACTTGCCTGCGCGCTAGCGGCCACGGTACCTCTTTCGAACAAGCTTCGGCCTATATATTACTCTTTTAATGTGCCATTTTATTACTGACACTTGTTCAATTAATTTTAATACCAAATAAATACTATAAAAAAAAAACAAACATTATTGGATTCAAATTGCAATAACTAAGAAAATACTATAAAAAAAACAAACATTATTGGATTCAAATTGCAATAACTAAGAAAATACTATAAAAAAACAAACATTATTGGATTCAAATTGCAGCGTAGCTAACGAAATTTTGTTTTCTTTTATTCATTCAAAATTTTAGAGTTTTTTTTTACTTAATACTTAAATAAATTATATTTTAAAACGCCACTATTAAAGTCGCTATTATAAAAGGCAGAGATAACTAATTAAAGCATTTTTTATTATTATTGCTGTTTTAGTGTGATAATTACACTTATTACATAAGTAGGTGTTACATATCGCTGTAACACAGTTTCGAAATACCTTTAAACGGCTCGTCGTTTATACAGTAAACACGAATTTATTCAACGAGCAATGACGCGTATTTACTATTGGTCAATAATATTTAGAGCGAGAATTATGTGAGTTCGTTGCATGGTAACGACTAATTCGTGAACTGTTCACAATATGCGTGTCGTACGCAAATGCGTCCATGTGTGCGTTGATTGAGGAGTTGCGCCTGTGTTTGTGGATTTTTGAGTAAACCGCGCACACGGGCCCATCGTGTGGGCTCTCGAACAAAACTAGGTCGGTTCAGTGACCCATATGTTTATCTAACGATTGTGCGGCGGGCGCGAAAGGCTCGTAGCGCCTCGCGAGTCGCGTTGTTATCATTATCAATGCGTTCGCGTTTTCGTTTAGGTTATCTGTCGGGCAACCTGTCTCCTGCACTATACTGATTAGTAATCACGACAAAGATCAAATGTACACATTATTATTGCCTACTTTAAAACGCATTAAACGAAAGAAACGATTCTGAAAATGATGGTCGATAATCCTAATTTTCACTGTTCATAGATGTCATTTCAATGTCGTATTTTTTCTTACAATAAGGCATTAAAAACACACACTAGTTAGCCTAAATTTTCAGCCTCCTAGGATCAAAACTTGTTTTTTTATCCCGATTCGACGCCGACACTTCGTGTACATTAGGTTTACTAAATAATGTTCTATGTATTTATACTATTGTAAGTTTTTATGTTAATATACTATTGTACTATTTGTAGGTACATATTTATATGGGCCTTGATGCCTGAAATAAATGGATAAATTAAAAGAAAAAGAGAAAAAAATATTTCCTACAAATAATGAATATGGTGCAAAACAACGTTTGCTGGATCAGCTAGTTTTATTTTTATATTTTCATTATATATTTTTATATCTTAAGGAAAATTACAGCTAAGTTATACAATATGTAAAGAAAACCCTGTCCGAACCGGGAAGGTATTGTTAGGTATCGCTAACTGATTCTACTAATGCCCACAAAGACAGGCTAAACTTAAAAAAAAAATCCCCCTAAAAAAATAAATATTATTTCGCAAAAAGAGGTAACTTAATACATGTGCGGTGAGCAACCCCTTCCGCGGGCGGCGGGGGGCAGGGCACGCGGCACCTGTGACGTGGTCGCGTCGCTATTCGCTTATAATAATTCCGGTGTTGTCACTTTTTTAAAATTTACCAAATTTCGGGGAAATTGGAATTAATTCCCGGGAAAAAAGGATTATTTCAAAATTCATTAGTATTGTTACTATGATGATTATGTAAAATTTTATATTATATTTGGTCAAGTGTTTACCTAACCTTTATTATCCTTATGGGTCGGACAGGGTTTTCTTTACTTTTGTATAAGTATACATGTAGAAGGTAGATAATGAAAGATAACTTGCCAATTAAAATTACTGTGTTAAAATTCAAATTTAGAATTCAAACTTAATATTTCAACGATCCACTGTTCACCGTATTATCTTCCTCCTCACTCCAGCCATATAAAAATAACTCCCCTGATTCACACATTTTCCTTGTTTTTAAAATGGAATTCTTCATCTGAATCATATAACGACTTAATTGGTAATGAATACTGCAACGTTTTAAGCTTTTATAATATGTTACCTAGACCTAGAAATACTATGCGAAACTATGTATGTGTCAGACAGATCTTTAGCTAATGTTATAATAACCTTGAACAATATCAATATTCATCAGTCCATTCGTTTTCTAGGTATCTTATATAGGACAAAACAATCACAATCTACGAGTTTTGAAGCTTTGTATTTCTAAACGATTTAATTTTGTTTCCGTGTCGTCCACCCACATGGTGAAATTCGCGATAAATCTTCTCAATTAGGTACTTATTTGGCTTTCTTGCTTTCTCTAATATTAAAACCACACTCAATTTACTTTTTTTATGTCTTAGACGCTAAATTGCTCTACCGATAAGATCCTACTGACAAGCGCGTGCAATACCAATGAAGTGTTGCGACTTGGCATGTACCTTCTAACAATGTTACAACTGCACTTCTGCAAACAGAGTGTAATCAACTATGAACCTTCTACTCGTAAAGTTAAGCACGTTATTGTGTTTCGCGTTGTACATAGAGCTTTGTAAGACACCTATTACCGTTTGCTCGCCAAGGACGGTGAAAGCGGAGAGAAAGGACATGCAATAGTGACGTCATAGCTTTTGAACTTTACGGTTCATTTTTGGAATCCTTTCACAAAAATTATTTAAAAAATTTACTGTTTATATAAATTGTTTGATAGACAATGCGGACCAGTTTTATTAATTCGTTTCAGGAAAAGTTCTAAAAGATTCTTTAGATTTCTTTTGCTTCATCATTTTTAAGGAGTTCAAAAATCATTTCAAGTGGATCTGGTGGTGTGTTCTGACTTTAAACTAAAGTTCTGACTAATCATCTGTGACGTTCATTGATAGAGATTTAAAAAACGCAAATATGACATTAATGTTAAAATAATGTGGCCGCAGATGTGTTTTAATAGCCATCATGTGTCGACCAATTGACGATCACTCCTACCGCGGCATCGCAATATTTACAAGCGTAAATTCTTAGCAATTAGTACTCAACCAAAGCCCGTTACCTTCAAACACTTGAATCTACTATCGCCCTTCATTTTCGTTAGCGCCGTCTATACTTTACCTTTTTGAAGGTGAACGCTGGTGTTGTACCAACTCAAATCATCATTCACATAGTTACGTCTCATTCTAGATTATGATAACAGCTATTAGAGCGAGCGGGATGCTACAAATTGGTTGTTGTTATTAGTAGTTAGTCTAACACGCTTAGGCTTAAGGTCGCTTGGACAAAACGTAGATGCGTCAACGAACGCTGGCAAGGTAACGCATTGTCACTAGGAATGTATTAGGTATTGTAATACTGTTCATGTGGTGTAATAGAGCTCCACATTGAAAAATTCATAAACGTAACATTTACATAAAAGTAACGGGTCTCTGTAACATACAGGGTGCAACAACAAATCATTGTTGATTGATGAACTTGTAGATATGAGGAAATTGTTAACTCGTACAGATCAAGAATAAGTTGACATGTAGAAAATGCCTATAGCATTAAATAAATATATAAATATATACGGACAAATCACACAGATTGAGCCAGCCCCAAAGTTAGTTCAACACTTGTGAGGGATACTAACTTAACGGTACTATATTTATAATAGATACATATATAGATAAACATCCAAGACCCAGGCCAATCAGGAAAAGATCGTTTTCCATTATGATCTGGCCGGGGATCGAACCCGAGGCTTCCACGTTGCAGGCAAACGTTTGCACGTCACTTAACTTTAATTATCGTTTATGAATAAACCCCTTAAACACTGTGGTGTTTATTTATAAACGATGTTTAAAGTGAGGTGACATTAAAAGGTCAAAAATGTATTGTTAAAGTATCGCGAATCACTAGTTAACTTTAAGCAGCGTTTATGAATAAGCGGGTATAAGAACAGACAAAATCTTCTTCTTCTTCAGCCTATAGAGGTCCACTGCTGGACAAAGGCTTTCCACAATGGCCGGTCTTATGCTGCCCGCATCCATCGGCTTCCCGTGATCTTCACCAGGTCATCGGTCCACCAAGTTGGGGGCCTAACAAAATCTTAATATTTGCCAAATGATCCATATTAAATTTCCCATTTGATCATATAGAAAACATGAATATTATTTTACCTGAATTAATTAATTATTTTTATTTTACTCTATGTAAATAGTTCACTGTAACCTACCTACACTATTTCTCTCTCCTTCCCCTTAGTATTCCATCCAAAGGTTGTCTGTAAAAGATCGCTCTTAGCTTTAAGTTCGCCCTTTGTAAAATATTTATATTTATGTTCAGTAATTTATATGGTGTACATAATAAAGAGTATTCTATTCTACGTGTTACAACGATGTTACATAAAGCTCTGTTTTAGCCTTGAAACCTTTATTCGCTATGAAGATTATAAATTTATAACAGGTTCTCCCCTTTTACGTCAGACTTAAATATAACTAGCGATATACTGGAATTACACCTCTATCTAACCATTTGGAGATTACAGCCGTCATAATGAGTATTAAACCACAACACTAGCTGCTGCCGAGGTTTCACCAGCTTATGTTTCGATCACGTAGGAATATCTGGATAAAAAATATCCTATACATAGGTATAGGAATATAGGATAGATTTTACAACATCCGCATAAAAACTATCCTATATATGGGTATAGGATAGGTTTTACAATATCCGGATAAAAACTATCCTATACATAGGTATAGGATAGGTTTTATAATATCCGGATAAAAACTATCCTATACATAGGTATAGGAAAGCTTTTATCCGGATATTGGTATATGTTATATATTGTTATATGTTAATCCTAGTTATAAACCATCAGTGTGTAAAATTTCATACAAATCCGATTGGTAGCTTTTGTGTAGGTAACAAAAATATTACAATCTTTCACGTTTGTGATATTAGTAGGATTAGCTACCAGAAACAGCCTGTGTTATGTTATAATGTTGCTGTCTATCGCACTATGTGCAACCCTATTTCACAACTCCGAAGGTCAAGCCAAGCTGCGGGTAAATGATCATAAAATAATAAATGGTGTCTGTAATAGGATCCAGTACAAAATCAATGATAAAGTTTTTCTTGGAAGCATGAATGAGTAACACATCCGTTTGTACTATAAACAAGTATAATTATGCATCCACTCACTAATAATACTTTGCTAATCAAACTGGTACAATTTTGTCATCTCACTTGTCAATAATTCAGCATTTTATGTCATTAATCTCGTTGTTAACGCTCGGAACTACTAGATGGCGTTGGTAAACTACCAACGCCGTCTAGTAGTGTGTCGGACTCAAACTCTACTACCCATATTTTTCAGTTTCTTCATAAACAGTTCAATTCAGTTTATTCATAAACATTTAATAGAATTGAGTGAAGTTCAAATTTCAGTTCAATAATAAAGGGGAAAATGTAGATCGAATACAGAGTTTCGTTGAAAGGACGTAAGAAAACCGTTACAAAGAAAATTTGTTTTTTTTAACCCTTTGCTGCAATTTCTGCTTACATAATTAAAGCATTAATGACCATTCTTAAAATAATACAAAATTAAAATATGTAATAGATATGGGTTACTCAACGTACCTAGGGAGTATGTAAGTTTTTGGGTATTTGATTTTAAGTCTTAACACTTATTTTCACGATATATTGTAGAAGTATTTAAACATTTAAAAACAGCAGACATTACAAAGTACAACTTTAAATTCCACATAGAAAATGACAATAACACTGAGATCAAAACGCTAGATACAGTCAGTCGGGATGTCGGTCCGTCTGTCCTAGTTTCCATTTGCGTAGTAGGCACGCTGCGCTGCGCAAGCGTTCACTATAGTTGTATTATTAACCATAACCTCTGATATAATGTCAATTCTAGTAAATTAAGTTGAACACATAAAATTAGCGACAGTTCAATATGTCTGTTAGACGTATAGACACGCGGACACAAAAAACATATTTGTCACTTATTCGGGAAAATCGGGAAAAAAATAAGTATTTTATTATTTATTGTGTTTTTATGACCTTACATGTTTATTGTATATTTATATATTTAAAACTAAATTTCTTTATTTAAGTTAACTTTAGTATACATATTTAACATCATTGTGTTATTTCAATAAAAAATAGTGCTTAAAAATAAATAAATAGTTTTGATGACAAATTATATTGAATAAAATACCCTTGCGACCTATA
Organism: Sesamia nonagrioides; assembly: GCA_017933935.1. Taxonomy (NCBI): domain Eukaryota; kingdom Metazoa; phylum Arthropoda; class Insecta; order Lepidoptera; family Noctuidae; genus Sesamia; species Sesamia nonagrioides. Next base: position 279,838 of record JADWQK010000731.1, on the reverse strand, counting down.
TAATCTCAATCCAAAAGACACGTGTGGCCAAGCAAAAAGTATCTACATATGTCTATAACGCGAATAAAAATATGAACATATAAATATATACACATGGTTAGAGACGCGAGCGGGAGGTATGCGCTGTCTAAAATTAGGGTCAATGATGATAAGACAGCTAAACCGTCATCTACGATTGTACCACTCCGGCAATAGCAATTTGTACGCAACAGTGTCTATCAGGCTATCACGTGGTGCTCCGGAATGTACATTTGTATTCTGTGAATTTTCGAATGGCATTGGGGCAAGTTAATATTAAAAAAATGTTTAATTATCTTATCCAGCAACACACTAATTAGGGAAAAAAAGTATAGAAAGACAATCTTACTCTTCTGAAATTTTCATAACAAAGTTTTTAAAGACGGTTGTATAATATCACGCGTGTAAATACATAAGGATAAAATATATCCGAAAGGCTAGGTAGGGTGTGCTTATGATTATGAGCTTATCAAAACATTTTGTCAATTGTGCACGGTGTAATTTCCACATTATGTATGAATAACATAACATTCAATTATCCATATGGCTAACGATTATTAACGATATACATATAACAATGTTAGAACATTTGATTTACATCAATCACAAAGCCGTCAGCGGATATAGTAGGCGATCACCGCCCATCTGCCCACGGCTGCTTGTAACCTAAGTTTGAATCAACCACAAATGATCAAGCAAGCATTAAACAATGCCTAGGCAATGCAAAACTTAGTACAAGGACTTTTAAATAACTATGATTTAAACTCATGTACGGCCACGCCTGTCTTAGCAGTCAAATGGCAAAAGTTCAACATAAAGATTTCTAAAGGGTTTTATAAAATATACTTTGTCCAAATAATGATGCTTTAAGAACTGTAAAACTAAAATAAAGAAACTGACCAATAACTTCCTGATAGAGCTATTCCAAACCATACTGCGAAGGTTTGTGAGGATGTATGTAGGTATGGTTGAATGTTTCTTACTCTTTTTCGATTAAAATTACTGAACGGATTTAGATGAAATTTGGCACACAGATATTCTATAATCAGAAATAACACATAGGATACTTTTTACCCCGACATTCCTACGGGAGTGAAGTTTACGCGGCTAAAACCCGGAGAGCAGCTAGCATTTTATAAAAATAAATATTAAAAAGAAGTAAGCCAAGAAAACTCATAACTAAAAAGATAAACAACAAATCTTTTATATTATTGTGTAAAACACGGAAGCTCTAAACCCATATTTTACAATTAAACTAACCGCCAACCAAACAACATAACAGCGTAAAGTTGCGCAAACGCTACCAACTTCTAAGTTCAAACGACTGACAATCTAGTCGGTGACTGCAATAGGGTTTCCCACGCAGCCCTGTGTTGGCCTTGTCGCTAAACCTTTATGCCACTAGGAGCACAATGTTATCGAGGAGTCATGGGCTCGCGCCTGCAACTATTGTATTAACCTCATTGGCGCAAATTATTCAGTTTGAACTACCCCGTTTTAAGTTATTTTGTGGAATGTGAAAACAAATAGGTATAATCATGAAATTATGATCTTTTAGATTCTAGATAAATTATTTTGGAAACACCATTTACAAAAAATAATGAGAAACTTCACTTACTACTAGATAGATATATGTATAAAAAAGAAGGTCATCAAATCATCATAATAAACAAAGACTTCATTAATATTCGCTCCCGCATCCCGTGACAAATGCATGACGCGTTTAGTACAGGTCGTTACTAATTAAATGACATGTCCATAACTAAGTACACGTGGAGTAATTAATCAACAGAGGTGAACGATCTTGAAATCGAATAGATCTCGTGGACATTCTTATGGAAAGTGAGCGTAACTACACTATAAATAGATACTGACCTTTCGCTCCACTGATGCGTCAGCCAAAGTTACGTGATGTAAACCGACAATACACACGCACACAAACACAAAACACGTAAAATCTCAGCATGTGTTTGTGTGTACATGCAGGCACGATCAGCGGCGATCGAAAGAGAAAGTGGTTAAGGTCTCAATGGTGGTTGACCGGTGCTCAAGTAGTGTTGTCGCGTAACCGCCTATGCTATCGATGAATTTCATCGCTAACCCAGTCCGGTGTTATTGACCTCTCGCTGTATGTACGCACAATTCGGCTTTGTCCTTGTAACAGTATAACACATATTATTAAACACGAAAACACTTAAACGTGTATTTTAAAACTGCTTAGATTAGTTTCACCCAATTTTTACACGTAAAGTTTCTTTACTACTATACACATTTTAAATTGTTTCAAGAATACCAACATTGATGGATTAATGTTATAGCTTCCCATACAATATTGTAAAAATATATATTCGAGAAATCCTTATTGAATTTAGAGACGACTTTATCTTTTTTCCAGTTGTATGAACATAGAAAGTAAAAGTCTACCTAAAACTAATGACTTGCATATTTCACTCTTACGCAAGATAAGCTAACACAATGTTTTATTACTTACAAAGTGTTTACACTCATAAATATACTTGTAATATACTTAAACGTAATTGCTGTAATTGCACTATATTAATACTATATATTATGTCTATAATAACACTATATTAACAACATTAGTAATGTTGAAAGTTATGTTATCTTTAAATATTTTAAAAATTATTGGATAAACCAATTCAATTACCCAGTTCTTTTAAGTTACCCGAAAGTCTAAAAAAATGTAAACTGCGTCACAAGTAGTTCATTTGTCGATATTTACGCTGATCCGCTAACGTACCATCACTAGTGGTTCGGGATGCCGCGGACCCGTTCCTACGGGAAGTACCGTAACTTACACCCGGTACCGTTGCGTCAAGCCCGCTACGTGAGTGCGCCCGCGCCGCATAGACTGCCAACACGGTCAATTACTCTCGCTTTCGATTTAAATCCTATTTCCGAAGACAATGAACTTTCTTCGCTTTATTGATGCCTATTGTGCTTACGGTTTACGTAATTTTTTGTGAATTGTTTAAGATGCTCCCAAAAGTAAATTTATGTTTTCGTTTTATGCCTTTTATATTTAGTTTAGGCATTCAACATTGGTATGAGATCAGTAAATGAAGATTCCATATCGTATTAAATGGAAACCGTTTATCGGTATCTAAATTCTCATTGAAACATTTTAGGCTTGAGATTATTCAATTAGATTTGTTCAAATTTTAATTAAAGCATCAAAACAACGGAGTGTAGACGATGTCAATCACAGTATGTAAGCGTGTATTAAAACAGAAGATAAAATCGTGAAGCAAGCATTCAAAAAACTTGAGCCTTGACCACGGGTGGCTGACATTAAAAACTCACGCGCCTTTCACGGCGAACTCAGGTGGACATTGTATAACACACACTTTCCATTTCTTTGACAGAGTTTAAAACCTCATCTCCATGGAGTTTAAGGTTACATTGGCCCATAATACTTTGTAAAAATTGATTTCCAATTTGAAATTATAATCAGAATATGCAATTAAAAATTTTCCGTATTTACCATGACGTAACGCGCCATGTTTATTGCCGCGGAATGTCGCATAGATTTGTAAAAGTTTAGTTTGATGCAAGATTGTGTGACTCACGAAATACACATAACTGTCACCAATTACCTTAAAAACCTTTATAAATGAGTCTCATCAAAATTGATAGCAGTGTCCACGTGTTAACTCACTTTAGCAGTGTATTCGGGGCTTTATTCGCGGTGTCGTCTTACGAAACTGGCGGACTCGCGCCGAGTTAAGGTCGCCGATATGTGGCAATTTTCCCATTTCGAAGAGAAGCCAAACCTTGACCTAGGAATTAAATTTCATTTCGTCACTCCTGCGTTACTCGCTACGTATTGCAATTTATTAGTCACGAACGCAAAATGTGTGAAGCGATATTTTGTTGATTAATAGGTATTTAGGCACTTGACGATGCAAATCTGACAAATGTTTATAAGATAATAAAGACTGGCAGTAACGACTACATTATAATATTTTGAACTCAGCAATAACGTTTTAAAATTGGCAACGAGTCGAAATTAAAACTGTTGAGCGCATCAGTGCATAATAATTTTAATACTTTCTGTTTCACCTTTTTAAATATAGATTAACTAATTATCTAGTATCAATCCAGTAAAATCTGTTTAGAACGCATAGACACACCTAATTTTGCACACATAATTCCATAAAAACAACCACATGCAATACATATACAGCTAATCACTTGCAATTTTAGTATAGGTATATGTATATATGTGAAAAACATACAATGACAATAAAAGCTTTAGCTAGATGGCGCTGCGCATACGCCGCGTCACTTTGGAGCGCTGCGGAGGGGGTCGGTTGCGCCACTGCGCGGGCGCTTTACGCAACGCGGCCATTCACCCCGGAAGGCGTTTTCCTCGCAGTTTCTTTAGCAGTGTGTTACTGTGGCGCTCGCGTGACTACATCGCGTGCTCGATCACCCCCACTAACCCTCTCGCCACATCCGAACCACTCAGAACTGCAAACCTAATTATCTTTTCGCATGAGACAAATATGTAACAGTTGCACTAACGTCTGCTTTAAGCTGTCATCGGGAATAGTATCAGGATGCATCTATTAATAGCATTTACAAACAGCAGCATTTACCAGGTATTTTCGGTATAATGTGTCAACTTAACTGAATTTGAAAAGCAACATATTTTCGAAATTACACTTTAATACAATTACCTACACATCGTTTTGTTGTTTCGAAAGAAAGCTGTTAAGCTTGTCAGTGCATTCATTTATCTTTCCATTTGGAGAGACATTAAACATATGACGGCCGCCTGTTTGTCATGATTTTTTCCAGGCAAAGATATATTTTTATTACCCTCATTTATAATTTTAAGCGGCAAATTGTTTTTTGACTAAAAGGCAAATTTCATCGTTGCAAACGTATAGCTTTCATACTAAATGTATTGATGTCACTGATGTCGCAACGCGTATCGTATTTCAAAGCAGCAAAATAGATGCGAGCAGTAAATAGGGAAACAAAAATACCATGAAACATAACGGATGACGCCGCAACAAGTATTTCTCGAAGCTGGGTTAACGCCAGTTTATATGAGGAAATTCGTTTTAGTGTTTTGGTCTCGTGAAAATTTCGTAACTGCGTGCAACAGGCCGCGGTGAGTCAAGTGTAAATTTATAAACAATAAGAACCCTATTATTTACGAAACAACAGATTCACACAAGTTTTAAACTAATGTTGCTCTATGGGAAGACTGACAAATTGCTTTTTTCACGATTGTATCTCGACTATTCGACTGGCATTTTTTTTTTATTTTTTGATATGGCATTTTGTAGCCATTAGAGGCCGTGACTACTTAAAAGGACTTTCCTGTGGATACCTTAAGTAAAATTAAAGCCTCCAGCCAGGGATCGACTGGCAATTGCAACTTTTACAAATCAAGTTCGTCAGGCTCATCATAAACACAAATTGAAAACAAAATAAATGTTAGTTCCATCTCATCATCATCATCCCAGCGTTAATCCCAGTCGCATCCGAAGCCTTCTCACCTTTGGAGTCTGGGGTCCGCTTTTACCAGTCCAACTACTGATATGGCTAAACTTTGACATTTTCCGTGAAGCGACTGCCGTCTGACCTCCACAACCCGAAGGCGACATTGAAGCATTGCAGTTAGACCAATTGTTAGACTTTTGAGGGCTCCAACAACCCGTAACGACTGCCACTAGATGTTCGTATGGCAACCGGGACCAACGGCTTAACTGGCTTAAATGTTAGTTCCATCTATGTCTGTGTAAAATAAAAATCATGAATAGGATAAGGAAAAAGTGATGCATGCGATTGTCAAAGTCCGTTTTTTACATAAGGTGTGACATTGCCGTCGCTTGCGTAGACTTACGTAATGATGCACTGGCCATCAGCGGGGCTTGCGAAAGTGTAGGTACACGTGCATTGTTAAGGGCAACGCTACTGCTTATACTACCTGCATTAGACATGCAGGAATGTTTGAACAGCGTTAGTAATGCTCACAGTAAGTATTCCATTGTTGAAGGCAAAAAACTTTGCATTTCCTTAATTTCCAAATGCATAGGTATATATACTTATGACTATGAGTGCATTCGCTAAATTACATACCTACTATGACCATGCTAGTATATAAATCAGCAATGTTAAAAAATTACACTCATGGTCACTAAAACAAATTTAAAAACAACCTTTGAATTTAGCATAGACTTGATATTATTTTCTGTTCATGCTTATCCAAATGTATCTAAACAAATTATCATAAAGTTATTCAATTTCATTATATGTCTAGCTTTTTCGCAACTTTGTTACTTAAGGTTAATTTTCTTTGTAATCGGATGTAACTTAATGCATACCGATGCGCCAGTATTACAAAATAAATGTTACACATGGAGCTTCTGCCTATCTACGAAAGTTATTCAAAGTATTGAAACTAATTCGATAAGTATCTAAAATGCAATAACAACTCCTTTTCATAATGGAAACTGTCTTCTCTTTAACTAGCTATTATACAATACGTGCTTTCAATCTTTAATCTAGGATATGCGTCTAGACCATTTTTTTGCGAAACTGTGTTAGGTAGCCGCAAGCGCGGCAGCTAATTGAACGAAGCATTTGATACATTTTTTTACCTTTTCAGTTATTAAATCCATATTAACGTTATTTGCGCAAGAATAATGACGGCAGTTGACAACTACAAGTATATAATTGGCGTTATATACAATATAGGTTTTAAGCAATTAGTAATGAATGATATCAACGCAATGTGTAAATTAAAACGGAACAATTAATATGTTCGATATCGATATAACCAAAGCTGGTTGCATGATTAACGATTGTGATTACGACAACAGTTCATATTAATTATCATAATACACTAATTTCGTAAATTGGGACCAAACAATATTAATTATTATTGACATCGATGAAAAGTCTCATAGCTATAAATTATATTTTCTCTTATTAGAAGCCACACCCTACTACGAAAGTCATCTTTCGCAAACCCAAAACAAACTGTAAGTCGTCGACACACTGCTAAAAGCTCCGACATATTACTCAAACACGAATTGAAAAGTGATGGGCTGTGATTGCCAGCTATACGTAGTATTGTGCGAAGTTACTCAATGAGACAAGTGCTAATACTCGTAAATTAAAACATCTCTTTGATAGAGCTGTCCCAAATAAACAAGGGTAAAGACCTTTTACGTAACTCGGTGTTACGTGGCCCGGTGAGAGGCAATGTCAGCCTTTACGATTGTTATGACAGCTACGCTGTCTTAGATCCCCACACAATGTCGTGCCACCGATCAACTCGACTGCACATACTCTTGTTTACCGTATTTTTTGGTTTTAGAAACTAAAATCAGCTAATGACAGTAGTTTTAATGCACTTCCAAAAATGTAAAAATGAAAGGTGGAGGTCATATGATCTGAACATTTAATTTGTAATAAGTTTCAAAATATTAAGTAACAAAACTGAGATGTTTTCACGATATAAATACTTGAAACGACCTGATTTCGCCATAACACTATCAAAGTTTGTGATTACCAATGTCATGTAAACTAAAGAGGTCTACGAAAAATGTACTACGAGCTACGCCGCTACGAACTAGCTGCTACGCCAGCCTTTCAGATTGAATGTAAAGTCGTTCGTTGAAAAACTTTTTCAATGACAGTTCTCTTAAATATTATCGGCTTTATACATTTATTGACGTTACCGAATTTATCATGCAATTAAAGAGCCATCATGAGTATTAAAAGATATTACCAAAAATGGTTTTCTTGTTTCACAATAAGGCAGTGTATTGCATACAGATCAAGGTTCCTCTTTATGTCTAATAAAATTCGTCTTTTGTTTCGCTAGTGTTATGTGCCTAAAAAGGTCAATGAACAGCCTCGGTATTTCTACAACCGAACCTTGTATAACATAGCGACATTTATTATAATTAATGCTACTTTATTTTGAATACTAAGCCATACTAATAGGGTTTAAATTACATTTTGCATGTTCGTGAATAAGAGACCTTACGCTTCGCAATTCAATCCACAACATGCACAGTGCATTCTGTCGTGGTTTACGCGACTATTTTAATGCAATTTGAACTCAAATCCAAAGCATTAGATGTCGAAATCGTTTGGCATGATCGGGTAGTTATGACATGTTGCACTTAATTTATAGGTTGGCAGTGACGGCCAAAATGTGAGTTTGTTTATCGTTAGCGCTCGTTCTTGACAGCGAAAAAGTGAAAACGGCTGCGGTGGCTGAACGTTGCGATTGTGAAACTAGGCTCCGCAGCGAGGCCTCGCGACGATGGTGCGCGGGCGCCGTAGCCGGCCGACTTGCTCTTATGTAATAGGAAGCATGCCAGTGTTGATTCTGCTACCACACATGCGTCTTAAAATCAGCCACGCATGCAATCCCTTCCTTTTATTAGGACAACAATTTATATAATCATTATATAATCAAGTTTTAATCTAGGGATATTTAAAATCTCTACGCAGAACACAATCATTATCAGGTTGAGGTCAAGTAAACGATTTCGCGTTTATAAACATGCGCAAAGTTGCATGCCATTGGCATTCAAAATTTTGCAATTTCTATGAGATATTTAAATAGGATTTTTCTGGTGTAAAATCAAATAAATTTCAAAGTATCAAGTAAATTTTTGGAATATAAAATTGAGTTTTAAAATAAATTAATGAAAGCATAGTTTCGCCGCGGCACTTAACAAGGCTTTCTTCCAAAGTAGATAAGATCTGTATAAATGTATGAATATATTTTTGGCACTGTATTTGCAGTCGTGGTTGGTGCCAGCCAAAATATATAACAATGGTGATGATTAGTGTCATTGACATAACTATTGTCCATTGTTAAATTGACGCAGTTTAACTTTTCCACTTCCAAGTCACCATTCTCGAACTTTTTGCATGAACATAAGTTTGAATTACTTATGTTTTGAAAAGTTTTAATACAACTTATGATAATGTTCTACTTAAACGATAGTGAGGAAGCTATGTAAGCTGTTAACTAATGTTTTAAAATAACGTAAAATAAAACGACGTCAGTTAAGGTGGTTTAACTGCAGAATAAATAATCGTAATTTATTTTAAAAAAATCAAATTGCTCGATGTTTTTCGCGGCCAGACAACACAAACGAAACCAAATAAAATGAAGAACGATGAAACATGGAAGTATAGGTACGCTGTGTCGCGACGTTTACCGATGGGTGAGGTCGTTCACACCTTTATCGTGCGACTCGGCAGAATTCGGAGTCACCAAGAAAACGTTCCGTCAACTGATATATAAAGAGATCACAACAACATTACTGTTTAGCAACTGTAATCGGTCAGAAAGAGTCTAAGTGCATGTAGTTAGGTACTCCGTACAGGACTGGATTTACTCCTAAAAGTAAAAAAGTAAAAAAAAGTATTTTTTTTTTAATAATTATAAACTAGCGCTTGACTGCAATCCCGCCTGATGGTAAGCAGTGATGCAATCGTTGATGGGAAAGCGCGCTAGTTTATTAAGCCCATTCACTTAAAAAACCTTAGTGAATAGGAAGGAAGACGGCAGTTGGGCGAGGTAGTGTAATGTTACCACTGGTGCAAAGTATGCAACCCCAGCTGCTAGAGGCGGTGGTATCCACCCTCTTCCCTGAGCGGGCGGGACATGTTCCCCCGGCGATGGTCTCACCCTCAGCCACAGACTCTCCAGAAGAGGAGGGCACCGATGTCCCCGAGGTAACGCAAGCAGAGACGGGAGCGGCCGTGTCGCGGCTCCGGGCCAAGAATAAGGCGCCCGGACCCGACGGAGTTCCTGGCCGAGCTCTCGTCCTGGCTCTGAAGGAGCTAGAGCCCCAGCTGAGGGGGCTCTTCACGGCATGCTTCGGGCAGGGTCAGTTTCCCAGTGTGTGGAAGGAGGGGAAGCTGGTCCTGCTCAGGAAGGAGGGGCGCCCCGCGGACTCGCCGTCCGCGTATCGGCCCATAGTGCTGCTCGACGAGGCGGGCAAACTTTTTGAGCGTATAATCGCAGATCGCCTCGTCGGCCACTTGTGCGGAGACGGACCGAACCTGGACGACAACCAGTTCGGTTTTCGTCGGGGGCGCTCCACCATAGACGCAATAATGCGCGTGAGAGCCCTGGCGGAGGATACGGTATCCCGGGGTGGGGTGGTGTTGGCGGTGTCTTTAGACATTTCCAACGCCTTCAACACCCTACCCTGGAGCTGTATTAGGGAGGCCCTGAAATACCATCGGGTGCCTCCCTACCTCCGCCGCATAGTAGGGGCTTATCTGGAGGATAGATGCGTCATCTATCGGGGACGTGACGGTGCCGGTCGGCACCAAATGTCGTGCGGTGTTCCACAGGGATCGGTCTTGGGACCGCTCCTGTGGAATATCGGCTACGACTGGGTGCTGAGAGGCGAGCTCCCGTCGGGCGCCGACTTGACGTGTTATGCGGACGACACGCTTGTCACTGCCCGGGGGAGCTCGCACAGGGAAGCGACGTTGATAGCCACGGCTGCGGTGTCACAGGTGGTGACCCGCATCCGGCGCCTGGGCCTAGAGGTGGCCCTTGACAAGTCGGAGGCCATGGTTTTCCATGGCCCCCGGCGTGCGCCGGCGCCGGGATCACATATCGTGGTCAGTGGTGCCCGGATAGCTGTCGAGTCCACCATGAAGTATCTGGGATTGGTGCTCGACAGCCGATGGGAATTCGGACCCCACTTCCGGCGGCTGGCGCCCAAGCTGATGGGTGCAGCAGGCGCGCTGTCAACGTTGCTTCCCAACATGGGGGGCCCGAGCGCCGCCTGTAGGCGGTTATACGTGGGAATCGTGCGGTCCATGGCCCTGTATGGGGCCCCTGTGTGGGCGATGGACCTGACGGCCGGAACACTCGCCATTCTGCGCAAGCCGCAGAGGGCGATGGCCGTCAGGGTCGTCCGCGGGTATCGCACGATTTCCTACGAGGCGGCTTGCGTCCTGGCCGGATCCCCGCCCTGGGACCTAGAGGCGAAAGTACTCGCGTCATTATACCGATGGCGCGAGGAAGAGCGGACACGGGGCTCCAGTCCGGCGCAGCGGCAGATCGAGCTGCGCCGAGAGGAGCTCCGTCAGGTCCTGGTGGCGGACTGGCGGCAGAGGCTTATGCGCCCTACCGCCGGCCTCGCTACCGTCGAGGCGATCCGGCCAGTACTCGACGACTGGCTCGGGAGAAGGCACGGCTCCCTGTCGTTCAGGGTGACGCAGGTGCTGTCGGGGCACGGCTGCTTCGGCAAGTACCTGTGTCGCCTAGGCAGGGAGCCGGACGCTCGGTGCCACCACTGCGTCCAATGCGGGGAGGATACGGCGCAGCACACGCTCTCCGAGTGTATAGCTTGGGAGGAGCAGCGCCGTGTCCTCACAAATGAAGTAGGAGGCGACCTGACGCTGCCGGCAGTAGTGCGGAGGATGGCCGGCAGCGCAGAGTCGTGGGACGCGGTGGTGTCCTTCTGCGAGGACGTGATGTCGCAGAAGGAAGCTGCGGAACGGGAGAGGGAGATCTCAACTCCCTTCCCGGGCCGCAGAAGACGCACCGGGCGCCGAAGAAGGGCGGATAACGCCCTCTTCCGCCCCCCATGAATGGGTCCAGGGGCGAGGGACATGGGGAAGTCCCCGCCCCTATTCGATGGACCCCGCGGCGGTGGCGCGCGCGAGTGTCAGCGTGCGCCTCTGAGGCGATGCACGGGGTAGCTTAACACCCCACTACCCCGTGCCGGAGACGAGGCCCGGACAGATCGGGCCAGGACGAGAGTGTGGGGCTGCGGAAGAATTTAGACTCCCGCGGCCCCACGCGCGCTCGTGATAGAAGAGACACCGGGGTGGTTTTAGTCAGTAAAAGTCTGACAGACCCCGTCGCCCACCCTAGGGCGGCGGACATCCTATGAGGATTTCCACCCCGAAAAAAAAAAAAAAGGTGGTGTAATGTTAGACCCAATAACACGACCAACGATGCTGCAGAACAACATCTGACGCATCGTACCCGGCACACATCGCAACACAACTGCTCAGACCCGTCCTCCGTACAACCTATTCCAAATATAAACCAATATAGTTTTTATAATACTCCTCTAAAATAAATGACTGCCAACTCCAGACTCGAATGACTATAGTAATTTATTATTCGCTTCACGTTTCTTTGTAGGTAAACCACATTGCTCGCAAAACGCATTACTTGAATTCTGATTTTATAGATAAGAACAGGTGTCCCAGAGAATAAACATACGATCACCATATTTTAATTCGTGCCTTTTTGAAGTATCGTAACAACTATAAAAACAATTTTATCAACAACCGGTGGCCTTATCAAACAATGACGCATGATTTTGGTTATTTCTATACTTTTTCATGAATTATACAAGATTAGTGAGTGTCACTAAGTTAGGTCGTTCAACTTCAACTAGATCACCTAGTCTGGACGAAGCGTGTGAAAACCATCCGCAGCACAGCAATCGTATCGATACAATGAATTCGTCGATACGCCTCGCTAAACAACTGATAAACATTTCAAATGATGGGAACGAAACTCTAAATTCTCTGATGCAGTTGCGAAACCTTATTGTTAACTCTTCAACAGAAATTACAACAAAGAGTTTCATATCTTGTCAAAGATAACTTTAGCAGAATTCTTTCTCTAATATCAAATTCAAATATTTATTCAGTTGTAGAATTTAGGCAAGGCTTGATACACCTGTAATTCTGGTATCAATAGCATTTACTGAAAGTTGGTCACGATGCCTGAAAATGTTATCTTTCGACTTGTTTGCCATCGATAGAGCTCAACTACAACAGATACATATTTGGTCTGTCTTGGTTTACACTGTGTTTATTGTTTGAAGGTTTATCTTTTAGTCAGTATTTGACATAATTTCAGTAAAGTAGTTCGTAGACTGCAGACATTTTAATCAGTAGATAGTATTCGAAAACATGTTGAGCATGTACAATTAAAAATCGAGTGACATATTCTGTATATTTGTGGTATCATATTAGCCTTAAAAAAAAAACTCGGCTTAAGTACTTTGACATTATGAACTTCACATGGTTTACTAACTACATGTTGATAACCTCCGTTGACGTAGTTTTCCGTAAAACACATCATTATGAACGCCTTCAACTAAATCGTGCGTGCGTCTAATGATATCTCAGTTCAATTTACTGACTCTTAAGGCTAAATAAGAGCCCATGAAAAAATTCATTGTCACTAAATATAGTTCAAAAATTAAACAGACACGCTTCCAAGAAAAGAACGTATGGGATCGAATATTGCAGGACTTCCTGTTTTCGCAGCGCCAAGAATGGGGTTATTCGGTCCAGCTCGCTTTCACCCATTCTTCAGATAGGCCAGCCATACATAGCGCGTTGCGTCAATATTTCGAGTGGCCGTGTTTTCTCGGGAAAATAGTTAACCCAGTTTCAGTCGGTCCTGGCTAAATATACCGCGACTACCTGACTTCGAACGCATACTAGCAACGCATGGTCGCAGCAAGCCGCATGACTTGTTGTCAATCTTATTTAAAATATCTTTTATTTTTAATGTTACGAGTAGTTGGCACTGATTTTATTGACTGGCTGGATGAGTAACTCATGTATACGTAGAATCCCCTCGGATGTGGATCAGACAGAGATTGGTACGTTTTAAAACACAAATTACCTACAAGTAAGGTACCTTTAACGTAATAGGCTGAAATTAACTTATACAGTTGAAACATTATAAAACTGCAAAGTTTTGTTACCGAAGCAGTAGCAACTCACCAGCTTTGAAAAACTTTTCAGTCTTCAAATTTCTTTTAACAAGAATCAGGACACCTTACATAACTTTTATCTTTACCGGGTACGATGCCCGAAATGTTGTTGTGTCGGGAGTTTGGTTGTGGAGGGCCTCCAGATCAATATCCCTCTGGCGCAGCATCGTTGGTCGTGTTGTTGGGTTTAACATTGCATCACCGCGCTCAACTGCCGTCTTCCTTCCTATTTACTCAGTTTTATGAGTGAGTAGGCTTAATAAACTAGCGCGCTTTACCATCAACGATTGCATCACTGCTTACCATCAGGCGGGATTGCAGTCAAGCGCTAGTTTGTAATTTATATAAAAAAGCTTCTGTAGTTGAAAAATACTTATATAGATAGTCCTTTAAACCCTACATAGGTCCTTTTTTTTGTTGGGATGAGAATTCCTTTAATGACATCTCTTGCTTTGGGCGGAGCGGAAGGGAGTGCCAGACTTTTACTGACTAAAACCCACCCATGTTTCTTCACTTGCCTGTGCGACGGCCAGGACCATGGTTTCATGTTTAACCAACCCGCAACCCTTATAGGTCTGTATGGTGTTTGTAAAGGCAAAAGGCAAATCTACATAAAATGTAGTAGAATAGTGTTGCATACATCGGTTAAACACCTACTGAAGGCCTTGCTTTAGTAGTAATGGGTAGTCGGTTAACTATCCATCACTATTAAGTAATTCACTATTGCAATATCTGACAAGTTTCTGCAATACCCGGTAATAGTGTGATCGCTTTATGATGCTACCGTTCATTCAGACTATATGAATTTTATTCTAAATATCAAAGTCTTGCCGCCAAGCGATTCGTCGTGTTCCGGCATGATGTCTGGTGAAGCCGTACGGAGGACGGGTCTGAGCAGTTGTGTTGCGATGTGTGGCGGGTACGATGCGCCAAATGTTGTGTGTGGGAGTTTGGTCGTGGAGAGTCTCCAGATCAATCTCCCTCTAGCGCAGCATCGTTTGGTCGTGTTGGTCTTGGGTTTAACATTGCATCACCTCCCTCAACTGCCGTCATCCTTCCTATTCCTAAGTTTTTTAAGTGAATAGGCTTAATAAACTAGTGCGCTTTACCATCAACGATTGCATCACTGCTTACCATCAGACGGGATCGCAATCAAGCACTTGTTTATAATTATTGTAAAAAAAAAAGCTATATTGGGTTTTTCACCTATATTACAGCGTGCAGCCTGGAGCCTGGATTTTTTCCAATTGATGGCAATTGGTTCGCATTGGTTGGGACATGGGACTTAATAACATAACTGATGAAATATATCTATACCATGGATAGAATTCTGAAAAACCATTCGAGAAATGCAGGCTGTATGACTATCTCAACATATGAAATTAAATTAATACCTCTTTTTACCTTGCGTAATTTCTAACAGAATTGACGTTTTAAATTTTCACATAGTCTTAGAGTTTTTACTTAATACATCGTAAATTAAATGTTACACTTAGCACTTTGTTTCAACAATGAATCAAAAGCATAATCTAGATACTGTTGAATAGAGGCCGATGCGAATGAACTCAGTTCTAATGTAAACCGACTCATAAGTGTGCCATCGGCCCGGGTAACCTTTCAGACAAAAACTAAGGCTAACTAGGCTATGCATTGTCATGATTACAATTAAACCATTCTTGATAACCCACTATCAATAGTCAGTGTCGGTAACCCCCAAACATGTCTTTTGAAATAATGAATACCAAGTCAACAGTAGAAATTTTGCAGTTTGTATTTAGGAGGTAATTACAAGGTCATTGTTGCAAAATCATGAAAAATGCCATTTTCGTACTTAATGTTTAAATTTCGCGTATCGGTTGACGTGTTGATTGTTTGAAGGTAAATAACTCGAGTGCTCAATCGCATTCGTGAAATTCTGAAGACAATACTGTTAGTGTGTGGAGCGGCCGTTGCGCGGTCATGAGGATACGCGCGTGCGCGTGCGGCTGACCTACTTATGCGCTGGCGACCACTACAGTACTTGCCATCAGGCCACACACGCTATACTTCCCCGACGCGCCTCGCACCCATCGACGTTACTGCGGCCCATCCTAGTCAGTACTGAAACATCACAGCTAACCATACCGAATCCCTTTTCGGCAGTTCAACGAACCCGCTATCGAAATCCGCACACTCACACGCGCGTCCATGGACGAAACGGCCAGATAAAAAAAATGAAACAAAAAACTTCTCGCGTAACGGTGAATGAGTACCAGACAGAGATAACTATATTTCGGCAGTGTACTCTTCGAGTGTAAAGTCGGCTACGAAAAATACTGACGCAATTTTTACAGCGTACGTAATTGAACACTGACGGAGTCAGCGGTGTGTGCGTGAGCGCCGAGAGCGACGCCCGCGTCCGCCGAAACGGAGGCGGAATATTTAGGTGAAAGTGTTTCGAATTTCGACATGACGACATTCGCGCGCAGTCGTTATCGTGATTTTGCCGAATCGAGAGGTTCGGAGAGTGCGCAGACAACCGCGACGCGACTGCGATCCACGCCCGCGCAACCCTAAAGTGTTTGCTCCGCAGGAAGTGCTCCGGACTCTGCATGCTGAACGTGTCTAGTGCTTGCGTTGAAAAACTATGCTGAGGGTTGGTGTGTCCAAAAATTTTCGAAGACGTAAATTAAAAAGGTGATCGGTGTATTCGGAACAAGGTGGTTCTTCGTGTGATGTGCGTGTTGATGCGCTAAGCAAGCTGTCAGCAGGCGACAGGCTGGGGCCTCACGAGGCGCTGGACGCCTCCACTCACGCGCACCAACTGCAGACGATGACCTCCACGATGGGTAAATATTGTGATTATAAAACAAAATATCACCCTGGCCCCATATCGCAAAAAAAAAAATAACAAGCACGTCCAGCAAGCAACCATGTAAAAAAAATAAATGAATAAACAAAATCATATTAGCATAATACTAACATATCGTTACGTAAATATTTTGTATTATCATACTTTATTACTAATACTAATCAAACTAACCTACATTGGGATGTGCTGGTGGTAAACGACTGGTGTCCCGTAGCACATTGCTACGCGCTACGAGAAAATATATCGTTTCAGACATTTTAAAATTCATTAGTGATAATTACTGATCTGAAATATTATGATAATCTGTTGTTAATATTTTCCATTTCATTTCTTTGTTTTTGAACTATGTAATTTATTTAATTACCTATTTAATTTTTTTTTGGCCCTTAATTTTTGGGTGTTCTAAAATATTTCCTTTACTTAAATATTGTTAAAAACAGCACAATTATTTGGAAACAATTAGAATAATACATCTTAACTATAGCTATACGCTTTACTAATAAAGTGATAAATCTCGTAGACCATGCTACGAATTTGCTACGAAGCGAATTCTCAGTCGAGTTGATAACTAGAAAATTTTTTTTCCTACTAATGTAGGAAATAGTTTTTCTATTAGTTAGTTATTTTAAAAGATTTTCGTACTAAAACTACATTCCGTGAATCTAAAAACGAATGTCGCATAAATGTGTTTAAACGAAATACAAAACAAACATTTGCTTTATGTAATCTTTGCATTTTATTGATTAAATATAACACGATAATTAAATTCATACAAATTATGTTAAAATATCCAAAAGTATAAAAACCTTAAAGTTCTTAATACTATTATGGAATAAAATATATGAGCGCAACATGTGTTTCCTGAAACAGTCTTTAAGATGCCTTTGCTACGTTGTGTAAAATGTATAAATAGAGAACAATAACAATAATGTACGGTCATTAATACAATTTTGCATAAAAGTGTTTTTGAAAAACACATCCTATATATTCAGTTCGCACGGCAATATAAACTTTATAGAGGAACCAATAACACCTATAATCGCGCACACAGTTAACCGTGTTACTGGCTCAATGTCTTATTGAACAAACACTCCGGATTCTGAACAGTTAAAAAAAAACAGCATAGTGTTGCAAAACAAAAGAGGTACCGTTTTATCATTGAGCGTTAACCATGACATTCCCAAATCATCTCGTGGATCACGATCGTGACTCCATAGACTATGACCGGCTACTTTTACTTTCATTACAATATGGCCGCCCTTTGTCTATGTTCTATGAGTCGGTGAGGTTGTTGATCTCCCGCCATTTTGCCGTTGCCGAAATACGTTTTTTACGCTCACTTTCCAATGCGGTGAAAGCGAAAAGGTACAGAATGTCACTGCTTCCTTTCAAAGCATTGTAGTGGGAGGACGTTGTCGAGTTTCGATAATAATAGGTACGTTAGTTCGCCTGTCAAAAAACACCATTGTTCACTACTTCGAATGCATGCTTAAACACACATCAACAATGTTTAGGGGGTATTACATGAAAGACTTCTTAATTTAAAAACTATTTACAGTATAAAAAAAAGGTTTTATATTAAATATTTTCTTCTCCACCAACTCTTTCGAAATAAAATTAAAAACAAAACTCATTTTGAAAAAAAGAATATTGATTATTCGAATTTGGCAGTCGAAAAGGTAGCTCATGCTCATTTATCAGTAAAGTTTGGAAAAATTATAAGCGATCACACACTTTCTTTATTCTAATTTAAACGTGTGTTATATTTATTGTAATGTCACGTCAACATTTGACAAGGGAAGAGGGAAAAGGGAATTATGTAAAATAAGGTAAAAATGAAATATTCCTATGCATAAAAAACCTCTTCCAAACCTTACATAACATCATAATCATATTACTTTATTTTGCCAAAAGAATAACAAACAACCTTAAACAAATTGTACCTTACTTTAGTTCTTATTTTCTAGGAATCTCGAAGATTATATATCCGATTAGTAATTCAGTATGCAATAATTAATTCAAATGAAGAGGCGTTATTTTGATGTAAATATCAAATTAAAGTACTCTTAGCTGTGCATCTTGAAATCTAAAACGACTCCATCAAATCCAACGATATTACATTGCGTATTTTTTGTATGCTTATATCCTGTATCCCTTTTTGTACCTGGCATCTAAAGGTTCCGATCTAGAAAGTACAATTTTTCGTGTACGAAAACACGGAACTATGAAACCCTAAAAATACTAATGAATAATTAACTATTTTGATAATTATTTTCCTGTATCCTTAAGGCATATGCACATAAACGCCCAAGGCTCTCGTACCCGCAGGCCGTCGTTACTATTATTACAAAGGCGTACTTAATGCCTTAGGAATACTCTTCCAGTCACCCAAAGGTGTACTATCCTAATTTCCTGGCTGTTTTTTTTTTTTCTTTGCATTAAGTTTTCTCAGCACGGCACACGAAATAGCAAAGTAAAACTTGTTTAAAACCGTATTCATAATTTTGATATTAGATATTAGAGTGGGATTATCGTAAATAGGAAGTTGTCTGATCGGAAGTGTCTGTTAAAAATGGAACGTTTTAGATGTGAGCGCTCGCTCAACCCAACCTGAATGTCAAGGCGGCTGCGCCAGAGGCCATGAGAGAGGCCCAGTACTGGGGCCCCAAAATAAATGTTCCATTGTGATTTGTTTAGATAAATTGGAAAAAAAAATTGTATCGACTATATTGAGCTATGCAATACTTTGTATAATCTAAAGTGTACAATTTGTCATGTTTCACTGTTGTTCAAAGGAAGTACGCAATGGCATCTACTATCAAATATTTCTTGGAAAGAGTTTAAAATAGTGCGTGCGAAAAAAGTCGCAGACCCTATCCAAGTAAAGGTGATCTACCTTTTTACCTACCTTTTTTCATAAATAAAAATAAATAACTTTTCTTGTTGAAAGCATTATTTATTTCCCAATAATAATAATAATAAGCCTTTTTATTTCTTGTTTTACAATTGATAGTAATAATGTTACAGGAAACACAATTTATATTTCTAAGTATTAGTAATGTTAGTAATATATGTAGGTTTATAATATGTTAGTAGTTTATTTCCCAATAACTGCAATTAATAAATTATCATTATTAATTAATTTATTGAAACATGATAATCTGGCAACTTTCTTAATGTTATTATAAAAACGAGTAACAATTAAACTCAAGTGAAGTAAAAGGGCAAAACGGAAGTACATTTTTAAGGTAATACTTTAAACATTTGAGGTCATTGCCCTGTTCGGGCAGACATTTCACCTTTCCCCTGTTTTAAATCGAATATCTCTAAAATGACCAGCACCGTAATATGGCAACCCATCGCTTGCTTAAAAGAACAATGAACACATATGTAAATAAAGAATTTATTTATACATACGATTACCAGTCCGTAATAAGAGTCGATAAAAGATCTTACAAGCTACCGGTGTTACCTCACAGCCCTGAAATGTCCAAGAAACATACGTGCACGCACGTATTCAGGCACACAGACACGTTCACTCAGGCACTCAAGCCGTGCCACGTTCGGATGGTCGTTGGCGCCGAATCGGGCAGCCGACCTCGCCGGTGACACTGACATTGCGACCGGAACCGTTCGATTACTTCCTGACACATAACACGGACAGCATATGATGTACAGTCTTATCTATTCCATTATTATACTCGAAGGACCCACATAAATCGGTCGGATAATGCTAATGTTCTGGAAATACTAAGGTCTTCGCGCTTTTTGTGCATTCATAGTGATATCATTTATTTTGCTGAATAAGACTCTTATTTCAACTGCCTTTTTCGTGCAACATCCGTCTTTTAGCAGTTCATTTTTTAGAAGTGTAGAAATATATCAGTGTGTAAACATCCCACTCAATGAATGACACGTGTATGTCATCGATATTCGCATTTAATGGTCTACTGAAATAAATAAGTGTTATTCAAGAGTATTTCCTGATATTAAAAAAAACAAAATTTTGGTCATACATACCAGTTTACTTATTAAGATTAGTTTCTATTAAATCTACTAAAGTAGGGCATTAGAATTGTTACCTACATTTTCCGAATACACCACCTCGCGAAGCCAGGCATGATGCAAGAAGAACTACCAGTTAGTACAGGCAACCTTGACAACTTGCAACATTCACACGAGACTCGCTTGATACATTCTACGTTTGGCTAAACAATCTTCGGAACTTCTGACGTCACTCAAACTTAGCAAATCACGGTAATAAAATGGATGTTTTTCCAAAACAAAAGTAGGTTGAACGAAACAAAAAATGATATTTTATTTGTCTGTCTATCAAACATTTTTGTTATGAATACAAAATTTTATCTCTCCAGCAAAGTTACTTTGAAAAACCTAAACGCTTTGAGGATTGGCGTAACTAGGGATTTTTAGGGGGCGATGTACCCCCAACGAAACCTCCGGCCACGGCCAAGTGGTCACTGACTATCAGCGCATGCGCAAGTTTGTAGATATCTATTATGCATTTCACTTATCCTATCCTATTATACTTACTATGCTTTTTTTATCTCTGTCCGCACCAAAACTATGTAGTTTAGTCGCTAATAATAACTAGGTACATATACAATATGTAAAGAAAACCCTGTCCGATCCGTGGAGGCATTGTTAGGTATCGATAACTGATTCTACTAATGCCCACAAAGACAGGCAAAACTTAAAAAAAAAAACCCTAAAAAAATAAATATTATTTCGCAAAAAGAGGTAACTTAATACATGTGCGGTAAGAAACCCCATTCCGCGGGCGGCGGGGGGCAGGGCACGCGGCACCTGTGACGTAGTCGCGTCGCTATTCGCTTATAATAATACCGGTGTTGTCACTTTTTTTTAAATTACCAAATTTCTGGGAAATTGGAATTAATTCCCGGGAAAAAAGGATTATTTAAAAATTCATTAGTATTGTTACTATGATGATTATGTAAAATTTTATATCATATTTGGTCAAGTGTTTACCTTACCTTTATTATCCTTATGGGTCGGACAGAGTTTTCTTTACATATTGTATACCTAAAAAAGCAAAAACAAAATTATTTAGGTATACAATTCACACAACCTAATTTCGGAAGTCGGTGTCTTTGTTTTGTATATTCGTTTTTTGACACCGACTTCCGAAATTAGTTATTTTTCACTTTGTAGTGGTTTTTGGAAGTCGGTTGTTTTTTTGTAAAAAAGTTTTTATTTTACACTTTTTAGTTGTTAAAAGTACTATGTATTCAGTTGCATCCGTTCAGACTTGAAGCTGACGCAAATATAGTTGGGAAACGACGTAATTTTGTTTACTTTAATTTTTACCCGTAAGTATTCCCTCAACTGCCTATGGTCTTCGTCATCAAATTTACTGCAGACCATTATTTTAACCCAATGGGTGCAAAGGTCTCATCAATATAAATGAATGAAGTCCAACTACAAAGTAGCTACTGTAAACCGTTGAGGAGTTTCCGGAACTGGCCTTTGTCTTCATCATCAGACCTTTTATGACAGTCACAACCCATCTAGGTGTAAAGTTCTTATCAATACAAATTAATCGAGCCCAAACACAAGGTAGCTGCTGTGAATTGTTGAGGAGTTCCTTTGACTGTCTCCCGGCTCCATCATCAGATCTACTCCAGACCTTTATTGAATTGTAGTGCTTTATAATACTTAATGAAAATGCTAAGAAATGCACTAGTCGCCCCTGCAACTTTTGAAAGTTCCCCTTGTTTTCTCTGGTATTCCACCATCAAACCCTGATATCCTTATCATGGGACCACCTTGGGAACGTCTTCTTTCCAACAGAAAAAGAATTATCAAAATCGGTTCATAAACGACGAAGTTATGCGCGAACAAACATAACAAAAAAAAAAAAAAAAGCATATATACGGTCGAATTGAGTAACCTCCTCCTTTGTGAAGTCGGTTAAAAAAACAAAAACAAAATTATTGCGGTTTTTTATTTGTGCCTACCTACACTGTATAAATTTTAAACAGTTTACAAATATTTAGCTGATTTCATAAAACAACATCAAAAAGTAAAAGATTTATGGGGATCTTCCAGTATTCATATCTAAGCAGAAACTGCATCTAGCACTGAAAACCATTATTTCTTGGGATTTGGTATACAAATCCCGCCATCTAGAGCATAAATCTTGAAGTTTCTAGTCCTTTCCTGAGTGAGCCCAGAAAAGACTTAGCTAATTATTTTACTGTTCGTTAATTGAGGGAGTAGTTATTTTATGTATGAGGAAGAGTATTCATTTCCTATGCTAGGGTGGGCCAGGATGGGCCGGACCCACCCTAGCATAGGAAATGAATAATATGTACTACGCTTACTACGCTACGCTACGCGTCGTTTATGAGTCGTGCACTTTCTCATCAAGATTAATCAAACGAACACTAACAACAAGTGCATTGCACCGTTGATAATGTAAACGAAAAAAGTGATACTCTTTATGGTTTAGTAAAACAATTTTGTTCATTGATCGCGTGGCTTGGTACGTTGCCAAGGTAAAGCTCATTGAGCTTACAGGAGGATTATTTTATGATATAAATCGATGTTCTTAAGTACATCGCGTTACGTCGGATATACGTGCGTATTGGTTATAACATGCTCGGCTATTACACCCTCGCCTTCGGCTCGGGCTGAAATTCCGCCTCGCATATTATAACCATCATTACGCACTAATATCGTAATGTACTATTATATATTCTTACCTCGATCGTAATGACTTCAGGAGTCCTTTCAAAGATTATACAACGCTGGCTTTTCGAAATTGTGTTCCATCTAAATTTCTGAATCATCATCATCATCTCAGAGTTAATCCCAGTCGCATCCGTAGCTTTTTCAGCTTTGGAGTCTAAGGTCCGCTTCCACCAGTCTAACTGCTGATTTTGGCTACACTTCGACATTGTTAGACTTTTTTTTGAGGGCTCTAACAACCTGTAACGACCGCCATTAGATGTTCGTATGGCAACCGGGACCAACGGCTTAACGTGCTTTCCGAGGCACGACCAGACCAGTTTAAATATTCATATTCATGCATACAAATATTTGCACTGTGCGGAGATCGAACCCGCGCCTCCTTGCGCAATGGCCGCGTTCGCTACCGCTACGCCACGGAGGCTGTCTATCTAAATTTCTGAATGTTGTGCAATAATCGTCTAAACATATGCTATGCTTATTTAGTTCAGCTAACCATACTATTTATGATTTGCGGACGTGGAACATAATATTTGTTGTTCTATATACACACATCAAAAGTGTCTAGGGATCAACATATATTTTTGCAATAACTTTTCTCCTGATTGA
Organism: Sesamia nonagrioides; assembly: GCA_017933935.1. Classification (NCBI taxonomy): domain Eukaryota; kingdom Metazoa; phylum Arthropoda; class Insecta; order Lepidoptera; family Noctuidae; genus Sesamia; species Sesamia nonagrioides. The sequence goes on along the minus strand of JADWQK010000731.1, from coordinate 255,844 downwards.
TATTAATTAAAATTTTCTTTAAGGATTCATCAAATAAAGTGTTTTCGTTTGTCACAGTAACGATAAACCAAGTCACCTTTTTGCATTAATAAAGAAATTTGCCATTTTCCTAATAAAGGGATATTTGACATTTGAACCACTAACACAAAAGTTCGAAAAAAAGACTGAAATAACAGTTTTCTCTAAAATTTTATTGGGTAACTTAAACAATTAATAATCTGTGTTTCTACCGCGAACACTAACAACACAAGAACATCGGTTTGGCATACTCAAAATGAGTTCATCCAAATCACGCTGTGGAATGGCCGCCCATGTTCGTTGCAACAACAAAAAAAGGTCTTCTTGCGACTGGATACCCTCCATATTCGGCAGAGCTCTTTTCTGTAGCATATCCCATGCATGCTCAATCGGGTTCAAGTCTGGCGACTGAGCAGGCCAGGGCAGGACATTGATGTTAGCTGCGGCGAGAGTCTGTCTTACAACTCTTGCGGTGTGCGGTCGTGCATTATCATGCATTAACTGAAATAAGGCACCGATTTGCACTTGTAGAGGAACGATGACGTCTGATACAATCGTTTCAGCATAAATTTGAGCGTTGAGGTTGCCTCTGATCCAAATCAACTCAGTTCTTCCGCCGATCCAAATACCCGCCCATACCATGATGGTTCCACCACTATAAGTATGGACTTCCTGGCAGGATTTTAATCGCTGTTGGCGTCCAGGGGTTCTCCAGTGTCGTATACGTCTTGTATCCGGTCTCATACCAAAACGAGACTCATCAGAAAAGCACACGAAACGCCATTGTTCTTCTGCCCAATTTCTGTGTTCAAGAGCCCATTGATATCGAATCCTACGATTATGCATTGCTATAGGTGGTACCCGTAGCGGTCTTCGGGAATGAAGGTTCACTTCATGCAAGCGGTTTCTGACTGTTTGGTCGCTAATTAAGTTCCCTGAAGAGTGATGAAGCCTCACGGCCAACATCATGGCGGTTATTGTTGGAGCTCTTCGAGTTAAGATTTGAATGTATCGGTCTTGTCTCCGTGTGGTGCAGCGATACCGTCCTCCATGGCGCTCAGCCACGGTACCAGTGCTTCGGTAACGTGTCCAAAGTCGACTGATAACACTCTGACTTGTATTCAGAGCTAAAGCCACAGTACGTTGCCGGAAACCAGCTTCTATCATTCCCACGGCTCTGAGCATTTCTTCCCTGCTTAAATGACGTCGCCGCTCCATAATAACGTTGGTTTTAATCAGTAGTAGGGAAACAGTAGCACTAATAATGTCTTCAATGCGTTGTATGTTTTATAGGGAAAATATTGACAGCTGATTTTCATCTTTTACTCGAATTTGATTCACAGTTCCTGATTCAAATTATGAAATGCACCAAAAAGGATCCATATAAATTTATAAAATCATAAATTTATTACAAAGCCACATCTCAATCTCAAGAAATCCGCATAAAAATGCTTGATCCCTAGACACTTTTGATGTGTGTAGTTACAATGAACCTGTCTCATTGTGGGTTCATGAATAGCATAGAGCCATAGACTTATACAATATGTACTTCCTTTTACCAAAATGTATTAATGGATTCTTAAATTAAACAAGATATATTCAAAATTCAAATTCAGAAATTTTATTTCGGATTATAAAAAAACATAATTATCCATATAGTGTTAGTACAAGTAAAGCTTAGCCTCATGTTAGTAATGAATTAACTAAAGTGGGTCTGGACTCCTATCCACCTACGTAAGAGGGGCGAGTCCCACCGGTCCGAAAACAGCAAAACTGTTCGTTGTATCCATTTCTTTGTTATACATAGATCGGTACTTATTCAATGATCTTTTATGTTTTGTGCAAGTGGGTGTAATTGCCCAAGAAGACGGAACCCTAAAAGCGGAACCGTAGGCGATAAGCGGGCGACCGCAGCAGAGGTCACAATACTTCCGGTCGTCAAGTACATTGCTTTCGGCCAGTAGGAGCACGTGTATCTGGCCCTTAAGTTGCACCATCCTTGAATAGTAGGAAACACTATCCTAATAAATTCCATGAACAATATCTGCTTAGTTTCGTAGTTTAAAGCGTGTTGTAATTCAAAATGATTCGGTTTTATATTATTTAAAATGTTCGTCGGACACCTGCCCAAGTGATCTTTAAAACAGTGGTCATTCAAATTATAACTTGTCTTATAAGTTCCAAAGTTTGGGATTGTAATGGAATGAGTAGTCCAACAGTGAAGTATGGGTGTTAAAACTAACTATACTGCCTTAACATTTTTTTTTTAATATTGGCAAAAATTGCTTTGCTTTGCTTTGAAAGAATTCAAAGCAAAGCAAAGCAATTTTTTGGTAGAAACCAATTCAAAAGTAAACAATAGAACACACTACAAATACTTCTCAAATTCCAACATTGTACCGCGGCCGAGGACAAAACTGAGAACGTACCTCCGTACTATGTAATGAGTAACAATAATGAATGCAATTAAAAAAAGCCCGAACAGACGAGCGGTCAAGTGACCGACCCTGGGCGGGGACGCACGCGCGCTTCCGTGTGATCTTGCTTTAGGCTACGTTCAAGATCAACCAATTCTATTATCCCTTTATCTATACGCATACATGAATATTGCTGAATGTAATCATACAACTCGGTATTAAAATTTTATGACTTATTGTACTGTGTCATTGGTTTAATTTGCTTGATTTTATTTATGTTAGGTGTTTGGGTTAACTTGGAGCGTAGCAAAATAGAATTGAGTTGTTTAATAACTTCTCTTAAGTAAACAGATTTAAAAAATAAAGTTATATACTAATACTAAAAAATGTTTGCGATAAGTATAATCAATGCTGGAATGTACCATAGTTTAAATACTTTCAATTTTCTTAAGAATACTATTAGACCATCATCATCATCATCATCATCATCTCAGCGTTAATCCCTGTCTGCAGTCCGCTAAAACTATTAGACCAACTATTTAAAAAAATATGATTCTATATTTCCTAAGTATGTGTATAAATAAATTACTATCTAAAGGTTACTAGAACAGCACTCATCACATAAATTCTATTTTCCCCAAAATGTAAGCTTAACTTATAAAAACTAGACTTAGATTATTGAAAGAACTCAATAAAGATTATATTGCAAATATAGCTTTATTTTATTGGTCTGAAGTAGTTTCTTTATAATCAATTCATCATATATTTATATAAAAGTATTAAATTCATTTCCTGTATGTCCGCGGAAGTCCAAGCTCACGGCCTCGCAAAAAGCTCTCAAACGACTCGTCGCCTGCGCCGAATTCGCGGATAATTTTATTGACTCGTTAACACGCCTCTATCAAGGTCTTTGACTCATTCCAGTTTATTTGAGAGTCTACAGTTCGTTCAATGTTGACAAAATAGTTTCCAAGAACATTGCACTCGGGTGTAGGTAATTCTAAATTAATACGATAGATTCGGTACAGTAAACAGTGCGTAGTGACTAACTTTATTTTGAAATAATGTTTATGCGAATTTCAGAGAATGATTAAGTCTTGTTACTTTAAGAATCTCCGCAGCTGAGTGTTTTTTACATACCCAGACAGTTGGGAACTTTGAAAATATGTATAGGTATGACCTTACTATTCGATCGCTGGACTGCACTTACGTCATATCAGAACGCGCATTCAACGGTTATGTATTTGATTAGATGTGTTTATAAAAAGAGAACTGTGAGTTTCAGTAGCTATGACATACTGCATTGTTGCAATCTCTACCATTAAACTGTGAAGTGACGTTTGAATGAGCCAATCTCTTATCAAACTATTTATAGGCTATAAATATTTTTCTGAGTACTTTTTCTCGCACTCTACGTCAATATTATATCACTGGTTTACACATACGCATCACAATTTAATTTTCACAGCAGTCACGCAACAATATTGTTCTGAAAACGTGTTAAATTTTAATAAGAGTGATTTTATTGGCACAATATGGACTAGACTTGCATGTTTCTATCAGATAAAGTTTCCGGGTATAAATATGAAGCTGTTGGTAATATTTAAATCGCGATTGTCATGGTCAGATATATACGAATATTCAAAAATGAAATCGTACACAAAGTCCAGTCCGTATCATGATGACGTAATCAGATCATTACAACCCACACCATTGTATTCATGAACAAAATTTATCAACAACACTGAGATACATGAACTCATGTATTTTAAAAGCGAGGTTAAAGAACCTATTTTGATAAAATTACTGTCGAATTTCACTAGCCATGTGACACGCACGATGAGTAGGTACTGTCCATTGACCTATCACGTAGGTACTTATATCTTATTTAAGTGCATAGTATTTATGTATAATACACGATGCATAATTTATTATTGATTGTTATGATTTCCCGAATTAATAACACAGAAAATGATTTTTTTTTTTGCATTAACTTTTTTATATAAATTACAAACTAGCGCTTGACTGCAATCCCGCCTGATGGTAAGCAGTGATGGAATCGTTGATGGTAAAGCGCGCTAGTTTATTAAGCCTACTCACTCAAAAGAACTGAGTAAATAGGAAGGAAGACGGCAGTTGAGCGCGGTGATGCAATGTTAAACCCAACAACACGACCAACGATGCTGCGCCAGAGGGATATTGTTCTGGAGGCCCTCCACAACCAAACTCCCGACCCGTCCTCCGTACGGCTTCATCAGACATCATGCCGGAACACGATGAATCGCTTGGCGGCATGACTTTGTCTGGTGGGTGGTAACTTACGCCGGCGGCTGATGTTGTGGCCTACCACCGAGAAAAACTTCGGTTGTTTATTAATTTGGGTGCGTCTACACTCAGATTTTTGTAGCTGCTCTAGTTAGTTGAGGTACAGGTACCGTCTTGAATTTACATAAGTAGTAGATATGTAGTTTCTATCAATAGCGGTGTAACTTAGAGAGTTCCTTTATAAATTTCATTATCTCTTCCTCAACAAGGACGTGTTTAAATAATCCTGATTGATATTTTTTATTTGTGGAGAATATATGTTCCAAAAAATTCGTTTAATGTCGGACTTTGTGAAAAAAGCATACTTGGACTACTTTGGGTTTCCGCTGCCGTCAAAACGCTAAACCTTGGGTAACAAGTTTAGTATAAAATTGTGTGGAATGTTTGCGACTGTGGACAAACCAAAAAAGATCCACTTTTAAGTACAATGCTTCTATGATTTGGCGGGAACCATCCAACCGTTATAACGATTGTAATTTCTGTGTAACGAAAATCATAGGAAGAAACCATAATAAATGCTCTAAGTAGATATATCCAAATTTAGAATCTGCCGTAAGACCAGTTTTCAGTATTAGTGATACATTCACACCACAGCAGCCATGTACATCTTCGGAAAATCCGTACCAAACAGCCATACAGCCATGTTTCAAACACATTGTGATTCCAAAATTGAGAAGATGAGAAAATCAAAAGTGGTATTTTTCGATGGCCCACAAATTAGAAAGTTGATATATGATAAAAAAAAAAAATATCATCCATATGACAGCTGTCGAGAAGTGTGCATGGGAAGAGTTTGTTTGGGTAGTGAGGAATTTTTTGGGCAATAGGAAGTCTGACTGCTACATTCAGCACGTAGAAGAGTTGCTGATACACTTCCAGCGGCTTGAATTTTAAGATTCGCTACCTTCACAGCCATCTAGTCTATTTTCCTGAAAATCTCTGTGACCTAAGCGAGGAACAAGGAGACTACTGTTACCAGGAGATTCGGACTATGGAGGAGAGGTATCAGGGGTACTAAATTGAACATATGATAGCTGATTATTATTAGAGCATTCAAAATAGTACCCATAATACATCTTACTCCAGAAAATAAAAAAAGAATCGTTATTCAGATTTTGTAATAATTTTATAGAAATTAAACGAATTTTTTGGAACATATATTCTCCAAAACTAGAGCTGCTACATAAAAAAGGCATATATTTTTGAAATCAGCGTGGAAAAACAATTCAGATTCATGTAAAAAATATCATGTCATCAAATATGATGCTGTTTTTCAGTGTTATCATCGATTGTCTACAATTCATATAATCGGCCATGATTTTCGTGACGGCATTTTCGTCTCAATTAACAAATTTGTATTTCTAATAAGTCCTCATTTTATAAATTTTCGAGTTGATTATCTGCTATCCATACTAATATTATAAATGCGAAAGTAACTCTGTCTGTCTGTCTGTTACGCTTTCCCGCATAAACCTCTCAACCGATTTTGATGAAATTATTGGTTTTAGATTGGCACAGGCAATCTTTAGAACCTGAGAAAGAATATAGGCTACCTTTTATCCCGCAAAAATATGATGTTCCCGAGGAAATCTAAAAAGCGCGATATAATAGCTCGAGATGTTCTCCAAAGCCTAGTGCATAGGCGTAGAGTAGCCAGCCTTTCGGTGTTCTATAGGATGCATTTTGGGGAGTGTGCGAGGGAATTGCATGATTTAATTCCCCCGTCTCCGTTCCACCATCGGACGACCCGTCGTACGGCTAGTTTCCACCCTTACGTTGTTAACACCACTACGATCCGGACGAAGTGTTTCGCCTCCTCCTTTATACCGCGTACATCGCGGGACTGGAACAATTTGCCAGCGGCGGTGTTTCCGTCGGACTACAATTTGAGTGTCTTCAAGGCTAGAGTGAATAGGCTCTTAATAAACTAGTGCGCTTTACCATCAACGATTGCGTCACTGCTTAACATCAGGCGGGATTGCGGTCAAGCGCTAGTTTATAATTTATAAAAAATAAATAAAAAAAATAAATAAACGAACTCCACGCGGGCGAAGCCGCGGGCGGAAAGTTATTTATAAAACTATGAGCTAAAAATAAGACTAGTATTAAAATGAATAATTGAATATCAATTATTTAATAGTAGGAATAAAAATAAATAATAACAATAGTGGCACATCACTATACGATCGTAAGTGATGGTATCGAATATCATAGAAGTAACACGTTACGCAAACAATGACGTGTGAAATAACAACGCAGTTAATATTTACTTGTTGAAATGCCTTACACTTTCATGACGACACTGCTTGCGTGGGCACTCGATATCTACAACAAATTCCATTACCTTTTTTATCAAAGCTATAAAATGTACCTAAACTACGTAAGATGAATGAATTTGAAATGAAACCAAAGGTCTCGCGTTTTTTGCCCGTAGTCAACACCAGCCAAGAACCGGGTTGACATTGAAAAATGATAATACTTTAATCGCGGAAAATAAATAAAGTTTACAAATGATGCACGACCGATACCCGATCATATCTGGACCGTACTACGTCTCAAGGCCAGATATGTCACCGGGTTGCAGTAAGTTAAAAATAATTTATTTATAGGACCATAAATTAAATAAAAACACTATATAAAATTTTCTAATTAAAAATAACTAAATTATTTAAACAAAGTATTTATACCAATATAATGAATTTGACTCACAAATTAACGCTCACTAATCCACAAAATCCCATTACCGCTGATTTTTGTCTGAAAAATAAAAGTTGGCAGACAGTGCGCGTTTAAAATTAGAAGAGGATTTTTTTTAAGATGCCTAATTTGAAAACCGAATTTACGTGTCTGTCTTTTATGAAACTTAAGAGGTTTGATGTAGAAAAGTTTGTAATGTTTGTCTTTGTTTTGTTCACAGGAATAATGACACTCAGCCGCGGCCCGTGTGACCTCGACAACATGAGTCTGTTCCAAGACCTCAAACTCAAGAGGCGGAAAGTTGACTCCCGATGTAGTAGCGATGGTAAGCATGCAAATTAATCATTCTTTTTATCCTTCCGATTAACTGTGGAAAGCTGTAATAAGGTATGAATAACTTGTTATTAAATTTCTGTTGGTTTGAAATCTTGATTGGAATCAATTTTCAATTCTTTATTGCGTACTTAAATTATTATCCTACTTTAATTATTTCAAAATTTCCCTAGCAATAAACGCACTTGTTTGTGCATTTATTGCTAGGGAAATAATTGTTTAGTCCCAATTCTCATCTTCATCATGCAGGAAAGTGGTGAAAGAGCACTGAATACTTATCTGATAAATTCTAATATTACTTAAGTAGTTAGCAAGTTACTGTATTAAATTTAAGATTTATAACATTAATATACTGAGCTATTCAACGCTTTAGCTTTTTACCGTCAATGATGATTTTTGTTTGCCATTATGTCTCGTCGTCGAACGTTTAAAAAAAGAACACCATAGTTTGATTCCAAGTCATTTCTCGCATCATTGAAACACAAAGGGCTGTCAGACAGGCCGGTAGCAGACGTTACGGATTGTTATTGTAAATAAATAGATAAAGTGCGAAACGTAAGGTCGCAGTACGGTAGTACTTGTTATTCGAGTCGAGATGTCTTCCATAGTTGTGACGCGGATCACGGACCGCTATCACTTTCTGTCGCTGTGAAGTCTTTTGTTACAAGTAATTTCATTTTCATTTAAACGTGACCCTGTCCTACTAATGATGAGTGCGCGGTATGTTTTTCGTAGAATTTTTGTTATTTTTATTTAATTTCAACTTATTATGGATTCTGCAATACATAAACATTTTTTTTTACTGAATAAAAAAACAAAGTACCTAAGTAGACATTGTAATATTCATCATGAAGGTTTTAAGTACTTAAATCTCAAATATTGAGTGATACAGGCAATACAATATCGCCTTGGAGGTCGGCCAATCCTCTAAAATATCTATAAACAAATTTCTAACATTCAAAGTTCCAAACAAATAAGCTATAATACAATATTCAAAATAAAAATACAACACTTTTAAACTCTTTCTTAAGAAAATTCACGAATAAAATCGATACAATCCAGTCAAATCAATATTATCATAATCAAATTACGCAACTTGATATTCGTAAACAAATTAGTGTTTGATAACGATCATCACTGAAAGTTAAATAACAGATCAACACAACAAGCGTGAGAGAGTCGCGACTGGTTCCAAGAAAACTTTCACTTATAATATTTAAAAAAAATAAACTTCCAAAACCAAGATCCGGTTCAACAAGTAACAGTCGCCATCGCGCGGATTATGAATAGCGGGTATAATCTGTGTAATCTTGTTTTCCGTTAATATAACAGACGAAAAAGAACTATTATATTTTAAGTACCGTTGTCATAATGAAAATAAATAATCGAGGCACCATTGTTCAAGTGCAAATCAGCTGCGTTTGTCATCATCATCTGCTTTGGCTTAACCACCAATGTTAGTGTCGATTTTTGGTCTCATCTGGTGCAACTGAATATCAGTACTTGACATGTGCTTTGCTAAGCTTGTCTAAACTTAATATTATAAACACCAAATTTTTTTATACAATTGTTTGTTACACTAAAACAGATCAACGGATTTGGGTGCACATAGGTATCCTGACCTAGATTAGCATTCAGAATACTTAATATCCCGATATTCCCAAGGAAATGCGAATGGAACCACGGGTCGCTGCTAGTGTAAAACAAAAATCAAAAACAAATGGCAAATACCAATTTAACTTAATTTGACCTTCATTTAATACCTCCTCGGTGGCAAGGCTAGAAAAATTGTCCTGTTAATTAATGACAGTGTGGCTAACGAATAGCAAACTGAAAATTTTTAATCCTACACACCCTGGAAAAGTATTTTGTACACTTCTTTCATTTTTCATAAAATAACACTAGTTTCCACAGTGAACAGTGAACTTGCAAAAAATAAGTTACCATATTTATTTTACCTTCGATTACGTAAAAAATGACGTAGCGGGTGAAGTCACGGTGATAAAGAAAGTTTACGTAAACCCACGAAAGGTGAAAGCAATAAATACCGGTGCTGTAATTATTGCTATTGTGGCCTCATGAATAACTCATGAGAGAAAGATGTATTCACTGTCATGTAACGTAACACCATGCCCCGGGCTAATGCCGAACATCATTTAAGAACTCAATTATTTATTTTTTCATATTATTTCTTCTGTTTTAAAATGCTATTCAGTTGTCAATAGAATTGAATTAGGTGCTTTAAATCTAAAGTATTCTTTACGAAGTATTTCAGACGATGCCTTTTACTGCCGAGTCATTGTACTTATTACAAAAACCTAGCAAAGACCTATTCTGCCTAAAGAAAACAGTAAATTGATCCGAGCAGAAACATCGCGCGTTAAAAGAAATTTAAAATTGTAATAATTCTATCTAGGAATAGACGGATTCTATTTTGGGACGGTTATCACTGAGATATTCGCATATAAATCTGTGTAACGGTGTAGCTAAGTTAGGAGCAGCCGAGCGGGGCAACGTGGAAAGCGCTTCACGTGGGGTGTGACGCGGCCGCTGCGTCACGCGACCGCGCGGGGAGCGTCATAATGACGCGCCCCTCACACGCACATTTATGACACACCACTTTGAACGTACTAACAAGATAACGACCCAACACCTAACCAATTACTTTTTTGGCCTGTCTTAATTTTGCATAGTTAATGAGTTTCGGCCCATTTAATTTGTTGTTAAAATAGATTAGGGTGTGAATTACAAAAAACGGTTCATCGTACCAAATTAATATTAGGCAAATTATTCGGAATACATTCAAGGAATTTTGTATTTTACATTATTGAAATTCTAAAATATTACACGGACGGTATAATAAATTCTCTGTTCTGAATAAAATATTATTTACATCGGGAGTACTTGACTCCCGACGTAATATTTTTTTTTTTTTACTGTAAAAAGGTAATTTATGCGAAAATGTCCATACCTATCAGCCGTTGCCATGTAAAAAGGAAACAGCATAAAAGGGTGCATTAAACTCAACATTTTATAAATAAATCATTAGCATCAACTTTCCTGTAACATTATAAATATAAACACTTTTGCATATAATTAAAACAATGACTAATGGCTACGGCACATATACATACAATGATTTGTTTCGATTATATAGGCTTAAATAGCTAAAACTGTGCCTACCTAACCTATAAGTCTATTGACGCTTGAAAGGCAATCATATCTAAGCGACAAAAAATCGTAAATTGAGTTATATACACCAAACGACGCAGAAAAATCTGGCGGTTCGAATGTAACATTCGTATATAACTCAATTTACGAATTTTTGTCGCTTAGATATGTTTGCATTTCAAGCGTCGATATATATTATATCTTATAAATATGCGAGGTAAATGCATGAACATTTCAGTTGTGAAAAACTATACATACCCACTTCTCCTAATCACGGAGTCGTTGTACTGGCTACCGAAGGCCTCTTGATAACGCCGAGCGTAAATAAATTACTACCAGATTCAACTGACAAACAACTGACAAATCTAAAACTGTTTGTATCTTCACGCTATTTTCCCTCACGAGGCTAGCTGCACTTGAGGTACCAGAGGTCCATTGATATCGCAGGAGGCTGGAGGCCAATCGTATGTGATAAGATTAGTGATCACTACGGTGCATAAGCTTGGGGTAGTGTAATTTCGCCGAGAATTGATTTCTCGAAGACTACAAAATTCTACTTTGTGATGGTTGTGTTCTAGATTATGTCTCGGTACATTCGTATGGCCATCGAACTGTGTAAAAACTATGTAGTTCTCTTTTGCACCATACACACATCAGATTTCTCGATGTCTCGAATATTGATACTTCGGCTATTTATCCATCAAGTGCCATTAAATTAGAGATTCCATTAACCCTTAAAGATCGTCATAATACAGAAACATCTGCAGTTCCCTAAATATGCGTTCAAAGGTATCGATGCAAAGGAAATTTCAAGAATTACGTTACATTTATACAAAATCTGAATCCAAAGTTGTGAAGTAATTTGTGAAGTAAGGTAGGATTATGATGAATCTGAAACTTAGCCATAATCTTTTGCAGTAATGTTCACAAATAATTAATAACTGCCGCTGTCATTCGTAACTATCTCGCGTATACCAGTAACGGCTTTCGCAGCAGAAATGATTAATACGTACGTCGGAATGGTCGCGGGTCGGCGCTGCACGACGCTGTGCGGCGCGGTCACGTGGCGACGCGGAACCACTGGGAGGTGGCCGGGAGACCGGCAGGGTAGGGGGTGTGACCCACTTTCCCACGTGTCGGTGACCGCGGTCGACCTTCGAGCCTGCACCGACCGAATAAACGATCGTTCATCCGCCTCGTAATAAAAAACTTGTTCATTGCGTAACCGTTTTTATTGTTATCTGTCTACCACAACTTTTGTACCATACAAATACCACCTCCCTTGCTTAGATTGGTCAATATGCTATGCCATGCATCAATATGCTAGACCCATAGATATATGGCAACCCATAAGCAAGCTTTGTTACTTAAAACAATGAACTCTAACGCTCACGCACAGGCAACAAGGTACAGGAAAACTGGCTATGTGCAACATTACCACTGCGATAAACAAGTAATCAGAACGGGACGTTTATCTAGACGTTAGTGTGAGTCTACCTAGAACCTCTAGAGCTATTGCATCACGCGGCTAGAAAGATCGGTCCCCACCAATGATGTGGCAAAGGACGCGGAGTGAAATAGAGATCGTCCTCGAAGCGAGAGCGGTGCACGCGTTGCACTAGTCATTGTGCGGTTGCACTTCGCACGCACGGCCGTCTGAGTGACCTAATAGCGGCTGGAGGGAGGGACCGGGAAGCGCTGCGGGGAGCGGGGCGCGGCTGCCGCTCGTGCGGTAGGTCGGGCTCACTGCGCGCGCCCGCCGCTCGACGTCGCGCCGCCGACAGTGGAAAACTTTCTTCGCGACTTTTCCTCGTGTAAACAAAACCGCGCAAAAATTTGCGCCCGCGTGTCCCTGTATCCAGGCTGAACAACCGCGCGCCTTTGCTCAAATGAAGTTAATTATTTCATCACAATACTTTTACTTTTTCTTTAAATTATCAAACATAATCTTAAAATTTGCAATAAGACCTTTGTGGACAATAATGTGATAAAAATTAGATCTTTCACACAATTCACCGGACTGTTGACCGTGTTTGCGATGTAAAGCCTGGTCACGGGAGAGGGTAAAGACTACGCCTATGGATTTAGTCATAAAAAGTCGGTAAAGTTTAGTGTTTAGAATTTATGGTAATGATTTAATATTCAGAGATTTTCTTCTAAGTACATAGATTAGGATTTATAGCCTTCTATGTTATTAAGGAGTGATTTTTGTTAAATCTTGTATTATATTATTCGCAATGCTATTTCAACCTTCTTGAAATATAATAGTTTTGAAATAGTTTGCAATTACTTTTCTCATCGATAAGACTCCTACAAATAGAACCTCTGCCCACCACATTGAACTTTGATAAATCGAACTTAGTGCAGGTTCCTCGCATAACAAGTTTTACTTTAAGGAGTGCAAAATATTTATTTTGAAGCTACGTATTTGAAAGTTTTTTAACAGTGTATCTATGGTATGTGTATATATGCATATTATAATGATATAACATAATAGGTAATATTGTTATGAGACGTAGAGCCCTTTGTAGTGTGTGTGCGGGGCGCAGGCGCAACGCTTCCGGGCGCCGCATCTGCGCTCGCGTCGCTTTCACTTTCTCCTCGCGCGCGCCGCCGCATCTCGTGCTCGCACCGCGACCCGCATCCACGCTTCCTACATTTTCCACATCTATTCCGAATAGTTACATAAATTACCGTTTTCTTTACCCAAACTTCATAACATCCATTCTTCTTCTTCAGCCTATAGAGGTCCTACTGGAGAAAGGCCTCGACCAAGGCTTTCCACGATGACCGGTCTTGTGCAGCCTGTATCCATCGGCTTCCCGCGAAAATCTATTAATTAATTACAATAGCATAAATCATAACTGGGCGAGATAGTACCTCATTATGACTAAACGTGTTCCAAAACTTCATCCATAAATATAATAGATTAGTTTTGAATGTGACCGGGACGGCAACGGCGGCGCTCACATCGTGACGCAACCGGCTAGCTAATCTAGTCGGCGGCGTCGGGAAGTGCAGTGTCGCGTCCCCGCGTCCCCGCGTCGCGCCCCGCGCTCTAACTACGATCGCGCCGCGCGGTCGTTGACATTTCACCTAGTTTCTATTTGTCGCTTCTAAAAAGTCTATGGTGTTCTTTTTGTTTCGCGGCGAGACGAGAGGTCGCCAGTCACTGTTGTTGACCCAAACGCGTGTTCCCACAGGCGAGTCGGCCGCCGATACCAGCACGTCGTCGCCGGACCCCGGCCCGCCGTCGCCGCGCATGGCCGAGGCGGGCTGCAGCACGCCGCCGCATCCGCCGCCCGTATTCGACGGCGGCGGCTCTCCGACGCCCTCACCAGCTTGTCACCCCACCGTCATCCGGTCGGCACCACCCTACTCCGTCATCAAGTTCGAGAGCGGGCCAGCTTCTGTCAAGCTAGAGTGCTCGCCAGCTAGCAACAAACCTGATGCGACGCCACCTCAGCTATCCTCTGTAAAGCTAGAAGGCACCCCGGAACCACCTCAACACTATAGGCCACGCGCCCTTGCTCCACCGCAGCAGGGCTCCCATACCTCACTATCACCAGGACCGTGGCCACCAGCCGCCTGCATCAACGGTGTTAAGCCGGAACTGATTGGCGGACACTTCCCACCGCAACCACTCGAGCCCAAACAAGGCGCTCGAGGCTCCACGCAATGGCGAGGCACTCCAGCCGTGATCATGGGCGAGTCAGGTGGAGTCCGGACGATGTTCTGGACGTTACCGGCACCTACATCTGGCGGAGAACCGGCGGCGAGTGCGTCGTACACGCCAACACCGCCCACCCCAGACCCGTCTACATGTAGCGAAGAGTCAGCCGCGCGGTTACTGCTCAATCTAGGTGGCGAGCTGAGACGGCCCCGAGGGCCTCCTTTGAATATGGAATTACTTTGGGCAGGAGACGTGTCTCAGCTACCCGCGCACCAGCAACTCACCGCCCTGAACCTGAGCGCTGCAGCCGGCAGTGTCGCAGGAGCGTCCCAGGTGCCGGGAGCCAGCGCACTAGTCATGGCTCCCAGACCGGAGCTCCGTGCTTACGCACCTGAGGCGGAGCGTGACGAGGATGAACAACCCATGATCTGCATGATTTGTGAAGACAAAGCCACAGGTCTTCATTATGGCATTATAACTTGTGAGGGGTGCAAAGGTTTTTTCAAACGAACTGTACAAAATCGACGAGTTTACACATGTGTCGCTGATGGTGGCTGTGAAATCACAAAAGCGCAAAGGAATAGATGCCAATATTGTCGATTCAAGAAGTGTATCGAACAAGGAATGGTGTTACAAGGTGTGTATCGACTTATAATTTGTTATAGTTCAGAAATAAATATTAATTTCTTTTCCTAACAATATTTTTTTTACAGCGGTAAGAGAGGATCGGATGCCAGGTGGAAGAAACAGTGGTGCTGTGTATAACTTATACAAAGTCAAATACAAAAAGCATAAGAAAGCGAACAAGGCAGCGACGACGACGAGTAGAGCATCGCAGCCAGAAAAACCGCAAGACCCTTTACTACCTATCCCATCACACCTGGTCAATGGCACCATTCTTAAGACTGCACTCACCAACCCCAGCGAGGTAAGGAATATTCCAAAAACAATATTTTATCAGCTGTATTTATTTATTAGTTTGCATTCTCTAAATTTGGCCTTATTTTCCAGGTTGTCCATTTAAGAGCACGGTTAGAAAGTGCCGTGTCCTCATCGCGAGATCGTGCTGTACCCCTAGAAAGGGCACTACACATGATCCGAGCGCTGATCGACTGCGATGCCATGGAAGACATTGCCACGGTGCGACATCTACCGGACTTGCTTCACGACACCTCAGAAATAGGGGACAAGCTGTGTAAGATCGGGGACTCGATCGTACACAAAATGGTCGCTTGGACGAAAAAACTACCATTCATTATGGAAATACCAATGGAAATACATTCCAAGCTGTTGATGGAGAAATGGCACGAGATCTCAGTACTGACGACAGCGGCGTATCAGGCGATGCACGGAAAGCATGCGCACGCGCCACCCTCGTCGGACCATGAACAAGACTTTATGCAAGAGGTGAGTACAAATTAAATATTACTGCGCTTTAGTGGAAATGTTACGAAAGAATCATAAAGGTGTTTTTCCACACAATTTGACTAACGAGCCCTAGATGTGGCTCAAGCACGCTTCGGGTCACATTCGCTCCAGAGACTTCCGCACATGCGCCGTAGTGCAGTTACGTGATCTGCATCGCTTGCGCAACCTCAGTAGAAAGTCGCCGGCTGCGGCTGTCAGACAACTATAGTTGCACTCGGACGTTTGCACACTCGCCGCATAACCAGCTACGTTGCACTAGTCAATTAATGGAGTGTACCAGACGCTCAACATTTCTATTATCTTGTACGTTTCGAGATTTATAACAATTAATGTTTACTATTCAATAAGAGATATGGATTTAATATTTTTTCAGTATTCGACTAGCCGTATTTATTTAAGTTCGGTCTAGCTTGGAATAGAAATACAATACTTATAATACCTGCTCGAACAATATGCAACAAACAGGACCGCGACCTAAGAATTGCATGTTACATAAACTGCGCACGCGGTGCTGTAACGTAATAGCGGTAGTTACACAGAAAGTATTTTTCAGTGTCTAGAGCATTTCCTCTGTATTTATTTATTCGATATTACGTAAATACAGCTTATTATGTTCGGTGCCACATCCATGCATTAGATTTTTTTGCAATTTGTAATGATTGCACATGCAAATGGACTAGTATTTCCACTATTTCTAGTTAGTTATTGATGTTGGTTTTATAATATGCTAATAAGGTTTATGACTAACAAGAAAAGCCCTTGGCAAACGACACGTTACCTCATTTGCTTATCGTTAAATGTAATGTAGTATAGCATAGCAATTGTTTTATAGAAAATAACGTATGTAAACTGCAGGAAAATATTGTTTGGTTTGTAGAGTTAATTTTACAAAGTCCAGATAATTTAATCGGGGGAATAATTTTGAAAATGTGTGAGCATTGTGTACTAGTTATTAAGCAAGCTATTGTTTATTAGGTACGTCTTTCATTGACTTGATTGTGCACTGGCAGTTGACGGTATGTCATTCTCACTATAATGTCTCGCTTATGATGGAGTGTGTGTTAGATCATTAAGTTCTCTTCAAAACGGTTGAGCTAATCCATGCTGATCCATGCGTCATGTTCGTAAACGGGCGCCGTCAGTAGGGACTAATGTAGGGACTAACTAAAATTTCTGTATTGATTTTGTGTTTTCTCAAACGGATGCTTTTAACGTGTACATCTTTCTGCATGGTTCATACTTGGATAAATGAAACATGACTGATGTAATGAAATAATTTGTCATAATTAGTGGGGAAATTCCTAGTGTGTGGCAAAGTCTTTAAAAAATATATTTTTAAAGAGTGTCCTCTATGGAGAAGAAAGGGCAAGGACCTCCTTCCTTGCCCTATCTTCTCCATAGAGACCTACGCTGAAATGGTCGACAAGCTTCATTTTTCTGACTGACCCACCCTTTGGCAATTCAAAAGTACTTGTAAATGTAATTGGTTTATTTGAAACAAATGCTTTGCCTTTGAATTGGAATGTTTGACAGTTCTTTCGTACAAAAACTGTCTGCCATCAATTTGATTATACGAATAAAAATTTTTAGTCGATAAAAAACAGCCCTTGTGTTTGGTTTATATCTAAGGCATAAATAAAAAAAAAGTATTACTTTTTAAGATGTGACTTGCGGTAAAAAGAAACCTCTTCTCTGTAGTAGGCCATAACATCGGCTGCCGGCAGAAGTTACCACCCACCAGACAAAGTCTTGCCGCTAAGCGATTCGTCGTGTTCCGGCATGATGTCTGGTGAAGCCTTACGGAGGACGGGTCTGAGCAGTTGTGTTGCGATGTGTGGCGGGTACGATGCGCCAAATGTTGTTGTGGCTGGAGTTTGGTCGTGGAGAGTCTCCAGATCAATCTCCCTTTAGCGCAGCTTCGTTTGGTCGTGTTGGTCTTGGGTTTAACATTGCATCACCTCGCTCAACTGCCGTCATCCTATTCCTCAGCTATCCTATTCCTTAGTTTTTTAAGTGAATAGGCTTAATAAACTAGTGCGCTTTATCATCAACGATTGCACCACTGCTTACCATCAGGCGGGATTGCAGTCAAGCACTAGTTTATAATTATTTAAAAAAAATAAAAATATCAAATACCATTAATTTTCATTCCTTATACGAAGCAAAAGGTGTTTTCTTTCTTTCTTAAAATTTCTAACAAATGAACTCATTGGCCCAGGTGAACGCGAACCTCCGAACGCTGCAGAACTGTCTAACGTCGCTGATGGGTCGACCCATCACACTGGAACAGCTGCGGCTGGACGTGGGGTTGGTGGTGGAAAAGATGACTCAGATCACCTGCGTCTTCCGCCGTATTCAGCTCCGCATGGAGGAGTACGTCTGCCTCAAGGTGTACATACTCTTGAACCACGGTAAATATATTTTTTATATAATATAAACCTTTTTTATTGTTGGTTGAGATTTAGTGCAAATAAGTAGTTTCACAACATCTTGTTTTTCTCTATTGTGGAGCTAAAACCTGCTAGCACAGTATAAATATGATTTTTTAGACTGTGCTGCTAGTATTTAAGTACAGCTTCCTCAAATTTCTGGAGATTTAGGAGGAACTTTGAGTATACATTTTATGCATCTTTCTATTAAATACTAAAAGAAAAATACACAATTAAATCATTGAAGAAATTAATCAATGAGAAAATACAATCTCAAATCACTTAAAAAGATGGTAACTGGCTATCGACGTAGGTATAACGATAGCTTAGTTTATTATAATCGCTAATACTCTATTAACTTATCTGTATTTAAAAACAAACTTTAATCCTTCTATAAAAACTTGAACTGCTTACAATAGATTGACGTCATATTTCACAATTCAGAAGAATCTTTGATTTTTAATTGTGTTAATGTGCGTTTCTGGATAACCTTTCACCGCATTGCAGGCCATGAGGCCGAATTTATTTAGGCTATTTAAATAGAATGAATAGAACGTTTCCTTGTTTACGAAATCAAAGAAACCTTTTTTTTTATAATGTTCTTTTAGCGTTTGATAGTAATGTTCAAACACTTCATTTGGGATAAAGCCTTTTGCAAAAATATTCACTGTCTTAAATTCTCGTGATTTTCAAAAAGTTACCGAAATTAATATCTTGTTGATACATTAATAGGATCAGCATTTTAAGATTTCCTTATTCTAATTTAAGTAGTTAGTGTTAGCTGACATAGAACCGCGTGTAAACAACCCTGTGAAGATACGCTCATTACTTGAGTAAGTCAACGCACCGCATTGTAATCCAGTTACAAACTGGCCGAGGGGTGCATCGGCCCACGATGCATGTAGGTCAGTTACTGTTACGCAAGCTAGGCATCCTACGCTATGACGTCGACTTGACTCATTATGTTATTCGCTTTATGTGTACTTAGTAGCAGCCTTTACACGATGATACGTCAAACAAGTTTATAAAGATGCTCCTATTTGAGATTTACGAGTAGAAAAAAAATGTAGTGCTGTTTATACAATATTAATGAATACCTGGTTCAAATTAATTGGTCTATTAACTTTCTAACAAGATCGACGGTTTCCATTTCAATGGTCGAAATCGAAACATACAGCAGTTGCGATAAACAGAACAGCAATTTGTCATTTCGAAGAAAAGTAAAGAGAGCTCAAAAATGTACTTTCTAATATGATAAGAGAGATTTATAAATGTAACGGTAGATTTTATCATATGATTAATGGACACAATACGAAATGTGACAAGACAATAAAAGTCTCAACGCATATTGAGTCCGAAACGCAGTGCAAAGTGTTCGTTAATATTATTATGATTTATGTTACAAGTAACCCAGATGCGGAGACGAGAGTCGCTCGCGACAGCGATTAGGAACCACTTCTCAACGATGATAACAATTTCACTCGGTGAACTTTACTGACATACGAAGGCGTCAGATATCTTCCTTGATTGATAACGTGCGGTATTTGTTTTGGAAAAGTTCGGCTTATGTACTTAATCTAGCGTAGCATGAGTTGACGACTGCATTACCTCCCATAATGCTTTAGTCGACATCAATCATTAAATCAGGCAATAAATAGTAGTGAGAACTCCATAACCTTGCGAAAAATGTACACAAAAACTGAAAACGTAATTTCATTAGCTACACTGTAAGTTGAGTTTCAATAAAGAAGTTTGAGACGCAATAGAATGTACCTGCAGCGCCGACGTCGACTCGGTCACAGCCAACCTTCGACGATAATGGTTTTACATGGTTAATCACAGTAGGTTCACTCGTCCTACTATGGCAGGGAAACTGTGACATCCTGTGTTATCGCTAGCAACTAGGTCGCACCACGCTCTAGCGCCATGTTTGAAAATTATTTTCACCGCGCATGCACATTTATACGTTAAATAAGTAAGCTGTTTATCAAACTATGAAAGTACTCACTGAATATGAGCTCGGAAATACCGCGTATTATGCTGCAATGCTTATGTAAATTAAACTTTTAAGTTTGAATGCTATACTATGTTTACAAATTACAACGGTATTCAAAGTAAACCAGATTACATACCGTCATCACACCGACTGAATAATTAGTCAATTGAATCTATAAAGACAATATCGCTTGAACATGACAATCAAGAAATTTCATTTGTCCGTTGTGATCCTATTAAATTCTCCTCAATTGATGCTGACATCATCAAAATTTACTAAAGTAGCCCACTCTCTTCAGGATCCTCTTAAAACTTTACTAGGTACGGTGAGCAAATATGAGTAATTTTCTTTTGTATATAAACTGAGTAAACCAAAGGACTTTTCCTCATGTTACATGTATCCGTAAATCTAACATAATAAAGTCATGGTTGTATGTCAACTGTCGTTATCAAATCTTAGATCTGACAAACAGTGCATGTGACACAAGGAATACGGCACTTATGTGCAACTAGTCAATGAAGCAAACTATCGAACAGAATTGATTTCAAATTGATGTTATTGATAACCTACTTATGACTTGATTGAGTCTTCTGTGTACTGTTTTATAGTAATCACTGCAAAAGCACAAAATGAAGAACATGAAAATGTCTTGGTTATAAGCGTTGGCTGTTAGAGAATTTAATACTCGTAGTTAAAATATTATTCCTTACATTCAACTAATTCTTTTTTGAGTCTAAAACTTAATTAAATCAATAAGAAGAAACTGCCGCGACTTTTTCGATAATAGAAATAGGTACTTAAAATTATGATAAGGGTCTTTAAAAAAAGTAGATACTTGTGTTTGTCACTGCATTTTTATTTTCACTTCATACACACGTATTAAGTGTGAGTCCTGGTAGGTGCCATAGCTGTACCTACTGTGCTAGTGTTATAGTGCGCACTACGGTGAAATGGAAAGCGCTTGCGCAACTGCGCCCGCGTTGACTGTACCGCTGTGTGCGTGTGTTTGTTAGTTACTTGTAACAAAATGTTTGTTGCGTGTGAGCCGAGTTGAGTAATGCATTAGAATTTTAGGAACATATCGCCATATTTGTCACTGTGAATGTGTAGCTAATGTGCCGTTTTTCTAGTGTAAAATCTCTAATAATAGTTTATTAGAGAGAGAGAGAGAGATAAATAGTAAAGTAAAACATTTAGGAAAAGCACCAAATATATATACCAAATAAAAAACTCGTTGCACTCTAATTATTACCGTGTAACATGTAATTAAATCAAACAGCAGTAGGTTATTAACCCGTATAGAATTAAAACTGTCGCATTGCATTCAAAGTGCATTGCGTAGGTATAATAATGTAGAGTCAGTTACGTCAGCTAAAACGGGACAACATTTCACTCTCGGAGCGGAAAGCGCGACGCGGAAGGCGAACTTTCTCTTTTGCAGCGTACTGTGCGCATTGAAAAAAGCGCAAGCGCAGATTACAGAATGAACGAGTACCGCTACGTCTCGCGCGCATTCATTTACGTAACCAGTACTACATGAGCGCGCTGCTTAAATGCACACTGATACAATGTGCACATGATAAAAACCATGCTTTCAATTTGATTGTAGCTCCGTAACAGGAGAACTTTATGTTGCCACAATAAAACATACTTAATCAATATAGTTCTCATCAGTAATATATTCTACAATTGATTCTACATTATATTGTTCAGCAAAAATAAACAAACATCAATTAAATGTAGTAGCAATAACAGCACACACGAAACAGTCGCGCGTACAATATCGTGGAAAAATGCGCGCGCGTGAGCGAGACGGCAATTGCGGTGAGGACGCGAGCGAGCTCGAGCGGAGGTCAACGGCTAGCCGCGGTCGTTGCCCTGCTATCGGAGTGACCTACTGAGCGCGTGACGTCACCGCCGCACCGCGCGCGCCGTGGCATTGGTTCACCGCCACCGCTCAGCGCCATCTACAAGCGAGTAGGCACACTACACTTGATCGTCATTGCATGATTGTAGGAAATATAATGAATCAATACAATCCAATGCCACTCTATTAACTACGGCAACGGTCGTACCGTTGAATAATTTAGAGTTAGACGCATTTGCGTATTTATTTTGCTGATGCAGATTTAAAGTCTCTTTTCATTTGTTTCAGAAGTTGAGTTGGAGGGTATTCAGGATCGGTACGTGCAGGTGTTACGTAGTTATCTGGAGCACGCTGCTCCACATCATCCTGGAAGGCTACAGGAACTCTTTGCTAGGATACCTGAGGTAATTTAGTACATTTGTTGCTTTCTCTAAAGTGCCCCCCGCTAAGTCAAGTAAGCATAGTTATACATTATGCTTTCTCTCAGTTTGCAGCAAGGATTAATAAATCGTTTTTTCGGTAGAGAGAGTAGTTATAGATCACTTAGAATGCTATATCTCTGTCAGTTAATAACGTTGCATAAATACGCAATTTATACAGCTAGCTTCGTTACCAAGGGATAAGATAGCAGATTTATCGACTATTCTGCAAAGTAAAATTTACAAGGCACATTCACAATAGAAAGTAGAAGGAAAGCTTTTGATTTCACGATACTAAGTTGTCGTTTTCACTTACAGATCCAAGCGGCGGCGAACCTGTTGCTCGAGAGCAAAATGTTCTACGTACCGTTCGTGCTGAACTCGGCGGAGATCAGATAGTACATGGCGCAGCAGGGCGTCTAGTTCTCGATGTACGAGCGGCTGACTCCCCGCCCGCGCCCGCCCCCCCGCCGCACCCCCGTCTTATGATCGCACTCGCCACCATGTGTTCACCCGCCGCAGAACCGCGCCGACGCGCGAGTGCTCGCCGCGAGCGTCCCGCGTTACTCGCGCGACCCGCAGCCTGCGACCTGCGCCTGCACAAGAGTTCGTACAAATGTTCCTACTCGAGCACCGACAATAAGTGCGCCCGCCCAGTGCGACAAACAGTGACAGTCAACACAAGTGCGGTACATTTATACCTTTGTTGAGTCGATGAGTGTATTGGTTTATTGTTTAGTAGAGGAATTAAAACGTCCCAATTGACAGACTGATTTATTATTAAAATATTACGTAAGGTACCAGGGACTTGAATGCGTGTTTTATACGTGGTAGTGTATACTACATAGTGTTAAATAGAATAAAATATATATTATGTTACTATTTAAATTTGTCAGTCGGAGAATCGCATAATATATTATTTCTGTAAATATAGAGTAAACTTTACAATATAATTAAGATGTTGTTTTAGACAGAATTGTTTCTTGTAAATGAAATACTGCTGTTTTAGTTTGCATTTTATATCGTCTAGGATTAACCAGTCGACTAATTACTGGGTGTGTAATATTGAGAATTTCAATTTAATTTTATATGACTTGTTCTTACTTAATGTAAGTAGCACTAAGTACCTACTCTCAGTGTTTACCAAGACTGCTTGTATACAACTGTACTGTTTATACACTAACCTAACGGCGCGGTGGCTCGCGCGGTTCTTATAGTCACAACTTATGCATTTTTATTGCCAATATTTCGCATAACACTTACTTGTGCATGTTTCGTTCTGAATGTATCACGTCTTTATTCTGGTCTAACTAGTTTTAAGAGTCGGTGCGTGCCATGGTGTCGCCACCGCTGCACGCTGTTACTTCGCCGCGCCCGCGCCGACTATTCGTTGCATTTCTAAGCTGACGACGTTATCTTTATGTGCGTAGGTGCTTCGGACTTATTGATCTTATACTTTGCTTCCTTTGATGTGTTCAAATGTAATTGTGCTCAATGTACCGTGATTTTGTTCGGATATTCAAATTTGTAGTAATCGATTGTGTCATTTCATATCGTACCATTGAACTCCTTTCGCGCATCGTTCCTCCAGAGTTGTAGATACATGATACATTTTGTAAATACATAAAATATTTTGTACATATTGCGTTAAATCTCGATTACATAAACTATTTGATTGATTTGCAACTATTAATAAATAAGTGATTTAACTGTGAAGTTCTAATTTTATTACAAAACAGGTAGATGTATGTTTCATTCGTCGTCGTACCGAAACAGTGAAAGACACTACAGAAACTATGAATTTATTCCATCACTTATCACATCACAGCCCTATAGCATTCCGCTTCATAAATAAATTCATCAGTAGATATCCATCTCATCTGTCCACGCAACTAACTACCCTGAACTCTACATTTAGTGTGACCCATAACATTACTAATACCGACCTTCATGTATTCATAAAATAGGCGTATCTAATTTTAATAATAAAAACGTATCATTACATGATCACAAAAAAAAAACATAATTTATATAAACTTATGAAAAGACTTTCAAACCTACTACTGTCAGTAATCACTGCCTTTCATTTTCTTACAATTTATTCGCCGTTATCGTTAAATAACACTTTGTATTAATCGTTAATGTTAAAATTTGTAATAAACGTTCCATCAACGGTGAACAGTTACCACTAGCTATAGGGGGCGATGTAAGCCTTGTTTAAAATTAAGTAATTACAACCAAAAAGTTCGTTCTAAGGACTTAGGTTCTAGTTAATTAGATTTTTTTATGCCTTAGCTTTCTCACGGTCGACGTCCGGCGTATACAAAGCAAAATAATAGTAGCCACATCCTATCTCACTTGTATTTATACATATACATAGCCTTCATGACCCGTCAATACCGAGCAAATAAATCGAAGAACTCGTTCACTTAGGTTGTGGACATGACATGGCAAGTTTGAAGCGGAAGGTGCTTGCACACACTAAATCGAGTTAAGTAGCTGAACAGTCGACAAAACAAACAACTTGTAATATTAGATAATCCTGTTACCTGAATGAGCGATACACGTCCGTTCCTCATCGTGTTACCATTAGTTAAGTATTAGCGGTTATAAAATGTGTTTTGTACATTATAATTAGTTTGGATACAACCAGTTACGATACTGCCATCAAATGCCTAAATAGTTTTCAATTAATTTTGTTATAATTTACATACGGTTAATTAAGTTAATGACGTTGGTGAAATTATTAGTTAATTGTGATAGTAAACAGTGATATGATATCAGAGTAGGCGGCTCGTGCGGCCCGCGCGGCTGCAGATCGCGCGTGCGCTCGGGGTCGCGCGGTCGCCGTCGCCCGGTGCGCGCGCCTTCACTAATATTCGGTCTCACTACGTGAACCCTTCACGACAATTGGGTAACTATATTTATTTATTCATTTTTTTTTATCTAACTTAATTATAATTATATAGTTCTTAACTACACCATCAGAACGACGGTGTTAAATCTAAAGTCTGAGGTAAAGATGCCTTTATAGATTTTTAAACATGTAATGAATGAAGGAAATCGTAAATATAACTATAATCGCGAATCATGCATCGTTCTACTAATATGTATGTAAATGATAATGTATGTAAGTAATATTGACACTTATTTTGTTAGTATCATAGCGTATTGTTAAGGCGAAACTAACGGCAGTGTATCAAATGGGAATTAGATTTGTAAGAATGTTATTGGCGTTGTACAAAGGATAGTATTGTTAGTAATTAAACAATGAAATTGGCGCATTACTGGCGAGTACCTAATTAGAATAGTACACGACAGCCCGCTGAGGCTATACATTGATGTAATATGTAAATACAAATTCTGCTTCGAAGTGTAAGGTAGCCACTTTCGTTGCAACTATAAATTATTTGCTAATATTGTGGAATAGGGCTTGTTCGCCTCTTCGTCTAATTGAATAAAACTTGTAGTATAACTTTTGAATATCAAAATTGACTGACCGATTCATACGAAACATTATTAATGATTTGCTTCTGCTTGCTATTTTAATTTTTAATGAGTTTGCATAACGTTAGTACCGCCTGCCTCGGAGATAGACTTTACACCTGAGGCTCGGACGGTTACAATCGGCTTCAGACGGCTTGTGTGTTCGATACCACCGTGTGTTTATAAATTTACTACCATGCACTGCTCCCTGTAGTCACTCTGAGCTGCATGCACGAGTATCAACAGACTACTTAAGTACGATTGTCAATTATCACTATAACATTACTAACGGTACGTTGTAAGATATTTGAAGTCAAGAATATCATCATTATCACATTACACACAGGCGGTTCCGAAGCCGGTTCGTAGATAATACTGCGAAAATATTTTGACTGATATAGTTATGTAATAAACATAATATTGTTAATATATTTATAAGGGTGTAACAAAAACTTAATGCATTTCACATTTCTTTACAGTCCATAAGAGAATAATTAATTACGTGTAAGATATTACATGTAACATATTATGACGAAATATTTTCACATTCGTAGTGTAAGGTTTGTTGTGTATAAAGATAGCGTTTCAAGTATTTCGGGTAAAAGAAGGGTTAAAATTTGTGTACATTAGACATTGTATTAAAATAGTTATGAAATCGAGTGTAACGCCGTAAGAGAATATATATTTGGAAACGTTGACGAGTGTTTGTTATATGTAATTACATGTCACAGATGGATATTTGAACTCTAAGTACATATAGATATATATTCTACAAGTTATACTTCATGTTTTAATCGAATAATAACAGTAATCAATTATGTTACAGTTTACATGAACAAACACGTTTCGCTTGTCTTACTAATTTCAATGTTTAGAAAAGAAATTACAGTTTTTCAAAATAGGATGTGGTCATCAAAGTCACAGACTGTATTAGATGCCACGTTGTGTGCACTGCAAGTGCCTCACTGCTAGACATGTAGACACTTCATTGGATAGAGGCAAAATTTTATTTGTAAGAGTTCAATGTGATTGAGTGTGCTGTATTTCACGTATTTAGTTGGGCTCGCTCAATACCAAGACTTATCGCTTTCAGACCTAGCATACATTAAGTATTATCAATACGTTAGGGTTCTATGTTTATACGTAGCAAATCACATTAGTTGCTGATTGCTGTACTGTTCTCGATGGAATAAGGCTGTTGTTATAATTCGACCAAGTTAAGATATACTGTGACTGCTAGCAGTAATCAGGAGTTTGACTTTCGTGTACGTCTCGTTGAGTGATGCGCCGCGCCGGCGTAGTCAACCGAATGTGTACTGGTTTGCCAAGAGAAGTTACCTACAGTTGTGTTTAGTTAGCGATGCATAACGTGTTTGTACTTTAATTTGTTTTTTAGTTGTACTCTTGGAAATCAATGGTTAATAATTTAAGAAAATAAATTGTATGTGAAATATATTGATTGATTTTATTCGACCGAAACCCTATGCTACAGCTATATTTTTAACAGAGTCATCAAAGGACACTTAATTACAGACTTTATTCAGACTTAAATCTTCATCTTAACGCATTCCTCCCATTGTAAGAATATTTTTTTTAACATAAATATACATAATATACTTACTAGCGGCCGCCAGAGAGCTTCATTCGCGTGGTTTAATTATGTTCCGCTCCTATTGGTTGCAGCGTGATGTTATATAGCCTAAAGCCTTTCTGGGTTAATGGGCTATACAACGCAAAAAGAGTTTTTCGAAACGGACCAGTAGTTCCTGAGATTAGCGAATTCCATCAAACGAACAAAGTCTTCAGTTTTCATTGACATCCTCTATAATATTAACCACATATATTGCAGATTACGTTAATAACAGAGTAAACAAAAAGTGTGCATTGTGTTGCCATTTTAGTTTAGTTCCGTTTATCTATAAAGAAACTATTATAGTCGTTTTACTCTGCAATTAAACCATTAACAAATGAGTAATGAATCCTTTAAAAGGAATCTAGGTCTCTGGCCTATAGCACCAAAGTGCAGACCCTCGACTCTCTACATCGTGCAACTGCTTATCTTTGGCTTATCAGCCAACCCAAACAAATCGTAAACATTAATTGTAGAAAATAGGTTACTATTATAAGTTTACAGTCTACCAACCTTATATTGTAGCTTTGAGTGGCTCATTTATCTTGCAAGGAGTGTAATCTATCTAGAACCAGCAAGCTTATTATGATTCGTAAGTAAAGTTTAAATAAAGCGGTGAATAATAAGTTTAACTACTTTTGCTATACTTTTTTTGTTCCTGCGTAGTACAGACGACAGCACATCAAGCTACTACAATCTATCAGATTTCTTTATTAGATTTTCAACTTTAGGGCCCTAAGGCTCAAGATTGATTGGGAATATTTGACATTTCCGGGTCGCTTGGCCTGCTGTCGTCCGTACATGCTTGATGCTACGATGCCTAGATGCCTACGCGAGTACTACGTTACCGCTACGCCAGGCTCTACAAAAATTTTATAAGAGAATGATCTTTATTTTTCGTTTAATCTTGCGTTAGTCTACGTTGCCCCATACTAGGAACTACCTACTCCTATAACGTGGGTGCGTTTACAAACACAAAAACTCACATTCACAAACAGCCCGACCCGGAATTTCATGAAATTAAGTTTCACAGAACAAAAAAATGTAATTATTTCTTATTTATTTATTTTTATATACAAAAAATACTTTAAAAAATAATAATATTCATACATGATATACTCTGTATTGTAATCTAAAGCCACGCTTTTGTTTTATTCCTCTAACTTAATTAGTTTTTGAGAGATTTTACTTTGAGTTTGAATAATAGTCAAGAATACGATTATTTTTCTCATAGCTCCAGGTCAGAGCAAAAGAAGATCGCTGGTTTATTCATCCAGGCGATATTAAAACATAAATTTCGGACTAGGTTTCCATTTGGGGGCCGACTCGTCATATTTATCCTGCTAAACCCTTTTATCCGTATCCGCTCCTTTTTGTAATGCTTGCGTGTAAGGGTTGCAAACATCCATACATACAAAGAGATTTATTGTAAATATAATTTTAATGTCTTTGTATATCTCTAATACAGCTGAGATCAGCTGAGGATTTATCATCAAATAGAGAGACCTTCAATTTTTGACATCAAATAAAGCGGCCCAACAAGTTGAATATTTTTTGTAAAGGCAGTAGGTACGTCATTCTCTAATAAATAGTTTGGTTGGGCTCTTGTGTTTTTAATGTTGGTTCGCCGCGATCATGCGAAAACGTTGTGCTTCCATGATGGCGCGCTTGCGCACCTCCTCCAATGGCATACTGAATGTGTTTTTGGATCGGTGGGACTCGCCCCTCTTACGTAGGTGGATAGGAGTCCAGACCCACTTTAGTTAATTCATTACTAACATTAGGCTAAGCTTTATTTGTACTAACACTTTATGGATGTTTTTTTAATCCGAAATAAAATTTTGAATTTGAATTTTGAATTTAATCAGGGTCACCAGGTACTCCAGGACATATCTTCATAAACTTTCGTTTTTATAATATCATTATAAAAACGAAATCTCAGTCAGAAAGATCAGTAACTCAATCGCGAGTGTATCTTTTACCCACTCATACCTTCTAAACACCTCAGCGGCCCTAGCCAATGTAACATCGCTTCGTAGCGAAGCGAAATCGAATACCAAACCAACCAATGGCGGGAACGATTGACCACGTGATTTGTCGCGTCGCGTGGTCAATCGTTCCCGCCATTGGTTGGTTTGGCGTTCGATTTCGCTTCGCTATGACGCGATGTTACATTGGCTACAGGCCCAGATCTATGAAAGTTTGAGATTACAGACTGTAATGTGCTTCAAACTTCAAAAATCGAGAAATTCCGGTAATTACAAATTTCTCTAAATCGCCTTGCTGGTAGTAGCCAGAACCAAACGACAAAAAACGAGTAAGTAATCATATTTTTATTACAGTTTACCAGCTTTTGAAGTCTGTTAATGCCAAAATACCGCCCCCTAGCGTCAAGTAGTGTCACTATTAACCAAATAACTATTCATTTATTGTACAGATGGCAGCATAAATAAAGTGAAACTAAATATATTTTCTTTTCACTGGCTTTATAGTTAATTTTCAAAAATAGATTTATAAATCAAAAAAATGTAACTTACCATTTGCTTCGTAAAAATTAAACAATTATTTTATTATGAAAGAATTAATTTTGTCTATGAGCATAACACTCAAATATCAACTCTATGATTCGGGTTTGGCGGGAATGTCAAGATGAGTGTCACGCTCATTTTTCATTGGACTTTTAAAATTATTTATAGTGTCGTTTACTAAATAAAAACGCGTGATTTATGTAGTAAAAAGTGCATTCAGTGAATAATTCAAAAAGAACAGTGAAATATTGTAGCATAGTGGCCTCATCATGTCTTTACGCTAAACCGCTCCTTATCGTCCAAACGCGTAAAACGAAAGGAGTTAGTTTAGGTTAAGTTATGCTAGGATAAGTTAGGATAGATATTTAATATAGAAAAAAAAATACTGAAGACTTGGCTGTATGGCGTACTATGCCTTTGCCTTTTCCATTCGCCCGAACGGAAAGAATTGAACCAAAAAAAAAAAAAAACTATGATTCGGCTCCATGTCTTACAGTGTTGCCAACGAAGGCGATTTTTCGCCATTTAGGCTACTCAGAACGAGAATCGGTGACGAAAAAATCTGAAAGGCAAATTAGGCCCACTCAACTCTAGAGCTTCTTTTTATTTATTTTTTGTTTAAACTAACTACTATGCCAAGAGACATGCGGCCATGCGTGTGTATAATGTTGGTACAATTTGATATTAAGATGGTCACGCTATTTGTTTATGCTTAGTTTCCGGCGGGAATACCCTAAATTTGTCTTAGCTATTATGTACGGACGACAGGAGATCAAGCTACCCTAAACTGTCAAATATTCCCAATCATTCTTAAGCCTTAATGCTTGAGATATAAAGTTGAAAATCGAATAATGAAATTTGACATTTGTAGTATCTTGATGTGCTGTCGTCTGCACCTAGCCAAGTTTAGAGTTATAATTTGTAGATATTCAACGTGCACGCAATTATCTATCTGGTACAGAAATTTTGTTTATTCCTTTACCTTTCTCTTTGAACAACTTCTCCTGTGTAATTGTGGTGATAATGGAGAGGATTTTCTTTTTTAATAATTTTATCATTTATTCCCGAAGCTGTAATTTTTAACAAATTGATATAATTCAATGTTTTAATATATCTTTTCAGTTTTTATTCTTTAAAAAAATGAGAAAATGCTCCTGTAAATTTAAGTAAGTCTATGTGATAATGGCGCGTATTGCAATTCTCTTGATGAGTATTTTTTTTTAATGTTTCTTTTAATTTATTCCCGGACGTACAATTAGAAATACAAATTTTCATTCGTTATTATGAGCAAAGATTTTTTTCGTTTTTTTTTTTTAATTAAAATAAAACGCTCCTGTTTTACGGTAAGTATATTAAAAAAAGTGATTTTAAGTAAAATTGATAAACTGATATCGATAAAATTTTGAAATGAAAAATATTAAAATTTACAGCTACGCAAATAAATAAAAATAATATTTAAAAAAATAATCATGAAGAGAATTGAAATACGCGCCATTATCACTCAAGCTAAATGTCGCAGTGTGTCGATTGTCAAAGTTTTTAACTGTCGGATGTCGACCAAATTCACTCTCATTAAAAACTACATTTTATTTTATCGTTATAAGTATATAAAAGTAAATAAGTATATAAAATACTTATCGTTATTTTGGCGTTTGGGCTACTATTAGGCTAGTACAACCAAAGAAATTATACTACAACTGAAATTGGGCGATATTAGGCTACTTCATGCATGAAAAACGGCGACATTAGGGCCAGTACCGTTGGCAACACTATTCAGTCTTTCTGTCAAAATTGGCTGCCGCTTGCCACATGTCAGACAATAATTATTAGTGGTTTTACCAGATTTTATTAATATTGTACTGTAAAACAATCACACAAAATGGTATGTAGACCTTTTATAACCATAGTTTGTTAAAAAAACCTTAATTGAACAATCTCGCCATGTTTTTCAACTAAGAGTAAAAGAAACAAGTTAGCATGGTGTCAGTCATGAATAATTCCGTTTCAGAAACCCCTTATGCTCCAAGGGCACGAGCGTGCCATCACACAGATCAAATATAACCGTGAAGGTGACTTGCTATTCTCCGTCGCTAAAGATGCGAAGCCGAACGTATGGTGGTCTTTGAACGGTGAACGCCTCGGCACTTTCAATGGTCACGGTGGTGTCGTGTGGTGTGTGGATGTGGACTGGCAGAGCATAAACCTCATCACCGGTGGAGGTGATAGTTCATGCAGGTTTGTTTACATTTATCTTACTACTAGCTGCCGCCAGCGACTTCGTTCGCGTGGAGTTAGTTATGCTCCGCTCCCATTCGTAGCATGATGTTATATAGCTTAAAGTCTTCCTGGATTAATGGACTATCCAATTCAAAAAGAATTTTTCAAATCGGACCAGTAGTTCCCGAGATTAGCGCAAACAAACAAACTCTTCAGCTTTATATATTACTAGCAGCCGCCAGCGACTTCGTTCGCGTAGAATTAGTCATGCTCAGCTCCTATTGGCAATATGTACGGCTGCGTTAGCTCCCGTTTTCGTAACATTTTTTGTTATTGCTCTGCTCCTATTGGTCATAGCAGGATGTTATATAGCCTAAAGCCTTCCTGGATTAATAGGCTATCCAATGCAAAAAGAATTTTTCTAATCTGACCAGTAGTTCCTGAGATTAGCGCGCACAAACAAACAAACCAACTCTTCTGCTTTATATATTAGTATAGATTTGGGATAAACTTCAGTTGGTGGACCCCTGAAGTGGGCGGCAAGACTTCTAGGGCTGAAAGACCTTGGCCTAAGACACCTCTATGTAAAATTTCGAATGATGAAAACTTATAGTTTCTGAGAAATTAATTCACAAAAATCATCTAAAATTCACAATTTTAGGTTATGAATTGGTTTTTTTTTTTTTTGTTTTTATTTGTTCCATTTGGAACAGGCTAAGGTCAGAGACCATACTGCCATGTCCTCAGTAATTAATTTTAAACTTTTCTAACGGATAAGTTAAACTCATCCTATCCTCTTATCCTAACTTAATCTAAACTAAACCTATCTCCTTTCGTTTCCCGCGTGAAAAGACACTAGGAGGAAGATTTGGTACAAAGCCATGATGTGGCCACTATGGGCACTATACTACAATATTTCACTGTTCTTTATGAATTATTCACTGAATGCACTTTTTACTACATAAATAATGCGTTTTTATTTAGTAAACGACACTATAAATAATTTTATCTACTCTCATATCAAAAAATTAAAAATATAAAACCAAAAAGGAGTTCATATTGACATACTTTACCAATAGTATATCGAAAGGCAATTAAAAAATTAAATTATAACATTATTTTGTTTGAGAAATAATGTTATAATTTAATTTTTTAATTTAAATTTTATTTATATTTTTTTTCATTAGGGTATAAACCATAGACAGCCACTGATATAATATTAAACTAAGGTAGATAAGTCACTAGCGCATTGAATTTGAAGTGTACAAAATATATCTATTTAATAGTATATCAATGTAGACAGCACTATTTCATTTTTTATCCGTGGCTGCGCACGCTTTGGTGCATGCGCTGTGATGCAGGGTGCAGAATTGTTAACATTTTGCATATTACAATTATGAAACTTGAATAAATGGAATTGTGTTGCATTGGCGTTAGACGCACTGAGATTAGATAAAGTAGTGTATGAAACTGTACATAATTAGGTATTACACACTCGTGTGATACTATTAAAAGACTCGCTTCGCTCGTTTTTTAAACTCACACTCGGGCTTAAGGTCGTACCCTCACCAAATGACCTTGAGCAGTTGCTCCCTCTTCACTGCGCCCCACCTCTACTACACAATACATCGCAAAATATTACTAGCGCCGTCTGGCGGACGAAGTACTTACAAATACAAGTTAAATTCATAGACCACAGAAGTAACAGACATGGCACTTTTATTTTTGTTTATTGGTGCGCCCAAATACTTTTGGTTATTATAGACTGAAACAAATGTTGACGATACTTCATAATAAAAATTTTGCGTATTTTATTTTTTAACCGACTTCCCAAAAGTGTGGTTCCCAATTCGATTTATGTGTGCTCGCTGATAACGTTATCGTTAATGAACCGATTTTGACCATTCTTTTTTTTTATGAAAGAGTATGCTGCCTATGTAATCTCATTGTTACCACGTCAG
Organism: Sesamia nonagrioides; assembly: GCA_017933935.1. NCBI lineage: Eukaryota > Metazoa > Arthropoda > Insecta > Lepidoptera > Noctuidae > Sesamia > Sesamia nonagrioides. The sequence continues at coordinate 221,249 of JADWQK010000731.1, read as the reverse complement.
TGTCGATAATGGAAATTCTAAGAAATTTAGGCCAATTATCGAAAATTGTAGGCATGCTTCGGGTGAAAACTTGATACTCGTATTTATATCGGATGATACTATAAAACCGTGAAGATTTGGGCCTGACCTGATGATGGAGATGACAGAGAATCAAGGGAATCCACATCGGAAGCAACTGTCATGTGTTTGGGCTTACTTAATTTGTATTGATTAGACCTTTACAACTAAATATGTTATGACTGTAACTTCAGGGTTGGAAGTTAGTTTTGTAGATTGAAAGTTAGCTAAGTCAGATGGTCAAAGGAATGGAAAAATAATATAATAAAGGTTAATTTATCATTATTTATTATTTTAAGGGAAAACGTAATCAGGGTCAAATAAATTTCTGCAGACAGGAAACCTACATAAAAAAAAAGATTTCATGTTTTTTTTTGGGCTCAGGCAAGACTCAAATTATATTATTATTCTCGTTTAATAAAACAAATACGTAAATTGTAAAAATAAAACTATCGTATAAAAAACAACAAATACATATACTATAATATTATTTACACAAAGCTTCCTTTTGCAGAAAAATAATAAACATCTGACTAATACAATATCCGGTCAGACTGGACGCTGACGGCAGCATATTTGGAAAAGGCCTGCAAGCAAACGACGTATTTCGTTTGCTTTAATTCCTATAAGACCACAATGAAAGTATGAGCATTTCTAGAAATAACGCAATGAAATAACACAACTTAAATTCAGTCTCTTGATTTTAATTGATTTTTGCATAAGCATGACGAGTAGGTAGTGTTTGTACTATGTTAAAGTACAGTGTTGTAAATTCTTGAGGAATTCCCTCGACTGTCTATGGTCTTCATCATCAGATCTATTGCAGACCTTCATTTAAACCTATATGGGTGTAAATTTTTCATCAATATAAATGAATTAAGTCCAAACACAAGGCAACTATTGTAAACCTTTGAGAAGTTCCCTTAACTGGCCTTTGTCTTCATCATCAGAGCTTTAATGACAAGCACAAACACGAGGCAGCTGATGTGAATCGTTAAGGAGATCCCTCGGCTGTGTCCCGGCTCCATCATCAACTCCGAACTTTACTAAATTGTAGTGCGTTAAAACACTTAATGAAAAAAACATAGATATGCCCTAGGCGCCCCTATGATTTTTTAAATTCTCCTAGGTTTCCTTAGTCTTCCATCATCAGACCCTAATTTCCTTAACATGAGACTACCTTGAAGATATAATCTTTCTAATTAAAAAAAAAAACATGTGGCACCACTGAGGTATTACTACTACGTCAACGCGTTGCTCGATTTTGCGCCACGCATTGCGGTACACTGTACCGCAACTATCCAGTGAGTATCCAACGCCCGTAGAGACTAGTCGTGTTTGGCTCGCATAAATAACAACATCAAAATGCCCGGTTGTGTTCTTAAAGACTGCCGTAAACACTCCAGAACATCAAAAAAAAAGTGATGGTTTAACATTTCATCGGTAAGTAGACATTTAAACGTTTAAAACTCTTTGATTTAAAGTTTTTAGATGTAACAATGCTCACGAGAATCGGGATGCCGGGCGCCGCCATTTTGCAATTCTAATCATAGAGTAATAAAAACAGAAGACGCAGATACGCAACATACATTTGTACCTATTTTGTGGTTCAGTTTGTCAGTAGTATAAGTGTTATTTATTATTGTGTAGAATAGATGTAAAATAAGTAAATTGTGACTTTAACCTAAATAATTTTGAAGGTTTCTACGGCCGGGACATGAGAAAAGGGAAACTTGGATAAAATTTGTTCAAAATAATCGGAATGAAGAAACATGGCTTCCGACTCCTCATACATACATACGTTCGTTGCACTTTAAGGATGAGGATAAGCATTATACAAAAACAGGACGAGATTGCACCACGAGGCAAAGATAACAAATGATTGTAGGAGCAAACGCCAAAAACTCACTAAACTAATATTGTTTAAAGGCAATTAAATACCTAATAATTTGTGTTGATTTATATTTTGAATGTGTATAATAAAGAAAGTGTATACATATTAAATTGCAACGAATTTTTATTTCACTTCGTTTATTTAATTAATGATAAGGCAGACTAGTATATTAGATCACAGAACATAAATAAACAAAACAGTAAATTTTATAATAGTAGTAGGTACAAAAGTTGTGTCACTTCTGCTTTGTAAAATCTATGGCAGCGACTTGTTGTTACACTACGTTGAACGTAACGCGGAAGCGCCATGAAATACCCGGCGCTTAAGCCGTTTTGGTCGCGAGAAAACTGTACTCTGTACGCTATTAAGCGCTGCATGTTTTATTGGTTTGGTTAGATGACATAACTATTGTTTAAGCGCTGCAGCGAACTTGAGTTCAAATTCTTACCAAAATACGCAAACTTTTGCTTCGGGGTGTCTGTTCTATACGCTAGTAATATAGTTCAATGTGTGGCACTCGGGAACTGCCGCGGTAAAGCTATTGCATAGCATTTTTATCAACTTATGCAATAGGGTATTTGACTAAAAAAACCTAATTAGTCCGTCAGTCAGATTTCCAAAAAATACTCATCATCATCATCATTTCAGCCGAAAGACGTCCACTGCTGGATATAGGCCTCCCCCAAGGTTCTCCACGACGACCGGTCCTGCGCCTCCCGCATCCAGCGGTTTCCCGCGACCTTCACCAGGTCGTCGGTCCACCTTGTCGGGGGCCTACCCAAAAAATACTAGACACATATTTTTTTCTTTTTTCATATAAACAAAAAATGAAGACGACACAGTGCTTTGAAAACTCGTGTGACGTCACTGCACGCTACACTTTTTGGCGGCCAGTGACGTCACCAGCCATCACTCCTGATCTTCGATGCCTATTATATTTGTCAATTTTTATTGATTTGGTAAAACAAAATATACGAAATGTAAAACATATATAATAAACCTATCCAATATTTTTCTATAATCTGAATGACGGACTAATTAGTTTTTTTTTTTAGTCAAATACCCTATTATTTATATTATAGTAAAGTTATCCGCAATCAAACATAAAAAAACATATAACCTCCTCCCTTTTGAAATTGGTTAAAAAAACGAACACCAAAATGAACATCAATAACAGAGACACTTTATGATAATATTATACTCTATGCGACATGCGGTGCGTGAGCGAGCAAGCAGATGCTTTCTCGCTCACGCGCCGCCCGCTCTGCTAGCGGAACGCGCGATGACGAACGACACGGGTTCCCCCTTCGAGAGCTTGTGGCATACTGAATCTCAATAGCTCGGGTAAGAGAAATGATGGGGAATACGCTCAGATTGTTGAATAAAATTTTTGTTTTGGTCGTTTAAAAAAAATATTTCTACAATAATGTTCGTCATGAAATTGCCTATCCATTAGTGTAAGAACGCAATCTAAATAATGCTTACTTTTCGAGGAGATGCACGTTTTTGATAATTATTTCTCTTGTCAGAGGTTTCGTTGTGAAGGAATTATTTAAACATTATGCTTAGTAAAAAAAAAAATCTACAATTTTGGAGCCAAGATTATGGAGAAAATTTATGTATTTTTAATAAGTTGATATTTCTTTTGGATAAAGAGTAGATAGCTCCGAAAAACAACATAAAAACGGCCTGCGGTGTGTTTTTCCCCTGGAACCGCCTTAATACCCCTCATTATGTATCAGTATCATAAACTAGCTACTATAAAAGTCCAATGAAAAACGAGCGTGGCACTCATCTTGGCTTCCCGCCAAAAACCCTCGAATCGGGTCTTTTTGTTGTCATTGCGTTCCGTTATACTTGTTGTTGAAGACCTGTCAAATTATTTATTTGAAATTATTATATATTATTTTTATCTTAATAGTAATAATTAGTCTAAAATCATATTATTTCAACAAAAACATGTGAAATATTAAATTACTAACAATTATAATTTCATTTGTCGGAAATCGTAGACAGTATCATTGTGCACAACGAAACTTAAAATGACACGTCAGTAATCGTTTGTCCACAATGTCCACCCATAAGTTAGGTTAGAACTGTGACCAAAACAGCGCGCGAGCCGAGCGAGCGAAACGAGCGTGCCGCGGCAGCGGCCGGCGGGTTAAACTTCAGTTGGTGGACCGCTGAATTTTAGGGTGTTTTGGGGAGGGGAGGGGAACCCTCCCCCTGAAAGGGGGATGATGAAAACATAAGGTTATAGAGAACTTGAAAATTTTGAGGTTAGGTCCAACGATTAAGGGATATGGCGAAACAATTTGCGTGATTTTTAATTTACTATGGTAGATTTATTTATTCTAAGTAGATTTTAATAAGAAATAAATACAAACATTTTGTTTTTCTGGCACGTCAGTGATCGCATGTCCACCCATAGGTTAGGTTAGAACTGTGACCAAAACAGCGCGCGAGCCGAGCGAGCGAGCGAAGCAAGCGGGCCGCGGCAGCGGCCGGCGAAGCGCCAGAGAAACAAAATGTTTGTATTTATTTCTTTTATCCCAATACATCCTAAAATTCAGCGGTCCACCAACTGAAGTTTAACCAACTTGTTGGTCATACAAATAATTATTCCATGCGGGGTGTGCGTTCGCGCAGCGGAATGTTGTTGAATTTAAAGATTTTAAATATGCAGATATTTAGTGTATGACGTCGTGTAATTGTGTATGGTAAAAAAAAATTTGTGCATGCAGCCATTGTGGAGAAATTCACCAAAAACTGATTCCGCTGGGCGAACGTTGTCCTGGCGGAACTTTTTTTAATCCATTGACTTTAGAAAAAAGAGATGTGTCCAAAAATTAGTGTGTATTTGTGTGTAATTGTGTATGTATGAATAAAATTTGTGCATGCATAGACTTCGGAGAAATTCAAGTTTCCGCTGCGCGAACGTTTGGCCATTAGCTAGTTTTCATATACAGCGCTTACATAGAGAGCTGTAGATTTTTACATACGTTGTTTTGAATTTGTGCATATTTGTGTACAAAACAGATTTAGAAAAAATCGTAGGGCTAAAGAGATAAAAATATAAACGTAAAACACGCTTTTTAGGTCATAGTTCTTAAAGTATGCACTTTGGGGTCTAGATTTTCACGTTTATACAAACCTTGTAGGTGTCTGCAACATATTGCCAAATATCAATGATGTTCCTTTAGTAATTAAAGAGATATAGGACAATTAATCATGACAAAATCACTGTTTACAAAGCAGTCAAATATCACGACATTCTAAAGGAATTGCATGGTAAAATGTATGCCAATAATTAGTGTATTCATTCAACTATTCACATGCAAAATTTCATGTCATTAAATTCAGTAATTAAAGAAAAACAATTAAAATACTGACGAAGCATCGAAAACCTACATAACCCGACCAAATTCGGATAGCTATAAAAAAGCGGCCGTTGGTGAATTTCTCCACAATGGCTGCATGCACAAATTTTTTTTTACCATACACAATTACACGACGTCATACACTAAATATCTGCATATTTAAAATCTTTAAATTCAACAACATTCCGCTGCGCGAACGCACACCCATGCGGGAACTGAACCCACGACATGCAGCGCACCAGTCAATAACCACTGCGTTAACCATGCAATCAACAAGTACATGATGCTAATGGAATAGTTGACATTGACTCAGTTACCCAAAAAAACAAACATTTATTCATGTGAAATCTAATCACACACCACACACTGTGGCTGTGTGGTGGTGTATTATGACTGACACTGTGAGGAGGCGTCTGTCCCGGCAGTAATGTTCCCAACATTATAGGTTGATTATCCAAGTATTAAGGTGTGTTTGACTTGAAAAACACAAACATCTAAAGTTTAATTAACTTCATACTAGTATTACATAATAATAATATTTTCCAGATTATGGGATTTGGAAACTGGCAAGAACATAGCTACCATTAAGACAAACTCGTCAGTAAGAACATGCAACTTCAGCTACAGTGCCAACCAGGCTGCATACACTACTGACAAGGCTATGGGACACCCTTGCGCGGTAAAACCTCATTCAATTCTTAAAGTAGTGGCTGTATGAAGTTTTAGCTTTTCAAATACATTCTTGTCACAGTAATTTCTGGCTGACTTTGCAGTACTGTCAAAATCACAGTGGTGTTTTTTTACATATTAAGTAAAAATGCAGTGCTAATAATGTGGTAAGTTGCAATACTATACGAGGTATGCATTATAAGTTTTGTTGTTTGAAGAAAAAAAAAACACAAATATTACTTTTTATTGTTTTGGAAAGTTTTCACCACTTAATACACTTTTCCATTCGCTCAAACCTGTTGTTATAACACTCAGTGGGGGTGTTCAAACTGGCTTACTTAAAAGAATCAACTGCTTCTTCAGCAGATTTTAACCTTTGATAAGGAAGACTTTTCTTAATTTTAGGAAATGTATAGAAACTGTTAGGGCTGTATGGAGGATGGTCAAGAATTTCTACTTTTTCCTGCTTCAAATACCCGACAAGCACTGTGTGAACTTGTATTGTTGTGGTGCAGGATATCTAGTGTTACAAAAAAACCGTTTTTTTTTTTCTAATGTGAAAAATACCTAAAAAAAAAAACTGTTTTTTTTTTCTGGACCAATTTTTTTTGTAAAAGCATGAAATCTGAAATTGTTATGGCATTTGCCGTTGAATAATTAATAGTTAAGAGTACATAATAGAGTATAAGGTTTATTCTTGAACCTGCGGCACTTTTCTGATAAAATGGTACCAAAATTTCATAAAAATATTGGCAACATTCATTGATATACGACAACAATTGGAAAAAAAAAATGAATTGTGATTTATGATTTATTGTTAGAAGTAGTGAATTATGAATAAATAATATGTTGATTTATTATACAACTTACAAATTTAATTTATAATTGAACTAAAACGTAGGCTAGAAAAAAAAACAACGACACTAAGTTTTTTTTCATGTTTTTTTCAAGAAAGTGAAAAAATACAATTGTTTTTGTTTTTTTTGACGTGACAACGTCTTATAAATTGGTTTGCCGGGTGACACTTCAAGAAACTGCGTTACGCTGCCCGCTCACGTTATGCGCTCACAATGAGAGCGAGTGAGAGGCACGCGTCCCTTCCACTCGGGCATGGTTAGCCCGCCTAAGAGCGAGAGAGACAGACATAAATAAAAAGTGAAAGGCACGCAAGTGCATAAAAAAAAAGAAGAAACTTCTTCGGAGCTACTAGGCAAACATGATGTGGAAGGATATGTTTGATTCTATAAGTTTGATGTTATTGACACTTAGTTTAAGTCCATCTCCAATTTTAGTCAGAATTCTCGAAAACAGCTCGTCAGTTTGTCGAATGAATATTCACATTAAAATTATTTTACCACTCAAAGTCGTTGTCACGTAAAACTTTCGCCCGTATACCGACTTTACAGGCAACCAATTTTTTTTTTCATTATCCTCACTAAGGATAACGCCTCGCTTTGTATTAGATTTTCGTAGTTCGGTGATGACTTGTGGTAAACAAACTGGAATACCACCCTGTGTTAACCGTTCTACGATCTTCGAGTCCAATAGTCGCAACATGGCTGCGTTTCCAACGAATGTGGCCACCATCTTATTTGAAGTGCTTCTAGGATGGGAAAATTTAGTCAGCTTTGGCTATTCTTGAAATAACCAGATTGTAGATTGTTGTTTGGAATCAGGATCGCAGGTATAGATCCAAGATTCGTCACCACTGATGATGCCGTAGATTGTGAGTGTAATTACACCATATGACGCAGGCCGCCTTGTGATCGTCGAAAAGCAGATGCGTTATCCAATGGCAAACTAGCTTTCTCACACCAAGCGCTTCATGCATGAACTTCTGAATGGTTGTCCCTGACTAGGCTTGCCAAGTTTGTGTGGCTTTTTGCAGTCGCGTCCGGCCAAATATGTACGTGTTCGGTGAGTGATGGCTGGTATATACAGAGTCATCATCATCTCAGCGTATAATCCCGGTCGCATCCGCGGCTTTCGCATTGGAGCCCGGGGTCCGCTTTCCTACTAATACGCCTCCATTTCGCACGATCTCTGGCATCCCGTGGTGTGAGATTGTTGGCACGCATGTCATCTCTTACAACGTCAAGTCAGCACTTCTTTGGTCTACCTCGCTTGTTCCGGCCCGGCGGAGGCGCCATGGCAAGACATTTGTTACCCACGTAACCTGCCGGTTTACGTAAGACGTGACCGTACCAGCGCAGGCGACTCTCTTGCAGTTTGTCTGCTGTGTCACGGACACGGATTCTGCCACGGATACGGGAGTTTCTAATGCGGTCTTTCCGCGTAACTCCACACATCCACCGCAGCATATTCATCTCCGTGACACGCAGCTCCTGTTTGTGTCGCTCAAGCACAGGCCACGCCTCACTGCCATACAGGAGGACAGGTCTAATGATGGTCTTATAGACCTGTCCCTTAAGCTTAACCGGCATTTTGGGGTCACAAATGACACCTGTCACCTCACGCCATTTTGCCCAAGCTGCGGAAATGTGTGCTTTAACATCGCAATCAATGTCGCCGGACGCGTGGAGCACAGACCCCAAGTATTTAAATTGGTCTGTGCACTCGACCATGTCTTCGCCTATGCACACAGGCATAGGGTCTGTGGTGTTGCTGGCCATGTGCACCGTCTTCGCTACATTGAGTTTAAGACCTCCGTTCTTAAGCGAGTTCTTCCACGCATTTACCCGCCGCACCAACCGTTCCCTGTCCGCGTCTGCCAGCGCGATATCATACAGATGTTAGATCTGCAAAACATTGAAGCTGTGTCAAGGTCTGTATTAAAGTTGTAGAAAATGATTGCACGGACATTTCCAAAGGGAAAAAAAAGGAAAGGAAAAGAAAAAAAGAAGGAATGGGAAAGATTCGTATGTAACCTCTCAGTGTCCTCATAGGAAAGAGTTTTCAGAAAATCTGTTACCTCTGCTTACAGCTCACTTTCTGTAGTGGGTAGGTATTACTAAATAATGATGAACTATCAAAATTAATGTGATTGCTATTGATATTGGGTTACAATATTATTCTCCAATATATGTATTATGGCCAGAGTTATGTGTAATGTGGTGTGTTGATTTAGACTATTTAATTTGATTACAGGTCTTCATAATTGACACAAGAACTGTTGATGACTCTATCTCAACCCAGACTCCGATCCTGAAGTGGGAAATCACAGACACAAAAGTCACCTCAATGGTGTGGGGTATCCTGGACGAGACCCTCATCACTGGTCATGAGGGTGGTGACCTGATCCAGTGGGACCTCAGGGTAAGAAGTCAACATTTATGGAAAGAGCAATACTGAAATAACTGGAAAACTAAATAATCATGGATTAATTAGTTTTCAAGTTATTGTTTAATTCAGTTTAATACTATCTGAACTCTGCAGATTCACTGGCATAAGTTTCGAACCTGTGTGAATATTTGGATAAAAACTATCCTATTTGTGCCAAATTTCATCCAAATCTATCCAGTAGTTTTTGGGTAAAATAGTAACAAACATTTTTAGAAACTTTTGCCTAATATTTGCCTGTATAATACTTTTACCTTTGTATTAGTGGTGTAAAGATGTTCAATGGAATTTTACCTAACTATTGTGTGAGGAATTATATGGGTCTGGAAAATCCTGTCACTCCATGTCTAAGTAGTAGTTTATGAAACTGTTACATAATGAGGGATATTATGCACGAGTGTGAGTTTAAAAAACAAGCGAAACGGGTTTTTTAATAGTATCACACGAGTGTGTAATACCTAATTATGTACAGTTTCATACACTACTTCATCTAATCTCAAACATTGTATTGCGAAACATAACAACTTGCAATTCAAATAATTAGTAGCGCGCAAGAATTAGTGTTGTCTATGGTTTGTGATATGTACGGTAATGAAAAAATAATTTATTATAACATTATTTTGTTAGAGAAATAATGTTATAATTTAATTATTTAATTTCCTTTCGATATACTATTGGTAAAGTACGTCAATATAAACTCCTTTTTAGTTTAATTTTTTTATATGAGAGTAGATAAAAACAATTATGAATCTCCTGATTTACAATACATATTTAAGTACCATTTTATTTTCCAGACTGGCAAGAAAATTCAGTCGGTAAAGGAGCACACGCACCAGATTAACGACATGCAACTGTCGCGCGACGGTACTATGTTTATCACCGCCTCCAAGGACCAAACCGCCAAGCTTTTCGACACCAGCTCCCTAGAGCTCCTTAAAGAATACAAAACTGAGCGGCCAGTCAACTCCGCGGCTCTCAGCCCCATCCTAGACCACGTCGTTCTCGGAGGAGGTCAAGACGCCATGGAAGTAACCACAACATCAACTCGCCAGGGCAAGTTCGACGCTCGCTTCTTCCACTTAGTATTTGAAGAAGAATTCGGACGCATCAAGGGACATTTCGGTCCCATCAACAGTTTAGCTTTTCACCCTGATGGTAAGAGCTACGCTTCAGGCGGAGAAGACGGTTACGTACGTGTACAGAGCTTTGATCAGTCCTACTTTGATTATACCTTTGATTACAACAGAGACTGAATATTAGATAAGCGAGGTATTAGTAAACTCTATCAATATTGTAAATGTCAATAAAACTGATTTATAACAAATGGTTAAAATATTTGTTTTATTTCATTCATAAAACATACAATTGCTATCATTAAAAATGCCAGATTGTAGTGAACCTGGAATCTGGCAATTAGAATAGTACACGACAGCCCGCTGAGGCTATACATTAATGTAATATGTAAATTTAGTTGCAACTATAAATTATTTGCTAATATTGTGGAATAGGGCTTGTTCGCCTCTTCGTCTAATTGAATAAAACTTGTAGTATAACTTTTGAATATCAAAATTGACTGACCGATTCATACGAAACATTATCAATGATTTGCTTCTGCTTGCTATTTTAATTTTTAACCTTTTGAACGCCCATCTATACAATATGTAAAGAAAATCCTGTCCGACCCATAAGGATAATAAAGGTTAGGTAAACACATGACCAAATATAATATAAAATTTTACATAATCATCATAGTAACAATAATAATGAATTTTGAAATAATCTTTTTTTCCCGGGGATTAATTCCAATTTCCCCAAAATTTGGTAATTTTAAAAAAACTGACAACACCATTTGTGACGGAGCGAATAGCGATGCGACCACGTGCCGCATGTCCCGCCCCCCTTTACCCGCGCATTTATGCCTATCGGGTTGCCTGCCGCATACGCATTAAGTTACCTCGCTTTTTCGAAATAACATTTATATTTTTCGGGGAATATTTTTTTTAAGTTTAGCCCGGCTTTGTAGGCATTATTAGAATCAGTTAACGATACCTAACAATACCTTCACGGATCGGACAGGGTTTTCTTTACATATTGTATAATACGCGATGTGTCCTCCTGCGCCACACTACAAATGTATAACGTATGTATAGTATAACGTAGGGATGGGATTAGTGTCCTATCGACAAATAATATTATACATATAAAATAATGTTTATTCACCAATTTACGAAGCTAAATAAAAACTGTAATCGTAATTTCATATTTTATTTCATAAAAAAAACAATATGAAAACCTGGATATATTCCCCACAATAAAGAAAATATTTTTAAATTTATTAGACGTGTGTTCTACAAGGCACATCCCTATTTGTCTCCAAATGTAATCCTTCTACTTCATATCAAGTAGTTGGCGCTCGAGGCACGTCAAAATCCTTTCTGTTCTAGGGATGTCTAGATTTCTATGGTATATATTTTATATTCACTGTGGTCGAGTTACACGTGCATAAACTCAACCGATTCCTGCATAATTTATTTCGTTTACTTACAACAAATACAATTAATAGAAGCTAAATACGTGGTTTTCTACGTTTTAAAAAATAAAATAAAATGGAGGGTAAGTGTCTGTTTTACACAAGACCTTTTTTTAATGGTGTCGCTAAATACTCGCAATTATTTTTCTGGTTTGTAGAAACTAATAGAAAACTGAAGATAATTCCTGAAACGGAAGTTGACGACTTAACGGAATGTCAAGACGACGAACTATTTCAAAATTCTGATTCAGACTTGAACAACTCGCAATAATTCGTCATATTCACAGTCACATTTTTTTTAGAAGGTCACGTGCGCCAACTCAAGATGTAAACATTGCACTACACTAAAATGCACAAGGTCACTATGACCTTGAAACCCGTCCACTTATGACGTCACAGATTTCCTTCTATACACGTCGGTGGCGCGTACGGACCGCTAACTAACTAACTTTGTAGGGATGGGTTTTTCAAACGGGGTTTCACTATCGACAATGATTAGAAAACCTATTAATTCTTGATTAAGGTGAATAAAACCTAGTTTAAAGTGTACAATATTTATAAAATATTATATATTTACGTCATTTTCTTGCAATAATAGTATTTATGATCATTTCGACGAGATGAAATATAGCGAGGTCTTCGTCGTGTCCCATCACTGGCTTACTTGATATCAAGTAATTGGCGCTGGGGGCATTAAAATATTTTCTGGCGTTTTTGTTTCTATTGAAAATTAAACAAATAAGAACTTATTATGCGTGAAAAAGTTAAAAATATGGTTGATAACAGGGCAAATTTCCATAAAAACAAAATAAAAGGTCTTGTAAAAGTCGTAAATTTATTTTAAACTGTGATTACTTCTAATCAAGTAGTGGCGCTGAGGGCACGAAAATCTCGAACTTGTATAGAAGTGATTGGCGTTCAAAAGGTGAGTTTGCATAACGTTAGTACCGCCTGCCTCGGAGATAGACTTTACACCTGAGGCGCGGACGGTTACAATCGGCTTCAGACGGCTTGTGTGTTCGATACCACCGTGTGTTTATAAATATACTACCATGCACTGCTCCCTGTAGTCACTCTGAGCTGCATGCACTACTATTATTTACATATAGTAAATGTCATGATAAAGTAGCTGATATGTGGAAAAATGCCGCGGAAGATAGTATGATTGTCGCAGCTCAGGAGGAAATAGCTACTGCTCGGTTACGAGGTGACACTCATGACATCCTGATGATACCAGTGGAAGCAGACTGTTGCTGGAGCAAACGCTCATATAAAAATCAATACAATGCATTATCTGGTGTTGCAGCTATTATAGGACATCACACAGGGAAAGTCCTCTACATCGGTGTCCGGAATAAGTATTGTGGAATTTGTGCCCGCGCAAATAAAAAGGAATAACAACCTGCTGCTCACAAATGCACTAAAAATCACGTAGGTTCATCTTCTAGTATGGAACCAACAATACTGGTAGAGGGATTTAAGTCCTCCGTAGCAACTCGGAAATTAATATATAATATATTGATTGCTGATGGTGATGCCAGTACATATAAGAATATATTAGAAAGCAGACCATATCCCGGTGTTCTGATTCAAAAAATTGAGTGTACCAACCATCTCCTCCGGAATTACAACGGGAAAAATTCATTACTTAAAACTGATACGTCTATCCCTCTATCGGAGCGTAAATTTTTGACTCCTGAACGATTGATTCGATTGAGAACAGTGGTAAGAACTTCAGTACGGCACTGGCGATCACAAAGTTTAACCGAATCAGAAAAAATTATGAAAGTTTAGAGGGATATTCTAAACAGCGGCAAACACATCTTCGGAGACCACAGTGAATGTGACTTGTACAACTGCACTGAAGAGAGAAAAAAAAAAACAAACCAAACACTCGAAGCAAAGACATTGATGTTAAAACTGCAACGCAATATCTCTCAGCTGGCTTATCATTCTCGAAGTCTACTCTACGAGTTTACCACGAACCGTGCAGAGCAGTTCAACAGCATAGTAGCAAAGACTGTAGGTGGAAAACGCATTAATTTTTCCCTAAAGGATTCTTACTCCATCCGTTGTCATGCCGCTGTGGTTAGTTTTAACACAGGTAAACCTCAAACTACTCTGTATAAATGTGCCTACCAGAAAAGTCCAGGTCAATCCCTGAAATATTTAGAGCAAAAGCATTTTTCAATAACGCAAAATACCGCCGAAAAATTAACTTTAGCGCAGGGCCCGTAGCCAAAGTCGATTATGGAAATGCATGTCAAAAGCCCGATATGAACTCAGACGATTTCAAGCAGGCACAGGAGGTTTTCATTGAAAATTTAAAAAACAGGCCTTAAAACGGCATGAAATTGAAAAGGATACAATTCTCCAGGCTGAAAGTGCCTTGTGGCTCGAGCTGAGAAGATGTATTTTAACTGCTTCTAATTTTGCTAAAATTTGTAAACGACGCCCGAATTCGAATTCAGCACCACTCGTAAAATCTATTTTATATGGATATTCCCTAGATCATGTAGCGTCAATAAAATACGGAAAAGAAAATGAGGTAAAGGCTATTGAGCAATTCGCCATTCAAGAGAACATAACCATCCAAAAATGTGGTCTTTTCATTGATGAGACCCATTGCTTCATAAAAGAAGATAGCAAAATTTACATGAATTGTGGTTTATTCATCCAGGCGATATTAAAACTTAAATTTCTAACCAGGTTTTTCCATTTGGAGGCCGACTCGTCATATTTATCCTGCTAAACCCTTTTATCCGAATCCGTTCCTTGTTGTAATGCGTGCGTGTAAGGGTTACAAACATCCTTATATAAGCCACGCACGATGATATTGCGATGGAACCTTGTCACAATAACAGCGTTGTGACGTCATCTGTCACACAAAAGGACAGCTAGCAAAAGAATGTTAAATGCAAAATTAATATTAGGGTTAAGGGTTTATTTGTATTTTAAAATTTTATTACACTCTTTATAAAGAGTATGTACAAATTAATATTATGGTTAAGGGTTTATTTGTATTTTATAATTTTATTATACATACACTCTTTATAAAGAGTGTATGTATAATAGTGTATCAATTTTGCATTTAACATTCTTTCGTAGGTATACCTACTCACCCATATTCTGACAAATAAACTTTCATTAAAAATATACCTAATCGTATATCTTTCTTACATGTATACTATTTTTTTCTAACTACATTTCTGTTAATTGGCGAGCGGGAATTGAACCAGAGTCCACTGTGTAGTAGTCATGTTTTAATTACTACCTACATCTATCAGCTTATAAATAAAACTAGGATAATATGTAAAAAAATGTATATAGTCTTCCGAATCAGAACTGCTTTCTGTGTCTGTCGTTTCCGATTCACTGTCGTCGCCGTATGTATGACAAATAACTCATCAGTTATTCGATCTTTATTCCAATATTCCTCTTCAAGCCGTTTAACATGATTGACTTCCTTTCGCCAGTCATCTGGAGTTATTGATGCTGACGCCTCCAACGTCAGAGCTTCAATGCGACTTTTCAACTGCTCCACATTCTTTTCTGACACCCTCATCTTTACCAGGTTCCAGATGTACTCAATGGGGTTGAGGTCGCAGTTGTAAGGTGGTAATCTAACGACTTCATGGCCATTGCCAGCTAATAAATTGTTAATTTTATAATTTTTCGGCGGTCCGTGCCGTTTAATTAATAAATACAGTTCAAGTTTTGTACTGTCGTTGGGAAAGTCGATGTTGTGAGCTTGTAGCCACTCAACAATCAACTGTTTTTTATTGTTCATACTTGGTGGCCTATTCTCATCCCTACTGTGATAAGGGGCGTTGTCCATCACAATTTTGGAGTTGCGTGGTATGTTGTGAGTTTGTAGCCACTCAACAATCAACTGTTTTTTATTGTTCATACTTGGTGGCCTATTCTCATCCCTACTGTGATAAGGGGCGTTGTCCATCACAATTTTGGAGTTGCGTGGTATGTTGGGTACTAATTTTTCTGTAAGCCACTTGGTGAAATTCTCAGCATTCATTTAATCATAGTAATCCCCCGTTTTGGTGTCTGCTTTAAACATTAAAAGGGCATTGTCAACAAAACCGCTTTAACTTCCCACATGAACTATTATCCATCGGGGGCCGGGGCTGTCGTTCCGTCACACTCCATCGGTTGCTGTTTGCCAACATTTTTCTACCGTGTAGTGTGCGTGTATCCACGTTTCGTCGAGATAAACAATGGGTCTTTTGTCTTTTATTTTTCACGAAGCGAGTAATTTTCTTTCATACGGCGTAAATATTTAGCCCTCCACGCTTGAATTTGGGGTCTTTCAATTAGGGCCAGTCTTTTTTGGTAGCATCGTTTAAATTGGTAGCCTAAATCACATTTAATTATTTTTCTTAATGTAGTTTCACTACCAGTATAATTAAGGTCTACTTTTGAAGCCGCCAAGATTTTGCGCATTGTGGTTATTTCTCTCCTCACCGTATACATTGAATCTATAATATTTCTTATAGCTGTTAAGGAGAACCCGTCGAAATATTTCTTCTTTTGTCTTTTTCCTTTAGTAGGAATTCTCATTTTGCTGCCACGGGCTGTTGCTGACTCATGCTCTCGTCTCAATTTCGTCACAGTATTTTTTGCAACGCCTGTGGCACATGCCACATACTCCGTGACTTTGATAGAATTTTGCAAAATATTTTTAATAACTTTAAGCAGTTGCTTCGGTATTAAAATGTCCGAAGCACTTTTTAAAGCACGGTGACTTACTTTCAAGAACTAACTTACAGTCCTCTTTCTCTTTAACAAAATAATTGTTCAGTTTAATTATAATTTCACGAGCACGACTATTAATTAATTTCTTATTCATTTTAACGAGTAACAGCTAACAAAACTCAAGAACAACTATAAAACAGGATAACAAAAACAAAAAGCTAACAAAAATATTCGATGTGCGTAAGTGGGTAAGCGCGGACTGAACTTGCGAACGGTACCGACGGTGCGAGTTCGACTACGTCACCAAGATGGCCGCCAATCGCAATATCATCGTGCGGGGCTTATATACCTTCATATCTTCATAAACTTTCGTTTTTATAATATTATTAGGACCAGTCAACTCAATCCTGTATCTTTTACCCATATCTTCTAAACACCGCAGATCATTACTGTGGATGTTTGAGATACAGGCTGTAATGTACTTCAAACTTCAAAAAACTCAAAATTCCGATATTTACAAATTTCTATAAATCGCCTTGCTGGTAGTAGTTAGAACCAAACGACAAAAAAACGAGTAATAATTTTATTACAGTTTACCAACTTTTAAAGTTTGTTAACGCCAAAATACCGCCCCCTAGCGTCGAGTAGTGTCACTATTAACCAAATAACTATTCATATATCGTACAGAAATTATTAAGAGAATTAATTTAGTCTATGAGCATAACATTCAAATATCAACTCTATGAATCGGAGAGTTTGGCGGGAATGTCAAGATGAGTGTCACGCTCATTTTTCATTGGACTTTTAAAATTATTTATAGTGTTGTTTACTAAATAAAAGCGCGTGATTTATGTAGTAAAAAGTGCATTCAGTGAATAATTTCTATAGAACAGTGAAATATTGTAGCATAGTGGCCACATCATGACCTCATTCAAACTTGCTCCTTCTCGGCCGCACGCGGGAAACGAAAGGAGATAGTTTAGTTTAAGTTAAACTAGTATAAGTTAGAATCTATAACTCAAGAAAAACCATACTGAAGACTAGGCTGTATGGCGTACTATGCCTTTGCTTTTTCCGTTCAAAAGAACGGGAAAAAAGCAAACCAAAAAAAAAACTGATTCGGCTCCATGTGACGTGTCCTTCCTTGGCAAAATTGTGGCGTCTCTCCCACCAAGGCCATTAATCAAAAATTGAATTGAATTGTCTTTCTGACAAAATTGGCTGCCGCTTGCCACATGTCAGACAATAATTATTGGTGGTTTTACCAGATTTTATTAATATTGTACCGTAAAACAATCACACAAAATGGTATGTAGACTTTTTATAACCATAGCTTGTCAAAAAAACCTTAATTGAACAAACTAGCCATGTTTTTCAAACAAGTTAGCATGGTGTCAGTCATGAATAATTCCGTTTCAGAAACCCCTTATGCTCCAAGGGCACGAGCGTGCCATCACACAGATCAAGTATAACCGTGAAGGTGACCTGCTATTCTCCGTCGCTAAAGATGCGAAGCCGAACGTATGGTGGTCTTTGAACGGTGAACGCCTCGGCACTTTCAATGGTCACGGTGGTGTCGTGTGGTGTGTGGATGTGGACTGGCAGAGCATAAACCTCATTACCGGTGGAGGTGATAGTTCATGCAGGTTTGCTTACATTTATCATACTATTTGTAAAATAAGTTTGGTTATACCCATTACAATAAAGATACACTAATGATGTTGCATTTTGTTGTGCAATACAACATTGTGAGGACCTAACCATGAATCAAACATTCAGAGTTGTTTGTTCTATAGTAAAATAATAATTAACACTTATTTATTGAAAAAATATGCTAACTAACAAAACTGTATTATCTATTTCAACGTCTCATCTTGCCAATCAATATAAATCATAATCAATCCACGCCGGGGCTGTGTGGTGTATTATGACTGACACTGTGAGCAGGCTTCTGTCCCGGCAGTAATGTTCCCAACATTATAGGTTAATTATCTAAGTATTCAGGTGTGTTTGACTTGAAAAACACAAACATCTAGAGTTTAATTAACTTCACACTAGTATTACATAATAATATTTTCCAGATTATGGGATTTGGAAACTGGCAAGAACATAGCTACCATTAAGACAAACTCATCAGTAAGGACATGTAACTTCAGCTACAGTGCCAACCAGGCTGCATACCCTACTGACAAGGCTATGGGACACCCTTGCGCGGTAAAAACTCATTACACCACCACACCATCCACCATCACTCAGGGTATTTGGATCGGCGGAAGAACTGAGTTGATTTGGATCAGAGCCAACCTCAACGCTCAAATTTATGCTGAAACGATTGTATCAGACGTCATCGTTCCTCTACAAGTGCAAATCGGTCCCTTATTTCAGTTAATGCATGATAATGCACGACCGCACACCGCAAGAGTTGTAAGACAGACTCTCGCCGCAGCTAACATCAATGTCCTGCCCTGGCCTGCTCAGTCGCCAGACTTGAACCCGATTGAGCATGCATGGGATATGCTACAGAGAAGAGCTCTGCCGAATATGGAGGGTATCCAGTCGCAAGAAGACCTTTTTTTGTTGTTGCAACGAACATGGGCGGCCATTCCACAGCGTGATTTGGATGAACTCATTTTGAGTATGCCAAACCGATGTTCTTGTGTTGTTAGTGTTCGCGGTAGAAACACGGATTATTAATTGTTTAAGTTACCCAATAAAATTTTAGAGAAAACTGTTATTTCAGTCTTTTTTTCGAACTTTTGTGTTAGTGGTTCAAATGTCAAATATCCCTTTATTAGGAAAATGGCAAATTTCTTTATTAATGCAAAGGTGACTTGGTTTATCGTTACTGTGACAAACGAAAACACTTTATTTGATGAATCCTTAAAGAAAATTTTAATTAATATCAATCAGGAGAAAAGTTATTGCAAAAATATATGTTGATCCCTAGACACTTTTGATGTGTGTATTTTAAATTTAATCACAGACATGCTAATGTCTGCTCTTGCTAGCCCTTCTCACTCCGTACCTGACCACGTTGCATCAAAATTGACCTCCATACTAAATTATATCCACAACATTCCATCCCCTAACGTTTCTCCAGTGGAACGTGAGGAGTATTACTCCCAGGAAGCCTGATCTTTCTTTTTTAATTAATAGGTTTAAACCATCAATCTGCGGCATTGCTGAGACGTGGCTTTTGCCTGGAAGCGATTTCAGGCTGCCATGTTTCGCCAGTGTTCGTGATGATAGATCTGATGGATACGGAGGATGTGCTTTGCTCATCAATAGCAAGGTATCATTCTCTCAGATTCCTCTAACCTTTGTTGGCGATAACATAAATGTTGTTGCTGTGAAGGCTGAGGGTATAAATATTTTTTCCTTTTATATTGCGCACCCACAACTAGAGTATCTGTCAATAATTAGGAATTTGTTATGCAGTGCTAGTGGCCCAATACTTGTAATGGGCGATTTCAATTGTCACCATTACCGCTGGGGATCAGATACTTGTGATAACTTTGGCATTGGCTTGCTGGATATATTGGATGAACACAATCTTTGCCTAGTCAACGATGGTAGTGCTACCCGTAGATCTCTACCCGGTCAGAATAGTAGCTGTGTCGACTTAACATTCTGCTCATCCAATATAGCTAGTCTTCTCATTTGGCGTCGCTTGGATATGACCTATGGAAGTGATCACTACCCCATCATAATTGAATTTCCTTCCAAAAACATTCCTGTTAGTTTCTCCCCCTCTTTTAAAACACCAACTAAACTCAGCAGACTGGGATTTATATTCTAAAATCCTGGACCTTAGAGTATACTCCCTCCCAGAAGTTAACCATGCTAATGCCCGGGAATGTTTCTTGTCCTTCTCCTCCACCATTTCTTCCACGGCTGATGATTGTTTCCCGGTCAAAAAACCCTCTTTTGGTAAACTCCCCCCCCCCGCCATGGTGGGATAGAGAATGCACTGACATGGTCAGAGCCAGGAATGAGGCTGAAAAGACAGTCAATGACAATATGAACCTGGATAACCTCATTGCCTTCAAACAGATATTGGCCAAGTCCAGGAAATTCCTAAAAAGGAAAAAACGCGAAGGTTGGTCAAAATATTGTAGTTCGCTGACTCCGTCCACCCCGGTTTCGGTGGTTTGGCGAAAGATAAAACTTTTTAGGAGCAGTTTAGCATCTGCCTCCTCTTCCAACAACCTCACGGAAGAACTGGGATACCAGTTTTTTTCAAAAATCGCTCCGGCTTATGTTCCAAGTCTTGAGGAAATCAATGTTGACATCTATGATGCAGACAACATTGAGGACCCAATGAACATGCCTTTTAGCTTGGACGAGTTGAAAGCTGTGCTATCCCACGTCAAGGACTCCGCTCCGGGAGTGGATGGATTCCCGTACTCCTTTATTTCTAAAGCTGGACCAAAAACTCACAAATATTACCTGGACCTGGCTAATTTCTGTTTTACTTCTGGCTTCATTCCCACAGAGTGGAAGGTTCAAGCTGTCATCCCGATTTTAAAACCAGGCAAAGATCCGAATGATCATTGCTCATACAGACCCATTGCCCTATCGTCCATAGGTACTTATCAAACTTTTGGAACATTTAATTAAAAACAGATTAGTGTGGTTGGTGGAAAACAGGAGACTGCTTCCAACGACTCAATTTGGCTTTAGGAAAGGTCTGGGCACAGCTGATAGTGTGGGTATCCTCACGTCAGAGGTCCGGCTGGCCCTTAGCAGAAATGAGTCTGTGGTTGCTGTCTTTCTGGATATATCAGCTGCCTATGATTCCGTCCTCCTCCCAAATCTCAGGCAAAAGTTGCACGAGCTGAGAATCCCGGCTAGGATTTGTCGCATCATTGGTAGCATTTTTACCAGTCGCACCATTCAACTTAGAATACCAGGGGGTGACTCTGAACAAAGATCGGTCTGGAGAGGACTACCTCAAGGATCAGTTCTTAGTCCCCCATTATACAACATCTACACAGCTAACTTGTCCTCTTCCCTTAATTTCGACTGTAAGATCCTTCAGTATGCTGACGATATCGCACTAATGGTGTGTGGCAGTTCCATCCAGGATGCCGCCTTTTCAATGAATGTCTCTCTGGCCTCATTAAACCAATGGCTACTTGACAATGGTTTGTTCTTAAGTGCGCCAAAGAGTAAAGCTGTCATTTTTACACGCAAGCGTTCTGTTCCTTCCATAGAACTAAAGGTCAATGGTCAAAGCATTCCAGTCGTAGATAAGGCTAGGTTTCTGGGAGTAACCTTGGACTCAAAGTTGTCTGGGGTTGATCACATCAGCAACACGGTCAAAAAATGTGAACGTTCCGTGTCGGTCCTTAAGGCTTTGGCTGGGGTGTGGTGGGGAGCTCACCCCTACACCCTTAAACTGGTCTATAATGCTCTGACCAGAAGCGCTATGGATTACTGCAGCTACTTACTTGAGCCTTGTAATAAAGAAGCGCTAAAGAAACTAGATAGCATCCAGTCCAAATGCCTAAGAATAGTGATTGGGGCTATGAAATCATCCCCCATAAACGCACTTCAAGTGGAATGTGCTGACCCTCCCTTACATCTTAGGAGACAATACTTGGCAGATCGATTCCTAACTAAAGTATTTTTCCTTTCATCCCATCCCTTGCTCCCAATTTTAGAACAAATTGACCTCTCCTTTAATAATTCTTCCTATTGGAACCATAAAACAGTTCCCCTATTGATAGATAGGTATAGAGAGCTTAAACAACTCTCCGTGCCTATCTGCCAATACCCATCTCTTCCGCTCTTCTCCGCTGCATACGAATCGAGTTATTGTGAACCAAAAGTCGTTTTGGGTTTAGGTATATCAAGGAATTCTCAAAACGCTAGAGAGGACTTCGAGTCAGCTGTCAAGCGTTATTGGGAAGGATGGAATTTCTTTTACACTGATGCTTCAAAATTTTCTGAAACTGAATGTACTGGGGTGGCAGTTTATTTTCAAAATTCTAAAATAGCCTTGCTTTACCAATGTCCACCAGAAGCATCAGTCTTTACAGGAGAGTGTATTGGCATTTTAGAAGCCTTACACTATATTAAATCCCATCAAATAACAAGGTCAGTAATTTTTTCAGATTCCCCTAATAGTATTCAGGCCCTTAAACAAAATCAATTTCATAGTAAAATTAATAGTGAAATCATTATGGATATAAAGAACTTGTTATTTGAATGCTACCAAAACGGCTTGGACGTTGAGATAACCTGGATCCCCGGTCACTCGGGTATAGTTGGCAATGAGTGCGCTGATTCGTTAGCAAAGTATGCCACATCGAATCCGGTTGATCAAAAGCACTACGTAGCGCATAACTACGATTTGCGGAATGGTGCCAGACCCAAGTTATTTAACTCGTGGGCTGAAACATGGAAGAAGTCTTCTAAAACCAAGGGCATCTACTATGCTGCCATACAGCCTGAGGTTCAGCGTAGGCCTTGGTTTTCTAAATGTCCTAAATTGTCGAAGAGAACTGTTTCCTCACTGTGTAGACTTAGACTCGGACACTGTTGTAGCCCAGTGTTTCTGAAAAAGATCCACATCCGGGATAACTCCCGGTGCGAGTGCGGTCTTGAGGATGGCACTTTAGACCATATTTTCTTTTCCTGCTCCCGAAATAATAAATCTTTTGATCTCTATTCAAATATTCCTAAAATTAACATCCCTCTCCCAACTAATTTTCATACCCTACTTTCCCACTTCTCCACTAAATTAATAAATCTTTTGGCCAGATTCCTAGTTGAGAATGATCTAAAATTTTAATTGGTGCGTAGTTTGTGTGTAAATAGTCTGTATATAGTATAAGCTAGTGTAATTATTGGATAATGTGTCCTTGTAAATTTGATTACTTGTTTTACTAACCCATGTGTTTGTCCATGCAGCTATACTAACACCTACCACGAATGGAAAAGTTCGACGGCCTGCCTCTGTTTGCTGCCGTCACCACGTGACACTGGCAGAATAGTCGAAACCGGCTCAGTTGCCAAAAAGGAAAAAAAAAAAAAAGTTTTGTTGTTTGAAGAAAAAAGCACAAGTACTAGCCCCGCACGATGATATTGCGATGGAACCTTGTCACAATAACAGCGTTGTGACGTCATCTGTCACACAAAAGGACAGCTAGCAAAAGAATGTTAAATGCAAAATTAATATTAGGGTTAAGGGTTTATTTGTATTATATAATTTTATTACACTCTTTATAAAGAGTGTATGTATAAATTAATATTAGGGTTAAGGGTTACCTACTCACCCATATTCTGACAAACAAACTTTCATTATTAAAAATTTCAAGGAAATAATTTTTGTAGACGTAAGAAAAATATACTTATTCGTATATCTTTCTTACATGTATACTATTTTTTTCTAACTACATTTCTGTTAATTTGCGAGCGGGAATTGAACCAGAGTCCACTGTGTAGTAGTCATGTTTTAATTACTACCTACATCTATCAGCTTATAAATAAAACCAGGATAATATGTAAAAAAATGTATATAGTCTTCCGAATCAGAACTGCTTTCTGTGTCTGTCGTTTCCGATTCACTGTCGTCGCCGTATTTATGACAAATAACTCGTCAGTTATTCGATCTTTATTCCAATATTCCTCTTCAAGCCGTTTAACATGATTGACTTCCTTTCGTCAGTCATCTGGAGTTATTGACTCCGACGCCTCCAACGTCAGAACTTCAATGCGACTTTCCAACTGCTACACATTCTTTTCTGACACCCTCGTCTTTACCAGGTTCCAGATGTACTCAATGGGGTTGAGGCCGCAGTTGTAAGGTGGTAATCTAACGACTTCATGGCCATTGCCAGCTAATAAATTGTCAATTTTATAATTTTTCGGCGGTTTGTGCCGTTTAATTAATAAATACAGTTCAGGTTTTGTACTGTCGTTGGGAAAGTCGATGTTGTGATCTTGTAGCCACTCAACAATCAACTGTTTTTTATTGTTCATACTTGGTGGCCTATTCTCATCCCTACTGTGATAAGGGGCGTTGTCCATCACAATTTTGGAGTTGCGTGGTATGTTGGGTACTAATTTTTCTGTAAGCCACTTGGTGAAATTCTCAGCATTCATTTGATCATAGTAATCCCCCGTTTTGGTATCTGCTTTAAACATTAAAAGGGCATAGTCAACAAAACCGCTTTAACTTCTTTATCCATCGGCGACCGGGGCTGTCGTTCCATCTCACTCCATCGGTTGCTGTTTGCCAACATTTTTCTACCGTGTAGTGTGCGTGTATCCACGTTTCGTCGAGATAAATAACGGGTCTTTTGTCTTTTATTTTTCACCAAGCGAGTAATTTTCTTTCATACGTCGTTAATATTTAGCCCTCCACGCTTGAATTTGGGGTCTTTAAATTGGGGCCAGTCTTTTTTGGTAGCATCGTTTAAATTGGTAGCCCAAATCACATTTAATTATTTTTCTTAATGTAGTTTCACTACCAGTATAATTAAGGTCTACTTTTGAAGCCGCCAAGATTTTGCGCATTGTGGGTATTTCTCTCCTCACCGTATACATTGAATCTATAATATTTCTTAAAGCTGTTAAGGAAAACCCGTCGAAATATTTCTTCTTTTGTCTTTTTCCTTTAGTAGGAGTTCTCATTTTGCTGCCACTGGCTGTTGCTGACTCATGCTCTCGTATCAATTTCGTCCCAGTATTTTTTGCAACGCCTGTGGCACATGCCACACACTCCGTGACTTTGATAGAATTTTGCAAAATATTTTTAATAACTATAAGCAGTTGCTTCGGTATTAAAATGTCCGAAGCACTTTTTAAAGCATGGTTTATACTTTCAAGAACTAACTTACAGTCCTCTTTCTCCATAACAAAATAATTGTCCACTTTAATTATAATTTCACGAGCACGACTATTAATTAATTTCTTACTCATTTTAACGAGTAACAGCTAACAAAACTAAACAACAAAACTGAAGAACAACAATAAAACAGGATAACAAAAACAAAAAGCTAACAAAAATATTCGATGTGCGTAAGTGGGTAAGCGCGGACTGAACTTGCGAACGGTACCGACGGTGCGAGTTAGACTACGTCACCAAGATGGCCGCCAATCGCAATATCATCGTGCGGGGCTAGTAGTACTTTTTATTGTTTTTCAAAGTATTCACCATGTTGTTATATATTACACTTTTCCATTCGCTCAAATCGGTTGTGGGGGTGTTCAAAATGGCATACTTGAAAGAATCAACTGCTTCTTCAGCAGACTGGAACCTTTGACAAGGAAGACTTTTGTTAATTTTAGGAAATGGTTAAAAACTGTTAGGGCTGTATGGAGGATGGTCAAGAATTTCTACTTTTTCCTGCTTCAAATACTCGATGAGCACTGTGTGAACTTGTATTGTTGTGGTGCAGGATGACGCCTCGTTTAGTATTAGATTTTCGTAGTTCGGTGATGACTTGTAGTAAAGAAACTGTTCAATACCACTCTGTGTTAACCATTCTACGATCTTCAAGTGCAATAGTCGCAACATGGCTGCGTTTCCAACGAATGTGGCCACCATCTTATTTGTAGTGCTTCTAGGACGAGAAAATTTAGTCACCTTTGGCTCGTCTTGAAATAACCAGATTGTAGATTGTTGTTTGAAATCGGGATCGCAGGCATTGATCCAAGATTCGTCACCACTGATGATGTCGTAGATTGTGAGACTGATTTGACTCTCCTCGGACACATTTAACAAATTACACCATAAGACGCGGGTCGCCTTGTGATTGTCGGAAAGCAGATGCGGTATCCAATGGCAAACTAGCTTTCTCACACCAAGCGCTTCATGCATGAACTTCTGAATGGTTGTCCCTGACTAGGCTTGCCAGGTTTGTTTGGCTTTTTGCGGTCGCGTCTGGCCAAATATGTACGGTACGTGTTCGGCCTCTCCGGCTTTTGTCAGGCTTTTTGTCAGATTGGCGATTCGTAATACGATGGGCGGACGAGCGCCCGGCCCGAGAGCGGACAAGGGCGAGCGGAGAGCAAACTTTCTTCCGGCCCGCACTCCATCTTCGATCTCATCCTCACTTCATATCACATATAAATACTTTTTTCAACAGCCCAGCTTTAAAAACATTATGTTTGGATCACATAACGATCTTCTAGAATTAGTTGTCTCACAGCAATGATGTTATCTTCAGTGAAGGCGGATTTTGAGCCTTCTTCGCGAGATTTCTCACTAACACGAGTATGTCCACGCTGGAATTAATTAATTAGTACTAAATACCAGCGTTCGACAGTCCGCAGACATGGGGCTTCATCGCTGAACACAGATGTTAGATCTGCAAAACATTGAAGCTGTGTCAAGGCCTGTATTAAAGTTGTAGAAAATGATTGCACGGACATTTCCCTTTAGAAAGATTCGTATGTAACCTCTCAGTGTCCTCATAGGAAAGAGTTTTCAGAAATTCTGTTACCTCTGCTTACAGCTCACTTTCTGTAGTGGGTAGGTTTTACTAAATAATGATGAACTATCAAAATTAATGTGATTGCTATTGATATTGGGTTACAATATTATTCTCCAATATATGTATTATGGCCAGAGTTATGTGTAATGTGGTGTGTTGATTTAAACTACTTAATTTGATTACAGGTCTTCATAATTGACACAAGAACTGTTGATGACTCTATCTCAACCCAGACTCCAATCCTGAAGTGGGAAATCACAGACACAAAAGTCACCTCAATGGTGTGGGGTATCCTCGACGAGACCCTCATAACTGGTCATGAGGGTGGTGACCTGATCCAGTGGGACCTCAGGGTAAGAACAACATTTATGGAAAGAGCAATACTGAAATAAGTTAAAAACTACAAATCCATGATTATGATGATAATACTATCTGAACTCTGCAGATTCACTAGCCTAAGTTTCGAACCTGTGTGAATATTTAGATAAAAACTATCCTATTTGTGCCAAATTTCATCCAAATCCGTCTAGTAGTTTTGGCATAAAATAGTAACAAACATACATTCTCACAAACTTTTGCCTTAATACTTATAATACTTTTACCTTTGTATTAGTGGTGTAAAGATGTTCAATAGAATTTTACCTAACTATTGTGTTAGCTCTTAAAAAAATTATATGGGTCTGGAAAACCCTGGCACTCCATGTCAAAAAAAAACACAATCATGAATCTCCTGATTTACAATACATATTTAAGTACCATTTTATTTTCCAGACTGGCAAGAAAATTCAGTCAGTAAAGGAGCACACGCACCAGATTAACGACATGCAACTGTCGCGCGACGGTACCATGTTTATCACCGCCTCCAAGGACCAGACCGCCAAGCTTTTCGACACCAGCTCCCTAGAGCTCCTTAAGGAATACAAAACTGAGCGGCCAGTCAACTCCGCGGCTCTCAGCCCCATCCTAGACCACGTTGTTCTTGGAGGAGGTCAAGACGCCATGGAAGTAACCACAACATCAACTCGCCAGGGCAAGTTTGACGCTCGCTTCTTCCACTTAGTTTTTGAAGAAGAATTTGGACGCATCAAGGGACATTTCGGTCCCATCAACAGTTTAGCTTTCCACCCTGATGGTAAGAGCTACGCGTCAGGCGGAGAAGACGGTTACGTACGTGTGCAGAGCTTTGATCCGTCCTACTTTGATTATACCTTTGATTACAACAGGGACTGATGACTTATGGAATTGAGACCTGGTCGCGAACAATGGGCCTTATAAGAAGGCTCAAAGTCACTCAAAGGGCAATGGAGAGGGCTATGCTTGGGGTTTCACTACGCGATCGAATCAGGAATGAGGAGATCCGCAGAAGAACGAGAGTAACCGACATAGCCCGAAGAATTGCAACACTAAAGTGGCAGTGGGCTGGACACATTGCCCGTAGGACCGATGCCCGATGGGGCCGACGGGTTCTCGAGTGGCGACCACGCACCGGAAGACGTAGCGTGGGTAGGCCCCTAAAAATGTCAGATTCTAGTGAATCTAGAATCTTTAGTAATTTACACGGCCTATCAAAATGTTTTCTTTGGTATTGTTCGCAAATTCGCTTGTCTTACTAATTTCAATGTATAGAAAAAAATTACAGTTTTTCAAAATAGGACGTGGTCATCAAAGTCACAGACTGTATTAGTTGCCACGTTGTGTGAACTGCAAGTGCCTTACTGCTAGACACTGTAGACACTTCATTGGATAGAGGCAAAATTTTATTTGTAAGAGTTCAATGTGATTGAGTGTGCTGTATTTCACGTATTTAGTTGGACTCGCTCAATACCAAGACTTATCGCTTTCAGACCTAGCATACATTAAGTATTATCAATATGTTAGGGTTCTATGTCTATACGTAGCAAATCACATTAGTTGCTGATTGCTGTACTGTTCTCGATGGAATAAGGCTGTTGTTATAATTCGACCAAGTTAAGATATACTGTGATTGCTAGCAGTAATCAGGAATTTGACTTTCGTGTACGTCTCGTTGAGTGATGCGCCGCGCCGGCGTAGTCAACCGAATGTGTACTGGTTTGCCAAGAGAAGTTAGCTACAGTTGTGTTTAGTTAGCGATGCATAACGTGTTTGTACTTTAATTTGTTTTTAGTTGTACTCTTCGAAATCAATGGTTAATAATTTAAGAAAATAAATTGTATGTTAAATATATTGATTGATTTTATTCGGCCATAACCCTATCCTACAGCTATATTTTTAACATAGTCATCAAAGGACACTTAATTGCAGACTTTATTCAGACTTAACACTTCATCGTAACGCATTCCTCCCATTGCAAGAATTTTTTTTAACATATATATTATATACATATACTTACTAGCGGCCGCCAGAGACTTCGTTCGCGTGGATTAGTTATGTTCCGCTCCTATTGGTTGCAGCGTGATGTTATATAGCCTAAAGCCTTTCTGCTTTAATGCGCTATCCAACGAAAAAGAATTTTTCAAATCGGACCAGTAGTTCCTGAGATCAGCGCGTTCAAACAAACAAATAAAGTCTTCAGTTTTCATTGACATCCTCTATAATATTGACCACATATACATATATTACAGATTACGTTAATAACAGAGTATACAAAACGTGTGCATTGTGTTGCCGTTTTAGTTTAGTTCCGTTTATCTATAAAGAAACTATTATATAGTCGTTTTACTCCACAATTAAACTAATAACAAATGAGTAATGAATCCTTTTAAAGGAATCTAGGTCTCTGGCCTATAGCACTAAAGTGCAGACCCTCGAGTCTCTACATCGTGCAACTGCTTATCTTTGGCTCATCAGCCAACACAAACAAATCGTATACATTAATTGTAGAAAATAGGTTACTATTATAAGTCTTTGAGTGTGGCTCATTTATCTTGTAAGGAGTATAATCTATCTAGAACCAGCAAGCTTATTATGATTCGTAAGTAAAGTTTAAATAAAGTGGTAATAATAAGTTCAACTATTTTTGCTATACTTTTTTTGTTCCTGCGTAGTACAGACGACAGCACAATCAAGCTACTACAATCTGTCAGATTTCTTTATTAGATTTTCAACTACCTATATCTCTAGGGCTCTAAGGCTCAAGATTGATTGGGAATTCTTTTTGACATTTTCGGGTAGCTTGACCTGCTGTCGCGTAGGCATCGTAGCATGTACGCTACGATGCCTACGCGAGTACTACGTTACCGCTACGCCAGGCTCTACAAAATTTTTATAAGAGAATGATCTTTAATTTTTTCTTTTAATCTTGCGTTAGTCTACGTTGCCCCACACTGGGAACTACTTCTTTAACGTGGGTGCGTTTACAAACATAAAAACTAACATACACAAACAGCCAGACCCGGAATTTCACGAAATTAATTTTCAGAGAACATAAAAAAATAATTATTTGTTATTTATTTTTTTTTATATACAAAAAAATATTTTAAAAAAAGTATTGTAATCTAAAGCCTCGCTTTTGTTTTATGTCTCTAACTTAATTAGTTTTTGAGATATATTACTTTGTATAATATTCAAGAATACGATTATTTTTCTCATATCTCAAGGTCAAAGCAAAATACAAAAAAACTTCGAAAAACTAAAAATTCCGATATTTACAAATTTCTATAAATCGCCTTGCTGGTAGTAAGAACCAAACGACAAAAAAACGAGTAATAATTTTATTACAGTTTACCAACTTTTGAAGTTTGTTAACGCCAAAATACCGCCCCCTAGCGTCGAGTAGTGTCACTATTAACCAAATAACTATTCATATATCGTACAGATGGCAGCATTAATAAAGTGAAACTATATATATTTTCTTTTCACTTGCTTTATAGTTGATTTTAAAAATAGATTTATAAATCAAAAAGTTATAACTTACCATTTGCTTCGTAAAAATTAAACAATTCTTCGATTCAATTATTTTAATTTAAGAGAATGAATTTTGTCTATGAGCATAACATTCAAATATCAACTCTATGATTCGAGGATTTTGGCGGGAATGTCAAGATGAGTGTCACGCTCATTTTTCATTGGACTTATAAAATTATTTAAATTGTTGTTTACTAAATAAAAGCGCGTGATTTATGTAGTAAAAAGTGCATTCAGTGAATAATTTAAAAAGAACAGTGAAATATTGTAGCATAGTGGCCACATCATGACCTTACCCCAAATTCTTCCTTGCCGGCCTCACGGGAGAAGCGAAAGGAGATAGATTAGGTTAAGTTAAGCTTTCGGCGCAGCGGCAGATCGAGCTGCGCCGAGAAGAGCTCCGTCAGGTCCTGGTGACGGACTGGCGGCAGAGGCTTATGCGCCCTACCGCCGGTCTCGCTACCGTCGAGGCGATCCGGCCAGTACTCGACGACTGGCTCGGGAGAAGGCACGGCTCCCTGTCGTTCAGGGTGACGCAGGTGCTGTTTCGCGTGCATGTACCTGTGTCGCGTAGGCAGGGAGCCGGACGCTCGGTGCCACCACTGCGTCCAATGCGGGGAGAACACGGCGCAGCACATGCTCTCCGAGTGTGTAGCTTGGGAGGAGCAGCGCCGTGTCCTCACAAATGAAGTAGGAGGCGACCTGACGCTGCCGGCAGTAGTGGGGAGGATGGCCGGCAGCGCAGAGTCGTGGGACGTGGTGGTGTCCTTCTGCGAGGATGTGATGTCGCAGAAGGAACCTGCGGAACGGGAGAGGGAGATCTCAACTCCCTTCCCGGGCTGCAGAAGACGCACCGGGCGCCGAAGAAGGGCGGATAACGCCCTCTTCCGCCCCCCATGAATGGGTTCAGGGGCGAGGGACATGGGGAAGTCCCCGCCCCCTATTCGATGGACCCCGAGGCGGAGGAGCGCGCGCCTCTGAGGCGATGCACGGGGTAGCTTAACACCCCACTACCCCGTGCCGGAGACGAGGCCCGGACAGACCGGGCCAGCACGAGAGTGTGGGGCTGCGGAAGAATTTAGACTCCCGCGGCCCCACGCGCGCTCGTGATAGAAGAGACACCGGGGTGGTTTTAGTCAGTAAAAGTCTGACAGACCCCGTCGCCCACCCTAGGGCGGCGGACATCCTATGAGGATTTCCACCCCGAAAAAAAAAAGGTTAAGTTAAGCTAGGATAAGTTAGGATTTATACTTACTCAAGAAAAAAACTTACTGAAGACTAGGCTGTATGGCGTACTATGCCTTTGCCTTTTCCGTTCAAAATAACGGAAAGAAGCAAACCAAAAAAAAAAGCACTGATTCGGCTCCATGACATAATCGTTCGCACGTGTCCTTGGCAAAATTGTGGCCGTGGCGTCTCTCCCACAAAGGCCATTAATCAAGAATTGAATTGTCTTCCTGTGAAAATTGGCTGCCGCTTGCCACATTTCAGACAATAATTATTAGTGGTTTTACCAGATTTTATTAATATTGTACCGTATAACAATCACACAAAATGGTTTGTAGACTTTTTATAACCATAGCTTGTAAAAAAAACCTTGATTGAACAAACTAGCCAGTAGCCATGTTTTTCAACTAAGTGGAAAAGAAACAAGTTAGCATGGTGTCAGTCATGAATAATTCCGTTTCAGAAACCCCTTATGCTCCAAGGGCACGAGCGTGCCATCACACAGATCAAGTATAACCGTGAAGGTAACTTACTATTCTCCGTCGCTAAAGATGCGAAGCCGAACGTATGGTGGTCTTTGAACGGTGAACGCCTCGGCACTTTCAATGGTCACGGTGGTGTCGTGTGGTGTGTGGATGTGGACTGGCACTACTGGCAGAGCATAAACCTCATTACCGGTGGAGGTGATACAAAGAGTATAGTAAGTATATAATTAATCTGTCAGATTTCTTTATTAGATTTTCAACTATATCTCTAGGGCTCTATGCCCCGCACGATGATATTGCGATGGAACCTTGTCACAATAACAGCGTTGTGACGTCCTCTGTCACACAAAAGGACAGCTAGCAAAAGAATGTTAAATGCAAAATTAATATTAGGGTTAGGGTTTATTTGTATTTTATAATTTTATTACACTCTTTATAAAGAGTGTATGTACATACGTACATAGTGTATTATACATACACTCTTTATAAAGAGTGTAATAAAATTATAAAATACAAATAAACCCTTAACCCTAATATTATTTTTTTTTATATTAATTTTATTATACATACACTCTTTATAAAGAGTGTAATAAAATTATAAAATACAAATAAACCCTTAACCCTAATATTAATTTTGCATTTAACATTCTTTACATACACACACTCTTTATAGTGTAATAAAATTATAAAATACAAATAAACCCTTAACCCTAATATTAATTTTGCATTTAACATTCTTTCGTAGGTATACCTACTCACCAGTGGCGAAGGGTGAAATTTTGACAAAGGGAAGCCGGTCCAAAAAAATAAACACTTAAACACTTACCTACTGCAGGATATCTTGGAGGAGGTCTTCAGATAAGAATAGTATTAAAAGCCCCACCTTCACCATAAAAAAGGACTGATGATTTGATAACAGTGTCTTTCAAGTATGATAAAAGCGGCAGCAAAAGAAAAAAAAAGCCTTTTTCGACGTGCATCTCCATACCACACATGCATGCTTGTTAGTAAGTACTAAGTTAAGTACCTATTGTTAGGGAATAAGAGTCAAGAAAAAATAAAATAAAAAATTACAAAAATAATAGTGTTAAAAACCGAACCACACAAACACCGATCCAAAACCAACAAAAATATTAAGCAAAAATAAAGCAAATTATACACAATCACAACGTTATTTATATTGTAATGCAATGAGTCTGTTTTTTTTTAACAAAATGAGCTAAAATGATGTTATAAAAATTCGGATTACTTTTCATTTTATTAAGCAAATTTTTTTTAATTGACATGATAGCCAAATCGGACAATCTCTGCTCTTTTTGGCAGTTTCGCACATATGTGTGAATGCGTTTTAAAGCAGAAAATGACCGCTCAGCTGAAGCTACTGAAATGGGGAGGGTCAGAATTAAACTGCAAAGAGTCGAAACTTGAGAAAATGCGTCTTTCAAAGACGTATTCTGGAGCTGTAAAAAAAGCTCATAGGTGTCCAATTTATTTAACGACGCTGACGTAAGACTTTAAGTTCATTCAGCAGGTAGTCAGTTGAGCAGCACTCTATATGAATTAAAGCCATAATAACAAACAAAATACACAGTATTTAACCAAATCTGCGATTAAATTACGTTACAGAATCAGTCACAGTTTAAATACCACAAATATTAAAATATAACAAACGAAAAACACGAAAAACGAACACATGTCACATACTAACAATAATTTATTTTCAACCAAACGAAATGGAACACGAAAATATGCCAAAATAAAAAGAATATGACTTGCGAAGGATTTCATTATAACGTTTCTTTGTCTCATTCTAATAGAGGAGAGGAGAGAACTGCAAGCCGGTCGGCAGTAGCCTATCTTTTCTCAAAAATTACGGACGGTTAGCGATCATTAGAAAGAGATGTCTGACACGCTCTGTCTCTTTTCGCCTCATAGTAAAACGTTGGCCGAGATAAGCTGTAATTCGTCGAGTTACCTTTAATGTAATTTAGGTACGAAAAATTTAAGCGCTGATTAATTTACGACTATAAAATGAAATGTGATACTTAGGGTATTGCTAAGAATTACTATTGCTATTGTAAATCGCGCAGGCATTTGATTAATAATACTTTGTTAATGAAATAGAATGTAAATACTTTTGTATGAATATGGAACTGATTTTTGAAAGGTAACCCGGTGGGAATCGGCTTGTATGGACTCTTCGCCACTGCTACTCACCCATATTCTGACAAATAAACTTTCATTTGTGTATACATATATGGAGTACCTACATAATAAACAGTATTCTATTCTAATGCTCTTTAACTAATCTATACTGCTGAAGCTGAAGAGTTTGTTTGTTTGTTGGTGCGCGCTAATCTCGGGAACTACTTTGCCGATTTGAAAAATTCTTTTTGCGTTGGATGGGATAAATAAACTTTCATTATTAAAAATTTCAAGGAAATAATTTTTGTAGACGTAAGAAAAATATACTTATTCGTATATCTTTCTTACATGTATACTATTTTTTTCTAACTACATTTCTGTTAATTTGCGAGCGGGAATTGAACCAGAGTCCACTGTGTAGCAGTCATGTTTTAATTACTACCTACATCTATCAGCTTATAAATAAAACCAGGATAATATGTAAAAATATGTATATAGTCTTCCGAATCAGAACTGATTTCTGTGTCTGTCGTTTCCGATTCACTGTCGTCGCCGTATTCATGACAAATAACTCGTCAGTTATTCGATCTTTATTCCAATATTCCTCTTCAA
Organism: Sesamia nonagrioides; assembly: GCA_017933935.1. NCBI lineage: Eukaryota > Metazoa > Arthropoda > Insecta > Lepidoptera > Noctuidae > Sesamia > Sesamia nonagrioides. The sequence continues at coordinate 185,907 of JADWQK010000731.1, read as the reverse complement.
GCCGTTTAACATGATTGACTTCCTTTCGCCAGTCATCTGGAGTTATTGACGCCAACGTCAGAGCTTCAATGCGACTTTCCAACTGCTCCACATTCTTTTCTGACACCCTCATCTTTACCAGGTTCCAGATGTACTCAATGGGGTTGAGGTCGCAGTTGTAAGGTGGTAATCTAACGACTTCATGGCCATTGCCAGCTAATAAATTGTCAATTTTATAATTTTTCGGCGGTCTGTGCAGTTTAATTAATAAATATAGTTCAGTTTTTGTACTGTCGTTGGGAAAGCCGATGTTGTGAGCTTGTAGCCACTCAACAATCAACTGTTTTTTATTGTTCATACTTGGTGGCTTATTCAATGACGATGATGGGATGAGGGGATGGGTGATAAGGGGCGTTGTCCATCACAATTTTGGAGTTGCGTGGTATGTTGGGTACTAATTTTTCTGTAAGCCACTTGGTGAAATTCTCAGCATTCATTTGATCATAGTAATCCCCCGTTTTGGTATCTGCTTTAAACATTAAAAGGGCATTGTCAACAAAACCGCTTTAACTTCCCGCGTGAACTATTATCCATCGACGGCCGCGGCTGTCGTTCCGTCTCACTCCATCGGTTGCTGTTTGCCAACATTTTTCTACCATGTAGTGTGCGTGTATCCACGTTTCGTCGAGATAAATAACGGGTCTTTTGTTATTACCAAGCGAGTCATTTTCTTTCATACGTCGTAAATATTTAGCCCTCCACGCTTGAATTTGGGGTCTTTGAATTAGGACCAGTCTTTTTTGGTAGCATCGTTTAAATTGGTAGCCTAAATCACATTTCATTATTTTTCTTAATGTAGTTTCACTACCAGTATAATTAAGGTCTACTTTTGAAGCCGCCAAGATTTTGCGCATTGTGGGTATTTCTCTCCTCACCGTATACATTGAATCTATAATATTTCTTAAAGCTTTTAAGGAAAACCCGTCGAAATATTTCTTCTTTTGTCTTTTTCCTTTAGTAGGAGTTCTCATTTTGCTGCCACTGGCTGTTGCTAACTCATGCTCTCGTCTCAATTTCGTCACAGTATTTTTTGCAACGCCTGTGGCAAATGCCACACACTCCGTGACTTTGATAGAATTTTGCAAAATATTTTTAATAACTGTAAGAAGTTGCTTCGGTATTAAAATGTCCGAAGCACTTTTTAAAGCACGGGTTATACTTTCAAGAACTAACTTACAGTCCTCTTTCTCTTTAACAAAATAATTGTCCACTTTAATTATAATTTCACGAGCACGACTATTAATTAATTTCTTACTCATTTTAACGAGTAACAGCTAACATAACTAAACAACAAAACTAAAGAACAACAATAAAACAGGATAACAAAAACAAAAGCTAACAAAAATATTCGATGTGCGTAAGTGGGTAAGCGCGGACTGAACTTGCGAACGGTACCGACGGTGCGAGTTCGACTACGTCACCAAGATGGCCGCCAATCGCAATATCATCGTGCGGGGCTTATAAGGCTCAAGATTGATTGGGAATTCTTTTTGACATTTTCGGGTAGCTTGACCTGCTGTCGTCCGTACATGCTACGATGCCTACGCGAGTAGGTACTACGTTACCGCTACGCCAAGCTCTACAAAATTTTTATAAGAGAATGATCTTTAATTTTTTCTTTTAATCTTGCGTTAGTCTACGTTGCCCCACACTGGGAAATACTTCTTTAACGTGGGTGCGTTTACAAACATAAAAACTAACATACACAAACAGCCAGACCCGGAATTTCACGAAATTAATTTTCAGAGAACATAAAAAAATCATTAGGTACCTATTTATTATTTATTTATTTTTATAAACAAAAAAAAAATACCTATTTAAAAAAAAATATTATAATCTAAAGCCTCACTTTTATATCTCTAACCTAATTAATTTTTAAGCTAGATTACTTTGAATAATATTCAATAATACGATTATTTTTCTCATATCTCAAGGTCAAAGCAAAAGAAGATAGCAAAATTTACATAAATTGTGATTTATTCATCCAGTCGATATTAAAACATAAATTTCTAACCAGGTTTTACCATTTAGAGGCCGACTCATCATATTTATCCTACTAAACCCTTTTATCCGAATCCATTCCTTATTATAATACGTACGTATAAGGGTTACAAACATCCATATATACCTTCATATCTTCATAAACTTTCATTTTTAAAATATTAATAGGACCAGTCATCTCAATCGTATATCTTTTACCCATATCTTCTAAACACCGCAGATCATTACTATGGATATATAAGATACAGGCTATAATATACTTCAAACTTCAAAAAACTCAAAATTCCGATATTTACAAATTTCTATAAATCGCCTTACTGATAATAGTTAGAACCAAACGACAAAAAAACGAGTAATAATTTTATTACAATTTACCAACTTTTAAAATTTATTAACACCAAAATACCGCCCCCTAGCGTCGAATAGTATCACTATTAACCAAATAACTATTCTTAAATCGTACAGAAATTATGAGAATTAATTTTATCTATGAGCATAACATTCAAATATCAACTCTATGATTCGGAGAATTTAACAGGAATATCAAGATGAATATCACGCTCATTTTTCATTACACTTTTAAAATTATTAATCGACTTCAAAAAGGAGGAGGTTACTCAATTCGACCGTATATATGCTTTTTTTTATGTTTGTTCGCGCATAACTTCGTCGTTTATGAACCGATTTTGATAATTCTTTTTCTGTTAGAAACGTTCCCAAGGTGGTCCCATGATAAGGATATCAGGATTTGATGGTGGAAGACCAGAGAAAACAAGGGAAACTTTCAAAAATTGCAGGGGCGACTAGTGCATTTCTTAGCATTTTCATTAAGTATTTTAAAGCACTACAATTTAATAAAGGGCTGGAGTAGATATGATGATGGAGCCTGGAGACAGTCGAAGGAACTCCTCAACAATTCACAGCAGCTACCTTGTGTTTGTGCTTGAATAATTTGTATTGACAAGAACCTTACACCTAGATGGGTGGTGACTGTCATTAGGGAGCTAATGATGATGACAAAGGTCAGTTCAGGGAACTCCTAAACGATTTACAGTAGCTACCTTGTATTTGAACTCAATTCATTTATATTGATGAGACCTTTGCACCCATTGGGTTAAAATAATGGTCTGCAGTAAATTTGATGATGAAGACCATTGGCAGTTGAGGGAATACTTACTACCCGTAAGTATTATAAAATATTATATATTATAAAATTAAAGTAAACCAAATTGCGTCGTTTCCCAACTATATTTGCGTCAGCTTCCAGTCTGACCGGATGCAACTGAATAGATAGTACTTTTAACAACTAAAAAGTGTAAAATAAAAACTTTTTTACAAAAAAACAACCGACTTCCAAAAACGACTACAAAGTGAAAAATAACTAATTTCGGAAGTCGGTGTCTTTGGTTTTGTATATTCATTTTTGACACCGACTGCCGAAATAACTAATTTCGGCATTTTTCACTTTGTAGTGGTTTTTGGAAGTCGGTTGTTTTTTTGTAAAAAAGTTTTTTTATAATATTATTTACTAAATGAAAACGCGTAATTTATATAATAAAAAATACATTCAATGAATAATTTTTATAGAACAATGAAATATTATAGCATAATAGCCACATCATAATCTCATCCAAACTTACTCCTTCTTGGCCGCACACGGGAAACGAAAGGAGATAATTTAGTTTAAATTAAGCTAATATTTAATTAGATTAAAAAACTCAAGAAAAACCATACTAAAGACTATATGGCGTACTATACCTTTACCTTTTCCGTTCAAAAGAACGGAAAGAAACAAACCAAAAAAAAACTGATTCGACTCCATGACATAATCGTTCGCACAACCATGACATAATCGTTCGCACGTGTCCTTGGCAAAATTGTGGCGTCTCTCCACAGAGTACTTTAATATAATATGAAGGAAAAGAGTGCCCACTCTCCATTGATAAAATATTAAATAGATACGTCACTAGCGCATTGAAAATGAAGCGTACAAAAGAACGTAAATACTGCAAGTCGCGTTAGTCACTCCCGATACTCTCGTTCCGTACGCGCGTGTGTCCTTGGTGGCTAAGGCCCGTATTCCAGAAGGAAACTCAAGCATTAATCTCTGCTTAAGCATTACTTAAAACTAGTTTCAACCAATCAAATGGCTTGAAACGAGACTTAAGTAGAGTTTGAGTTTTGAGTGACGTTCTGTAATACGGACCTAAGAAAATCTTTTTCGCATTCAAAATGGCGTTTTGTGTACTGCGTAAATGCACGAATTATGGTAGAAAAGCCAACAAAAGTCATGGAATCACTTAACATAAGTATTCCAAAATATTTAGATAAATAATATAGTTTCAATTATTTTGTCAAACATTCTTACTGCTAATGCTTAGGCGGCCATTGTAAGCTAATTGGATTTCTTGCGAGTGTAACAAAGACGGGAACGCATATGACATAGATTAGTTGCACAGAAACGATAATGTTGAAGTTGACTTTTATACCTACCATTATAGTTCTGTTTCACTTTATTTTCGCACCTGTGTCCTTAGTTACAATTTATTAACATCTTATTGCAACAGTTAAGTAAAACATTGATAAAATTACGAGTTTATTTTGCGTTGCTAAGTAATAGAGTCAAATGACATGAAATTATTAAATGGGACAGTGTGAGTCGATATTAAATGAACATGAAGTATACAATAATATAAATAAATATTACCTACGCTCACAACAATTAGCCTAGTATATAAAAATATATACAGAATATTTGCATAATGATTTACATTTGAAAAATTAAAATAGGATTTGAAATATAGTAAATATAGATTAAACCGAATTAATTTCACTAATTACTATGGTTTGTAATTGTTTATTTTATTGCATTAGGTTTCCTTTAATCACAGTCACAAAATATTAAATAGGTACACTTTAATCAAGTATTACAAAACTTCAATGACAAACATTAAAGTTTTGTAATACTTGATTGAAGTGTAAAAATGTTAAAAATATATATATTCACCAAATTGAGAACCTTCTACCACCTACCAAATTACCTACTACTCTGTTATATTTCCTATCTGCATTCTTGTTATTCTTTGGCAATCAGTCAGTGTCAGTGTGTGCAAAGTGTCAGTGATTGGTTGGCAATCGTCTTTTTTTCCATTTAAGCGCAAACGACAATCTCTAGCCATCTTTTTCTTTTTTATGCTTTAGTTGCGCCCCATCTCATTCACACTGTACCAATGTAGTTAAATGTACGCAGTATAAAAAATATGCATGTGTGCCTCTGCTGCGTTCGGACACATTTTTTTCGGTTAGTTTCTTAGCATATATCATATATGTTTAATATTATATCAATGCCACTCTCGTTATTTTTAGCCATGACAAGTTTGAAGCGCTACTGTATAATTTCTGAACAAGGAACTATCGGTCTATCATACACTCACTCACACACGCACAGGTTTACCCACACACACTACGTCATATTGATATTAGATTTATTTATAACTAGCTTTCCGCCCGCGGCTTCGCCCGCGTGGAGTTCGGTTTTATCGCGCTTTTTAGATTTCTCAGTGTTTCTCTACTATATTATGCATTTATTATACATACAAACCTTCCTTAAGAATCACTCTATCTATTAAAAAAAACCGCGTCAAAATCCGTTGCGTAGTTTTAAAGATCTAAGCATACATACGGACATACAGCGAAAGCGACTTTGTTTTATACTATGTATTGATTGATTAAAAGCCTTTTATTTCCCAGAACCGAACATTTTTGTTCCAATTTTCTTGTGGAACATTATTTTGTAATAATACCAATATTTAGGAAATCAAATATTCACATCAAGAAAGTAAGTCCGTATTACAGAACGTTACTCAAGTACAGTTTAAACTCCAATCACTTGATCATTGCTTAAGTATAGAATCAATGCTTGAGCATCGTTCTTATTCCAGAACGGTTATCAATCTATACTCAGCAAATCGACAGTCGACACTGAACAAAATTCGATACCGGAAAATACTGGCAAATTTTTTTTTTCCTTTTACCCATTAGGGAAGGCTATAATCGTTCGACCATATCGCCTAGTCTTTCGTTTCTTGTTTTCTTTCGTAATCTTATCCTAATTAATCCTAACTTATCCTAGCTTATCCTAAACTTATCCTAACTAATCTAACTCCTTTCGTTTCCCGCGTTTGGACGATAAGGAGCAGTTTAGCGTCAAGACATGATGTGGCCACTATGCTACAATATTTCACTGTTCTTTTGAATTATTCACTTAATGCACTTTTTACTACATAAATCACGCGTTTTTATTTAGTAAACGACACTATAAATAATTTTAAAAGTCCAATGAAAAATGAGCGTGACACTCATCTTGACATTCCCGCCCAATACTGGCTAAATGCCAAATTGGGTTTTAATGAAACAATTGATTACTTTAAGTTCATTTTCTGTTTTTTACAATTGTTGTGCTTATTATAATAATTAACAGCAGCTAATTTTGTTTCATCATCGCCTTCATATTTTATTTTCTCGCACATAACAACAACATTCACTGCAGTCACAACACAACACAAAATAGCGTCTATAGCGCCTACGCGCTATAGACGCTATTTTGTGTTAAAATAATAATAAAATGTGTGTGTAAATGTATGTGTGTGTGTGTGTGTGTGTGTGTGTGTGTGTGTATTTTAATGTCTTTGGGTACCAAGATAATCATCCAGAAACTGTTATACTACTATAACAGTTTCTGGATGATTATCTTGGTACCCAAAGACATTAAAATTATATTTACAATAGACAGGACATCAAGAACAAAATCGTAATCCAATACTTCTGGCAAACTGGTTATATGTCACAGATGTCACTTAGTATAGTGTGGTACCCCTGCGCATCAAGACGTAATTTGTGCCCACTAAGAATAAACATTTTCTAAGGAAATATGCCCGGTTGCGCTTTGCGTTACTGTACATCTCGTTATGGTAAAACGACTGGACCTAACTTCGGATTATTTTCGTATGAATTGTTTATATTTTCTCTGTAATTAAAATTTAAAAAATTTCGTAGATAGATCTAGAAAGTTTTCTATTATTGTAATAAGCGCCCTCTATTGTTGAGTAGTTTTACTATTTACTTGTAGAGATGTAGTAATGTTGTTTATCGATGTAGTTATCGATAATATTTATTAAGTTGAAAACTTATTGCTATATTTTATTGACATTTAAAATAAAGCTAAATAAACTTAAATATTTCTATATTTCAAGTTTATTTGTTTTTAACTCTATTTGAACATAATCATGTCATATTGATGAACAAAATTTAATGAAGAAGTACTATTCATTCACCTAGGTTTTTGTTATTTTTGGACTACCATTTTTGTCCTGATTTGGACAATTATCTACGTGACAAGAAATTTTCTTCCCAGGAGGCAGTTCTGTTTTCACACAGTTTGCAGTCTAGAACCTCAGAGTTCTATCGCAAAGGCATAAATGACCTTCCTATTAGAAGGCAGCAATGTATACATAATTTTTTTTATTATGTATACATTAGCTATTTTGATAAAATAAATTAGTTGAAAATTAAAAAATAAACAATTCAGATTTTCAGTACAAATCGGCAACTTTAAACTTTAGCGCCTATTATATTAAAAGAATTATATAAATAAAAAACTGTAAACAAAAAATATGAAATTACCTATAAACTTTCTGCTTCCTAATTCTTTTGTTTCAAACTATCAAAATTCGAAAACTTCTTTAAATATTATCGATAACTTTATATCGAAATGATACAAACCCTACTAAAGTTTTTAGTATTGCCATTTAAAAACATTTGCAAACAAACATGTAAAAAGAATAATTTTGCTAAAAACAAAATGCAAACAAAAATTGCAAAACAAAATGCGCTTTATGGCCTAAAAGGTTTATTATACTCAAAAATCGCAATAAATTGAGTATTATAATAATTCGTAAGCAAAACATATCTAAAATACCAATAGACGGTGTCACGGAAAATAGTAGCGAATAAAATACTAAGCACAAGACCGGTCATCGTGGAAAGCCTTGGGGGAGGCCTTTGTCCAGCAGTGGACATCTATAGGCTGAGGAAGAAGAAGAAGAAGAAGAAATACTAAAACAGTTTTTGATGTTTGTACAAAACAAGTTTCACATAATTTGTTTACTTTTCAATATTTATTTACCCGATTTGAATTATACTAGGGTATTAAATCGGATCTGGCAACATAGACCACACTGGCCACCTACCGGGCAATACCTGAATATATTTTGTCTCCAAGTGTCGATCTAATTTTGCTATATTGTACTAGATGGCGGAACTGAGACATGGGATCACAGTTTTTCTACGACATTTTGACACATGCCCACTCTATTCATCTTAAATCTCTTTGTTGGTACCGAAACAGAGGATTAATCTCGACTCGAGGTTTATAACGGTCGGAGATATTATCTCAAAAACTAGAATAGACACAGAAAATAATCAAAAAACAGTCAAGCGTGTGCGCAGACTATGGCGACCATTTTACTAACAGCGTCAACAGCGTGTCATTGACATTAGAATCAGATGTTAGTACAAGTGCATACAAAGCCTGTTATTCCCATTATATTAAAAGAATTTAAGATATTATTGATAAATATAATTAATTGTTTATATAAAGATTTTAATATAAATAAACAAACATTATATTACTTTAAAAATAAATCTTGTTTTTAGAATTTTATTACAGAGACATCTATTGCAGACTGGACAAAACTAAATAAATGTTTCAGTTTCCTCGAACCAAGGCCGTCACAAATTATAGCGAATGCGGAGCGGAGATATTATCTCAAAAACTAGAATAGACACAGAAAACAATCAAAAAACAGTCAAGCGTGTGCGCAGACTATGGCGACCATTTTACTAACAGCGTCAACAGCGTGTCATTGACATTAGAATCAGATGTTAGTACAAGTGCTTATAAAGCCTGTTATTCCCATTATATTAAAAGAATTTAAGATATTATTGATAAATATAATTAATTGTTTATATAAAGATTTTAATATAAATAAACAAACATTATATTACTTTAAAAATAAATCTTGTTGTTTTTAGAATTTTATTACAGAGACATCTATTGCAGACTGGACAAAACTAAATAAATGTTTCAGTTTCCTCGAACCAAGGCCGTCACAAATTATTGCGAATATAAAAATGTGCGTCACATTTTCGTCACTAAAGGATGTGATACTTGCCAAGTCGCTAGCAGGTTGGGCGCTAGGTTCTGAAGTTAATAAAAAATCGATTTTCCATAACATCGGCTGCCAGCAGAAGTTACCACCCACCAGACAAAGTTTTGCCGCCAAGCGATTCGTCGTGTTCCGGCATGATGTCTGGTGAAGCCGTACGGAGGACGGGTCTGAGCAGTTGTGTTGCGATGTGTGCTGGGTACGATGCGTCAAAAGTTGTTGTGTCGGGAGTTTGGTCGTGGAGGGTCTCCAACTCTCCACATCAATCTCCCTCTGGCGCAGCATCGTTGGTCGTGTTGTTGGGTTTAACATTGCACCACCTCGCTCAACTGCCGTCTTCCTTCCTATTCGCTAAGTCTTTTTATGTGAATGGGATTAATAAACTAGCCCGCTTTACCATCAACGATTGCATCACTGCTTACCATCAGGCGGGATTGCAGACAAGCGCTAGTTTATAATTATTAAAAAAAAAATAATTAAAATCCTATATGCTTTTCCTATTCTAATAATAAACCTAAGACATTCCTGTTAATAATTCATCATATTAAAATCAAACAAAAGAATATTAATTAAAAAATAACTAATTCAAACTAAAAAAATAATTTTCAGTAGGTATCATTAAACGCGTTATTATAACAAAAAACCGCCCAAGTGCGTACTCAGGCACAAAGGGTTCCAAACCATTGATTTATGAAATTAAAGGATTTAAGTTATTTGTATGAAAGATTACGTGGTAATAAGCGGTTTACGATTTACGAGGTATTAAAAAAAAAAACTGATTACTATACTCTGTTTTTTAATCTCGTAGACTAAACTGACATTACGAGTGTTGGCAGTTTATTGCAATTCTTTAAATAGTGCCGAAACTTAGCGTTCATAAAATCAAGTATCGTTTTTTTACAATAAGTTATCCTGAAATAATGTGTAGGTACTTATTAAAAACGTACTAATACAAAATTAATAATGTAAATTTGACATTTGCATGTGTCAATTTAGTCTACGAGATTAAAAAACAGAGTATAGATCTTGTTCAAAACAATTTTCGTCGGTAGTTTTTATACTAATGTACATCATACGTTTTTTTTTTAGATTTTTCATTTTATTGCTTTAGTAGTTAGAGAGGCGAGAGACCAACTTTTTTTCCACTTTGGAAGCGTCTGCCACGCAAACTGTTCGGTTTAGAAAAAAAATGTTTTAGAAACCTGGATATCATATTTGAAGACCTATCCATAGATACCCCACACGTATGTGTTCAATGAAAAAAAAATCGAGTTTCAGTACTAAGTATCTAATCTTAATGCGGTTCACAGAATACATCTACCTACCAAGTTTCAACAGTATAGCTCTTATAGTTTCGGGAAAAAAATGGCTGTGACATACGGACGGACGGAAGGACAGACAGACATGACGAATCTATAAGGGTTACGTTTTTTGCCATTTGGCTACGGAACCCTAATAAAAAAGAAATGAACAACCCAACAAAATGACAATCTTAGTATCTCTGAAACTAAAATATAAATTTTAAAAAATGTCACAAATGTCCAATCTTATTTTACATTTGACTGGTATTAAAATAAAAAAACTTAAAAAATTAAACGACGACGTTATGGTCTCAAAAACAAAAATATAATATTTTCGCCAGCCGGTTTTAGGTCTTTTACGGTTCGAAGACATTTTTATTGTTGACCAACAACCACAGAGTACTATTATATAAAACCAACAACTACAGTGTGAGTGTGTGTGTAGTGATATCTGATATAATAATATCAGATCTCACTCACCACTCACGCACTGAAACTACTGTTACGGGCTAGGGGTACTAAATCGCCGGTTAAGGGTTACGAAGTTTATTGACGACGAGGGTACAGACAGTAGTAGGCGATGACAAGTAGAATGTCGCTGACGTTGCACCGAAGTCTTCTCTTACGTCCACGAAGTCCGTGTCGTAAACACACAATAACTCTACAGATGTTACTTTCCGTAGTACTCACAGTTCTCGTTACAGTTGTCGCAGTAGGTATTCTCAAAGATCGCTTCTTAACTGTCGCTGTTTTCGTATCGCTAGTCGAGTGTAGACTGACCCTGCGTAGGCGTCGCGGTGCTTTATATAGGCCAGCTGATCGAACATTCCAGAATCCTCTAGGCGTAATAATAATACTGCATAACTTCGAGGTCACTCGGAAGTACCTACGGTAATTCCCGGAAACGGGTTTCTAGAAATTTCGATGTCGACACTTTGTTGACAAAACTGTTGAGACCTGTACCATTCGATAGGCCGTCCTAAGTCTAGTAATGCGTTTTATTATTGTACCTAAAAAATGTCTAGATCTGGAGGAATAGGGCTTAAAAGTGACTCACTGCATGTCACGCGATATTGAACCTTATGCCGTCGACATAAGGTCCATTCGTAACATTGCCCCCTTCTTAGTCATGCTCGTCCCGAGCATGATTTGATCCATAATAGCGAGCTAGGCGGTCAACGTGTACGACCTTCAGCTTCCCTCTAGGTCCTTTCTTAATCCGGTAGGTGACATCGTTTATTCTGGTTACTATCGTGTACGGACCCTCCCATTTGGCTTGAAATTTCGGACTCTTTCCTTTTCTCCTTATGGGGTTATGTAACCATACCAAAGTTCCCTCTTCAAATCCGGGCACGTTAGCTTTGCGGTCGTATCGGATTTTCATTTTCTCACTGGTTTTCAGACCATTTTCTCTCACTAGCTCATGTGTTCTATCTAATTTACGCCGCAGGTCAGCCACATAGTCGACGGCTAGGATAGGAGTTTCGGGAGGTGTGCCGGTTAGTGCATCTATTGGTAGTCTAATTTCTCGGCCGAAGTTGACTTTCGCCGGTGTGCAATTTGTGCTGTCATGTGTTGCTGAGCGGTATGACATTAAAAAGAGTGGAATGTATTGGTCCCAATCCCTTTGATGTTCTTCCACTACTTTAGCCAAATGATTCTCCAACGTCTGATTAAATCTTTCGACCATTCCATCTGACTGTGGGTGATACGGTGTTGTACGAGTCTTATGTATCCCGAGTAGTTGGCAAACCTCTTGAAATAGTGAAGACTCGAAGTTTCTACCCTGGTCAGAGTGTAACTCCAAGGGAACGCCAAATCGACAGAACACCTCGTGAACTAGCTTTTTGGCGACTGTATGAGCTTCCTGGTTAGGTACTGCAAAAGCTTCTGGCCATTTGCTGAAATAGTCTTGCATGACGATGATATACCTATTCCCTTCTTCAGTAACAGGGAATGGCCCAGCTATATCGACAGCAACTCTTTCCCATGGTGCACCAACATTGTACACTTTCAGCCGACCTCTGGCTCTCGTTTGCGGTCCCTTTACTGAGGAGCAGGCTACACATTTTCTACACCAGTCCTCTACGTCTTCGCGGCAATGCACCCAATAGAATCTTTTTCTCACCTTTTCCAGGGTTTTCTTTACTCCAAGATGTCCTCCGGATACTCCGTCGTGCACCTGTCGTAGCACTGACGCGACTTTATCACCGGGAACAACTATCTGTAAGGTGACCTCCTGTCCACTGGGTGATTCCCATTTCCTCTTGAGAACTCCATTATCAATTATCAGGCTGTCCCACTGAGCCCAGTAACTTTTTACTGTTGGGCTAAGCGCTGATATTTCACTCCAAGTGGGCCTTTGGCCACGTTTCTTCCATTCGATTACTGTCTTCAAGTCACTATCTTCCTTTTGTGCGTCTTCCAATGATTGATTATCCCAGTCTTCGTCCAAAGCGTTCACCTGGATAATCCTTACGTTCTCTTTCTTTTCCTGTTTGGCACAATGTCGGCAAGATTCTTCGCAAGGTCGTCTAGACAAAGCATCAGCATTATTGTGTGACTTGCCTTTCCGATGTTCAGTGACAAAGTCAAATTCTTGCAGCTGCTCTATCCACCTTGCTACTTGTCCTTCTGGGTCTTTGAACTGGAGGAGCCACTGTAAGGCAGCGTGATCGGTACGAAGTGTAAACTGCCTCCCAATCAAATATTTCTTGAAGTGTTGTAAGGTCTTAACAACGGCTAGAAGTTCTCGGCGGGTAACACAATAATTTCTTTCTGGCTTGGAAAGGCATTTGCTGAAATATGCGATAACGACCTGCCTATCTCCTTGTGTTTGAGAGAGAACTCCTCCAATACCCACATTGCTGGCATCTGTGTCTACCAAAAATCGGCCTTCCCTACTAGGGTAACCTAGTACAGGAGCCTCACACAAGTGAGTTTTCAGTAGAGCAAATGCCTGTTCGCAGTCAGAGTTCCATTCAAATTGACACTTTTCCTCTGTTAAACGATGCAACGGTTTCGCTAACTCGGAGAAGTTCTTCACAAACCGACGGTAATATGCACACAGACCCAAGAAAGAGCGTACCTCAGTTTTATTACGAGGGGTAGGCCACTTCGACACGGCTTTTATTTTTTCAGGGTCTGTTCGAATTCCTTGTGCCGAAATAATGTGTCCCAAGTATCCAACTTCTTTCTGGAATAGTGTACACTTACTAGGACTGAGTTTTAAATTCGCTTCACGCAGTTTCTGGAACACTTTCTCCAAATTGCGTAGGTGTTCTGCGAAGTTTCGTCCCATAATGATGATGTCATCCAAATAGACCAGGCATGCATCACCAAGCAACCCCACCAAGATGCGCTCCATTAGGCGCTCAAATGTAGCTGGAGCATTGCACAGTCCAAAAGGCATGACATTGAATTGCCAGAGACCGTTTCCAGGACCAGTGGTGAAAGCGGTCTTTTCTTTATCCTGCTGACAGATTTCCACTTGCCAATATCCACTTTTGAGGTCAACTGTGGAGAACCATTTCATGCCACTTAGCAAGTCCAAAGTGTCATCTATACGTGGCAGAGGATAACTGTCCTTTTTCGTGGCATCATTCAACATCCTGTAATCAACGCAAAACCTTGTACTGCCATCCTTTTTCTTGACTAGGACTACTGGAGATGACCAAGGGCTGGTGGATGCTTCTATAATCCGGTTTTTCTCCATATCTCTTAACATTTCCGCGACTTCCTGTTCTCTTGCAAAGGGGATACGACGTGGTCTCTGTCTTATCGGCTGTGTATCACCCGTATCTATGTGGTGTTTGACGAGCCCGATCCTTCCCACGTCACCGTCGATCTTCGAGAAGATGTCATGGAAGTTATGTAACAGTTGCTTAACTTTGTGACTTTCGAACTTGTTTAAATTGCTCTTACAATTTTCGAGTAGTGTCGATATATTATGTTCCTGCCACTTCATATCACGTTCTTTTTCGTGCGCCTCCGTTTTTCTCAAAGATGCTACATGATCGCACACACCCACCATGCAATTCTTATCAAGAATTATTTCTTTGTTACTAACGTTGATAATGCGTACTTTTGGTTTATCGGAAATCATCATCAGTGTCCTTGCTGTTATCCAGTCTGGGTGATCTCCAGAATCTTCTATTATAATGCAACGTTTACGGCATCCTATTGGTGATAATCTAATATCTACTAAGGTTTCTGATCTTGGTGGTAATACCGTTCTCCTTAAACAGTACACTGACCCCTGTTTTCCACCTTGAAGAAATACTTCTTGTTCTGGACAACTCAATACTCCTTTTGCTACATTAAGGACGCACTGCTGTTTCTTCAAAAAGTCCAGTCCTATTATGCAATCATCTGTAATATTCGCTACTAAAACAGGGTGCGTGAATGTCTTATCACCCATTTTCAAAGTCACATTCGTTTCACCAAGGACGAGTACTGGTTGGCCAGTGGCGGTTTGTAATCGGCATTGTGAAGATCCTCTTTTCCATACTATGGTCCGAGGAAATAGCTCCGGTCGTGCAATGGTTCTTGATGCACCAGTATCCAATGTGAAACTGCAGGATTTACCATTCAGTTCTCCTTCTATAATGAGACTGTTTCCGTCACCCACTTGTGATACTGTTATAATGGGGGCTACATGTCGACCAGCCAGTACTCGCCCCATAGCCCTGGCTGTTCCTAGTTTAAATCCTCGGCTTCCACCTGTGTCCCAGAAGTGCTTCTTCCCTTAGCCTTCCTGGGACAATTGATCCGAATATGCCCTTTCTCACCGCACTCATAGCATGTTGGCCCTTGTCGGGGTTTCATTTGTGCGGTTACCTCACGAATACGGTGGTGTGGTCGGCCGTCTTGGCGTACTGCTTCCACCTCCAGAGCGTGTATCAAGGCTGCCTTCAGGGTCTGATGGTACCCCAGACGAACCGCAGCCCTGACTTCCGCATCTCGAATTCCATCAGTAAAAGCTTGCACCGTAGTAGCATCAATTACTCCCGGCGTTGAAGCATACGCCCTCCGAACAATACGTTCTATTTCCGATGCCCATTGTTGCAAACCCTCACTGTCACTTTCTGTGTGCGGTCGCGGAGTTGAGCCCTGTAGACATGTTCCAGGTGTTTCTCCCCATATCTAGACTCTAACGCTTCCAACAAACAGGCTAGAGTATTACAATCGCCGGGTATATTTTCGAGGATTTGTACCGCCTCACCTCGCAGAGCAAGCGTAAGAGCGGTTACAGCTTGATCGTCGTCCCAATTGTTGCCTTTTGCGACCTTTTCAAACTGTAGACGGAAGGCCACCCATGACGTTGTTCCGTCAAAATGAGGTACCTTGAAAGTCGGCAAAGCACTGGGCAGCGGTACCACACCTTTAATAACTCCTTTTTGTACCTTCTCATGCAAAAATTCTACTTCCTTCCCAAACTCCATGATGGTATTGTCTAGTTTATCAAAACGCGCATCATGTTTGTCTATACGAGCGTCTTGCTGGTCTATGCGCGTATCTTGCTGCTCCATACGGGCATCTTGTTGTGCTGTTTTTATTTTAAGTTCGTTGACCTCTTCTTTGGTTTTTTTCCATTTTTCATTTAATTCTAATACCAGTTGCTGAGATTTTTCTATTTTTTCTTGGGTTTCTGTCTGGGATTGTTTTATTTGAGCCTGGGTTGCTGCCTGGGATTGTTCTATACTCAGCTTTATTTGCGCCGTCAAGTGAGCCAGTAACGCCGAAAAATCAGGTCCGCTGGCTCAGGGAGTGGGTGGTGGTAGTAGGCGCACTCACAGTCGGTGTTACGGCGGCCGCATCTACTCCGGGTGCAGGGACACCAACCGATTCTTCCTCTTGACGCGCCAAATCCATCGCTGCTTGTCGTCGCGTGCGAACGCTTTCGTCTTCCCTTGGCGTGACCGGCATGCCGCTTCTGACACCAGTTGTTACGGGCTTTCTGTACTTTCCGTAGTACTCACAGTTCTCGTTACAGTTGTCGCAGTAGGTATTCTCAAAGATCACTTCTTAACTGTCGCTGTTTTCGTATCGCTAGTCGAGTGTAGACTGACCCTGCGTAGGCGTCGCGGTGCTTTATATAGGCCAGCTGATCGAACATTCCAGAATCCTCTAGGCGTAATAATAATACTGCATAACTTCGAGGTCACTCGGAAGTACCTACGGTAATTCCCGGAAACGGGTTTCTAGAAATTTCGATGTCGACACTTTGTTGACAAAACTGTTGAGACCTGTACCATTCGATAGGCCGTCTAAGTCTAGTAATGCGTTTTATTATTGTACCTAAAAAATGTCTAGATCTGGAGGAATAGGGCTTAAAAGTGACTCACTGCATGTCACGCGATATTGAACCTTATGCCGTTGACATAAGGTCCATTCGTAACACTACTTTATACGCATACATACATAAAGATGTCGTCGCTTTTCATTTAATCAACTTGTAACTAATAACACTAATAATGAACTTACTTCGAGTTTTTTATTCGGCGCAAAGATGGTGCTATTCATATTAATCGATTTATATAAAATCGATTAATATGATTTTGAAAATCGATTACAATAAATCGATTAAAAGAAAAATCGATTATTTTGTTAACATCTCTACCCTGGCCACTCCACTCGTGCCGTTCACGCCCTCCGCGCGTACATTTATTTATTTATCCATTTATTTCAGGCATCAAGGCCCATATAAACATATACAATACTATATTAACATAAAAACTAATACTATAAAACATATATGTAATTAACTACATCTAACGTACACGAAGTATCGGCCTCAACACAATAACTCTCGGCCAGAACTCTTCTATAAGGAACTTCTCGAGTTGGTGTGTCGGAACCACGAACTACTTGAAATTTGTGTTGTGACGCGGTTCCAACCTCTCGACCCTCAAAGTCCTCCAGTCCAGTCTTGACGCTCAGATACTCCACGACCTCCTTAATCTTCGTGTAGTGGTGGAGTCTGGACACATACAGCAGCGTCGTCGGTACTGCTGGATGCAGCAGCATGTTGGTTCCTGTCAGAGCAGTGCCTCGTGATTCCGACAAGGAGGCTCCTTCTTCCTCTTCTCTACCTTAATGAATCCATCTTTGTCGCACGTGTCCTTTACAGGATCAGCCCGCCTTTCTTCATACATTGGATTATCCGGATGCCTTACCGACAACAATTAGTCCGGATAATCGGGCTCCTACTTTACAAAATTATTTCCAGTACAGACGGACTTCTAAACATTGATCATTGATTGATCGAGAAGTCCGTCTGTACGTCTATTTTATGTTGGTTCGGTGGTCGATTTGACACTCCAAAACGAAAAAGCAGAAGTCAGCATTTTCAATGCTGAATGCATGTGTATCAACAACAGCGTAAAATGAGACTCATCATCATCATCAGCCACTACTCGTCCACTTCTGGACATAGGCCTCCTTCATAGCACGCCAACAAGCTCGATCCTGAGCAGTTCTCCGCCAGCCACTACCAGCCACCTTTTTGATGTCGTCGCTCCATCTCGCCCAAGGGCGCCCCACGCTACGTTTGCCGAGACGCGGTCTCCACTCGAGGACTCGTTTACCCCAAATTGGTTGTCGGTCCTGCGGCATATGTGACCAGCCCATTGCCACTTCAGCTTGCTAATCCTCTCAGCTATGTCGGTGACTCTGGTCCTCTGTCGGATCACCTCATTTTTGATGCGGTCCTTCAGAGAGACGCCCAACATAGCTCGCTCCATAGCTCGCTGAGCGACTTTAAACTTATGGACTAGTCTGACCGTTAGTGTCCACGTCTCGGCTCCGTAAGTCATGACGGGTAGGACGCACTGGTTGAAGATTTTTGTCTTCCAAACATTGGGGTATGGGCGACGAAAATACCCGACGAAGTTTACCAAACGCTGCCCATCCCAGCTGGATCCAGCTTCTATTTGCCTCCTTCTCGAAGTTGTTTTTCCCTAATTGCAACGTTTGCCCGAGGTACACATATTCTGAAACAACTTCGAGCGGCATTCCGTTTACGGCAACCGGTCCCGGAGTGACCCGTTCATTGAACATAATTTTGGTCTTATCTAAGTTCATCCGGAGACCGATGCGTTGGGAGGAGTCAGCTAAGTTGGCCAGCATTTGTTCCAGCTCTTGCTGCGTTTCCGCCATGATGACGATATCGTCCGCAAATCGCAAGTGTGAGATGTACTCGCCATTGATGTTAATGCCCCGACCCTGCCAATCCAGCGTCTTAAACATATCCTCGAGGGCACTGGAGAACAATTTGGGGGAAATAACGTCCCCTTGTCTCACTCCTCGCTTAAGAGGGATATGTCTAGTCTGCTGGTTCTGGACTTGGACGGACATTGTGGCGGCGTCGTAGAGACACCTCATCACTTGGATATATCGCCAATCGACTTGGCATCGCTGCAAAGATTCAAGAACAGACCAGGGGCCTGTAGCCAAAGTAACATCGCTTCATAGCGAAGCGAAATCGAATACCAAACCAACCAATGGCGGGAACGATTGACCACGCGACGCGATAAATCACGTGATGAATCGTTCCTGCCATTGGTTGGTTTAGTATTCGATATCGCTTCGCTAGGAAGCGATGTTACATTGGCTAGGGCCCCAGGTCTCGATGGAGTCAAAGGCCTTCTCATAGTCCACAAATGCTAGACACAGGGGCTGATTATACTCTTCGGTCTTCTGTATAATCTGCCTCATTGTGTGTATGTGGTCTATGGTACTAAATCCTCCTCGAAACCCGGCCTGCTCAGGCGGCTGGAATTCGTCGAGTCTACGCGCTAGTCGGTTCGTGATCACTCTCGAAAACAGCTTGTAGACATGGCTCAAAAGCGAAATGGGTACATAGTTCTTCAGTAAGGTTTTGTCACCTTTCTTGAAAAACAGAACCACTACACTCTTGTTCCATGCCTTAGGAGTTCTCCCCGAAAAGAGAGCAGAATTAAATATACGCTGAAGCTCTTTTAGCAGAGGCGTACCTGCAGCTTTCAAGAGCTCCGAGGTAATCCCGAAAATGAGACTAGCGTTCATTTACCAATACCAGTATGGGCTATTATCTCGCTCAAACATAGGTAGTTACAACAGATAAAACACTACGTGTAAAGACAAAATTGACTACCCCTACCCATTAACGTATACCTAAAGAATATTCACCGGCCAAGTCACACAACATTAACTATAACGATAATTATAAAATCGCAGTAAGGAACCTTAGACTTGCACGACTGTCTAGATTTCATTACTTTTTAGAGAAACAAGCAGCTCCATCGAGGCTTGGCTAGTTTTTCAACGGAACCCTATTCATGAGACTTCGCTATTCGTCTGTCCGTCCGTCTGTCACCAGGCTGTATCTCATGAACCGTAGTAGCTAGACAGTTGAAATTTTCAGAGATTACCTATGTATATCTGTTGCCTCTATAACAACAAATACAAAAAAAAAAAAAATAATAATAATAAGGTGTCTCCCATACAACAAACGTGAGCCTTCACGGTTAAAGGCTCACGTTTGTTGATCTTTTTGGTCCCTTGCCAAAGGTCGAGGCGAACTTCTGTCGGCCCACACTGTCTCCGCTGGTTAGGCCTGATGGAAAATTGGCTCATACGGCGAGAGAGAAAGCAGGACTTTTTGCATCTCTCTTTGCCCTTAATTAGCGTTTTTATACTGGCAGTGTTACTGCACCTAATTTACCTCATTGCGGAGCTTCAATTCCTGAGGTTCACATTAGAAACAAGGAGGTTCTGAGAGTACTGTGTCCAGATGGTATACCAACGATTGTTCTTAAGGCATGTGCGCCCGAGTTGTCACCTGTATTGACGCGCTTGTATCGCCTCTCATTTAAGACTAGTAGGTACCTACCTGTAGTGCCCAAGTCCTGGAAGCTTGCCAACGTGCAGCCCGTGCCCAAAGAGGGTAGTTGTGCCGATCCTACTAACTATCGGCCGATTTCGATAACCTCCATACTTTGCAAAATTATGGAGCGTGTGTTGAACTCGCGCCTCTTGGCATACCTGGAAGTTAACGAGCTCCTCAGTGACCGACAGTACTGGTTTCGCCGCAATCGGTCATCTGGGGACCTACTAGTGTAGTAGTAGGTAAGTACCTACTAAGTATAAGAACTACTACCATTTTTTCCATTGTTTGACCTGGAAATATGAGTCTGTATGCTATCAACGGGTCAGTCCGTTATATGTTGTACACTATCGGCATCCTAACTGCGTAACATACTATCATTCTTTATTTGAAGCATATTGCCAATCCATTACTCCTTATACTCGAAAAATATGCCTGTTCAAAACGGTATAAAAGGCAATGAAATATTCATTGCCTTGTATACGGTTTTGAACTAATAAAATGAAAATAATTTCTATCGATAGTGTGTTTAGGTACGCAATTGCCCAGATGAGATACTGGAGTCTGTTCAGATCGGTTTGAACAGCTTCCTACACAATCAAGTTTGGTGTCTTGTCTGGGTCCTAGAAGAGTTAAAAACAGGCCCCCTGAAAACTACAGCAACTCAAATGACGCTTCATTTAGGGAATAATGGGAAAAAATCAACACAACATTCTAGAATGACATTGTATGCAACAATTGTATTTATATATAAAACATTATTTTATTACACTTGGGGAATACTTTTTTACTTATACTTGTGTGGCATTTCACAGGAAATAAGGCGTAGTGTGTTGTGGGGGCACTTCTCTTTCGCTGTCGGGAACCGCTTGGAACAGTTTGGCAGTTCTATCGTTAACTGTGTTGAACTCTAATATGGACGCGACATTACCGCAACGATAACAGTAATTAGGTGCCGACCACACCGTCACCAGACGTTTGTCAAACATGTATTTGTAACCTGAGAACAAAGTGTTTTAAATTAATATTTTCAATATTGGGAGACGTAGAGGAGGTATTCTGTTGTGTAATCAGCTGATATGATAACAATACGGACCATCATTTACTAGTTGATGCGCTCGACAGATTAAATTCAAATTGTTGTAATTCATGAAGAGCTCTGTGACATAACTGCCGAAAAGCCACCCTGCGCCTCGCGGGCTCACAGACCTGCAAACAAATACACAAGCTTTATAATAACTAGATTTCTTCTACTTCAGCCTATAGATGTCCACTGCTGGACAAAGGCCTCCCCCAAGGCTTTCCACGCTGACCGGTCTTGTGCTGCCCGTATCCATAGGCTTCCCGCGACCTTCACCAGGTCATCGGTCCACCTTGTTGGGGGCCTCCCTACGCTGCGTCTTCCAGTACGTGGCCGCCACTCCAGAACCTTACTGCCCCATCGGCCATCGATTCTACGAGCAATGTGCCCTGCCCACTGCCACTTCAGTTTAGCGACTCGCAGAGCTATGTCGGTGACTTTGGTTCTTCTACGGATCTCCTCATTTCTGATTCGATCACGCAGAGAAACTCCGAGCATAGGTCTTTCCATTGCCTTTTGTGTGACTCTGAGCCTTTGTATGAGGCCCATTGTGAGCGACCACGTTTCAGTTCCGTAAGTCATCACTGGCAACACACACTGACACTTAGTCTTGAGACACTGTGGTATCTTGGACGACGGGGAGATGTAGCGTAGCTTCCCGAACGCTGCCCAGCCGAGCTGGAAGACTAGATTATAACTAACTAACTAGATTTATTTTGCATCAATTTTATTTCCTGCGCCCTTGGTTAACAATCTTTTTACTGATAAAACACACTCTTTAAATTACGAGGTAGCAGAATCATCGACGCGCAAACTGTAACTATAAATTCAGCCCAATACGAGACCCCCTAGCATATATTTTGGTTGTAAGACCAATGAGTGCTGTGCTGGCTGTGCTGTATGTCGGTACCGTACATATACAAGGCTAATTACATAGCAGATAAATATTATAATTTGAAGTTATTAAAGAAATCTTTATCTATTATCCCTTTTTGACGTGACAACGTCTTATAATTCGATGGAGCCGGCTGCACGCACGAAAAAATATGACTCATGCGGCGTTACCTTGATATGAGGCGTTCCATTTAAGACTTGAAGTGCAAGCGAGAGCGCGAAATGAGCGACAAAGAGGCCAGTCGGCCTCCGCGTTCAGCAGCGTTCGACATCTGTCTCTCTGCTACTTGAGTGAGCGATGCGTGTCCATGTGTGCATGTTTTCGTCAAGTATGAAATGCAGTGAAAAGTGAATGTGGTGTCAATTGTTTTTATAGCAACGATCATTGCGGCGATAAAGGTAATGATTCTTTCGGTATTAAATATATATTGTGTAGTGATATATTGTCGAATATTGCTTTCGTCATTAAAATAAAGAGTATCTCTCCGCTAGTGCAGCGATTGAAGTTTATGCTATAATTGACAACACTATAATAATAAGTTAACCATTCCATCAGTATTTTCTTATGTTATCACGTTCACCTATCGTCAGTGAACCGACTTTACAGACAACCGTTATTTTTTTTTCTATAATTAAAAACTAGTGCTTGACCGCAATCCCGCCTGATGGTAAGCAGTGATGCAATCATTTAAATGATAAGAATAGCTGGTCGCTCTGATTAACTCAGGACAATGTTTGTGTTCCTTCTCCAGAATTAGCTTACTGACACATTGTATAAGTTCATATAATTTGCTTTTTACAATGCACAAATATGTGAGCTGTCACGCCGTTTATGCCAGGGGCTTTTATTTAGGTATGTAATAAGTTTTTACTTTTTACATTTCAGTGATATTTTATTTATTTTTTGCTTTTCTGGTATTTTGGCGTGGCTAGCTGGCATATTTATATATGTATATTTTTTTATTTTTTCTCTTTTATTACTGTACCTACATAGTATTGTATAAAATATTGTGTTTTTTTTTTCTAAATGAACAGACAGCTGTGCAGCTGGGGAGTTTCTTCCGCCACTTATTATTCCCAACGAAAGCACTTAGGAAGTGTCTATGGGTGGGCGTTTTAGGGGACTGTCTAATGTAATATTGACGTTCAAAAAGTGCTGATTCTCAGCCTAGTTTGCATAAATGACTTTTGATTTTGATTGACGGTAAAGCGCGCTAGTTTATTAAAATCCTATTTATCATAATTAACTCAATAAAAACTGAGTGAATAGGAAAGAAGATGGCAGTTGACAGAGGTGATGCAATGTTAAACCCAACAACACGACCAACGATAAGCCAGAGGGAGATTGATCTGGAGACCCTCCACAACCAAACTCCCGACACAACAACATTTGGCGCATCGTACCCGGCACAGATCGCAACACAACTGCTCAGACCCGTTCTCCGTCGCCTGCCGACAAGACTTGTCTGGTGGGTGGTAACTTCTGCCGGCAGCCGATGTTATGGACTACCACAGAGACCAATATTTTTTTTTGTTTCTGTAATTATTATATATGAAGTGCAGGTATAGACGGAGATGGCGGGATATGCTGGACTCCTTCAACAAAAACTG
Source organism: Sesamia nonagrioides (assembly GCA_017933935.1). NCBI lineage: Eukaryota > Metazoa > Arthropoda > Insecta > Lepidoptera > Noctuidae > Sesamia > Sesamia nonagrioides. Next base: position 161,886 of record JADWQK010000731.1, on the reverse strand, counting down.
GCTCAAAGTCTTTATATTATTACTATGTAGTCAAAATATGTATCTCTGCGACCATATTAGTCAACTGTCTGTAAGCCAATAAAAACCAGTAATAAAACAAACTAGATAACACAAATTCTCACCACATCTTCACATCAGCAGGATCAGACCACAAGAGATCACAGAAGGCTCCTTTATGTGGTATTTGTTGATTTCTGTCAATAAACCTAATTTGATCTAACATGGAAATCTCTGGGGACAGCCCACCATGGACACACAGGACTGTCTCATCTATTAGCTGAAATCAATACAAAAGTCAAAGTTATCAGTTTTAATACAATAATACTTAATAGACCCCAATAATTAATTATTGTTATTGATTAGAATTCCATATGTTAGAAAAAGCTGCTATTTTTTGTTTCTAAAGAAAAAGTCTTGAGACTTAAACACTTTGAAACAAGATTTAGCTTGACTTGTGAAGCATCAATACTTTTTTATCTATTTTGTATCAAAGGTGGAAACTCACCGCTGCAACTGTGAGCAAATCAAATACTCGACAGCAATCCTTCCATGCATTAGCATTCCCATATTTGTTGAGGCACTCATCATAAAAACCATAGACCTTAGTAATTTGACATGTTTCATGGTTCCCTCTCAGTAGGATAATTCTGAAAAATACAAGAAATACTAGTTGATAATAGAAAAAGTATTTGATAAAGAAAGGTTTCATTGTCCACATGTTTAAGAAATTATAAGCTTACTTAGGAGAACTCGTAATGTGTATACAATATGTTAAGAAAACCCTGTCCGACCCGTAAGGATAATAAAGGTTAGGTAAACACATGGCCAAATAAAATATGAAATTTTACATAATCATCATAGTAACAATACTAGTGAATTTTGAAATTATCTTTTTTTCCCGCGAACTTCCCCAAAATTAGGTAAATTTTTAAAATGTGACAACACCATTTTCGGCGGTATCAAAGTTTGATTTATTGTTAGATATTAAATGTATAAAAGTAACTGTAAATTTATGTTCAATATTTGGCGGCCCCGTTTGTGATGCCGGCGCGCGGCGAGCTTGTCGGTGTCCTCAAAGAAAAAAGTAGGTAAAACTAGGGATGTACTATTTTTTGCGTAATAGCGTTTTTTTATCGCTATTAATCGAAACTTGTATGTGGTTGAATGATTTGTTGTAAAAACACAGATTACCCAATGGTAAAAGTACTTTTGTTTGTTTATCGATTAATTACTAATAACATTATTATAACACAAGTATTAGTAAACAGAAAAGAGAAAGACTTATGAAACACAATTTTAGTAAAGTTTTACAAATATTTTATCGGTCAATATCATCGATATTGAGACAGAAACTGAAATTAAAACTTTGGCATGATTTTCATTTACAGCAGTGTACCTCGCTAATTTGAGTTTTGTAAAAGTTCTAAATTCCATGCGATGTTGAATCGAGAATAAGAATGAGAAACTACAATACTAAATCGATACCAAAAATAGACGAGTATCAATCGATAAAAAAATCAATATTTTGATTACTTACACATCTTTACCAAAGCATGCCGCAAGGCCAGCCGCGTAGGTACCTATTTTTATAAAAAGTTAAAAAACTAAAACCCAACTACGACAAAAAACGACGCTGAAAAAGTATAAAACAAGATTTTCAGAATACTGAACTGAACAAAGTTGCTAATGTAGTTGCAAGTAAATGGACACAGTAGTAATGTCATACAATACTATTCTGAAGTATGCAACATTCACTATGTAGAGATAAATTTTCATGTTTGGAGAGGCGTAGTCACACGTTACATATACCTACCTACCGTAGCGCCTTGACAACGTGTGACTACGCCATTCCAAACATGAAAATTTATCTCTTTTTTTATTTGTACTATTTTGGTGTTAAAGTGTATTTGTGGCGCATATTATTAACAAAAGTTAAACTGATGAACTAAAAACTAGGTACTTGACATATTACATCTACACGCACATATAACAACATAAGCCCGAAGGCATATAGCGCAGAGACCTTTTTATGGGAGATTTAGCTAGTTATAAAACTGTTTCCGCCTTCACCGCGTGGAGTTACTCCCAGCTTATGTCGTTTTCATTAGTGCATTACATATTCTAATAATGTTCACACTGCTCTACATTGCATAAAGCGATTCACAGTTCCCGTGATCCGCGCTTTACTGTTATCGCTCATATTTAACATCATTAAAGCATTCTTGTAATTATATACAAGCATAAAGCACTCGTGAAGCTCTTTCACGTGATACCAAACACGGTATATTTATTTTAATTTTATATTAACATAGAACTTTTGTCCGCTAGAGGGCGCAATACTAAATTTGGTGACAAGCTTTATAGCTCATAACTAACAGAATATCAAGGCCCTTCTAATGGTAATGCAGTGGTCTTATTCTGATAAGTAGTAAAGAAGCTATGAACGAAAAGATGTGAATTATATGCAACCAGCCCATGAATACAGGTAAAGTCACACGCAAATGCTAGCAATATACAGCGTGTAACAAAAAGGGTATATACATCAAGAACCCCTGAAGATTATAGGTGGTATAGAAACTCTACACAAAGTTTCAGCTCAAAATAAATTACTCGAAGAATTGATACCAAATTCTTGGTATCCTTGGTATCGCATGATTCTTGAATTCAAATATTAACAAACGTGTAACAACACTACGGAGGGTCAACAACATTCCAAGTCACTTGCTAATATTACAAAACATTTCTTCTGTAATTCTGATATCCTAGTACCTATCTGCCTACATATTGTTGAAACGCGCGGCTGCGACGCGCGCGTCCATGAGATGCTGACAATGGCCCGCCCGGTAATTTGTACCTACCTGCCTACTTAAATTTTGCCTCAAAAATAGCTTAACATAGTCCGAACAATCAGCAAAATAAATATGAAAATTAAAAATAATAATTTAATTAACTTACATTTTTTAGAGATGTGGTTCGATGTGACGCCCTTGGTACTGTACACACAAGGTCGCTCGTTTGTGTATCGACACCTGGACATTCCGTAGCATGTCTGGTGTCACTGTCCTGAAAGCGGCTTCGATTCGCTCTCTCATTTGCTCTGCTGTGTCACACGGCATTGCATACACTATGTTTTTAATATACCCCCACAAAAAGAAGTCTAATGGAGTTAGGTCTGGAGATCGCGGTGGCCAAGGTACATGTCTGCTACCGCGCCCAATCCACTGACGAAAACGCATATTTAGATGCTCCCTAACATCACGTGCATAGTGTGCTGGAGCGCCATCGTGTTGGAAGATTAAATTGTTGCCCATCACGAGATTAGCGTAACCTAAAATTGATAGGCTTTCTGTGAGAGCATCGTCCAATTCGTTGGTTAAAAAATTTAAATAATTTTGACCGTTTAGGCTGTGCGGCAAAAAAATTGGTCCTACGACAATTTCTCCCGCAATACCAGCCCACACGTTTAGTCGCCATTGGTGTTGAAACGACGATTCCGTAGAAGCATGCGGGTTAGCGTGAGACCAAACATGGTCATTATGTATGTTGCTTATCCCAGCTCTTGTGAATGACGCTTCATCTGTCCACAGTACTCTTGAGCCAAAATCTGGCGAAGCTGCTACCTGACCGCAGTACCACTCGCAGAAGGTCACGCGAGGCAAAAAATCTGCAGGTGTCAGTTCCTGGGTGCGACGAAAGTGGTATGGGTGCTGACCGTCATTGTTCAACACTCGCCATACTTGCATATGGTTAGATGCACCCAGCGCTAATGCAGCTCGCCGAGTACTAGTACGTGGGTTATTTTCGAAATGTTCGAGTACGGCTTCCTCTAAATCTGGATCGGTAGTGTTCGGGCGACCCCCTAATCCAGGAGCGTGAAAAGAACCAGTTTGGTGCAGACGATGTACCATTCTATGGAAACATGCCACCGAAGGGAGCTGTCGACGCTCACCTTCTGCCCTACCATCGATAAATCGCTGACGATAAAGTTCGCGAGCAGCACGGATATTAACATCCTGTCTTCCGACACACAAAATATTCAGTATGGCTTAGGGCCATGATTGTACACACGTCACAAGTTCACAACACAAAAATCGCGAAACGCGCATGCGACCGTAAAGTTCGAATCTTAGATCTGTACTGAACTAATAGGAATTATGAAAAATTGAACTTTATTTATTTAGGTACTTAATTTCTGTTTCGGCGTTTTAAAATATTTCGCCAAAGATAGTAGACAAATGGAACAAAACATTGTCATCTCTCTTAAAATATTCACGCAGACGGCGCGTGCGACCGAGACACAATATTTTATCATGTTCAACATGATTGCTTTCGGCGCGTTCTAAAGTCACTCACACAACAATAATATATGTGTGGAATAACGGATAAAAATAACGGAAATATTGTCATCTCTCTCACAAAATGCACGCCGTCGGCGTACGCGACTGAGAGATAATATTTTATCGTATTCAATTTCATATGTTTGAGCTAGGAAATTCAATTAGGGGTCTGTGATTGCGGAACCGCTGTTTAATTTAGCGATAACAATCCTCGTATCTGTTGCACTCCTAGTACATTTGCGTATTTTTTATTTATTTTGAAAAGGTAAATTAAGACTGTACTGTACTCTATCTATCTACTGCTGAGTTTTAAGCTATAATATTTTTGCAAAAGGCAAAATCTTTTATATCGCAGAAGTGAATACGCAAAGACTAACTAAAATTTAATTTATCTACGGAACTCATGGGGACCTTTTTGTACTAGGACACACATGAGTTGTTTAGAAATGATATTTTGGGTTCATTTGAACAGATATGAAATCCTTTTTCGTAGTCTCTTTCGCACGTTTATCTAAGTAATTAATTTTTCATAAACTAAGTACCTACCTATGTATGGCAAATGGCAACCGACATGAAAAGAATTAGTTACGTAAGGAAATTTATAGGAATGTAGTTAATAGATTGGGTATTATTTAGTGTGTTGTAGTTACCAACTCGATTCTCAAAAACTACTGAACTGATTTGGATACAATTTGGCAAAGATATGGTTTATAACCAGGATTAACATAAAGGACACTTTTTATCTCGATATTCCCAGGGGATCGAAACTTACGCGGGTGAATCCGCAGGGAGCAGCTAGTATTTAAATGCGAAAATTTGTAAGAATGTATGTATGGATACATCCATCCATTCATCCAAACATTTTTACAAACTTTCGCATTTTATTAGTAGGAAGTAGGATTGAGTAGCTACTGAGTGAATTGCAGGTAGTTGACTGCACGATTGACGTAGTGGTTAAGCGATTGACTGTTGCACAGCGTGTCGCGGGTTCGATTCCCGCGCGGAACAAATATTTGTATGACCTACAAGTAGTTGTTCCAGCTTTGGGTGTTTGTGTGTGTATCCTCCGTGCTTCGGAAAACACGTTAGTTAAGCCGTTAGTCCCGGCTGTCATTCGTAGATCTGTGAGACAACCAGTCTTACCAAGGGATATCGTATTACCCAGTAACTGGATTGTGGAGGTTAGATGGCACTCGCTCCATGTAAAATACTGGTATTCAGCCGAACCCGGTTGGACTGGAGGCGGATCCCGGGCTCCAAAGCGAAAGCCGCGGATACAACCGGGAAATGCGCTTTAGATGAGAGAGAGTTACCAACTCGGTTCTATCGATTTGTTAGATAAGTTTACTCATTTATAAAATAAATTGCGTTTTTTTATTGTTTTACGTAGGTGACTAAAGCCGCTAGACGTTTTTCGATTTCCAGCGCACGCACTCGCCCTATTTTATGACTTGGTTTGTTGTTCACAAACATAAAGTTAGCTTTTGTAGAAAAAACTTATTTGTACGTAAAATTATTTTTCCGAAAAAAAAAAATGTTAAGAAAAATAAACATCCGGAACCCTTTATCCACTGTTTGAAGAAATACCAGGGTAAGCAAGTAAGTAAGAGGTTTGTTTTTATTGATGAACTGTTCAATGACCCCGATCAGCTGGCTTTTTGCTAGTGTTGTATTGATTTCAGTTTGAAACTGCGGTTTCTGGTATCATATGTATTGGAATAATTCATAACTTCCTACCATGTAAACATAAGGTTAGAGAACCCTTCCCGTATCGTTTCTTATCTTATCAAGAGGCCGTCCACTTGGTATGTATATACCCTTTTTGTTACACGTTGTATATATATATATTCAAAATGTACAAGTAAAGGGCTTTCAAATGATACCAAACACGGCATATTTATCTTAACTTTAGTTTTTTACTCTGTATGTTTTGTCCGCTAGAGGGCGCTACAGTAAATTTTGTGAAACCCCATATAGCCTATAACCAGCGGACAATTAAGACGCTTCTAATGATATATCATTTGTCGAATTCTGATTTTTGAATGAGATTTTTGATGAGTTTAGAAGTTACGAGGGAACAGATGAACATACATACATACATACATAGCCTGTCAAAATCATAACCCTCCTTTTGCTTTGCCGTAGTCGGGTAAAAATAAAAATAATTTTTACTTTAAATTATTAGTTGCGCGTGAACATTGCTAGTGTAGACTATTCGTGTATTGTGTGATCATGTCGTTTTCTAACGTAGAGTAATGTAACATGTTGATGGAGGTAGTAACTGCAATTAGCTGTGTTGTGATCAGGTGTTAGACGATTTGGAAGTGGGTACTTATAGGTCAATGTACGAGGGTTCCAGCATGACGGTGCCTCACGATATTTTTGCCGACCTGGGGCCCTAATCTGCTATTTTTTTAATTTTGTCATTCCATCGCCATTTCATTGTCATTGTGCTTAAAAGTTCGTAACCAGCTTGTAAAACCTTTACTTCGTTGAATATCACAGGCTCGCACACGCACTTAACGGACAGACTACCGACACGTCTACTCTCGCTCGTGGCTCTCGTAAGAATGACCGACGTGGTGCGCTCGAGACAGTGTTATCTGTTTGACAGTGACAGTGTTGTCTGTGGTCAATGATAAAACGCATACACTACATCCCTTTCCTATTATATTTATTTATTTATTTTATTATATCAACTTGGTAGCAAATTAACAAAATTTAATCTATAAATACTATATCTCTTGAAACATATTTAATATAACTGATTAAATCCAACAAATCAAAATATAACATTATTTTTTCCTTTGAACTTCCGTGTACCGACTGCTCATCCGGTATCACTGGCTTCCATTCCCCTTCAACTTTTTCCAAATAAATAATGCTCTATCTATAAGACTGTCCTGTTTCTTAAATTCATACAACACAATCTCCTCCATTAGCGCCCTCTACAGTATGCTGAGACTGATCCAAGTTTGGCGCCAATTTATTTGTTTTCTCCATTTCTTTCTTACATACATAAACTGTATCACTCACAATTTTCTCTGACTCTTATTTCTGTCTCTCACATTTGAATCATTATTATTTCTACTTCAACTTTCTAATGAAGGAATTTTGTCCCTATTTAATCTTTGGAAGAAAAGTTCGGATGGTGTTTGACCAGTGACCGAGTGTAGTATTGTACATCATAAGATATTCGTATAAACATTCTTTGACTTTATATTATAAAAATAACAAAATGCTCCAATATGAAAGCATTCTACTTTCATATCAACAATCTACTAACTTATTGGCAGCATTCGACACGACCTACCAATTGAATGGCAGCATTTGACACGACCTAACAATTTAATGGCAGCGTTTAGCATGACCTACCAATTTAATGGCAGCATTCGACACAACCTACCAATTTAATGGCAGCATTTGACACGACCTACCAATTTAATGGCAGCATTTAGCATGACCTACCAATTTAATGGCAGCATTCGACACGGCCTACCAATTTAATGGCAGCATTCGTCACGGCCTACCAATTTAATGGCAGCATTCGATACGACCTACCAATTTAATGGCAGCTTTTGACACGACCTACCAATTTAATGGCAGCATTTAGCATGACCTACCAATTTAATGGCAGCATTCGACACGGCCTACCAATTTAATGGCAGCATTCGTCACGGCCTACCAATTTAATGGCAGCATTCGACACCACCTACCAATTCAATGGCAGCTTTCGACACGACCTACCAATTTAATGGCAGCATTCGACACGACCTACCAATTCAATGGCAGCTTTCGACACGACCTACCAATTTAATGGCAGCATTCGACCCGGCCTACCAATTTAATGGCAGCATTTGACACGACCTACCAATTTAATGCCAGCATTCGATCGGCCTAACAATTTAATGTTTTATGGCAGTGTTCGATACGACCTACCAATTTAATGGTAGCATACGATACAACCTACCAATTTAATGGCAGCATTCGACACGATCTACCAATTCTATGGTAGCATTCAACACGGCAAGTATGTTCTCAAGTATGAGTATGCGGGTTCGATTCCAGGTTAGGCAAGTACCAATGTAACTTTTCTAAAGTTATATGTACTTTCTAAATATTATCTTGGACACAAATGACTAAAGGTCAAGGAAAACATCTTGAGGAGACCTGGACTTTATAAGTCTGAAATCGCCAACCCGCATCGAGCAAGCGTGGCGATTACGCTCAATCCTTCTCTGTATGAGAGGAGACCTTTGCCCAGCAGTGGGACTATAAAAGGTTGATGATGATTAGACATGGCCTTTTCAGCCCCGAAGAAACCCAAATCGCAGTCCGACGGAAACACCGCCGGCAAACCGCTCCAGTCCCTCGATGCACGCGGCACAAAAGAGGAGGCGTAACGCCTCGTCCGGACCGCAGCGGCGTCAACAACGCAAGGCGAAAACCCACCGCACGACGGGTCAGGGACGACGGATCAGGGTCGCCAATCAGCACCCTCGCACGCCCCTCCGAATCCAAAGTGGCCAGGTGACCAGGTCCCTCTTTCGCAAAATGTCACTAGTCACGCAGACAACCACTTCTTCTCCTTCTTCCTGTGCCTCTTCAATCCTGAAGGTTGGCCATCAGCTTCTTGTACTCGATATTGTCAACGGTGAGTTGGAACAGTTCTTCGGCGGAAGTAATGCCAGTCCACTCCCTGATGTTATGCAGCCACGACTTTCTGTTTCATCCAGCGCGCCTTTTTCCTTCTACCTTGCCCATCATAATGAGTTAGAGTAGCGTATATCTACCGTGTCGGAGCACGTGGCCGAGATAATCTATTTTTCGTTTCTTTATGGTGGGCAACAACTTTCGAGGCATTTGAACGCGCTGACCACATTTCAAAAGCCTGCAAGCGTCGTGTGTCCTCTTTCAGAGTCAATGCTTCGCAGTCGTATAACGTAGACAACCACAGACACCGGATATGGATATGAAATTACACCAGATTATCCGTCAGTTCCGAAACCTGTTACGGAGTTACGGATAATTTCCATCCTTTTTAAATCCAGTTATGAAGAAAGAAATAGTCTCCCTCTACTAGTACACACGTAAATATGGACAATACACTAAAATTAGAATACCAGACACGTACCACTGATAATAGAGTCAATCCTCAAAACAACACAATATTTTACCATTGTAACTGTGCTATACTGTGGGGAGGTATTTTGGGTGAACAGGAAAGAAGCCTTTTAATAGTAAAGGAAGTCTCACATAGAACTCTGCCATAAGATCACACAACATTATCAGCGTGTTCCAGAAAGAACACAAATAGTGTATAACAGCAAATTATACTTATACCAAGACACTCGTTTGTTATGAACGAATCTGTTCATGAACTAATAATAATTAACTTCCAGTTTAATTAAATTTACATGTTAATGCCAAACTCGCCCAGGCAATACATGAATTAACCTGGTTTCTGCCGCCCTTTAGTCTCTTTTGCAGTAATGAAACCATCGTCATTTCAATCATACGACATTGTGCTGGAATAAAGGGTGGAAAACGACAGGTCACTGTGAAGATCGACGATGGTCCACGGAAGTATTTAAATGGAAATACTATATTTATCTGTCTAAGATAAACGGTATAATACTGTTGAATACTGAAGTCATCTGAGCCTACGTTCTTATGCTAGAACTAAATAGGAGCTAACTACACATACTGTTTTGTTTTTTTTTAAGCCTTCTCGCGTTTACCCTGGAAGGTTTGCGTCTGCTTGTCTGGCTGACTATATTAAGACAAGCAAAGCCCTTTGCTATGGTGTCAGTTTTTCCTACAACTTCCCATATTTTTGAACTAACATCAATACTCATTTCGGTATTGTTTATTAATAAATATTGAAATTTATCTACTTACTCAAAGAGGAACAGGCCGGCTTAATATCCTGGGCACCGTGTACCAGTCAATCTACGGTGGTGACTCATTTACCGAGGAGAACAAACTTGGCACAAAACTATAAATTACAATGAAGTTAAAAGTAAGTAAATAAGCAAAACATATAATACGTTTCCGGGCGCAGTTACATAGGGTGTCTAATATTTAGAGTTATCTTTCTAAAAATCTTTAGGACTTATCACATTAGTGTGTCCTGGGACTTGGAGAAAGACATCCATCACATTCAACCATTTTCTTTAAAATAACCTTCAAAAAATATACAGATAAATGTGTATACAGGGGGATAGCCATGGAGCAAATAATTGCTCCATGGGGATAGCCTATACATAGCTATGGGTACAAATATACCATAATTAGGTATGTGTATATTGTATAGTGTACCGCAATAGTCAATGGCTAATACAGAGTTAGTACCTAGTTACCAAAGTATATTTTTAATGGGACAAAACCCGCCACACTGTTCCCAACCCACTGCAACTCCTGAAAGCCAGAATCAACAGTGGAGACCGCCAGAAAAACGCCGAGCAATGAAGCTCGACGAGTCCCGGAGAAACGATTCAACTGTCTTGGGTCCCGCAACGAAATTAATCAGAAAAGAATAGCGGAGGAGTAAGAAAAAAGATATTTTTTCCACTTCCCTCCATAACAAGCAGGAGACAGAACAGAACTAGGCCAATCGGCACAAAGGGACATTATTGCAACTGGGAGAAGCCCAGATTGCTAAGCACCACGGAATAAAATTTGATTAAGTTAATGGCTCCAAAGTAGGTATGTGCTGTTACAATTGATTCCAATAATAGGTATGACAAAAGCGCCTGAACGCACGGAAATTAGGTTTGTACAAGGTCCGTATAATAAACAACTCCGGATGTAACTTGTACACTATCCAACATAATATTGCGTTCATTCTGCCAAAGAAAACACTCCCATAAGATGTGATGTGCGGATTGTTCAAATTCACAGTTCGATGTAGAACATTGACCAAAGTATATTGCGAGTTCATTTGTAATCGAACTTATCACGCCCGTGTTGCGAATATTTTTTTTTCTTTTCCTTGCTCCCACACCAGGAACCACTCCCGTATCACGGGCGCGCTCAAAAACACCCAAACTCACACTCACAAACAGCCAGAGCCAGAACCACCTCCCAACTAACCGATCCACGCGGGAACCGAACCCGCGACACGCATCGCAGCAGTCCATCGCTCAACGACTACACCAACCGTGTCGTCAATTAATTCAAATTCTGTGAAACTGTGCAAACTACGCAAGTGAGTGGATTGTATACCTGGTTGGCCAAGTTCAAACATCACGCGTAAATTAAAATATGTATTTATTTGATAGCTGTATATTTTACGTGGGGTATATGCTAAGTTTGTAGTTGGGCATAGTTCTACATATGTACAACATTTGATCTCAATTTAACTATTGTTCAAAAGTTTAACTTCAAACCTAGCTACTTATAAATTGCAAGAACGGTGGATATACTTCCAATGGGGGGTCAAAGGACTACGCAAAACAGCAGCAACGACATCTCGGACGTCGATATAACCTTCGCTGGGCACCTTCGCAAGTTTGTACCACGAATACTTCCATATCATAACAAATACATAGGTACAAGGCACCTCGGGTTTACACGCGTAAAAAACACGTACTTCTGCAAATAACACTGGCCCGTAGCAGATAACACGGATAAGTACCTACTCCCAAAATTATTAAAGAACAAAAACGTTGCGATCGACGTTATACACCAGTATGTATCATACAGGTTAAATACCCACAATTCGATTTATCCAACTTTCACAATTTGGTTAAAATAGTATCAAATAAGTACCCAATTAATCTTATCTTTATATATATAATTCTGCTGTACGTGTGTATGTCATTGAACTCCTCCTAAACGGCTTGACCGATTTAAATGAATTTTTCTGTATGCGTTTGAGTGGCGCCCTGGATGGTTTAGATTCACAAATCAGCCCGGCAGATGGCTCTGATTGCTTGAAAAAGCACGTGATCTCGGAAACGTTGTTTCGACTTCTCCTACAGTTTTGTGCTACCCTGGTACCTTGCACCTTTACAAACTAGGCACATATTGCCTTTAAGGCGGAACAAAGTTCGCCGGGCCAGCTAGTTGTATATAGTTAGCCAGTAAGTATTAGGTACCTCCAATACCTATTTATCTACCCGGGTTTCGAGGCTGCCAGAAGTATACGTACTATCAATGTTTGCCTTCCACGGAATATAAAACCTCACAGAATAACTGACTGTTCATTTTAATGTGTTTACATTATGCGTTCCATAATAAATTACTCCATGATTTAATATAATTATGTATACAGAAAGAAATTTTGTATCAATACTTAAGGAATGTGAAACTACTCACTGTTTTGTATCCTTTTCCCTTTTATTTTTTTATTGTTTTTCAACAAAATACCTTTTTGCTCGTCGCCACTTGTAAAACCTTTACTTCGTTGAATATCACAGGCTCGCACACGCACTTAACGGACAGACTACCGACACGTCTACTCTCGCTCGTGGCTCTCGTAAGAATGACCGACGTGGTGCGCTCGAGACAGTGTTATCTGTTTGACAGTGACAGTGTTGTCTGTGGTCAATGATAAAACGCATACACTACACAGCTAAATTCATAATGAACGATCAATTATCTCAGTCGTCTCGTAATGGAATGGTGATAGAATGATATTGCCGTATTGCCATTATTATAAAACCCGTTAATAGAAATGATTTTCTAGAAACTAATACTCAATTTGAACATTTATTAAAGTGGAGTGTTTATTAGAGTGAATTTATTACAGTGTCAATGATTGACCACTGGAAAGTCATAATGACGCCATTTTGTTAGTAGATTACGAAACTTGTCAAAATAGATCATTATGAAATCACTGATCGACTATTTTGACACTATTGTAATAGCAGACTAAGGCCCCTGTACGTGAGTACCCATTATCAGTTCGGCGAGCAGTGGATTGGTAGGGGCCAACTGTGGCCAGCGCGGATTTGACACCACTTGATTGTTATTTGTGTGCATGTCCGTGCTAATCTCGTGCGACGGTGCCAGGCCTGTATTGTTCTTAGTGAACGAAATATGGAACATCTCCGCCACAGCCATTGTGCTCATCCAATGAAATGATACATTCGGAGAGTCAGACGACCTTCCTACTTAAAAAAAGTTCTTTTCTCGAAAAGCAAAAGGAGGGTTATGATTTTGACAGGCTATGTATGTATGTATGTATGTATGTTCATCTGTTCCCTCGTAACTTCTAAACTAATTATCAGAATTCGACAAATGATATATCATTAGAAGCGTCTTAATTGTCCGCTGGTTATAGGCTATATGGGGTTTCACAAAATCTACTGTGGCGCCCTCTAGCGGACAAAACATACAGAGTTAAAAAATAAAGTTGATAAATATGCCGTGTTTGGTATCATTTGAAAGCGCTTTGCTTGTACATTTTGAATATATATATATTGCTAGCATTTGCGTGTGACTTTACCTGTATTCATGGGCTGGTTGCATATAATTCACATCTTTTCGTTCATAGGTTCTTTACTACTTATCAGAATAAGACCACTGCAGTACCATTAGAAGGGCCTTGATATTCTGTTAGTTATGAGCTATAAAGCTTGTCACCAAATTTAGTATTGCGCCCTCTAGCGGACAAAAAGTTCTATGTTAATATAAAATTAAAATAAATATACCGTGTTTGGTATCACGTGAAAAAGCTTCACGGGTGCTCTATGCTTGTACGTAATTACAAGAATGCTTTAATGATGTTAAATATGAGCGATAAGAGTAAAGCGCGGATCACGGGAACTGTGAATCGCTTTATGCAATGTAGAGCAGTGTGAACATTATTAGAATATGTAATGCACTAAAGAAAACGACATAAGCTGGGAGTAACTCCACGCGGTGAAGGCGGAAACAGTTTTATAACTGGCTAAATCTCTCATAAAAAGGCCTCTGCACTATATGCCTTCGGGCTTATGTTGTTATATGTGCGTGTAGATGTAATATGTTAAGTACCTAGTTTTTAGTTCATCAGTTTAACTTTTGTTAATAATATGCGCCACAAATACACTTTAACACCAAAATAGTACAAATAAAAAAAAGTTAATAAACTAAAACCCAACTACGACAAAAAACGACACTGAAAAAGTATAAAACAAGATTTTCAGAATACTGAACTGAACAAAGTTGCTAATGTAGTTGCAAGTAAATGGACACAGTAGTAATGTCATACAATACTATTCTGAAGTATGCAATATTCACTATGTAGAGCTAAATTTTCATGTTTGGAAAGGCGTAGTCACACATTGTCAAAGTGCTACGGTAGGTAGGTATATGTAACGTGTGACTACGCCTTTCCAAACATGAAAATTTATCTATACATAGTGAATATTGCATACTTCAGAATAGTATTGTATGACATTACTACTGTGTCCATTTACTTGCAACTACATTAGCAACTTTGTTCAGTTCAGTATTCTGAAAATCTTGTTTTATACTTTTTCAGCGTAGTTTTTTGTCGTAGTTGGGTTTTAGTTTTTTAACTTTTTTTTTTTATTTAAGTTATTTATTTTTTAGGGTGTATTTTTTTTAAAGTTTAGCCAGGTTTTGCAGGCATTAGTAGAATCAGTTATCGATACCTAACAATACCTTCACGGGTCGGACAGGGTTTTCTTAACATATTGTATATGTTGCATGCTAAATGATGGTTACCCCATTTCCATATGAAGAATTAATTTAGAGAACTTCACTCCTAATGTGTTTAACTCATAATATTTCCACTTTAAAATAGTAGGGATTATTATTATTATCAGTATGCAAAACACAATGGAAAGGATGAAGGATAATTTTGTATAAAGACCATACCCGATAACTATTTTGACTGTAGTATTATGAACTATGCATTTAATGTATTTTGGGGTTCTGAGGTTAGCTGATATTTTGAAATATTCCCTTCATTAAATCAGACTCACATCTTCCCATATCTTTTGTCTCCCAAGTGTTCAGACTTGCTATTTTAGGATTAATTGAACTACTCTATGATGGCCACAAAAGTCAATATAGTTATACTACAATTAACTTTGTTTCAGGACGCACTCTTACTGTTTTTCTTTTACTGCGTCATAGACTTGTGCATATTGAAATTCTACCAGTGGTTAAGGTCAAGTTTTGCTATAGATCAAAATATTTATGTATGTATTAAGACACACTATCTTTATAATTAATTTAGAATTTATAATTAATTTAGAGAACTTCACTCCTAATGTGTTTAACTTATAATATTTCCACTTTAAAATAGTAGGGATTATTATTATTATCAGTATGCAAAACACAATGGAAAGGATGAAGGATAATTTTGTATAAAGACCATACCCGATAACTATTTTGACTGTAGTATTATGAACTATGCATTTAATGTATTTTGGGGTTCTGAGGTTAGCTGATATTTTGAAATATTCCCTTCATTAAATCAGACTCACATCTTCCCATATCTTTTGTCTCCCAAGTGTTCAGACTTGCTATTTTAGGATTAATTGAACTACTCTATGATGGCCACAAAAGTCAATATAGTTATACTACAATTAACTTTGTTTCAGGACGCACTCTTACTGTTTTTCTTTTACTGCGTCATAGACTTGTGCATATTGAAATTCTACCAGTGGTTAAGGTCAAGTTTTGCTATAGATCAAAATATTTATGTATGTATTAAGACACACTATACATATACATATTTACATAATAACAATAAGCAATTACAAGTCTTCAGTTCTGTGTAAATACATCACTTACATGCATGCAGAACATCGACAATAAAAGCTTAATAATTCATTATGTTTTTAGAATATTAGCAAAACATAGTATATATATTTTATGTAAAATCACGACCAAAAACAGACCAAAAAATAAAAAATCAGACCATTACATACCTGTCAGGATACCTTGCTTTTAGTGCCATAAGTAGTGTAAGTGTTTCTAAGCTGTAGTAGCCGCGGTCAACATAGTCTCCCATGAAAATATATTTAGTGTGGGGCACTTGACCCCCTATATGAAATAACTCCTCTAGGTCATAGAACTGTAACAAGATAATAAGCTTTTATAATAGAACTTTGTTGCATTTCTTGTCAAATTATAAAAACATACAACCGCTTTGTTCATAAATTAGGAGGTATGTGAAAGTTTTGGTAGATATTGTAATTTTGTAAAATTCTTACAAATATCGTTAAGATATAAAAATACATCCAAAACTAGATTTCAT
The DNA here is from genome assembly GCA_017933935.1 of Sesamia nonagrioides. Classification (NCBI taxonomy): domain Eukaryota; kingdom Metazoa; phylum Arthropoda; class Insecta; order Lepidoptera; family Noctuidae; genus Sesamia; species Sesamia nonagrioides. The sequence continues at coordinate 145,326 of JADWQK010000731.1, read as the reverse complement.
GCAAACATAATTTATTATTATTTTTTTATTTTCACATGGGAAAACATAGAAATAAAGAAAAGTGTACATTATCAGGATCATAGCAGGAAAACAAGGAAATGAGATAAGATAACAAAGAATGATCTCCCTAGACATGTCATTTAGGAGACATCTAACAATACTTGTTTGATCTCTATCTTTTAACTCTACATCCGCAGCAGAGTTGATGATGTCAGGTGTATATTTTTTTTTCTATTAATGGTTATACCTTATCAGGATGTTTACTTGAATGGATGTTGAAGAACAATAGTAAAGTAAGTTTCACAACAAATAATTAGCGGATTCTTGTTATTATTATATTGATTTAAGTTTACCTGTCCATGTATATCACCGCAGACAGTTACAGGTGTCTGCACCGGTTGTACATTGGGCTCCTCCAACAACAAGTCACATACAATATTGCAAAGTTCCCGCAGATCATCTTCAGGTAAATATTTACACCTCTTCGCGATCTCTATCCACTTATCCACGTCACTCATTTTGTGCAATAATTCACGAAAAGAAGGGGTCGGTCGTTTATTTTCCTCACTAAATACAGCACAACGATTTTTGAGATTAGGTTAGGGGTGTGACTTACGAGTCACGATGTCAAAATTAGAATCGAAAATGGGTGTAAATAATTAAGTTTTGTTAAGGATTCATTATAGTGACTCCTGGGACTTTAATATTTAAATTTCTTTTGGAAATTAAGTAAAAAGAAGTTAAGACATTTAAAATCAGGCCTTATCATTGTTTAAAAAAATGTATCTGAAAATGATGAATCGATTACGTTATGCACAAAAAATTCGGCCCAAATTGATTAGCATCACAAGATAGTACATCTCTATTTTCAAAGAAGTAATTGTTGTCATTTTTGACAATAAATTAGCGTTTACGAATGGTGATAACATCATTTTTTTTATTTAAATCCAGCTGTTGAAGATTTTTTTGAAAATACTATACCAACCCCACAAAGTGAAGGAAAGTACTTTTGTTTTGTTTGTAGAAGTGGGAAATCGAGTATAACAATCTACCCACCACCTAAACCCGGCAACTGCTTAGGAGTTAGCGTTTCGTTTTTAACCACCGACTTTCGCAATTAGTTAATTTTCATTAACTTTTTGCCGAAGTCCGTTGTGTTGTTTCTTTTATTTTTAAGTTGTTAGTTTTTACTCTTTAGTTGTAAAATGCAGTCGCTCCGCGTAAAATACTGGTATCCAGCTGCACCTGATTAGGCTGGACGCTGACCCCAGCATATTTGGGAAATGGCTAAGCAGATGATGAGTTGTGATAAGCAAACAACGCAATTTTTACTAGTAAGTTTGGTTTAAAAATCAAACTATTGAACGGATTTTGATAGAAACTGCCCAAAGCAGCCGATCAAAAATTTAAAATTGAGGAAAAGATTGATAAAGAAAGACAAAAGCTACTACTGTAAAAGGTCGTTCAAAAAAGGGTGATCGATCGGATCCTCAAAATAATACATCGCCAGATCCACCAATTACTTGGAACGAAATAGCTCGCGAAACCTGTATTCTATGATCCGAAGTCACAGCGGCATTAGCAGCTCTTAAGCTAAAAAAAGCTCTGGTTCTGACCAGCTTGCAGCGGAAATTTTAAAAGCCATGGGTCCGGTTGGACTACTCCAACCGGACCCATGGCTTTTAAAATTTCTAATTCACTTTCAATTCATTCATTGTATATAGGTATCGTGTGTCGCGTCCACACGCGACACACACATATGCAGTGACATCTGGACAACTGAAGTTTGGCCATGCGATTGGACTGGATCATTTATTACCTATGCCATTACATAAAAAGGGGTCCACAACTAAATGCGCCAATTATACAACTCTAGCACTTATTTCTCATGTGCATGCAAAGTCCTTTTATACTTATATTTTAAACGCCAGGATCAACCACTTCCTTGGATGGCAGATCCCTCAGGAGCAGGCCGGTTTTGTGAAAGGCAAAGGGACACGTGAACAGATCCTTAATATTCGCCCGTTGATTGATAAGTCCTACGAGTTTAACACATCCATCATCATGTGTTTTATAGATTACTAGCTTTCCGCCCGCGGCATCGCCCGCTTGGAATTCGGTTATATCGCGCTTTTTAGATTTCCCTCGGGAATATAATTTTTTCCTATGTCGTTTCTCAGGGTCTAAAGATTGTGTCTAAAATGTAATCAAAATCGGTTGAGAGGTTTAAGCGGGAAAGCGTAACAAACAGACAGACAGAGTTACTTTCCCATTTATAATATTAGTATGGATAGTCTGTACTTGACTATCGAAGTGGTACAAGCGACAGTTAAGAAGCGATCTACAGCGACAATCCAACGAGAACTTTGAGGACTACGTGAAGTAATATGTAGTGTGTAGTGAAGTACATCTGTAGTGTTTTGTGTGTGCGATACGGACTTCGTGGACGTAAGGATGTGCGACATCAGCTACGTTCTACTTGTCATTGCCTACTACCGACTGTACCTTCGTTGTCAATCAACTTTGTAAACCTAAACCGGCAGCCCGTAAAAATATCTATGGGGAATACATTATTAGATGGGCATGTGAGAACTGGCACGGAGGTCTCTGTTGGTGGCGTCAAGCTGACAAATTTACGTTACGCTGAAGATACCATGCTGCTGACAGCTGATGAGTCAGAATTGACAGATCTCCTGAACAGGTCAGGGAACCATGCAAAAACGAAGGTAATGGTTCTCAATCGCGCCATCAAGCTAGAGATCACTGAGGCGCTGAATCTAGAAATGGTCGACAACTTCATCTATCTGGGGTCTAGTATAAGCAACAATGGTTCATGTGAATTGGAAATAAGGAGACAAATAGGAATGACCAAAAATGCTATGTCTCAGCTTCACAAATTATGGCGTGACCGCAATATCTCACGGAAGACTAAGATGAAACTCATCAGATCTCACATCTTCTCTATCTTCAGCTATGGTTCGGAGACGTGGACAATCAAGAAAGCCGATCGAGACCGCATTGACGCTTTCGAGATGTGGTGCTGGAGAAAATTCCGTGGACAGCATTCCGCACAAATCAATTAATCCTTCGAGAGCTGGATGTCACAATAAGACTCTCCTGTCTGACTTCGAAGAATTTTGGAACTCTCGAACATCTGATGGTTATTGGGAAGGTGGACGGACGACGTTCTAGAGGTTGCAGTCCAAAAACTGACCAAATTCGTTCATCTCTGGACACCGGCCTGCATGATGCTATACTCGTGGCGAGGCTGGCTATTACATCGTAACAGACGGCGAACTATGGTAAAAAAGAGGATGATTCCACAGGGACATCATGACCCTCAGTAATGAGAAGAACGACTTGAGGAGGCATATATAATAGGTGGTTAGTTGTTTCATAGTTCCAATGTCTTGACTAGTGTATTCGCTTTTTGGCATGAAAACGTTCAGCTAAAACAAATTACAATGTACGCTGTATAATTCCCGAGCGTTTGCTGTCAAAGAAAGTATTATATACATTGCGTATATATTGAAAGTACTTGTGTAAAATCCTCCTAAAGGCACAGGAGAATGGGGGGGTCATGACCCCTATGACTCCCCCCTTGCATTTGGGATCCTTCAAAGTAGTTGAGCCAAACGGTGCTAATACACGCGTCATATTCGTGAGCGAGCCTAGTCAGTTGAAGCCCAGTCTCTTAACTGACAGAACGAGAACGTACCTCATATTCATACTCAAACGCATACGGGGATACGGGTGTAATCTACGTTATTTTTTCTTTACACCAAATCTGTTTTATTTTTTCCCGAATACGTTTAGAAATTGTTGCAGTGTGGTTACCGAGCGCACAACTCAGCTGACGTTAGATCATAGGACTAGGCGCGTGAGGTGTGCGTTCGCGCAGCGGAATGTTGTTGAATTTAAAGATTTTAAATATGCAGATATTTAGTGTATGACGTCGTGTAATTGTGTATGGTAAAAAAAAAATTGTGCGTGCAGCCATTGTGGAGAAATTCCCCAAAAACTGATTCCGCTGGGCGAACGTTGTCCTGGCGGAACTTTTTTTAATCCATTGACTTTAGAAAAAAGAGATGTGTCCAAAAATTAGTGTGTATTTGTGTGTAATTGTGTATGTATGCATAGACTTCGGAGAAATTCAAGTTTCCGCTGCGCGAACGTTTGGCCATTAGCTAGTTTTCATATAAAGCGCTTACATAGAGAGCTGTAGATTTTTACATACGTTGTTTTGAATTTGTGCATATTTGTGTACAAAACAGATTTAGAAAAAATCGTAGGGCTAAAAAGATAAAAATATAAACGTAAAACACGCTTTTTAGGTCATAGTTCTTAAAGTATGCACTTTGGGGTCTAGATTTTTACGTTTATACAAACCTTGTAAGTGTCTGCAACATATTGCCAAATATCAATGATGTTCCTTTAGTAATTAAAGAGATATAGGACAATTTACCATGACAAAATCACTGTTTACAAAGCAGTCAAATATCACGACATTCTAAAGGAATTGCATGGTAAAATGTATGCCAATAATTAGTGTATTCATTCAACTATTCACATGCAAAATTTCATGTCATTAAATTCAGTAATTAAAGAAAAGCAATTAAAATACTGACGAAGCATCGAAAACCTACATAACCCGACCAAGTTCGGATAGCTATAAAAAAGCGGCCGTGCCATATATCTTAAGAACGTTCTTAACCTTCCAATATAGTATTTATTAATATGGCACAGTTGCGTACACAAGCGTTAGGAAAAAATAAAACAATTGCATTTCTTGAATGAAAAATGTTTTTTTTTATAATAACGCCACTATCTACGACAAAAATAAATCTTCAATTAACAAGTACTTCTCTATTTAAATATCCGTGTACAAAAATATTTTTAATTACATATAATGCTTAATTATGTAATTATAATAACGTTAACAAACGCTTGCAACGGCAGCAATAGACTTAAATGTGTTTTACTAAAATAGGTTTAATAAACTATTATGAATATAAGGGTAAGACGTATAATATTTCGAGCTTCAATAAAAATTAAAATCACATCAGATAACTGGACTATTCAGTCGTATTATATTTGATCAACATTAAAAAGTGCTTATAAACTAAAACATTTGTATAAAAAAGGTATTTTCAAGAAATATTTTAAATGAGTAGCAAATACAGTAAATAACCTCAACATTTCTAAGTATACCTAATATTTTCTAGTTCCAATAATAAAATTACAGATTAACAATCACAGATCAATAAAGTAGACTATCCAGTTGTTTAGGTTTGAGAGTCTGCCTAATATAAAAATAAATCAACATTTAAAAACAGTAGGTAGTACTTACTTGTGGTAATTATTTAATTTCCCTGAGGGGTCTATAGTAAGAATCCGGATCCGTGAAATATTCAATAGAAATTAGGTGTATGAATTTTATTTGCCTAAATTAATATATTTAGATTATAACTCAAGTCTCAAGCGCATCCATACTATCCATACTAATATTATAAATGCGAAAGTAACTCTGTCTGTCTGTCTGTCGGTCTGTCTGTCTGTCTGTCTGTTACGCTTTCCCGCTTAAACCTCTCAACCGATTTTGATGAAATTTGGCACAGACAATCTTTAGACCCTGAGAAAGAACATAGGCTACCTTTTATCCCGGAAAAATTTGATGTTCCCGAGGGAAATCTAAAAAGCGCGATATAACCGAACTCCACGCGGGCGAAGCCGCGGGCGGAAAGCTAGTCCATACTAATATTATAAATGCGAAAGTAACTCTGTCTGTCTGTCTGTCGGTCTGTCTGTCTGTCTGTCTGTCTGTCTGTCTGTCTGTTACGCTTTCCCGCTTAAACCTCTCAACCGATTTTGATGAAATTTGGCACAGACAATCTTTAGACCCTGAGAAAGAACATAGGCTACCTTTTATCCCGGAAAAATTTGATGTTCCCGAGGGAAATCTAAAAAGCGCGATATAACCGAACTCCACGCGGGCGAAGCCGCGGGCGGAAAGCTAGTCCATACTAATATTATAAATGCGAAAGTAACTCTGTCTGTCTGTCTGTCGGTCTGTCTGTCTGTCTGTCTGTCTGTCTGTTACGCTTTCCCGCTTAAACCTCTCAACCGATTTTGATGAAATTTGGCACAGACAATCTTTAGACCATGAGAAAGAACATAGGCTACCTTTTATCCCGGAAAAATTTGATATTCCCGAGGGAAATCTAAAAAGCGCGATATAACCGAACTCCACGCGGGCGAAGCCGCGGGCGGAAAGCTAGTAATATTATAAATGCGAAAGTAACTCTGTCTGTCTGTCTGTTACGCTTTCCCGCTTAAACCGCTCAACCGATTTTGATGAAATTTGGCACAGACAATCTTTAGACCCTGAGAAAGAACATAGGCTACCTTTTATCCCGGAAAAATTGATGTTCCCGAGGGAAATCTAAAAAGCGCGATATAACCGAACTCCACGCGGGCGAAGCCGCGGGCGGAAAGCTAGTAATATTATAAATGCGAAAGTAACTCTGTCTGTCTGTCTGTTACGCTTTCCCGCTTAAACTGCTCAACCGATTTTGATGAAATTTGGCACAGACAATCTTTAAACCCTGAGAAAGAACATAGGCTACCTTTTATCCCGGAAAAAAATGATGTTCCCGAGGGAAATCTAAAAAGCGCGATATAACCGAACTCCACGCGGGCGAAGCCGCGGGCGGAAAGCTAGTACTTAAATAAAGTAACTACGTAAATAGTACCTACTTTGTCATAGCCAAATACATTTAAAAAAGTAGGTGTACAAAAATAAATGACCTTTATATTATATCGAAACAATTGTGTTATCACCTATACCAATTCAATACCGGTATTATACTGTAAATTTTGGAATGTTACCTAAATATATTGCACGGCCGCTTTTTTATAGCTATCCGAACTTGGTCGGGTTATGTAGGTTTTCGATGCTTCGTCAGTATTTTAATTGTTTTTCTTTAATTACTGAATTTAATGACATGAAATTTTGCATGTGAATAGTTGAATGAATACACTAATTATTGGCATACATTTTACATGCAATTCCTTTAGAATGTCGTGATATTTGACTGCTTTGTAAACAGTGATTTTGTCATGGTAAATTGTCCTATATCTCTTTAATTACTAAAGGAACATCATTGATATTTGGCAATATGTTGCAGACACTTACAAGGTTTGTATAAACGTGAAAATCTAGACCCCAAAGTGCATACTTTAAGAACTATGACCTAAAAAGCGTGTTTTACGTTTATATTTTTATCTTTTAGCCCTACGATTTTTTCTAAATCTGTTTCGTACACAAATATGCACAAATTCAAAACAACGTATGTAAAAATCTACAGCTCTCTATGTAAGCGCTTTATATGAAAACTAGCTAATGGCCAAACGTTCGCGCAGCGGAAACTTGAATTTCTCCGAAGTCTATGCATGCACAAATTTTATTCATACATACACAATTAAACACTAATTTTTGGACACATCTCTTTTTTCTAAAGTCAATGGATTAAAAAAAGTTCCGCCAGGACAACGTTCGCCCAGCGGAATCAGTTTTTGGTGAATTTCTCCACAATGGCTGCACGCACAAATTTTTTTTTACCATACACAATTACACGACGTCATACACTAAATATCTGCATATTTAAAATCTTTAAATTCAACAACATTCCGCTGCGCGAACGCACACGCGCGTGAGAGCCTGTCCAGAAAGCGCGATTTACGCGCGAGTCCACTCGCGCGTAGGCACTCGCGCGTACTCGAGTTACTAGAGCTGCATACATTCCGTCCAGATGCTCTCGCGCGTTACCGCACTCGCGCGTAAAACGCTTGCAATGAGCGGGACTCTCGACTCGCGCGTATTACGCGCGAGCGCCGCGCGAGTCCAGATACTCCGGCGCCGTTGCAGCGTCCAGTACTACGCGCGTGTCCGTGGCGAGTGGACGTATTCGTTTATAAAAATGGAGCGTGAAAACTTTGATACGGAACTTCTTATTGACGAAATTGAGAAAAGGGTAGCTATATGGGATATGGAATCGTCAGATTATTCTAAGAGAACTATTACGCGTAGGAACTAGGAAGAAATAGTAGAAATTTTTTGTGAAGCTGGTGATCCGAGGAGAAAAAAAAAATTGTAGGTCATTCTGTCACGTAGAATGGGATGCACGTTAAATCGTCGACTTTCTCTTCGTTTACGACGTTTCCATCGACGGTATGCAAGCTACAACACAACCGCAATATCCGAGTCCATTTTTATAACTGACCAAATCCGTCTCATCACATACGCGCGTGATTTCGCCGCATCTGGACGCAATACAAATCAAAACGCGCGAGTGGACTCGCGCGTAAATCGCGCTTTCTGGACAGGCTCTGAGACAGGGCCCCTCCGCGCCGCGCCACTGCAGGCGCCCGCTCGCGCCTACAGCGGGCGATGCGTTGACTAGGTTTTTGTTGGGACAACCAGGAAAGATAACAAGCTGATAACTTTGTGGTTTTTCACGAAACCTTTTTAAAATTGTATACATAGTTTCTTTACTTAGAAATACTGGACACGTTTTCGGGTTTCGCTTAATATATACAAAAAATGTCGTTGTATATAGGTAGGTACCCGCATAAAAAATGAAATTTCCCTTGGTCATCGCATCATATAATTACGCTTTTACGCTAAAACAGCTGAACGGATTTAGGCACGTATTAACACGTCACGCGGAGTTGGGCACGTCACTCAAAACACAAACTCCACTTAAGTCTCGTTTCAAGCCATTTGATTTGTTGAAACTAGTTTTAAGTAATGCTTAAGCAGAGATCAATGCTTGAGCTTCCTTCTGGAATACGGACCTTAGATGGCACATGGGTAGACCATGATCTGGAGAAGGATATCGGCTACTTTTTATCCTAGATCGCAGACGAAGTCGCGGACAACAGCTAGTTTAAAAATAAAAACCAAAAATATACTTAAGAATTTATTAACGTGAATACAAACATGCAAGTACATTTTTCGGATGTTATACACTTTGTTATTCATAAGGTTTAAGGTGCTTTTTTGATATGCGCTGTGAATGGGTTAAAATAACATGATTATAAATCTACTAATTTAACTTAATGCTAAAAGCACATTATGTAGTGGGATACAACAGACGATTTGTAGTTGGGACGGATCTTTTATTATTTTTGTGTAAAAAGTGCACTAGCTACCTCATAATAAATGTACGTTATTTTAAAAAAATACGACAAAGTACTTGTCTACTTGTTTTCGTTTAACAACAGAGTTATGGTTTGTATTGTTATAACACTATTAAGCTATTTAATCCTAAAACCGGCTGTTTTCTTTAAATTTTACAACATTTTTGATTTAAAAGAAAACCAGTCCGGTTAACGATAATATCACCAAAGTGCAGAGTTGCCAAGGCATTATAAATCACAGAATGCTATTTTTGAGATGCGAACCATACACTAGAAACAGATACGTTGAATTTCAAAATAATAAATAAGTACCTGTGATGGTCCACAATATTAACTTTATGCTTTAAGATAGCCTGATTTCAACCGGCATAAAGTTAATAATTCCCGCGATGACCAATACTAAACAATTTTTATTCTAATGCTTTATACTCAACAAAAAAGTGATACATACAATAATAAAAAGCATATCTAGCAATTTCGAGTTCCTTCACCTAAGTTTTGAATTTATTAACTTTTACAGATATAAAAATTACTTAATCTTGAGAGAGTACCAAGTGATCACAGATTTTGAAAAGTCCGCTCAGTTATTAGTACCATAGTAACCATTGTTCTGAAACGGTTTCACCTATCAACTAAGCAACATGAAAGCCGATGCATGCTCATCTATTTTATTATAAGTTCTAGTGCCTGACTGATTCATCTCATGCACAGTCATAGCTACTGCTCACCTAGTAACAAATAATTCAACTATAACGCTAAACAAATCATGAGCATGTACCTGTTTTCATAATTTTCTATATTATGAGGATATGCTATCATATTAGTTTCTAATTGCTAATTACGTTTGCAGGCCAGTACTTTTTTTGAATAAAATTACAAATGCACATTTACTTTGGCAAAAGCAAAGACGCTTATAACGCACAATCTCACTAATGACCATTATCTATGGTCTAACAGTAATAAATAAAATTTGAAACTCAACAACTATTACAAAAGTACTGGCGATCAAACATAATATGCCAGAGGTGCAATTAACACAGCTGAAATATACTCTTTTATAGGTTTTAAATAAAAGACATTTTCCCCTATTGTCAACTTTTGACCCCCGTTTTAAGTTATTGTATAGTTGAACACATAACTGAATAGTGAGCTTCAGGTGCCGATTTTGATTAACCAAAAAGACCCTGTTACGAATGTTTAGGCTTCACATATTAAGCTGAACTATACCTACAGTCACACACTTCATTATAGCATAAAAAGAATAATAGGTACACTATGAACGCAAAAAGTTCAGCAGATAAGGGACTTTTTATGCTACCAAACGGAGTTAAATGTGTCTCATATTTTTGAGACACATTTAACTTTCAATTCTTATTATGCAAAATAATGACCTAGTCTAGTAAACATAGCCGGTAAGCAACGAACTGCTTCACAAGAACACTCCAAGCCAAGTCTCATTTAGCGAACATTAATAAAATGTTATATAACATCTATACTAACAAGCAACAAATGAGTCACGTAAACTTAGTAACTAACCGTAAAAGCAATAATGCAGTAACCAATCGCATGGTAAATATATTTTAACTGTTCCCTAATAACAGGAGTTTTTAACTGGAAAATGTTCCAAAATACAGAGTCAAATTAAATTAGCCAGTGAAACTCGATGAAATACATTTTCTTATTATTTTGCAGCAACTATTGTTGATGAGCTTGCTCCTTGAAGTATGAGTTCCGAAAACCTGTTTCCTTTTGTTTCAACGTATATATCAATACATTTCACACTTGCGTCGTTTGCCTAACTAATTTGACTCTATATAACCTAGGAAGAGAGTCTAAAATACACTTTGATTTAAGCTTAAAAATAAACAATGTGATCCTACAAAATAATTCATAAGCAGAGATCCAAAATCAGGGTTAATAGGAACAGTTCTTTTATATGAAACTGTTCCGTAATTACCTTGTAAGCGATTACAAACAAAATTAACACTAAAAAACACGCATATAAAGTATAAAGATCTCTAGATAATCAGAATTCCATTCAGATTTTCTTTTCAGTTCCGTATCAACACTCCGTATCAGCTTCGGAACACAAGTTGGTAATGATTTTATAGACGAGTTCATTGTAAATACTGAGGTAAAAGGTCGTTTTCGATCGAGATTATGACCTTGTGGTCGTTTCAAAATTGACAGACTTTTGCGAAGCATTTGTAGAGAGCGGTCGTGATGGTTTCACTTGAACTGGCCGAGCACGAAGGCATCCAGGACTTTGGGCACGTGAGTGTCGATGCCAATGATGTCCAGTACGCCCTCGTGAGTGCCGTCTGTTGTAGACACCTTGTGGGATGCCAAGTTCATCACTACCAACCTGCAACAAACAAGTATATAATAAAAAAAAAACCTTTTTTTTTCATTTATTATATTTATATCGACCGTAAGCCCTCCATATTGGTGCCCAAGATACAGGCTTGCCTAGTTGGTGCCAATCTATACTAATATATAAAGCTGAAGAGTTTCGTTTGTTTGAACGCGCTAATCTCAAGAACTACTGGACCGATTTGAAAAATTATTTTGCGTTGGATAGCCCATTAATCCAGGAAGGCTTTAGGCTATATAACATCACGCTGCGACCAATAGGAGCGGAGTATAACTAACTCCACGCGAACGAAGTCGCTGGCTGCGGCTAGTGTACTAATATTTCCAGCATGTTTTTTTGTTTGAACGCGTTAATCTCAGGAACTATTGCCGCAGCCCATTAATACAGGAAGGCTTTAGGCTATAATGATATCACGCTGCGATCAATAGGAGCGGAGAATAACAAAAATTTAAAATGTATGCTGTATATTTTGAGGTTAAAATAAAATGTTCAAATAACTAACTTAACGCGACGAAGTCGCGGGCGGCCGCTAGTGTATCAATATTTTCAAAGACTTCTCTTCTTTGCAGCGCGCACAACAACGTAGTATGAGAACTCATGTGGTGTTCGTGTCCACTCGTGTGGTGTGGTGTGTGGTGGTGCGGTGTGGTGGTGAATAGTAGAAAATTGTGCGTTGATCGAGTGTTGAGAAATATCACTATGTACAGACTACAGCACATCAAGCTACTACAATCTGTCAGATTTCCTTATTAGATTTTCAACTTTATTTATAAAGTATTAAGGCTCAACGTTGATTGGAAATATCTGACAGTTTCGGGTAGCTTGACCTGCTGTCGTCTGTACTTCATTGTGCTTTTCAGTGTCAGAAATGCAGTAATTATTAACTGCAATAATTACGGCATTTTTGTGCATTTCGTTTCTTCTCAACACACACAACAATAATTATGATACCAAAAGCTGTTTTATTAAAGCTCGTTCGCGTTAAGAATTCTGTGGGGCATCATTGTCCGTCGGCCCCTAACCAACTAAATCTTTTCCAAGTTACAAAGTCAAGTTCGCAATGACAGTTGAAAGCATTGCTTCGATTGCAACGGTTGTGTCCTGTCATTTGTGTTAAGTGATTTCAATTTAAAAATGAATACATCTCCAACTCGTTAAATAATACATTGAAATCGCCAATGAAAAAAAGGGCCCGGAAGTCTATGATTGATAAATTCGATGAATTAGATAAATCTACTATAAGGAGAAAAGTACCTACACGCACTACATATATGTATTTAAATAATGATTACCCGACATGAAATAAAGTTATGACAATGCCTGACGTGAAAACAATATTTTGTGACGCAATTCGCTTAGTGGACGCTGATCGACGGAAAAAATGCTGCGACCACGTCTTAGGCCGCTGCCTCGAATCTTGCGGGCAGCGGGGCGGCGGCGGCGGCGGCGCGGGAGACGAGCGGGCGTCGAAGACCCGTTCTCGAATCTAGCGGGCAGATCGCGCGTCAGTATAGCCGCGTAGTGTTGTGTTCACGATTGTGTCGACGAGATATTTGTTTTTATTCGCGAAAGAATTGTCTGACCAATGCCGGCAACATCTTTTTGATTCAAATTTATTCCTATCTCTCGATCACCGCTCGCTGCCCGCTGCCGCGCCGCTGTTTTCGAGAACCGGTCCGTTTGATTTTACGCATAAGATCCTGCCGCTCACTCACCGCCGCCGCCCGCAAGATTCGAGGCAGCGGCCTAACAAGAAGAAAATACTATGCGGAATTTAGATGACGTCATAGAACTCTGTAGAAAAAATACTTTTGTTATAAATACTAACTAGGACGATATCTACTAGTGATTGTGATTAAACTAAATGATATTAATGACTTATTTCATTTTGATATTAAACTTTGAAGTGTATTTTTATAAATTGATCAAACTAAATCTTTAAAACCTTTTAAAATCTTTTAAGCAGTCGTGGTGGCCTAGTGGTTAAAACACCAGCCTCTCAAGTATGAGTGAGCAGGTTCGATTTCAGGTCAGGCAAGTACCAATGTCACTTTTCTAAAGTTATATGTACTTTCTAAGTATAGCTTGGACACCAATGACTGAAAGTGAAGAGGAAACCTGCCCCCTAATCGGCAAACACATTTTTGTCAAATGATTGCGACTAGTTGGGATCATTGGACCGAACGGACCAATGGGCGGTCCGAATGATCCCGACTGATCCCAACTAGTCGCAATCATTTGACAAAAATGTGTTCGCCGATTAGGGGGCTGGACTCTATAAGTCTGAAATCGCCAACCCGCATTGAGCAAGCGTGGTGATTACGTTCAATCCTTCTCTGTATGAGATGTTGATGATGAAATCTTTTAAAATATAATTTATTTGAATTTAACAACTCTGTGAATACACCTTATCCAAAATAAATGTTTATTATTATACCTTTATCTAGCAGTTGCACTGATGACTTGGTGGCCCAGACGATTTAACTTTACGAACTTTGAACGTTCTAAACTAGAGACTTACTTCGCGTCATGTATGCCAACAGCTTGCCGGTACCGCTCCAGCGCACGCACGGGGCAGTGGTCTATCAGTTCCTTGGAGGGCGACGGCGGCGGCCCGTAGCGGCCGGCCGGGCCGCGCCCGCCACGTTTGGTGATTTCCAGCTCCATGAAGCGTGTGGTGCGGTCCACCATGTTTATGAAGACGTCAAACTTCTTCTCGAACTTGGTGGCCCAAACGATTGGAGCGTCTAGCTGCACGCGGCCTAAGTTCGCATTCTGTAAAGAGGATGGTGAAGGTAGAACCAGCCCCCTAATCGGCGAACACATTTTTGTCAAATGATTGAGACTAGTTGGTATCAGTTGGGATCGTTCAGACCGCCCATTGGTCTGTTCGCTCCAAACGATCCCAACTAGTCGCAATCGTTGGACAAAAATGTGTTCGCCGATTAGGGTTTAAGAAAAGCCCGCGGATTACAATTTTTTTTTTTTAATTTGTGTTGGACAAAATATTACTCGCGGCCTTAACTTAACCGCTATGTATTTTGATCAATGTAACATAGGCCTGCAAATTGAAAAAAAAAACGGGGAAGAATTATTATGAGGGTTATCTTAGTGTAGCTTAGAAGCTAACGATTTACACAGGAGAAATTCTCTAGACCAGGACATTTTTTTTTTAAACTGAATAAAAATAAAAAAATAAAAAATTTGAATTTTTTTTATTTACATTATTCTGGTTCTGTTATTGCGCCGGTTTTGTCAGAGTAGTTATATGAAGTTCCATTGTATATCAAGTGAATGATACAAGATTATACTTGACGACTGACGTCATTTTTAGGATTCCGTATCCAAAGGGGAAAGCGGGTATAGAGGTCCAAATTAAATTAGCTGTGCTATAACTATATACATGATAAAACAAGTCTTTTTATGAGATCACCGGCCGCAGTTAGCAAGTTGAATTTGACCTTGAATAAGAGTTTTCATAATTAAGATTCTGGCATATTACACAGTAATAACAGGAATATGTACTACTTGCGTGAGTTAACTGTACACCTTGCTGGAATGCGACCTCTTCCGCTTTCCCGCGCGACGCCTCGCATTCGCCGTAAGCGCGTAGTAGCGATCGCATTTTTGTTACCGTTGGTTGCAACAAAGTTATATTTCAGTCCATATGTATTATGTACCAATTTAATTGCAAAACGTCATGAGTAAAATGTCCTAGTATTATGACACTTTGTCATCAAAACGACCTTTTAATATAAAAAAAAAAAATGTAATTTATTTTTTGTTAACATAATTCTCATTTTATGCATACGAATGACGTCACAGAGCGAGATGCACAGTAAACTCGCGCGAGTCGTAGGAAAAAAATCCATCCATACTAATATTATAAATGCGAAAGTAACTCTGTCTGTCTGTCTGTTACGCTTTCCCGCTTAAAGCTCTCAACCGATTTTGATGAAATTTGGCACAGACAATCTTTAGACCCTGAGAAAGAACATAGGCTACCTTTTATCCCGAAAAAATTTGATGTTCCCGAGGGAAATCTAAAAAGCGCGATATAACCGAACTCCACGCGGGCGAAGCCGCGGGCGGAAAGCTAGTACGAAATAAACGCTAAATAATAAGACGTGTCGGAAGTATTACTGAGCTAATAAATTCCCAACGAAACTTACCCTTAACAAGAACTCAGCCTCTCCGATGTTGCTAAAGTTTCGCTCGATGGACACCAATTGGATGCCGTCTTCAGTGAACACGGCTATTTCAACGTGGCTTTCACGCTTCAGGATTTGAAGAGCCAGGATTATAGCTAAAATAAGTAAAATAATTAAGTACACAAATACATGAGTTCGGAAGGGAGTTACGGAAACCTGCCAGTCCGTGTACCCAAACTTATTGAAAACGAGTGTTAGCTTCTGAGGACATGTTGCTAGGAAGAATTGATTATGTTAAACCATCCCTACATATCAAGATCCCACCGTGCCGTAAGAAAGCACATTAAAGATTGGTTCATGCATTCATTTGTAAATCTTTGACAGTCGTTACAGGTTATCACAAGCCCGAAAGTGTCGAACTAGTCTTATCAAGGGGTATTGTAATGAAATTGCCGTTTTGTAGCGATAGGTTCTTTAAAATGACATAGAATGTTCATGGTTTGGGGTTTTCGAATAACAATTTTTTCACGTGGTTTCTATGATGTTTTTCTTTTAAAAAAAGTGAAACATTTGAATATCGACTTTCAATTGTTTTTGTTATTTAACTTGGACAAGAAAGATGGAAGTTTTGGAGAGAAAATCAAGCTGTCATGCTCATTTTTCATTGGACTTTTAAAATTATTTATAGTGTTGTTTATTAAATAAAAACGCGTGATTTATATAGTAACAAGTGCATTAAGTGAATAATTCATAAAGAACAGTGAAATATTGTAGCATAGTGGCCACATCATGGCTTTGTACAAAAACTTCCTCCGTGTTCGGTTCACGCGGCCGACTTTTTCGATATGAATAATTCATTACGTGACATTGGGTAAATGCACAAACCGTGCAAATCCATAAGAGAAAGAAAGAAGAACTTTTGAAGATTTTTATTTTACTTGAAATTGGCACAAAGTCATAACTAGTGCCACACTACAAAAAAAAAAGCCAAGCTGAGTGTTATGCTCATTTTTCATTGGACTTTTAAAATTATTTATAGTGTTGTTTACTAAATAAAAGTGCGTGATTTATACAATATGTTAAGAAAACCCTGTCCGAGCCGTAAGGATAGTAAAGGTTAGGTAAACACATGACCAAATTACATATGAAATTTTTTATAATCATCATAGTAACAATACTAGTGAATTTTGAAATTCTTTTTTTCCCACAAATTAATTCCAACTTCCCCAAAATTTGGTAATTTTTAAAAAGTGGCAACATTATTTTTGACGGTATATTTCTGAGCGAATAGCGATGCGACCGCGTGCCCTGCCCCTCTTCGCCCGCGCCTGGATGGCCTACCGCACATGTTTTAAGTTACCTCTTTTTGCGAAATAATATTTATTTTTTTAGGGGGAATTTTTTTTAAGTTTAGCCCGTCTTCGTAGGCTTTAGTAGAATCAGTTATCGATACCTAACTATACCTTCACGGATCGGACAGGGTTTTCTTTACATATTGTATAGTAAAATGTGTATTCAGTAAATAATTCATATAGAACAGTGAAATATCGCAGCATAGTGGCCACATCACGACTTTGTCTCAAATCTCCCTCGTAGGAAGGTTCACGCGGCCGTCTTTTTCGACATGAATAATTCATTACGTGACATTGGCTAAATGCAAAAACCGTGCGAAGCCAAAAAAAATAAAGTATAAATAAAAGGAAGATGGATACTGCGAGAATTCGAGTGATTTTTAAATACGACTTTCGACGCGGAAGTAACGCGGCAGAAACAGCCCGCAAACACCAATGTTGCGTTTGGAACTTTGGAGAAGGGTCTACTAATGAACGCAGCATGTGATTTTGGTTTAAACACATTCATGATGTAAAATTCGACTTGAAGAACAAGCCTTAAAATTGAGGTGAATGTACCAGGTACCTGCATGTCCAGGCGTAATGTTCGTGTTGTAGAAACACTCTGCCAGCAGGTGCTTCTTGTTCTTCTTCTCCGTATCAGCGTCTCCACCGCCACCCGGCGTAGACTTTGCCTCTGTTTTTCTACCCTTCTTTGCTACTGTAAATTTCTTGCAGAAGTGTTTTCCTGTAGGCATTATAAAAACCATTTTAGGATCATACATAACGAATAATTTTATAGGGGGAATGCTGTTAATAAAACCTGTTTTACAATTTACTCTTTATTTTTTAGTAAGTATCAAATAGCTGACAAAATAAACTTTAAACACAAAATACAGGGTTGCAAGGACCTAGACATCCAGCCCTTTACTATGTAAGTAGATGTTATAGAAAACCCTGCCATGAAATACGTCAGCTATTTAAAAAAAAAAAAAGCTGATGATTGATGATTATTTTCATCACATCATGGAATTTTTAAGAAACTTGCAATGTTTTTTTTAGTACCGACGACAAACGTGGAGTTTAGGGTATTTATCGTGTTGTTTTATCCCATCCTATCTCATGTTGAACAAAATATGACCTTTATTTTAATGACAATTAAGTTCATTTCAGAGTGACTAAAAAGTTTGAAAAATGTTGTAGCATAAAGTAAACTTTATTGCTTAACAAATTAAGTTATTTTTGTTTAATTCACACTTGTTTAGATTTTGTTGAATATGTCCCAATTTTTAATTAGAATCATGAGCTGTCAGCGGAATTCATGGTTTTAGCTTGCGCTACTTTGTCTTCTATCACCCTGTCATCATCATCAACCTTTTTTATCGTCCCACTGCTGGGCACAGGTCTCCTCTCATACAGAGAAGGAGTGGGCGTAATCACCACGCTTGCTCAATACGAATTGCTGCCACCCTGTATTCACGATTATTCAAAATGGTTATATTATCAGAAGCATACCTTTAAACATGTGGTGCCTCATGTCCATAGTGATCAAGTAGCGCGCGTTGGTGGGCGGCGTCAGAGTCCAAGTGAGGTCCACGAGCTTGTCCAGCGCGATTAAAACATCTGGGTACGGCGGCAGGTCGATGCCTAAAGAAAAACCACAATAGAGTCGCTCGTGTCGATTCGTGATTTTATTGTGAACGAAAACTAGTTTAAATAAACCAGCCAAGTCATGCAGTGATGGATCGTGCAGTCGGTATGACTTTTTTTGTGGGTCTTTGTGTTCTTTCTCTCTCTGTTATGTTTGCCGCAGAACAAAATATTATCTTTCTATCTTCTTTTACTTATGCTGCGATATAAAATCTAATCTAACTAGCCTATTTCCTATAGTGAATTCCCAGCAAGCAGAATCTCCATTTTCTAAACAACTGCCCCCTAAGATACAGGCATGCCTAGTTTAGGGGACAGGGATAAACCAATTGTAATGCATTATTAATGTACATAAAAATTTAAAACTGTATTTTTTGTCCCAATAAAATATTTGTATTTGTATAACTAATGCCTTTGGAGGCATTGCTTCATGCAAAATTTCTTCATTCAAGGTCAAAAGAAACTACCCTCAAAAGTGAAAACTTTTGAGGGTAGTATCTTTTCATGTTTTAAAACTTGCAAATTAATGAAAATTTATTTGCAAGTTTTAAAACATGTAAACCTAATCATGTAGTGTACCTAAATATGTAGGCACAAGCAACGCCGTCGTTGCTTAACATACATAACATAATCAGCCTAGAATGTTCAGACTCCTGGGACACAGGCCTCCTTTCGGTGAGAGGGAGTGGGCCATAAATCACGCGGGCTCAGTGCGGATTGGTAGATGTCACATGTCTTCTAAGTTTTGCTTCTAGAACATGCTGGTTTCCTAAAGATGTTTTCCTTCACCGTTTTGAGAGCAGTGGTAATGAAATAATTTACACAAATTAAAGCGCCTGGCGGGGTTTGAACCTACGACCTGCATCTTGAAGTCGCTGCCGATACCATTAGGCCACCACTGCTCTGTGCTTGTAACTACATATTTAGGTTTCACCCGCATAATGGTCGTTCCCGTAGGAATATTCCATCCAAAGGTTGTCTGTAAAAGATCGCTCTTAGCGATAAGACCGCCCATTGTGTCACCCTTTGTAAAATATTTATATTTATGTGTCTGTAATCTATATGGTGTA
Source organism: Sesamia nonagrioides (assembly GCA_017933935.1). Taxonomy (NCBI): domain Eukaryota; kingdom Metazoa; phylum Arthropoda; class Insecta; order Lepidoptera; family Noctuidae; genus Sesamia; species Sesamia nonagrioides. The sequence goes on along the minus strand of JADWQK010000731.1, from coordinate 125,549 downwards.
CATAATAAAGAGTATTCTATTCTATCCTGTCCGATCTATGAAGGTATTGTTAGGTATCGATAGCTGATTCTACTAATGCCTAGCATAAATAAATTTTTAACACCCTTGCTCGTAAAGCTGATGTAATTCCACTGGTTTTAAATATGTAAAGCAGGCCACAACAAACGCGTGTTTTATCAAAGCAAATAGTTAAGTTATAGTCCATAACAGCATTATTTTCCATAACAGCATTATTTTCCATTTCAAGTAATTATGGAACTGATCGCCGCCGCACGGCTCGCGCTGCGCGCTGTTCCATATTTGAAATGGCAAATAATAATACTAATGGAGGGAAAGCAACAGTGTGCATTCACAGATTGAGTTTATTTAAAATGAACAAAATATAAAATACTTCTATTTCTGTTTCCTCGCAAGTGTGTTAAAAAACGTCGTACGATATACGTGCGTATTGGTTATAACATGCTCGGCTCAATTACACCCTCGCCTTCGGCTCGGGCTGAAATTCCGCCTCGCATGTTATAACCATCATTACGCACTTATATCGTAATGTACTATAATAATCATATTGTTTTTGTGGTGACTATAATTGAATTGGTGATTGTTAAAACCCCCACAAGTAACACTTTTTTCGAAATTAGTTTTTGTTCACTTTTGTATTCCTTGTCTATGGTAATTTCTAGAATGAGCATTAAAATCACACAAATTCAGTCGTACTCGTAACAGAACAAAAATACGATCGTCTCAACATGGTTGAGTGTTAAAACAACACTACATTTGCAAAAATGTTGTTTTAACAGTCAAGTTGGCAATACCGTTTTTATTGTCAACTCCTTTCCCCGCGCTGCCAGTGTCATTTTGCTATACTAAACTGTCAGAAATTAAGAAGCCAATTAATATAAAAAAAAAAGTTCGACGGCCTGCCCTTATTTGCTGCCGTTACCACGTGACACTGGCAGAATAGTCGAAACCGGCTCAGTTGCCAAAGAAGGAAAAAAAAATATATAAAAAAACTTGAAAATATAAAAAAAATATTGCCCTATGTACTTGAAAAACAAAGAGAATTTTATGATGATCTCCTTCAATGGCCCACAACTACTTTGGAAAGTGTAGATGACATGGCAGATGACTGTGATTAAGTTAAATATGTGCTTACTTTTAAGATTAAATGGTTTTTAAATAAGTTATTAAGACATTTGGTGTGTTTTTCTAACCCTTCCCTGATTTTACTACTTTGGGTTACTGAAAATGAGTGTTAAAACTGTACATGTAACACAATGAGTGTAAAAACAACATAACTGAAAATAAAGTAATCATAAAAATCAATCATAAACACTATTGAAAATTTAAAGAAAGATAAGGCATGGAATCATATAACATATGAAATCAATAAATATTTAAATAATAAGTATTTTGTCTCTCCTGAAAAAAATATTCAATGTTATTTGTGTGGTTTTAACAATCACTGATTCAATTAATGTTAACTTAGCTGCTATAAGATTTCAATCGGATTTGGATAGTGAATAATAATATTTATGAATTCTAATGAGAACCCCTGTAATTTTGAAGTAGAATATATGTTTTTCTATAAAAACTATTGTCACATGGTTGAAAACTCTAACTTATGACGAAATTGAAGATATACTAGTCAGAATTAGATAAACATTTGTATACATACACATACCTCTTCTATCCCGACATCCTTAAATAAACCCCCCACACACTCACACACACATACAGATAGACAGTCACACACATACAAACACGCTTCTACACATATTCCTTTTCCACTTTTAACATATTTTCTATATTTGTAGTTATAGTTTCAACATTGTTATTTTGGTTTGTAAGGTAGAAACGAGACAGCCCCAACACAAGTGCTTTTGCAACTTACTGGGGTTGCCTTAATTTATATTATGTACGCAATGTTGGATAAAATATTTTTTTTTTTTAGATAAAAGACATACCCCAACTCTTGGCCTCTCTGGGGTGTCTCTTATCGGAGGTCCACTGCCACAGCCCCGTCACGCTGTCGAACATTTGACGGCCGCGCCGGCGCACTTCCCTTTGGACCATAATTTTAGCCTTCTCATGTTTCACTGGCCTGATGAAATAGAATAAAATAATGAAAGTAAGAGACACAGTAGATTATAGAATATCTCAAGTACAGTCACATAATAAATCCAATTGGATACTGATAAACATTTTGTAGTCTCAAGAAACTTAATGCACCAGTCAGTCCACCAGGTGCTTCCTGCAAACGATTTCGTTTTACTATTTATTTTCACACTCCTAATAATTTATTTAACCAAATAAATTTCTTTTTTAACCTGTAATGTTCTTCCACTTGTTCAATGTTTGTCTAATGTTAGTGTTATATCAAAGTCAATATGGAGGTTTTGGCGGGAAGCTAAGATGAGTGCTACGCTCATTTTTCATTGGACTTTTAAATTATTTATAGCGTCGTTTACTAAATAAAAACGCGTGATTTATGTAGTAAAAAGTGCATTAAGTGAATAATTCATAAATAACAGTGAAATATTGTAGCATAGTGGCCACATCATGGCTTTGTACCAAAATTTCCTCCGTGTTCGGTTCGCGCGGCCGTCTTTTTCGACATGAATAATTCATTACGAGACATTGGCTAAATGCACATACCGTGCAAAGCCATAAGAGAAAGAAAGAAGAACTTTTGAAGATTTTTATTTTACTTGAAATTGGCACAAAGTCGTAACTAGTGCCACACTACAAAAAAAAAAAGTCAATATAATAATGTTATTTTTGAAATGTGTTTAGCCTAAAAAACTGCTTATCACCTTTTTGTGGTAATAAGGATAATGTTAACCACTTACTTTGATTTCTTAGCATAATTAGACTTGGCGATGTAGACAGCTAAAGGCGTGATTTTCGACTTATTGATGAGGTCCTGGTTGTTGAGCAGTGAGAGCATGATGGCAGTGGTGGTGGACTCGGTGGTCAAGAAGCCCATGTTGTGGATGCGCTGGATATAATTTAATATTTCCTCCAAACTTAAGTGAGGCAACACGGCATCCCATACCTGGCAGAGATGTTTCAATAAAATTATCAGTGTATGAAACTCAAATTGTTGGAATTCATAAAAATAATATTTTTTTTTGTCAATTACTTTTTACAACAAATACCGGCTAAATTTCGAAGCGATTTTAACCAATACAGCATCAATCCTTATCTAATTTAATACCTTAAATATATAGTTGACTTAATATAGATCTATATTGCCCTTTACAGTAGGTGATTTAAATTAATATTTTCGAAGATATTACAGATTTAAAAATTGCGGACAGGAGCGACCAGCCGGGGCGGTAGGAGCGGCGGCGGCGGGCCGCTACGTTTTTTATACGTTAACAGTTTTTCTGTAGTGTATTTAGTATCAGCATTGCACCCATGCGAAGTCGGGCGGGTCGTTAGTAAATTAATAAATATGTGATTAGTCTAATTCCTTACTCGTTGATCAGTCAGTAAATGACCAGGCACATGGTCAAGGGTGAATTGGTTCTGAGTGGCTATAGCAGCGGCAGCCTCTGGGTCTTCGCAATGTCGCATATCTTCCACCTTCTGAATGTAGTCAAGTATTGGTTTTGCCCCTTCCTTGTCGCCAAGCAGCTGTTTGGCGCGTTTATAGCCGTAGATTGCATACTTAACAACTGCGTCGCGAGCTAAGATAAAAAAAAGACATTTGAGACTAATACAGACTTCCTATTTTCATTTCTATGGTCATTATTAATTTATCTTACCAACCGTAATATTGTATAGGTTCGAGCTCTCTATCCTCGACTATGAAGCCGCATGGAAAACGAAATAGAAATAAATCCCAATTACAGTTTCTTACATTACAAGGGGCGTTCAAAAAGTAATGAGAATAACTGTGACAAAATGAATTTATTTAATATTATTTTATTTTTCGATGTAGTGACCCTTTAGGTCAATAAATTTAGCTAATTATTTTTTTTTTCTAGAGACAAATACCCTTTTTTAAAAGAATCATCTTGAGTACTTCAAAAATCGTTTACGGCGGCCTTCACTTCTTCGTCATCTTCGAATTTTGTGCCTCAAGTGTTCTTTCAAACGCGGAAATAGGTAGAAATCACTAGGGGACAAGTCCGGTGAATGTGGCGGATGATCGAGAATCTCAAAGCTAGGAACTTGGATTGCTGCCATGGTAACTGCAGACTTATGCACCGGCGCATTGTCCAGTATGCCTAGTATGAGTTTTCATTACGAGACTCGATCGTCGATATCGAGCACGTTTGGCGCTCTCATTGGTAGAGAGTTCTTACAACTTTGAAGCGGGCTAATCGATGAGTTAAACGCGCTCGATATCGACAATCGAGTTTCGTAATGAAAACTCATACAAATCGCATGTCAAGGATTTGCCAACGTAATTTTTTTATTACTTATGCGTAGACATTTCCTGTGATAGTGGCTTTATGTTCAAGGTATTTAATCATTATCAACCCCTGGCTGTCCCAAAAAACTAAGCCCATGATCTTGCCCGCAGACGGTTGAGTCTTGATTTTATTTGGTGCGGGAGATAACGGTCTTTTCCAGGACATTGATCGCTTCATTTTTTGATCATAATGCTGAAGCCATGCTTCATTCATTGTTATGAATGGAGTAAAAAAAAGATCAGAATCTTGTTGAAAACTCCAATGAGCTCGAGTTGAGTCTTTGTGCGTCTGTTAGCACTATCGGGACCCAATGCACGGATACCTTTTTTAATTCCTAAGTGATCTTGCAAAATGCTATGCACACTACCAGTTGAACTCTTCAACTCTTCAGCTATAAAACGGATTTTACACGACGATCACCCAGAACAATTTTTCAACTAATTTTATCACCGCACGAATTTCAATTTTATCCATTTTTAGCGAGAGCTACTGGCACGTCTCAAACTATTAATACAATTGCCACAGATGATATAGAAAGCTAACTATTTGAGGGTATTATGACACAGACCTAATTTTTCTATGATTTTTTTTCTATTCACCTTCATTATTACGTCATTCTCACTACCGTTTGAGCACTCCTCGTACAATCTTGGCGGTTGTTCTAAGAAAAAAATCATACGCACTAGGACGCAAACTCAATGTAAGGGTTGAATACAAAACAGGCTTACAAACAGGAATGGCGCACGTGCAAACTAATCAAGGCCATAAGAAAATAAAAGATCAACTAATGATAGTCTGAGTAGAAACCCAACATGCTTTAAATATAAATGTAACTGTAGGAAGCACAATATACAAAAGAAATCCAAATGTACAATGGGTTTCAACCAACATAGAACATATTTGTAGTTTATATTAACTAGTCAATTAAATTCAAACCTACAATAAGTTCCAAATGAAAAATACAACTTTTAAATATTTATACTTTTGCAATTTACCTGACAAATATCATAAGGTACATAGCAATTGTTTATAAAGAAGATCTGCTTCAAATATCAATTAACAGAATCATGAAAATTGTTGAGCACAAGCATGCAAACTTGTAATAGGCAATTGTTTGATCTTAATTTCCAAGGGGTTATAGTTGACTTTATGGCTATTAAAGTGAAAAAATATAATCAAAGGAAAAACCAAAGATATAACTAAACTTCCAGGTATTCTTAAAAAAATAAAATCACTAAATATCTGTATTACATACCATAGTCAGTTTCTGCAACTTTCACATGAGACTTTCTTAGAAGTGTCTTATGAGACCGTCCATGACGTGCACGGACTCGTGTTACCTCCTTGGCCAGTTCCATTGGGTCCTTCCTTATGTACCACTCCTTGACGGCGCTACACCAACCTCGGCCATTACCTGGGGGATGAGAGCACAGTGCAATTTAAAGGCATATGTGTATGCTTTAATGCATTGGTCCATCACCAGAATGACTGTTATGTCTGAAGTATGCTCAAACATTCATATTCATCAACATTTTTATTGTCCCACTGCTGGGCCCAGGTCACCTCTCATACAGAGAAGGCTTGAGCATAATCACCACTCTTGCTCAATGCGGGTTGGCAATTTCAGACTTAAAGTCGAGATTTCTTCAAGATGTTTTCCGTCACCTTTCAATCAGTCATTGGTGTCCAAGTTATACTTAGAAAGTATATCTTGCTCAAACATTAGTCATGTAAAAATATAGTGGTGGCAAAATTATGAACATAAATTAAGTTCTCAATATTGTGTGGCGAAATGTGGGGTGCTTATAAAAAATAATTATTTAAGTACCTGACCTTTGTTTATTTTCGACAAAAAGTTAAAGCTTTTCTTTAAATAATGCTGTAAATATCATTTTTAATAGTTTTTACCAATCATTTACAACTAGCTAGTGTTTATTAACTAATTTTGTTTAAAAGTTACCAGTTTTCAAAAGCCGTGTGTACTTATTGAAGACCATCATTTTTTCAGGAGTGTCACATATTTCCACTGATGCTTTGTATGCCTTTTCCTTAACAGCACAATTCCCATATTGTATACATTTTACCAAAGCAAAAGCAATAGTTTCAAACCGTGTGTACCACCCATCCTTGTATGCCTAAAAGTAATAAATACTGTAGCTTTCATTCGAGATGTGTGGTATGAAGTTAAATACATTACATTCATAAATAATGCATCAAATGCAATCAAACTGAACATACCAAAGAAAAACTTATGAATTATAACTAATTAAGAAAGGAAGTTTTTGTCTGATAGAGAGCCAGAAGTGAAATAAGTGAGCCGAAAGTATATTACTAATATTAGCCCAGATACTGCAACAGGCCTTTAAAAGGCTCAAAAACAAAGATGAGCATGCATTATGACCCCTAAATTACAAAATTCACCTTTTCTTGGCTTTCATGAACAAAAAAAAAAAAATAGATTCATTAGCATCTGAGTAAGATTAATAATACCTTCAATGGTTTTAATAAATACCTACATGTTTAAAATAAAAAAATATAATTTTTAAAGTAGATGAAATATTGTCCTTTTTTTTCAATGCATTGTATAAATTCAGTACCAAAGAAAAATGTATCTAGAAATCTTTGGGGAGAGGTTTCCCCAGCAGAACATTGGGACACAAACTACAAAAGATAATGAAAACAAAAGTAAATATTTCACTATAAAATATCTAACAAATATGAGCCATATACAAAACATAAACACAGCCTTTTACAATAATAAAATATTAATTAGTCTTACAACATCATAATCATTACCTTTAAAATAATGGCAACCACTTTAACATTACCCGGGTGTGGTTCCAAAATCTGACGTATGACTGGGAGCTTGTCTTCTTCAAAATACTTATGTGTGGTCCAACACCCAGGGTAGTATCTAGGTAACTCATTGCCTGTGTGGAGATAGCGGGTGAGTCTGTTGGACAGCTCTGGTTCAATTGGCACTTCCTCTGCCATAGTTAGTTGCTTTAACTACTGCTTGACGATATACTTTCTCAATGCTCTTGATCTTCAAATTGGAGCGTCGTTAGCATCCAGATTTCAACACGAATGTAGCGTCGCAGAATCGCACACCTAACCTGTGAATAATACGATGACTTAAGGTAAATGCACTGAATGTTGGAACTATTAATTTTTTGCAGGTATTCGAGCGAAACATGTGCCACAATAAATTGAGGATGTGGCTAGAAAAAATGGACAATGGAGGTCGAGTTTATATTTGAGCGTAATAAAAAACGACCAACTAAGAAAGTAATGCTCCTATAATCCACAGTAAGATCATTTCTTCAATCATAAATTAATTTTAAAGTAAAAGAAACTAGTAACTATTAGATCGTTTAATTTATTATTGTAGGAGATACCTCGTCCGATCCAGTTTTTCTATTGAAATTGACAAATGAAATCAAGTCAATGACAATATTTTTTTCATTTTTTCTATTATTTTGACATAGAACGGAGTCTTTTAGACTAGTGCTATATTATTGTTTATGAACTGCCACTTGCTCACTTGCAGACTCTTCAGCGGCACGCCAAGTAGACTATCGGTATATTGAGCGCTGAAGGGTTTGTACGAAAACGCCAGCATGTCAGTCCGAATACAGGACTAGACCTCGAAACCAATACCTCTGCAACTTGGTGTCAGACAGGGAGATGTTATATCCCCGAAACTGTTCACCGCTGCACTGGAGGATGTCATCAAGGTTCTGGACTGGAAAGGACTGGGCATCAATATCAATGGCGAGTACATTACACATCTTCGGTTTGCTGATGATATTGTAGTCATGGCTGAGAGCGCGGAGGACCTGAGTACAATGCTCGAAGGCCTCAGTAGAGCCTCCAAGCGAGTCGGTCTTAAAATGAACATGGACAAGACGAAAGTCATATCTAATACCCAAATTGTACCGACTCCTATAAAGATTGGAGGCTCTGTTCTCGAAGTTGTTGATAGCTACGTATACCAGGGACAAACTGTCCTGTTAGGAAGGTGTAACTTCGAGAAAAAGCTCAATCGTCGAATCTAACTCGGCTGGGCTGCTTTCGGGAAGCTACGTAGAATCTTCCCGTTCGAAATACCCCAGTATCTAGTAGACAAAAGTCCTCGAACAGTGTGTGTTGCCAGTGATGACGTATGGAATTTAGACATGGTCGCTAACAAAGGGCCTTCTAAGAAAGTTCAAAGTCACTCAAAGGGCAATGGAGAGTACCCCGTCCCTCGAGGCCGTCAAGAGAGGACGTGGTTGCGTAGCAGCACGGTTCGGGGAGATAGTCGTGGTGGGGGTATACTTCTCCCCGAGACGAACTCTTGCCGAATTCTACAACTCCCTTGCGGAGTTGAGAGTCGTCGTCGTAGGGTGTCGATCCCTCCCCGTGCTCGTCCTCGGGGACTTCAATATCAAAAATTTGGCTTGGGGTTCCCGACTTACAGACACACGGGGCAGGATGGTGGAGGACTGGGTTCTGGAGACAGGCCTGGTCGTCCTAAACCGGGGTTCGGTCCCAACATGTGTGCGTATATATCGTTCGCCAGCCCCGCTCTGTCGCCCTCGCCACATGTCCTTGACTGGCGCGTCATGGAGGGGGTGGAGACCTACTCAGACCACCGGTATATCCGGTTTGACGTCTCCTCCCAGACCTCTAGCGCGCCGGTCCGACCGGCCCCGAGTGGTCCGCGGTGGGCGATGAAGCAGCTTGACCGGGAGCTCCTCCTGGAAGCTTTGATCGTGCAGGCCTGGGTGTCACCACCAGACAGGCCTGCTGACACAAACAACGAGGCGGAGTGGTTCCGGGAGGCCATGTCCGAGATATGCGACGTGGCAATGCCCCGAGTCAAGCCCGGACGCGCTCGTCGTCAGGTGTACTGGTGGTCGCCGGAGCTTACGTCTTTGCGCAAGGCGTGCGTGGCTGCGCGACATCGATACACCAGACATCGCAGACTCCGTATTCATCCACCGAATACGGAGGCCATACAGGCGGAGCTTTACGAGGGATACAGAGTGGCGAAGACCGCCCTCCGAGCGGAGATCCAGCGGGCCAAAGGGCTGGCCCGTGAGGAGTTGCTGGGGACTCTGAACAGAGACCCGTGGGGATGCCCTACAAAATGGTGCGGAATAAACTCCGCCAATGGGCTCCCCCTCTGACGCAGAGTCTCCGGCCTCAGTTCGTGGAGGACGTGGTGAGCGCTCTGTTGCCCTCGCGAGGGGAACATACCCCTCCTCCCATGACGACGAACACTCGACGGGGAACACACCAACGACGACGATGATGCTCCAGAAGTGACCAAGGTAGAGTTAAGAGCGGCGGTACGTAGGCTGAATGCCAAAAATACCGCCCCAGGACCCGACGGCTTACCTGGGAAAGCCTGGGTCCTGGCCTTAGGGACTCTCGGGCTACGAAGGCTACTAAGCGCATGCTTGGAGAGAGGCCAGTTCCCACTTCGCTGGAAGACGGGGAAACTGGTCCTCATAAAGAAGCCAGGGCGCCCTGCGGACTCTCCGTCCGCTTACCGACCCATTGTGCTGCTCGACGAGGTGGGCAAGCTCTTCGAAAGAGTCATTGCAGACCGCCTCGTCGGGTAACTTAGGCGAGCGGGCCCGGATTTGGCGGAGAGCCAGTTTGGCTTGACAGGGGATGCTGTGGCCCGGGGTGGGGTTGTCTTGGCGGTGTCTCTAGACATCGCCAACGCCTTCAACACCCTTCCCTGGAGTTGCATCAGGGAGACATTCCGGTATCACCGGATGCCGACCTATCTCTGTCGAGTGGTCGAGGCCTATTTGACGGGCAGGGCCATAATCTACCCCGGTCACCAAGGAGTGTGGAATCGGCGAGAGATGTCGTGCGGTGTTCCACAGGGATCGGTCCTGGGACCGCATCTGTGGAACATCGTGTACGACTGGGTGCTGCGCGCTGACCTCCCTATCGGCGTCAGCGTAGTCAGTTACGCTGACGACACGCTAGTCCTGGCACAAGGGAGGTCGCACCAGGCGGCGGCTGACGCAGCGACCCTCGGGGTTGCGACAATCGTCAACAGGATCCGGCAATTGGGAATCGAGGTGGCCCTGCAGAAGGTCGAGGCCATGTGCTTTCATGGTCCTCGGAATGCGCCACCGTCGGGTTCGCACATAACGGTAGGAGGGGTTCACATCGGCGTCGGGTCGACGATGAAGTACCTGGGACTTGTCCTCGACAGCCGGTGGAACTTCGAGGAGCACTTCCGACGTTTGGCTCCCAGGCTGGAACGGGCCGGGGCTGCCCTAAGGCGGCTCCTCCCCAATCTAGGGGGACCAAACGCCTCCTGCCGGAGGCTCTACGCGGGGCTGTGCGGTCCATGGCCCTTTACGGGGCACCTGTGTGGGCGCGGTCGTTAAGGAAGCGACCAGCCCGATGCCTGACCGCGTCCCAGAGGGTCATGGCCGTTCGGCTGATCCGGGGATATCGCACGGTCTCCGCTGAGGCGGCGAGCCTTCTTGCCGGATTACCGCCATGGGATCTGGAGGCCAAAGTCCTCGCCCACGTATGGGAGTGGCGAGAGGAGGCAAAACGCCGGGGTATAACTCCGCTGCCGCGAGAAACCGCGGTACGGCGGACAGAGCTCCGGCGGGATCTCATGGCGACATGGAGAGTGCGGTTGTCGCAACCCAGTGCTGGGCACGCCACAATAGCGGCGGTAAGTCCCCTCTTTGAGGAGTGAGAGAGGCGCCACGGCGCCCTCACCTTCCGCCTGGCGCAGGTCCTCACCGGACACGGTTGTTTCGGGAGGTTGCTGTTCCGTATAAGGCGGGAGGAAACGCCAGGGTGTCACCATTGTGTGGATCGTTCTGAAGACACGGTGGAGCATACGGTGGAGGTCTGCCCGGCTTGGGTAGAGCACCGCCGTGTCCTCGTAGCGGCGATCGGCGGCGATCTCTCGCGTCCGACCCTGGTCCAGGCCATGGTCCGGAGTGAGAGTGCATGGCAGGCCGTCACCTCCTTCTGCGAAGCAGTCATCATCATCCCAGCGCTAATCCCAGTCGCATCCGAAGCCTTTTTCAGCTTTGGAGTCTGGGGTCCGCTTTTACCAGTCCAACTGCTGATATGGCTAAACTTCGACATTTTCCGTGAAGCGACTGCCGTCTGACCTCCACAACCCGAAGGCGACATCGAAGCATTGCAGTTAGACCAATTGTTGGACTTTTTGAGGGCTCCAACAACCCGTAACGACTGCCTCTAGATGTTCGTATGGCAACCGGGACCAACGGCTTAACGTGCTTTCCGAGGCACGACCAGACCAGTGCAAATATTCATATTCATGCATACAAATACTTGCATTGTGCGGGGATCGAACCCGCGCCACCTTACGCAGCGGCCGCGTCTGTTACCGCTACGCCACGGAGGCTGTCGAACCGACCGACCTCCTTCTGCGAAGCAGTGATGCTGGCAAAGGAGGAGGCGGAGCGCGTGAGGCAACGGGAATCCCAGCGACCTCACGCCACTAGCCGCCGCAGGAGACGCCCTGGTCGGGAGATGACACTAAACTCCCAGCCACCGTAGGCGCGGGCCTAAACAAGAAACCGTGGCCCTGGCCGTCGCACAGGCAAGTGAAGAAACACGGGTGGGTTTTAGTCAGTAAAAGTCTGACACGCCCTTCCGCTCAGCCCAGAGCGGGAGAAGTCATTTGATGATTTCCGATCCCAACAAAAAAAAAAAGGGCAATGGAGAGTGGTGTGCTTATGGTTTCACTGCGCAATCGAATCAGGAATGAAGAGATCCGCAGAAGCACGAGAGTAACCGACATAGCCCGAAGAATTGCAACACTAAAGTGGCAGTGGGCCGGGCACATTGCCCGTAAGACCGATGCCCGATGGGGCCGACGAGTTCTCGAGTGGCGACCACGCACCGGAAGACGTAGCGTGGGTAGGCCCCCGATAAGGTGGACCGACGACCTGGTGAAGGTCGCGGGAAACCGCTGGATGCGGGAGGCGCAGGACCATTCGTCGTGGAGAACCGTGGGGGAGGCCTATGTCCAGCAGTGGACTTCTTTCGGCTGAAATGAGGATGATGATGATGATAATGATGACTTGCTCACTTTAGATGCCACTACTAGCTCGTGTCCAAGAATTTAACAAGTACCTGTATTGTTTTACTAGCGACGCGCCTCGGCTTCGCATGGGTGTAAATGTGCAATGCTGATACTATGTAAATACACTACAGAAACGCCGCTCACGCCCCGCCGGCCGGTTGGTACCGCCGCTAACGCGACGCCCTACAATTTTGAAAACTGTAATATTGTTACGGGCTAGGGGTACTAAAACGCCGGTTAAGGGTTACGAAGTTTATTGGCAACGAAGGTACAGTCGATTGTAGGCAATGACAAGTAGAATGTCGCTGACGTTGCACCGAAGTCTTCCCTTATGTCCACGAAGTCCGTGTTGTAAACACACAATAACAGTACAGATGTTACTCCACGTAGTACTCACAGTTCTCGTTACAGTTGTCGCAGTAGGTATTCTCAAAGATCGCTTCTTAACTGTCGCTGTTTTCGTATCGCTAGTCGAGTGTAGAGGTGTAGACTGACTGTGCGCTGGCGTCGCGGCGCCTTATATAGCCCAGCTGATCGAACATTCCAGATTCCTCCAGACGTAATAATAATAGCACATAACTTCGAGGTCACTCGGAAGTACCTACGGTAATTCCCGGAAACGGGTTTCTAGAAATTTCGATGTCGACACTTTGTTGACAAAACTGTTGAGACCTGTACCATTCGATAGGCCGTCCTAAGTCTAGCAATGCGTTTTATTATTGTACCTAGAAAATGTCTAGATCTAGGAAAAATAGGGCTTAAAAGTGACACACTGCATGTCACGCGATATTGAACCTTATGCCATCGACATAAGGTCCATTCGTAACAATATCTTCGAAAATATTCATTGAAATCATATACTGTAAAGGGCGATATAGATCTATATTAAATCGACAATGTATTTAAGGAATTAAATTGGATAAGGATTAATGCTGTATTAGTTAAAATCGCTTCGAAAATTAGTCAGTATTTGTCGTAAAAAGTAATTGACAAAAAAAAAATTGTGGTATATCCATAAGAGATAGACATATACCATCGCAGACTTTTCTGTAGACCTTTTCAATATGTACAATATTTGATACATTATTTTGATAAATCTCGTTGGATTCAGCCTGCGTTTCATTGCAAATGCGGAAAAAATGTAATAAATAATTTACGACATCACATTAGAAACCTTAAAAATAATAGTATTTCTCCACTATTTAATGGATGTTATTATAGTTATAAATATAAAGTGCAAATGTTTGTATGCATGGAAGCAGACTCGGATAGCACGTTAAGCCGTTGGTCCCGGTTGCCATACGAACATCTAATTGCAGTCGTTACGGGTTGTTGGAGCCCTCGCGATCTTGCGATGCGTCGCGATCTTCAGGAGATCCGCTCGCCTGCCACGTTTTGAAGAGGGCTTTCTTCACCCTTGTCTCCCTCTGGACTGTGTCGTTCCACCACCAGGTCTCCTTGTCACTTTTGCGACCGCCCTTAGACACGCCGAGCACCACCCGCGCCGCCCTAGTAATAGCTGCCTGGATTCTGTCCCAGTGATCTTGGACAGATTCTCCCTCGGCACCAGCGCACTTGTCGCCATTAACCGAAGCAAACTCCTGGTACTTATTTTCATCAAGCAGCCACCACCGGATCTGGCGTCGGCAGCACTCAACACGTCTATGTTGGGCCTTAACGCAAAGATCCATGACAAGGAGACGGTGTGGTGCAGTAAAACTCTCACCGGGTTTGACCTTGCAGTTGGTTACTTTGCCGATGTGGTGTCTCCTAGTTGGTAGGAAGTCGATCTGGGTAGCGCTTCGCCCGCTCCGGTAGGTAACAAGGTGCTCCGGTTTCTTTTTGAAATAGGTGTTCACAATTGCCAGGTCAGCGGCCGCACACGTTCGGAGAATGGTGTCCCCTTCCGCGTTGCGGCTACCGTACCCAAAGCCACCGTGAACACGCTCAAACCCGTCACACTTCTCACTCACATGACCGTTCAAATCACCACCCAGAACGATTCCCTGGGATAACGGGATCCCGCGAGGCAATCCTTCGAGCTGTCTCAAGGGCCGGTGATAATCTTCGCTTCTATTAAATTATCCTTTAGCTCCTTTATAGGAAGTCTCGTGCCATTACGCATGTTGGGAGGACTTAAATTTTAGCATTATCGACGTACCAACTTTTAACGACAGTTCATGAGGTGGTAGATCAGCGGGGTTCAGAGAATTTAAATACTTCTGGGGGCAGTGCACTGCGTCCTCAATGTTAATGACGGTGTCTATTTTTTTTTATATAATTTATAAACTAGCGCTTGACCGCAGTCCCGCCTGATGGTAAGCAGTGACGCGATCATTGATGGTAAAGCGAGCTAGTTTATTAAGAGCCTACTCACTCTAGCCTTGAAGACACTCAAATTGTAATGTGACGGAAACACCGCCGCTGGCAAATTGTTCCAGTCCCTCGATGTACGCGGAATAAAAGAGGAAGCAAAACTCCTTCGTCCGGATCGTAGTGGTGTTAACAACGTGAGGGTGGAAAGTCGCCGTACGACGGGTCGTCCGATGGTGGAACGGAGATGGGGGAATTAAATCATGCAATTCCCTTGCACCAGAATGCATCCTATAGAAGACCGAAAGGACAAGGCCAAGGTCTATGGATTTATAGCACTTAACTTCATCCGGTACTTTTTGCATAATTAAATTGTTTCATTCGTTGAATGTTTCATTCCAGGGAGCAACTATTGCTCTACAACACAACCAACGAAAATCGTTTTAATATAAGTTTTCGATATCAGGATATATAACATCTATCAGACTATCTAAATTATGGACTATGTGGCCTAGAGACTCATCCAAAATAACTGCATAATCGGTGCCCAAATTTAAAGATGGAAAAATTCTTTGTCCAAGTTTCAGCAGCTGTTGTGGAAAATTGCTATACCTATTTCCATGTAGATGAACTCCCATATTGGTGCTCAAATTCAAATGTTGAACAGATGTCCAAAGTTGAGACGATTACATAATATCTGTACCTCTGTTGACTCCCACACGCGCACCCCCAGCCCCACCTTGGTGGCGCTCACTACGTAACGGGCGGTGACAAAATCATTCAAAGACCAAATATTATCTACATAAACTGTACTTAGTGACGAAATAATTTATTTAGATAAGGATTAATAGCATGAGTAAAATAAATGCATTTAAATGTACTTAGTCCAAAAAAAAAAAAATTCAAGATTTTTAAATAAAAAAATGTTTGTTGGGCCTCGCTCGACATACTTAGATAGGTATAGTGTGTCGCGGATTTTTTTGTAGATATTTATAAGATCTACAATTAATAAAATAATAATTAAAATAATTATAATTAATTAAAATAATAATAATAAACATTTTATGGTTCTATCTTGTATAGTTTAGGCTGCGTACGCAGAATAAGCAACTTTTCTGATTGATTTGTTACACCTTGTGTTGAAAAAACCCAATAATCTTACGGAACCCTATTTTTTACCAAAATAATGAAAGAAGAATTATTAAAATCGCTCCAGTACTTTTTGAGTTCATTCGTTACATACAAAAATCTTTCCTCTTTATAATATTAGTGTAGATTAAAAAAAAAAAAAACAAAAACAATTAACACTGCCAAGTTTTTAGTGATAAAAATACAAATTAGACTCAAATTAATGAACAATTAAAGGTTGTATTCTTAGGTGGAGATGACAATACCAATAAATTGATCGATGCATCGGTAATATAACTTGTCAACATATTTTAAAATCTTGACAGTTTTTGATTTTTTCATTTTGTGATTATTTTTAAAGGGATATTGCAAAAGCATACTGTTCGTCACTTAAAACCATGTTGTTGCTTAATTTTGTGTCTGATTATGTTAATAAAAAAACCCCCACTGTGCGATCTAGTGGTTCAATTGCCCTCTTGTGGAATATCATCACATTCATCCCAAACTAACAACTTACACTACTGTAACATTCTTCCGCGCTCACTGCTTTTACTAATATTGCATTTCCTCATGAGCTAAGTTCAATGTTCGTCCCGTTCCGAAAAAAAATAAAAAGAGCTCAGTTGATATAAAATAAGCGCCTGTTAAAATAATGGAAGCAATATGTACGTCTGCGTTAGCTCCCGTTTTCGCAACAATTTTTGTTACTGCTCTGCTCCTATTGATCATAGCGGGATGTTATATAGCCTAAAGCCTTCCTGGATTAATAGGCTATCCAACGCAAAAAGAATTTTTGAAATCGGACCCGTAGTTCCTGAGATTAGCGCGTTAAAACAAACAAAGAAACTCTTCAGCTTTATATTTTGTCAAATAGATTAAAACCCTGGGTTTACACGCATACATACCTAAAGATGACGTCGCTTTTTACCCGACTACGGCAAAGCAAAAGGAGGGTTATGATTTTGACAGGCTATGTATGTATGTATGTATGTATGTATGTATGTATGTATGTATGTATGTTCATCTGTTCCCTCGTAACTTCTAAACTACTTATCAGAATTCGACAAATTGCATATCATTAGAAGCGTCTTAATTGTCCGCTAGTTATAGGCTATAAAGGGTTTCACAAAATCTACTGTGGCGCCCTCTAGCGGACAAAACATACAGAGTAAAAAAATAAAGTTAAGACAAATATGCCGTGTTTGGTATCATTTCAAAGCGCTTTACTTGTACATTTTGAATATATATATATTGCTAGCATTTGCGTGTGACTTTACCTGTATTCATGGGCTGGTTGCATATAATTCACATCTTTTCGTTCATAGCTTCTTTACTACTTATCAGAATAAGACCACTGTAGTACCATTAGAAGGGCCTTGATATTCTGTTAGTTATGAGCTATAAAGCTTGTCACCAAATTTAGTATTGCGCCCTCTAGCGGACAAAAAGTTCTATGTTAATATAAAATTAAAATAAATATACCGTGCTTGGTATCACGTGAAAGAGCTTCACGAGTACTTTATGCTTGTACATAATTACAAGAATGCTTTAATGATGTTAAATATGAGCGATAAGAGTAAAGCGCGGATCACGGGAACTGTGAATCGCTTTATGCAATGCAGAGCAGTGTGAACATTATTAAAATATGTAATGCACTAATGAAAACGACATAAGCTGGGAGTAACTCCACGCAGTGAAGGCGGAAATAGTTTGATAACTGGCTACAACTCCCATAAAAATGTCCTCTGCACTATATGCCTTCGGGCTTATGTTGTTATATGTGCGTGTAGATTTAATATGTCAGGTACCTAGTTTTTAGTTCATCAGTTTAACTTTTGTTAATATTATGCGCCACAAATACACTTTAACACCAAAATAGTACAAATAATAAAAAGTAAAAAAAGAAACTAAAACCCAACTACGACAAAAAACGACGCTGAAAAAGTATAAAACAAGATTTTCAGAATACTGAACTGAACAAAGTTGCTAATGTAGTTGCAAGTAAATGGACACAGTAGTAATGTCATACAATACTATTCTGAAGTATGCAATATTCACTATGTAGGGATAAATTTTCATGTTTGGAAAGGCGTAGTCACACGTTACATATACCTACCTACCGTAGCACCTTGACAACGTGTGACTACGCCTTTCCAAACATGAAAATTTATCTCTACATAGTGAATATTGCATACTTCAGAATAGTATTGTATGACATTACTTCTGTGTCCATTTACTTGCAACTACATTAGCAACTTTGTTCAGTTCAGTATTCTGAAAATCTTGTTTTATACTTTTTCAGCGTCGTTTTTTGTCGTAGTTGGGTTTTAGTTTTTTTTTTACTTTTTATTATCATATAATCAACTTGTAAGTAATAATGAACTTATTTCGAGTTTTTCACTCGGCGCATAGATGGTGCTATTTATAAAAATCGATTTAATACCGTGATTTATTTAATCGATTTATGAAAAATCGATTAATATGATTTTGAAAATAGATTAAACGAAAATAATAATCGATTAGAAGAAAATTCGATTATTTTTTAACATACCTAATTTATGAGTCCATGTCATGTGATGTCATTGTCAGTTGTCAAATTCCTGTCCAAGAGTTCAGGAATTTCGGGAGAACGCAAATAAACAAACAGTATTTTGCAATTAATTAATTTCTGTCCTGTATTTTGCAGATATAGGTAGTATATTTCGGTATTGAATTTTATCAATACATTGCTTTTAGTGGTACGAAGGCTACATGAGCTTACATTTGGAAGAAGTTAACGAGACGCAACAACTTATGCAGAATGAGGGAGAAGAAGATGAACAAAAAGTTACGAATGCGCCGACGTCTCCAGTTGCAAGCAATAAGTTATCGAGTGGCGCTGCCAGCTTAACATCAAAGAATCTGGGCCAAACCACCTCTGGCATTGGCAATAGTAGTGTGAATGAATCTACAAAAATTTCATATGTTAGTGAAAAACGGATAAATAGAGATAATAATATGATGCGATCCAATAACAAACCGAAAACAATGCCTAAAGAAACTCCTGATGTTAAAAACATGGAAAAGGCTCTATTAGAATTGTTAGATGATTTCCATACTGGAAAATTAAGCGCATTTGGCACTGGTTGTAGTATGGAACAAATGATAAATATAAGAGATCAACAAGAGCATTTAGCTCGCTTACATTTTCGCCTATGTGCAGATGTTGAGAAGCCTACTGAAGATAATTTTGAAAATTCTGCCTCTCGGGACAAGATGGCACAGCTTGTTCAAAGCCTTGAACAACTTTCTGCCTCTATTGAGCACTTGCATTCTGAAGATAATATTGTAAATGATAATGGCACTGGAAAGCAATAGCAAAGTACCTTTGCAGGCTACACAGCTCGAGTTCTTTGAGTAGGTTTTTTTTTGTTTATAAAGTATAAACTAGTGCTTGGCCTCAATCCCGCCTGAAGGTAAGCAGTGACGCAATCGTTGTTGGTAAAGCGCTCTAGTTTATTAAGAGCCTATTCACTCTAGCCTTCAAGATACTAAAATTGTAGTCCGACGGAAATACTGCCGCTGGCAAATTGTTCCAGTACCTTGATGTATGCATTATAAAAGAGGAGGCAAACGGCTTTGTCAGGATCATAGTGGTGTTAACAACATAAGGCTGGAAACAATAATTTTTTGGAGATATAGAAGATTTCAAGTAATGTGCACTACTGTTTTTAGAATTTTTATTAATTACTAGCTTTCCGCCCGCGGCTTCGCCCGTGTGGAGTTCGGTTATATCGCGCTTTTTAGATTTCCCTCGGGAATATCAAATGTTTCCAGGATAAAAGGTAGCCTATGTTTTTTCTCAGGGTCTAAAGATTATCTGCGCCAAATTTCATCAAAATCGGTAGAAAGGTTTACGCGGGAAAGCGTAACAGACAGACAGACAGACAGACAGAGTTACTTTCGCATTTATAATATTAGTATGGATTTCATATTTTCAATGATATTAGTAAGGCATTAAGCTTCATGGTTGATAGGGAAAATTTGAGTTTCAGATAGCTTGACCTGCTGTTGTCAAAACTATTTCTACAGCACACAATTCTAGCCTAGAGAAGCATTAATTTAATTCCAAAGTATTTGGGAGAAAATAACTGTAAGAGTATGTATACATGTGATAGGGATAAGTTTATTCTATTCTATTCTTTAATATGGCAACTAAAATCGATTGATATCGACTATTCTGCCAATGTCAAGTGGTTTGAAAAGCAAGAGTGTATAAGTAAGAAAAAAAAAAGGAATAATTAAAATCAAAACTTTCGATGCTACAGTTGACCTTTGTAGATCTTGAGGGGTTAGTACTGGACTGAAACAAACAAAAAAATAAACCTACATATTATATTATAATTGTTAGAACATCAATAGAAACATATACCACAACACAACCAAATATATAATATTTGAAGAAGTTGCTTATAATTTTATATTATTGTGGCGGATGAATATCATCAACACCACAAGTAATTCTGTAGAGGGTTATTGTAAAAGGGAAGGGAAATTAATTGGAAGAGGAATTATAAAATTAGGGAGACGACTATACAAATCTAGAGATGGGATGTTGTTAGAGCATTCAAAAAATATGTGTTCCAGTGTACCCTCCTCCAACCTGCATTCGCAGAGAGAGGAGTCACGGACATGGATCTTGTGCAAAAAAACGGTAGTGCAACAAAAACCTAGGCGGATTCTACAAAGAACAGAAGTTATGGTTTAAGTTTATGTTTATCTGAATCTGTGGTACTGAATATTTCTGGATATTTCACCTAGTGCTGGAAATAAAATAACTATTTACATAAATTTAATTTCAGTAGCAAAGGATTATCATGGCATTTAATAAAAGAAGGAATAAATTGATTAAGTTTTTTATTTGTACAGCTTTTATAAACATGAATTACGATATTGACATTTCAGAATGTTTTTTTTCTGTTAACATCTTTAGGAATAAGTTGTCTGCCTGATCTGTTCCTCCTTTGAACTCATGCCACTACAAACTGAGTTCATGTATGACATGTATTTTCAACTTACTACTTGGTAACTATCAACTTTAGTGATAATTATTTTATTTCTCAGTGACTTAATTATTATTGAAAAGATTTTTAAAGTTGTAGTGTAAACTAAACAAAGTTATTTTAACATTTACAGAGGTGATTAAAGTTATTTCTCCAATAAGTTTGTTTTTTTTTTTGTTTTAGGGCAATAAATATGGAAATCAGATTACATATAGGTACTTGGACACCTCTTAACTATCTACCTTATGATTATTTAGTCTAAGGATCTGAAGTAACCACTTGTTTGTATTGAAAAGGTCAAAAGTAGTGGCCCTACACTACTTTTCACTTTCACAGTTCAATTTCAGAGGGACCCCTACAGTAGGGGTCGCTATGAAATTTTAACTTTGTATTATATGATAAGGCAACAGTTCAAATTCAGAATTTGGTTTATTGTTACTAAAGGTGGCTAATAAGACTGGTGCAATCTGCACCAAATCACCTTCAGGATTGTAATGCCTAAGAGTACCTACATAAATTAACACTCATATATTAGGTAGGTACAGAAAGCAGTACATCCGGCGTTGCTGCTTGTGTTTATATGCTATTCATAAAGTCATCTATTATAGTTGTCGCATAAACATGGCAATAATGATCATTATTCATTCACATAATATCTCTCCATATGCCCATGCCCAAAAAATAATTGTGTATAGTTTATCGTTATTGTAAAATAATGAAGATTAAAACATATTGATTCAGGACTTACAGACTTTCATTTCAGTATGTATTAAATAATAGGCGACAACTATGGTAACACTGTAGTCTGGTGTTGCAGCAGCATTTACAAAGGTTTATCACATTTTAAGGTGCGTATTAGGGTTGTAACGGAGCTTCGCCTCCGCTTCCGTTACTGCGGAAGTTCCGCAAGAAATCGTATCTTCGCTTCCGCCTCCGCCTCCGCACAATCTTTAGCGAAGTTATAACGGAGGTTTATTTACGTATTTATGCAATAAATAAATAGTCCGGCCGCGTTTGAGCGCGAAATGGTCAAGAATCAACTAGTGCGAGGCGGGAATGCGGCAAGCACAATTTGTTTCTCCTTAATTTTCATTACTTACAAGAAGGTAATATTTTTTTTACCAAGTATACTACTATTAATGTACGTATTTAAAATAAAAATTTTGTTTTAATTAACCATATATTTCAATTTTATCTATATGTACTTTCACCTCCGCCTCCGTTAACCTCCGCATCCGCGGAGGTTAGACTCGTCGCCTCCGCCTCCGCTAACAAGCCTCCGTTACAACCCTAGTGCGTATTACAGCACGTCACTAAAAACTTAAGCTCTACTTAAGTCTCGTTTGAAGCCTTTTGATTGGTTGAAACTAGTTTTAAGTAATGCTTAAGCAGAGATCAAGGCTTGAGTTTCCTTCTGGAATACGGACCTAAATCAAGTACAATGTTATCCTAAAAAATAAACACAATACAATTATAAAAAAAATATATAATAGATATATTTTCTTACTACAGACAACAGCACATCAAGCAACTACAATCTGTCAGATTTCCAACTTTATGTCTAAAGCATTAAGGCTGAAGGTTGATTGGGAATATCTGACAGTTTGGGGTAGCTTGACCTGGTGTTGTCCATACCATACACATATATTTTCATAGTACATACCTAAATTGGATGAACCTATTATACACAGAAGTGAACAACGTGATCTGCAAATGCCAATGGCATCTGGTTCACTAGTTTTTAGATATACGTAATACACACAGTATTTGATTACACGTAATTAGCCCATTACCTATATTGGCATCATAATTTTTGAAGATTTAATGGGTTAATTATGTGTATACCACTTTTGTGAATTAGTCCATGATATCATCATCAATTATGACGAGAATATAATCTGCTAATTAAGTGATGTCAAGATGCGCTAATTATGTGACAAAATAAAACTAAAGTACCCACTTCTCTATTACACATTCAACACATCATTATATAGTAAATGCAATCATTTCTATAAATAGAGAAATTTTCAATATCATTGATGTGACCTGGTTGCCAGTTACTAAAGTGGTACATAGCTATCAATATTATACTTGTATTTGAGGAATTTCAGAAGATCTCATACCACAGATTTTATGTATTTTGACATATAAATCACATATTAAAAGAAATGGCACAATATTTAAAAAATAAATTGTATAGTAAATAACACCACTAAAAATACCATTAAATTATTATTTTATTAAAACTAGTGCAACAAATTGCCAAAAAAAAAGAAAATATTTTTGTCTTTTATAAGTATAACTGGTGATATCCCCCACCAGCACCTTTTAGTGCTTTTCTACATGTAGGACATTTTTTGCCATTAGTTTTCACCGATGCTTGAATACATTTCAAACAAAAGACATGACCACATATGGTTGATGCAATTCCATTAGAAGAATGAAGAGGATCCAAACAGATAGGGCAATCCCCTATATTTCTTGATGGTACTGGTGGGGGTGCTGATTTAGCAGTACTGGTTTGTTGTGTTACCGGATTTGGTAAACTGGTGACTTCAATTAGTCGCCTATTACCTGCATTTCGAAATGCTTTGTTTGAAGCGGGATTCGGATTGGTTGAAACAGGAGTAGCATGAGCAAACACAGGCGTAGTATTATTTATGGATTGGGAAATTGTTCTATTAGTTCTATTGGATTCCATTTTACTAAGAAGTTCCGCTATTTGTAATCCATAGTCTTGTGCCTCTGATGAGACCCCATGAGTTTTATCATGTCGACATTTAAAGAATTCATTTAATATACGTTGGAATGTTACAGATCTATCGATTGCTGTTTGTTGCCTTTTATCACTACTTGTTGTTACAGTAGTCTGCGGTGTATTACAAGGTGTTGATATAATTTGACATGTAAGGTTTGGTGTTACATCAGTCTGCAAAGTACAACCTGATGTTGAAGGTGTCTGGCCTCTAGTGTTTGATGTTATAGTAATCAGTGGTGCACTGTCATCCTCTTCTGAAGTAGTTACATCAACTACTGTAACACCCTTGTGCAATTCTTTGGCTCCAAAATTTTTCCATTTATCAAGTATAGACTTATTTTCAGCAATTATATCGTCAATATCACTTATATCAACAGGTTCACTATTAAATGAGTCAAATTGCGTATTTATGGTACTATATTCATCATCAATGACAATTGGTTTGTTGTTATTGAAATTGTTATGATTTTTTATTGTTTGTGAACTTGGAACTATCATGCAATCTTCATCATCAGTTATTTTATGTATTATGGTTTCTTCTTTGGGTTTGATAACCTCTGATTGTTCTGACTCAATTATTTCAATAATATTTGTGTCTGTAGTGTTATTAGTGTGTTGTTTTCCTACAGTTCTTTCACCCATATCCTCAATTTCAATGGTATCATAAGCAATGTCAATAATTTCCACATCATCTTCGTTTTCCGCTAGTGTTGAGTTTTTAGTAATTAAAATTTCATCTCCTTTTTTTGGTGATAACAAATTTTTATTTAAGGTATCTTGTTTCTCCAGTATTAATATGTCCGTAATTACAACATCATCCTTGTTTTTTGGTGTAGGCTCTTCAGTAATTGAAAAATCATGTTCTTTTTTTGTTGGTGGTGTTAGTTCAATCACTGGTAAGTCATCTTCTGTTATTTTTGATTCTTTGTGAATGTTAATTTCCTTGAAGCTTTCATTAAAAAGCTCATCATTTTTTCTAAAAGTTTCAGTATCTGTAGATGTACTGGGCAGTGGGGAGAATGAATGTGGCCTCCAATGTTGAAATAGCAGTGGATTATACTCTATTGTCTTATTACTATCTGTACTAGCATCACTGAGGCCTCCAGCATCATCTTTAATCAGTCTCTCAGCAATTTCATTGCTATGAGAATTAAAAATTGATTTTGTATAATTGGGTATTCTTGACTTTTTAGCTCGTTTTGTTACAGTATTTTCTTCTGGATCATTTGTAACTTCAACTCCATAATCATCATATCCTTTGCAGAAATTTGTATTAGGTTTTTTTATTACTTGTGGGCGGTCTTTACAGCCAACAATGTATGGAACATCCGGCTTTTTTCTTTTTTTAGGCGCAACAACAGGAGGGGGCGGTGGAGTCTTTTCACATATCAATGAAGTAGCTTCTATTACTTCACTAGGATCAGGCAAGTTTTGTTTTTGTATTGAGCCCATTATTCGCTCAGTGATTTTATTAATTGTTGTAGGTGAGAGCAGATTTTTTTCACTGTTACGTTTAGGTATTTGCTTCTCAGGTGTTGATGTTATATATGTTGGCTTCTGAGTAGGCTTTTTAAGAGGTTGATCATCATCAGAATCTTCAAACATTTTTTCTAGTTCTGCTAAAGAAGGTAAAGGCTTACCATTAGCGTAAATTCTTTCAGGCTTGGATGATGATCGTCTTTGTGTCCGGACGTTATTCTTCTTTGATAATAGTTGTTTAGACATTGCAATGCCCTCAATAGGTCCAGGTTTGATACGTCGAGATTTCTCATTTTTAGGCACGTTTTCTTTCTGATCTGACGAAGTTTTACAATTTGACGTATTCGAAGCACTTCGTTTTTTAGGGACTTTTTTATTCTTGGTATTTCCCATGTTTTCCTTAATAAGTTAATCACTCTGAACGAGTTTACAATGAAATGGTTTTAACTATTTGCGCTTGATATTTGGGATTCGTCAGATACTTAACGGATTACTGATAAGTAACAACTTAACGCAGATTGATAAAATAAAAGTATTGTATGAAAATATTTAGAAATTCAACATCACAAATTAATTATCAACAAACGATCTACCTAGAGCTGTCACAGCCGTCACAGGATGACAGGACCCCAGAATGTTTTTTTTTTTGGTTCTTAGCTTTCCGTTCGGGCGAATGGAAAAGGCAAAGGCATAGTACGCCATACAGCCAAGTCTTCAGTAATTTTTTTCTTCATTAAATATCTATCCTAACTTATCCTAATTTATCCTAACTTATCCTAGCATAACTTAACCTAAACTAACTCCTTTCGTTTTACGCGTTTGGACGATAAGGAGCGGTTTAGCGTAAAGACATGATGCGGCCACTATGCTACAATATTTCACTGTTCTTTTTGAATTATTCACTGAATGCACTTTTTACTACATAAATCACGCGTTTTTATTTAGTAAACGACACTATAAATAATTTTAAAAGTCCAATGAAAAATGAGCGTGACACTCATCTTGACATTCCCGCCAAACCTCCAACCAAAAAGCCCCCAGAATGAAACGGATCGCACCCAAGGAAATTCTATCTAAACTGGAATGTGAACTTGCATAAGTCTCTTATTTAAAAGAAGACTCTATCGCAAGAACAATAAGGTCGATCGGAAATAAAACTTTATTTGAAGAGAACACGGTCCGAGGGAGAAATTGTCCCAGTAGCCCTCTGTCTCTTTCTAAGTGTTACCTGTATTAATTTTTTGTAATTTTGTTTGAAACGAATAATTTCGATTAGAGAAAAAGATGGTGAAAAGGGTGCCATTAATGTCTGCAATAGTGAGTCATACTCGGGATGTGGAATATCATTCTTTAAGTAAGGTTTTGCGGTAATCATATACAAGTCATTTTGTTTGTATGTAGGGTGACCACAAATTTCGGAGTAATTAATAAATGTGCACTTAGTCATTGTGTGCATAATAAGTAAGTGACTTTTATTGGGTATTTACAATGACATTAAATTCTGCGTTCTTGTAGATATTTTATTTATCTAAAGGTGCAGTTTCGGATAGATTGACCTACTCTCGTCCGTACATCGGTACATCATTAATTTATTCATCCATTTTTAAAATGCAATAATGAAATTAAAAAGTTCGCATCCATGCCTAAATGTTCATAAAACTCAGGTAATATAACCGAAAAAAAATATTTCACGTACATTCCTTAAAAATTCTACTATAATAGTCACCCTACACAACAAGGACAGAGGGCTACTGTAAAGCTATCTCCCTCAGACCGCGTTTTGATCAATAGTTCACATTCCAGTTTAGATAGAAATTCCTTGATCGCACCACAGACGTTTTTTTTTGTTTTATTTGTTCCATCTGAAACAGGCTAAGGTCAAAGACCATACTGCCATGTCTTCAGTAATTAATTTTCAACTTTTGTAACTTATCCTAAACTTATCCTATCTCTTATCCTAACTTAATCTAACCTAAACCCATCTCCTTTCGTTTCCCGCGTGAAAAGACACTAGAAGGAAGATTTGGTACAAAGCCATGATGTGGCCACTATGCTACAATAATTCACTGTTCTATAAGAATTATTCACTGAATGCACTTTTTACTACATAAATCACGCGTTTTTATTTAGTAAACGACACTATAAATAATTTTTAAAGTCCAATGAAAAACGAGCGTGGCACTCATCTTGGCTTCCCGCCAAAAAAAAAACTCACACCACAGACGTTTTTTTTTCTTGGTTTGCTTCTTTCCAGTTAACGTTCTTCTGAACGGAAAAGGCAAAGGCATAGTACGCCATACAGCCTCGACTTCCGTTGTTTTGTCTTGAGTAAATTTGTATCCTAACTTCTTTTTTTTTGACGCTGTGGTAATGCAGTTTAAAATAATGCAACTTTGAAAGGATTTCTAAGCCTTCCACCACAAAAAGAAAACGACAGTGCACATTCAGAAGGTGCAAGAATTGCACACTCGTACTCTCTTTTGCACTCTGATGTTTTAGCCTTTTCTACGCCACCCCGAGGCCCAGAAACAAGTAAAAGTAACATGAAATCACAAATCTATTGCAATATCTCGAATCTTCAAAAAGAGATCAAAGATCTGGAGGACCACTTGAAACAGGCGAGAAATGAAATCACCAACCTCAAGGAACAAATTCTAAATCTCCACAAGGTAATACAGGTAAAAGATAGGAAAGAAAACCACAAGGAAAAAAAAAATATCACAAATTGATCTGGAGGAAGACTGCGCGAAAAAAAATTATATCTTTGGTACACAACAATGCTTTGGACTTTCATCCGCATTGATACGGTCAAGAGTACATACACCTCACGTAAGTTATGCCATTACGTCTGACACAAAACCATACGCGCTTACTAGTGACGTCCTTAGAAGCTGTCAAAATATTAAGTTATCGCCTAATGACAAGCTCATAGTTTGTGTGGGTGAAAATGACTATGACATAAAGATTTTATCTTCCCAACTTCGTCAAATCCTCAATATTCTTAGTAATAATGATGTGATAGTTCTGA
Organism: Sesamia nonagrioides; assembly: GCA_017933935.1. NCBI lineage: Eukaryota > Metazoa > Arthropoda > Insecta > Lepidoptera > Noctuidae > Sesamia > Sesamia nonagrioides. The sequence goes on along the minus strand of JADWQK010000731.1, from coordinate 97,285 downwards.
GTCTATTGAGGAATATGTATATAGATATAAATGGCCTAAATCAGACGATATGCAATATTTGCAGTGAATACAAAAATTCACATTTTTTTGATTCTAGTCATAAATTGTTTAATACCTGTAAATCTATTAATTATAAATGAGAAATGTATGCTCAAGAGACTTGTTGACTTTTGTAGCAAATATAAAATTATATCAAAAGATCAGTTTGGATTCCAAAAGCACAGATCAACCACACAAGCAATATTTACTCTTGTGAGCAATATCCTGAGTAACTTAAACAATAATAAATTAACAACAGGGCTATTTTTCGACCTGTCGCAAGCTTTTGACTTCGTAGCGCATGACATATTATTGAAAAAGTTAGAAATCCTAGGAATAAGAGGAGTTGCACTGCAGTGGATTTCGTCATATATAAGTCATCGAAAACAATATGTTGTCTTAGATAAAATAAATGAGAACATACTTAGTTCTTACTCTTCAAAAACTATACTCTGTTTTTTAATCTCGTAGACTAAATTGACACATGCAAATGTCAAATTTACATTATTAATTTTGTATTATTACGTTTTTAATAAGTACCTACACATTATTTCAGGATAACTTATTGTAAAAAAACGATACTTACTTGATTCTATGAACGCTAAGTTTCGGCACTATTTAAGAATTGCAATAAACTTCCAACACTCGTAATGTCAGTTTAGTCTACGAGATTAAAAAACAGAGTATAGGGTAAATAAACGTGGTGTCCCTCAAGGATGTGTATTGGGTCCTATATTATTTTTATTATATGTAAATGACATGCCACTAGTGACTAATCATAAATTGATTTTATTTGCAGATGACATCTCAATTATCGTGACATCTGATAAAAAATCAATATCTAACCATGAAATGGAAATTAATAATACTATTGACAAAATTTTACAATGGCTACAGATTAATAAATTAAAAATTAATTTGGATAAATCTAATTACGTACAATTTAATAAATCAAAACATGCCAAATACAATTTTACTCTTAATATTGACAGACTAAAAGAAGTAACGGAAACCAAATTCTTGGGTGTATTCATAGATCAAGACTTAAACTGGAAAGTACACTTAGATGATCTATGCAATAGGATTAACAAATTTACTTATGCACTCAGACATATTAAATACGTAACAAACTTAAAAACAGCAGTTATTACATACCATGCATATATTGAATCAATATTACGTTACGGACTTACTGCATGGGGAAACAGTACAGATAAGGATAGAGCATTCATTGCACAAAAGAAGTGCATCAGGGCCATTTGCGGACTTCGGCCGGACGAATCTTGCCAGCCATTTTTTAAAAAGCTAGGTCTGTTACCACTTCCTGCACTTTACATATATGTAATCTGTAACTTTGTTTACAATAATAAGGGATTGTTCAAAAAAGCATCTGAAGTAATCACTCGTCCAACAAGGGACAAAGACAGACTTATTGTGATGGATAATCCGAAATCGGCTAAGTTTGCTAAAAATTGCCTTGTGATTAGGGTTGTAACGGAGCTTCGCCTCCGCTTCCGTTACTGCGGAAGTTCCGCAAGAAATCGTATCTTCGCTTCCGCCTCCGCCTCCGCACAATTTTTTGCGGAGTTATAACGGAGGTTTATTTACGTATTTATAAAATAAATAACGCATAAGCAGCAACGCTCGACAACCGTCCGGCCGCGTTTGAGAGCGAAATGGTCAAGAATCAACTAGTGCAAGGCGGGAATGCGGCAAACACAATTTGTTTCTCCTTAATTTTCATTACAAGAAGGTAATATTTTTTTACCAAGTATACTACTATTAATGTACGTATTTAAAATAAAAAAATTGTTTTAATTAACCATAAATTTCATTTTTTTCTATATGTACTTTCACCTCCGCCTCCGCCTCCGTTAACCTCCGCTTCCGCGGAGGTGAGACCCGTCGCCTCCGCATCCGCCTCCGCCTCCGCTAACAAGCCTCCGTTACAACCCTACTTGTGATGTGTGTGCGAATTTACAACAAAATACCTAATGAGCTAAAATATATAAATAATGCGAATTTATTTAAAAACAAGCTGTACAAATGGCTTACTAAACATAATTTTTATGACATTAAGGATTTTTTTGACATAAATTTATAATATTACTATTAGTTTGGTTTATATAATGACATTGTTGACATAATTATTATTTTGCATGCATTTGATACATATTCTGTATACCTAAACATGTGGACATTGAATTTAAATAAGACTGTAACATCATTATACCATGTTTAACGCAAATAAAGACTTATCTTATAAATTATTATATTTTTTTTTTGAAAATTATTAGGGTATGCAGTGCTTATCTGCCTCTATGGAGCGCACGCGCCTGCTGTTGACCATGCCTATGACCACGGCCGGCAGCGAGAGGTCGTTTCCGCCGATCGCTGCGGTGAGCACACGGCGCTGCTCGTCCCACGCGGGACACTCCTCTAGGGTGTGCCGTGCCGTGTCCTCTGCCCCGCCAATCCTAATTTATCGTAACTTATCCTTTTTTTTTTTGTTTTTTTTTTGACGCTGTGGGAATGCATTTAGGCACCATACCCCGAAGGGCGTGTGTGGGGCTCGCCCAGCCGAAGCCGGGAAAACCCACTAAGCCCACAGCGGCACATCGACATCTCCTGAGTGGCGGGGTCATGGGAAATCGGCACAGCCTGACCAACCAATCCCCCGCAGGCGATTCCCGCCAAAAGGCGAGCCCACAATGGTCCCCCCATACGGAGGGGCCGGACTGGGTACGTCTTCTAGTGCGAGAAGATGCAGCAGCCAAGGGTGTTTTAGCGAGGTGTCCTTCCTCTTAGCCCCACTCGTTTGCCTGGAGGCAAACAGGGCCCCCAGCTCCTCTCAATGAGGAGACCGGGATGCCCGACGGTGACCCGGAGTTCGGGTCACGTCAGCCACCTGGAGTGGTGGCCGACCCGCCGCACGTGTGACCGCCGAATCGGTCCCCACTTCTGGTTTTGGTCCACGCCGGTAAACCGGTAACCCCCATATCTGAGGGCCGTTCCCCTATCCGCCACCTGGGGACGCGTCCGAAGGCAGGCCAGAAACTGCACACGGAAAAAGATCCTAACTTATCCTAATTTTTTTTTTGACGCTGTGGTAATGCATTTACGCACCATACCCTGAAGGGCGTGTGTGGGACTTGCCCAGCCGAAGCCGGGAATACCCACTAAACCAACAGCGGCACAACGACATCGCCTGAGTGGCGGGGTCATGGGCTCATGGGAAATCGGCACAGCCTGAACCAGTGGCGTAGCTAGCTAGGGTGGCACCCGGGGCGGAAGTTGGTGGTGTCACCCCATGGAAAGTAAAAAACTGGCAGGTATCTACCCAAACACCCAAAGATACCGGGCATCAGCAGATCGTTAATATGCAGCAAGAACAGAGTTGCAAAGAGAAAAGACCCCGGAGGAATACCGGCATTAGTCGATATGGGTTCAGATGAGCATCTGTCTACAACAACTCGGAGGGACCGTTCAGTCAGGAAGTCTTTTACCCAGCCAGTCAGGCCAGGGTAAATGCCGTACGCTGGAAGCTTACTCAAAAGTCCAGCGTGCCATACCCGGTCGAAGGCCTTCGAGACATCACGGGAGACAGCAATCGCTTCCCCATTTCTCTCGAAGGCCTCGCCCCACAAGTGAGTGGCATACATTAGTAGGTCCCCAGTTGACAGATTGCGGCGAAACCCTTCTGTCGGTCAATAGGGAAATCGTTACCTTCCAGGTAAGCCAAGAGGCGCGAGTTCAATACGCGCTCCATAATCTTGCAGAGTTTGGAGGTTATTGAAATCAGCCGATAGTTGGCAAGCTTCCAAGACTTGGGCACTATACCTGTTCTAAATGAGAGGCGATACAAGCGCGTCAATACAGGAGACAACTCGGGCGCACATGCTTTAAGAACAATCGCTGGTATACCATCTGGGCCACAGCCTTATTCACGTCCAGACGACATAGTACTCTCAGAACCTCCTTGCTCCTAATGCAAACGTCCGGCATTGAAGTTCCGCAATGACGAAAATTAGGTGGAGTAGCACTAGTTTCAAGACGCGAATTGTGGCAAAGATGCAGAGACCTGCTTTCTCTCTCGCCGTATGAGCCAGTGCTCCATCAGGTTTAACCAGCGGAGGCAGTGTGGGCCAACAGAAGTTCGCCTCGACCAATTTGGCAAGGGACCAGAAAGATTTGTTACCGGATGGCTGCGCAGAGAGCTTATTGCCAATATGAGTAATGCGGTCGAAGCGACACTTCTTAAGCGACTTATTGTAGGACTTGGCAGCACGATCAAAGGCCCTGTGGCCAGGAGCTCTGTGGTCCCGAGCTTTAACCCAGGTGAGAAATGCCATGTGCTTACGTTGTTCCGCTTGAATACCGTCGGAGTTGAACCATAGGCGAGCCGAGCCACCGACGGGAACGTCATCATCTGAAGGGGGCTTAATAAAATACTTCATAGCTTGACGCACCACATCGGATATAGCGTCCGCACAGCTTGACGGATTGTCAGAAGAGAAGCGAACCAGCTAGCAGGGATAAGACGCAAAGAAGTGGCGCATCTCATCCCAATCTGTCGAGTTGTATCGCCACATTCGCCGTTCACCACGTCGTCGTCGTCATCTAGTGGCGCGAACGATGATACAGACTTCATCAGACAGTGGACTGAAGTTCCTAACGGTGAGGGAACTGTTAAAAAACATCTGTCCGGATTAGTGGTCGGTATGACCAACTACATCAGGCCTAGTCGCTTGTCCTACCTGCTGGGAAAGACCCATTGATAGCGCAAAGTTTCGCGCTTCTCAAACAGCATAGTCGATCCTCTGTGTATGGGAAAAGCCAGTCTTGGAGGCATTGAAGTCCCCCAGAGCGACGAACTGTGCGTCAGGGTGCCGGTGCAGCACATTGTCAGCAGCCTCACCGAGGTGGTCAAATATTCGAATCGTCTTTCGTAATTGGGCCCCCAAATACCTGCGGTCGGCCAGCGGAACATTGTGATTCGGATCTCGCTACCTATCTCCACGACCAAACTCCCGACACAACAACAATTGGCGCATTGTACACGGCATACAACGCAACAAAACTGCTTAGACCCATCCTCCATATGGTTTCACCAGACATACCGTCAATTGCTATCGGAACACGACGAATAGCTTGGTGGCAAGACTTTACTGGTAGGTGGTAACTTCTGCCGACAGCCGATGTTAAAAAATATGATATTAGACAATATATTTTCTTCTTTTTACTATCTATCATTATACGATATAATAATAATACACGTTTAACAATTTATGACAACCAAACACAACATACTTCAGAATCGCGAGTATGGTTCACGGGGAATCTCCCACGACAGGCTCTTTTGCAGGAATCCCCGATTTATAAATAGAGCTAAGCTAGTGCTGGAGGAATCGTAAAAAAAAAATTGTGCTACCGATTTAGGTATTTTTAGAGACTGGGTGGGTGTCACCCCATAAAAGGTGACCCCTGGAGCGGACCCCCCCCCTAGCTACGCCACTGGCCTGAACAACCAATCCCCCGCCGGCGATTCCAGCCAACATGGCCCACAATGGTCCTCCATACTTAATGACACGTAGGTGAACATCGTCAAAAATTTCAAGGAGGGCACGACCAAAGTTATCGTCGTATCGTATTGCTCGAACCCCATGAACGATGGTGAGCATTTAAATCACCCATAAAAAAGATTGGAGATGGAAGTGAAGAAAAAATACAAAGCAGGTCAGGAATTAATCTAGAATGAGGATGAGGAATGTATGCGGAGAGAAAAGTTATATTAAAAGCCCTGACAGCAACAATGTTAATATCAGGAGAAGAAGGGGGAAGAGATGTTATAGAGAAAGGGAGGGAGCGCCTCACAAGAAGGGCGCTACCCGCATATCCGTCAGCTCGATCATCACGAAGACAGGAGTAACCTGGGACCCGAAAGCGAGAACCAGGCACCAACCAAGTCTCCGAAATGGCGATGACAGAGGGGTGAAATTTATTAATTAAAAATAAAAGTTCAGGCTTCTTCGGCCGAATGCTTGAGAGTTCCACTGAAGTGTGGACACTAGATTCATAATTATTTTTAGAGAGGAGCAGGGAAAGTTTATGGGCAACGTGGGGCGGTAACGAGGAATTATCACGGGAAACTAAACTAATAATAAGGGATAGAAGTAACTCTAAGAGGCTGTCTTTTTGTGGAGATTTTGAGGTAGCAGAATTTTGCGAGCAAAGAGAAAAACCATTTGGTAATGAAGAAGGAGGGGGAGTACTTATAGCAGTCTCAAACCGCTATCAATCTTATCGTTTAACAAAATATGAAAGTCAATGTGAGGACATATCAGTAGCAATAGACTTGCCATAAAAAAAAAATCATCTGAAAAAATTTATTTGTGTAGCGTGTACCTTCCCCCACCTGTACAAAATGAAATGCTGACCAATTTTCTTCATAGAGCTACACAAGTGTTAGAAACCCATAACAAAGTAATTATTGTCGGTGATTTTAATCTGGGCACCATAACGTGGTCTGACAGCTCTAACAATATAATGCCTCGTAGTCTCAACATAAATACCTTACTCGATTTTATAGCATTAAATAACCTTAAACAACATAATTTAATTCCAAATAATAAGAACAGAATGTTAGACTTAATACTGTTACGAATAGACCTTATGTCGATGGCATAAGGTTCAATATCGCGTGACATGCAGTGTGTCACTTTTAAGCTCTATTTCCCCAGATCTAGACATTTTCTAGGTACAATATAAAAACGCATTACTAGACTTAGGATGGCCTATCGAATGGTACAGGTCTCAACAATTTTGTCAACAAAGTGTCGACATCGAAATTTCCAGAAACCCGTTTCCGGGAATTACCGTAGGTACTTACATGGCCGGTGACCTCGAAGTTATGCGCTATTATTATTACGTCTAGAGGAATCTGGAATGTTCGATCAGCTGGCCTATATATAGCGCCGTGACGCCGGCGCACAGTCAGTCTACCCTCGACTAGCGATACGAAAACAGCGACAGTTAAGAAGCGATCTTTGAGAATACCTACTGCGACAACTGTAACGAGAACTGTGAGTACTACGTGAAGTAACATCTGTACTGTTATTGTGTGTTTACAACACGGACTTCGTGGACATAAGGGAAGACTTCGGTGCAACGTCAGCGACATTCTACTTGTCATTGCCTACAATCGACTGTACCTTCGTTGCCAATAAACTTCGTAACCCTTAACCGGCGTTTTAGTACCCCTAGCCCGTAACAATACTATCAAATATGGGTGAGCTAGAGGTATTAAAAAGCGTTAATTTTCTCAGCAACATAGATCCCTACCACCCTCCCCTCGATTTTAGCGTTGTTTTTAGCCCTTCTGAATTGTTACCCTCTGCGTGCATTGTTAAATATAACTTTCATAAGGCTGATTAAGCATTGCTAACAAAAAAATTAGCAGCAAAAGACTGGACTTCCAAACTTTCTAAACGTTCAACTATAGACGCCATGACCACAACTTTCTATATATTACTACGGGAAGCCATAATTGAAGTTATTCCAAAATCTACTATAAAAACGAACTGGCTCGCCCATGGTTCAATGCCGATTGTGTAAAAGCTGAACAGCGTAAGCACACGGCATTTCTCGCCTGGGTTGACGCTCGTGACCGCGGAGCTCCGGATCTAAGCTCAAAGAAGAGAGCCTTTAACCGTGCTGCCAAGTCCTACAAGAAAGCGCTCAAGAAGGCTCGCTTCGACCGCATCACCCATATTGGCAACAAGTTATCTGCGCAGCCATCCGGTAGCAGATCTTTTTGGTCCCTTGCCAAATCGGTTGAGGCGAACTTCTGTCGGCCCTCACTGCCTCCGCTGGTTAGGCCTGATGGAACACTGGCTCATACGGCGAGAGAGAAAGCAGGTCTCTTTGCTTCTCTCTTTGCCCATAATTCGCGTCTTGATACTGGCAGTGCTACTCCACCTAATTTACCTCATTGCGGAGCTTCAATGCCTGAGGTTCGCATTAGGAACAAGGAGGTTCTGAGAGTACTGTGTCGTCTGGACGTGGATAAGGCTAGTGGTCCGGATGGTATACCAGCGATTGTTCTTATAGCTTGTGCGCCCGAGTTGTCTCCTTTATTGACGCGCTTGTATCGCCTCTCATTTAGGACTGGTATAGTGCCCAAGTCCTGGAAGCTTGCTAACGTGCAGCCCCTGCCCAAGAAGGGTAGTCGTGCCGATCCTGCCAACTATCTGCCGATTTCGATCACCTCCATACTTTGCAAAATTATGGAGCGCGTATTGAACTCGCGCCTCTTGGCATACCTGGAAGGTAACGATCTCCTCAGTGACCGACAGTACGGGTTTCGCCGCAATCGGTCAACTGGGGACCTACTAGTGTATGCCACTCACTTGTGGGGCGAGGCCCTCGAGAAGAATGGGAAAGCGATTGCTGTCTCCCTTGATGTCTCGAAGGCCTTCGACCGGGTATGGCACGCTGGACTTTTGAGTAAGCTTCCAGCGTACGGCATTTCCCCTAGCCTGACTGGGTGGGTAAAAGACTTCCTGACTGAACGGTCCCTCCGAGTTGTTGTCGATGGATGGAACTAATGCCGGTGTTCCTCAGGGGTCTGTTCTCTCTGCAACTCTGTTCCTGCTGCATATTAACGATCTGCTGATGCCCGGTATCTATGGGTATGCAGATGACAGCACAGTTGTAGAGAGATACCTGCCGGGTGCTCGGGCTAGTAAGGAATCAATCCGGTCCGAAAGAAAGGCCATGGTTGAGCGAACGAGTGTTGCACTGCAGGCAGTCTCCGAATGGGGCAATGCCAATCTTGTAGCATTCAATGCCGCCAAAACACAGGCGTGTCTTTTCACAGCCAAAAGGAGCCCGTTCACCTTGGCTCCTACTTTTCGGAATGTGTCCTTGGAGTGTTCCGACCGCCTTCAGCTTTTGGGAGTTGAGATTTCCTCGGACCTTAACTTTGGGCGGTTCATTGAGTCCAAGGCTAAGGTGGCTGCCAGAAAACTTGGCGTTATCGCAAAGGTCCGGCAGTGCTTCACACCTAGGCAGCTTCTAATGTTATACAAAGCACAGGTCCGTTCGTGTGTGGAGTACTGCAGCCACATTTGGGCTGGTGCTGCCAAGTGTCACCTGGCCACTTTGGATTCAGTGGAGAGACGTGCAAAGAGGCTGATTGGTGACCCTGATCTAACTCGAGCTGGTCTCCAAAGTCTAGAGCACAGGCGTAGAGTAGCCAGCCTTTCGGTGTTCTATAGGATGCATTTCGGGGAGTGTGCGATGGAATTGCATGATTTAATTCCCCCATCTCCGTTCCACCAGCGGACGACCCGTCGTACGGCTGGTTTCCACCCTTACGTTGTTAACACCACTACGATCCGGACGAAGCGTTTCGCCTCCTCCTTTATACCGCGTACATCGAGGGACTGGAATAGTTTGCCAGCGGCGGTGTTTCCGTCGGACTACAATTTGAGTGTCTTCAAGGCTAGAGTGAATAGGCTCTTAATAAACTAGTGCGCTTTACCATCAACGATTGCGTCACTGCTTACCATCAGCCAGGATTGCGGTCAAGCGCTAGTTTATAGTATACAGTATGTTAACTAACAGAGGGCGTTCCCGTTAACCCGAAATAGTATAGCATACATACATGCTAAAAAAAATATTTCCATTCGAAAACAAATTTTTTTTAAATTTTTCCAATAAGAAAATATTCAATAAAAATTTTAAATTGACATGTAAAAGAAACACACTGTACACGCGAACTTGAAAGACGGCAAGGTCGCAATTTGTTTATGATACTACGCTTCTATTTTGATTTAAAACAGGAGGTTTCAAATTTATTTCCAATTAGATTTTTTTTTTATTCGGATTTTTTTATGCTTATTTTTCTATGCTGATATTTTTATTTTAATCTATTAATGATATATATTAACGAGTTTAAGGGAACGCCCTCTGTTATTTAACATACTGTATATATAAAAAAAACAAACAAATATCCAGCATGGTACAGTAATATTCTTAGGCGACTTCTAAAAGAAAAATTTAAATACAGAAAGCTCTTTAAAAAATACATAAACCCTTTGGACTACATCACATTACAGACACTCAAAAAGAGATGTGAAACTTGTATTAATAGTTGCTATCGTAACTACATCGAGACTATTAAGGACTCCATATCTCGAGGAGCAAAGACTTTCTGGACTTTTATTAAAAATAAAAAAAGTAACCACCCCTTATTCCCCTCTGTTATGCATTTCAATAGGGAAAGTAATCTCTTTGCTAAATACTTTGCATCAGTCTACACCCAAAGCTCAAGTGTAAGGATCATCTCCACATGTAACAATTCCGTTCAAATACTCAACAACATAACACTTATAAACGAAATGGTTTCGAAAGCGCTGAAAAATCTAGATTGCAGCAAAGGAGCAGGTCCTGATGGTATACCTCCAATGTTAGCTTCTAAATGTTCAACAGTTCTTGCCACTCCCCTTACAATTATTTTCAATGAATCCATACAAAAAGGTACATTTCCACAAATATGGAAGGAATCCTTAGTCGTCCCTGTTCACAAGTCAAGCGATGAATCACAAATTGCCAACTACAGACCAATTTCAATTCTATCGGTTTTTGCGAAGCTCTTTGAATCTCTGATACGCCCTTTTATTACATCCCATCTAAAACAATTAATTTCGCCCTGCCATCATGGTTTCTTTAAAGCTAGATCAACATCGACGAATCTAATGTCATTTGTCTCATGCGTTGCTTATCATCTAGACAACAGGACATCAGTAGACGCTATTTATACTGATTTCAGTAAAGCGTTCGACAAAGTAAATCACTCAATTTTAGCCAACAAATTACTAACATATGGTTTATCAGGAAACATGTTGAAATGGATAGAGTCCTTCCTAAAAGTAAGATGGTCAAGGGTCGTAGTAAGTGCCTACACATCTGATCGGAATCGAGTAAGGTATTTATGTTGAGACTACGAGGCATTATATTGTTAGAGCTGTCAGACCACGTTATGGTGCCCAGATTAAAATCACCGACAATAATTACTTTGTTATGGGTTTCTAACACTTGTGTAGCTCTATGAAGAAAATTGGTCAGCATTTCATTTTGTACAGGTGGGGGAAGGTACACGCTACACAAATAAATTTTTTCAGATGATTTTTTTTTTATGGCAAGTCTATTGCTACTGATATGTCCTCACATTGACTTTCATATTTTGTTAAACGATAAGATTGATAGCGGTTGGAGACTGCTATAAGTACTCCCCCTCCTTCTTCATTACCAAATGGTTTTTCTCTTTGCTCGCAAAATTCTGCTCCCTCAAAATCTCCACAAGAAGACAGCCTCTTAGAGTTACTTCTATCCCTTATTATTAGTTTAGTTTCCCGTGATAATTCCGCGTTACCGCCCCACGTTGCCCATAAACTTTCCCTGCTCCTCTCTAAAAATAATTATGAATCTAGTCTCCACACTTCAGTGGAACTCTCAAGCATTCGGCCTATTATACGAGACTTGGGAATCTTGTTTTTAAAAGAAACTAATATTTAAGCTAGAATAGAATTTAATTACTTATTTGGATTTAGATTATAGAAATAGTAGAAATGGTAAGAGTTAGGACCTCCGACCCGTACCGAGATTTAGAACCAACTGCCTCGCTGGGCTCATGAATGACGTACTGTAACCCATAATGCTGACGTGGCACATCTGAGCGTTGCTAAGCCATTTCCCTAACATTGTAAAGGAATAACAGCCCCCCCCATAAGACTGAAATTCGGGGATAAAAGCCGAAATTCAGGAATTTAAACTATATCACGTAATCTAGGTAATGGAATTGAAGAGTTTTCGGGTTCAGTACTAATATTATAATTACTGACATCGTCATCGGTATGAGTCATTGGTTTAACACAAGAAATATAGAACTTAGATCTATGTTTACAAATAATTTTGCATAACTTGAATGACATAAAAGAAATTAGTATAACTAAAATACATATGGTTAGAATAGAATAGTGTGTCCCGTATTTTACTAGAATAGGTTCTTCATTAATAAGTTTATTTAAATCTGAATATAACTTATTATTTTGTTTCTTTAAAGTTAAATCATCTAAGTCGATATTTTGTAGTAAAATAGGGGATAGGATATTATTTAAACTAGTAGTAGACTTATTATCTAATTTACAACATGGATCATTTATAATGCTAAAGTCTAATCTAGGAATAGGAATTTCTACATTGATTGAGTCTTTTGACGATATAAGTTTTGCACTTTTTGTGTAGACTGTACACTGATTTGGAATCCGTAGTATACCAGTTCCGGATACTATCATTTCACGTAATTCGGAGTTATTACAGTCCATTGACACTTTGCTTGAACGAGACTGCACGAAAATCCATTGATTGTTTATAAGCGATTTCCAAATGTCCAATTCGCCAACAATTGTTTTGGTTTCACACTGAGTAGGAATAGCACTAATAGTTTTAGTTAGTAATTCACTTTCACATGTAGGAGTGACGCTTGTCAACAATACCGTAGGTATCTCACATAGAAAGAACTCAGAGTACATTGTTTTACATTTATCTAGGATATCTAGATTACAGAAGTTTAGCTTATCTTTAGAAATGGCAATATGCGAACTAGAAGGTAAAATTAAACTAAAAGTATTAGGATTATTTGACCCATGAGGGGTTGGTAATGCTAAATTATGGTACAAAATAAATTCATCATTAGTAACTAAAGGAATTTGTAATACAAATACAAGTTTATTCTTATAATAATAACAAGCGACTTCAGATATGCTTAATATTAAATGGATGTTATCTAGACTTAGCGTTACAGGAATTCCAGTGTCTCTAGGTAGGTGCCTGTCGTTATCAACGAGTTCGTAGTATAATTGCGTTGGACTTATTATGTTTGGATGCAGGATGTTTTGACTACACAACAGGATAGCGTTTGTTATGTCTTCAAGCTGAAACGACAATGCTAGTAGAGAACTTTCGAGATTAGCAAGTATGGAATAGAATTTAGTTTCGGATATCAGGATTTTAGAAGTTTCTGTGATATTATTTAATTGTAGTAAGAGTTGGCTTAGAGTATTTTTGAGAGAAACTTCGTTATATTTTAATTTATTAATCGTTTCTTTGTATGATTCTAGAGAAGTAGTAGTAATTAAGATATTTTCTTTCATTAGTTCCGCGAGCTTTTTCTCGTGGTTTTGAAATGATTCAATAGCGGAATCGTATTTTGATGCGTCGTCTTCATCTAGAGTGCCGAAAACATGTTTGAAAACGGTGCCTATTCCGGCGAACCAAGCTGAACGTTTATTACGTTTTGACATTAGATGTGAGATAGAGTCAAACTCGCGTTTAATTTCGTTGTACCGAAATGTGAGTGGAGATAGTATATCATCACATTGAAGGTTGCTTGATTTTTGACATGTTTTCATAAGTATGCCTATGATATCGTTGAGGTTAGATAGGTGGGGATTTATAAGAGAAATGTTTACATGACTAATTATATTTAACTTCCCCTTAATCGCTTTAAGTTTTCCTATGTTATCGAAGTATATACCGGAACTAGAAGGAAGAGGCTTGATAAAATCTTGATGCGCATTGACCGAGGCGCTGAAATAGAATTAATGAAATCAGTTAAACTACGTTAAAGACCTATTCTAATTACTAGCTAATATTTACATGTAAATAATTAATGATTGATTATTTTAATCGATCTCTAACAGTAGTACGGAGTCGTTAATTACCGCAGGTTTCATTTGATCGAAATGATGAGTCACATGACGTCTGTTTATAAGAAGCGTAGCTGTGTTGTTATTGTGAACTTTAATGATTTTGTAAGGTCCTTTCCAGATAGGCGAGAGTGCCTTTTTGAGCCTCAGGTGGGCTTTAAGGTAGACGTAGTCACCAGCTTTGTACTGTGGTGGTGATTTAGTATGAGAGTCGTAATAGGATTTAGAAGATTCCTTGGATTTTAATATATTTTGTAAGGCTTTTTCCCTAGTGTGTTTAAATTTATGTTGTAACATTCTAATGTAGTCTGAATAGGTTGTGTTAGGTTCAGTTTCATAGATGGAGTTTGGAATAAAGGGTTTATGACCAAATATTAGCTCGTAAGGAGTAAATTTTGTCGTTGAATGTTCCGTCGTGTTATAAGTCAGCATAGCTGTATAGACGTAAGTCGGCCAGTTGTCTTGGTCTGTATTTACGAAGGATTTTAAATATTCCTTGAGGACTCTCACTGACTGAATGACTGCGTTCTAAAGCGCCTTGCGTCTGAGGATGATAAGGTGATGACCATAATTGTTTAATTTTAAGGAATTTGCAAGTTGTTTTAAAAAGGTCGGACGTAAAGTTAGTGCCTTGATCAGTTAAGATAGATTTAGGAATTCCGAATAAGGATATAAAATGAATAAGACAATCGCTAGATTCTTCGGCGGTTGTACTACGTATCGGGTAAGCGGTTGAATATTTCGTAAGATCATCTTGTAAGGTAAGTATATATTTTAGTTTAGCGGGACCGGACTCGGGCAAAGGTCCTACTATGTCCAGTGCTATTCTCTGAAACGGTGCTGTGGATGTAGTAGTGATTTCCATTGGGGCCTTATTTAATTTTCTCAGTGCTTTATTTTCCTGACATAGTTTACATTTCTTGACATAGTCTTCTATGTCGCTTCGCATGCCTTTCCAATAGAATTGTTCTCGGATTCTGTTATACATTCGCGTCGAGCCTAAGTGCCCGGCTGTAGGAATATCGTGGTTTTCACGCATGATTTTGGGTCTTTCACTCAGAGTAGGGTATATTGTTTTATTTAGGTAAACGTGGATTTGAATGTTTGTGTTGTGAAAAATATGAGTTAGGATATTGTAGATTTTGGTGTAGGAGTGATTATCAAATGGATTTTTGAAATCGGAGATAGCAACGTCTGTTATTTGTTCGGATTTCAGGATTTCGCTTCTAATTCGTTTCAGAGTGTCATAAATAGCATGATAAGGTAACTCGTCAAAGTGGTGAACTTTTCTAAAGATGAAGTAAACAGTTTTGCCGTCGTATTCAGTTTTTAGAAAGTGGTATAATTCTTTTTCAGAATTAAGGATTTCGTCTTCGTTGCCGGAATTTAGGAGAATTTCGGGGATGTAGGGATTTGATTCATCTAAGTCTATTGATGTAGGAATTAATATTACCTTGCATGTTGTTTTTAGTAGGCTTTCGTTGTGTTCTTTTAGAATTGTGTTGCAAGTATTATTTTTATTTGACTTTAGGAATTGGGAATAATTGTCTTCATTTAGATTTGATTGCTCATTTGGTGAGGGAATTTGTAACGAGTCGAAGTCAAGGTTAAGGTCAGTACTGTTAGGGCTAGTCTCAAGGTAAGGTAAGTTTGGTCCTAGATCTATGAGATCTGGAGATAGTATTGGTTCATTTTGCGGTATAGGGTTTTGTAGTATATTAGAGTCGGGATTTATTTCTTGATTTAGCAGGTCGTTATCTTCGAAAGAGAACGGAATGGGAGATGGAAAAATTATAAGAGGATCCTCTAAAGGATCATCGAATTCAGTGTCAAGGTCTAGTAATAGAGGATCAGAGGTTGTCGAAGGTTTACCTTGAATAGGGTTAACTGGATATCGAGACAATGCATCAGCATTAGTATTCATTTTCCCTTTCTTGTATACAATATTATAGTCAAATTCCTCTAATTTGAGTCTCCAGCGTACTAGCCTAGAGCCAGGATCCTTACAGTTGAATAACCACTGTAGTGGTTTGTGATCAGTGACTATGGTAAATCGATTTCCGTACAGATAGGGTCGGAAGGCTTTAGTTCCAAAGATAATAGCTAAGCATTCTTTTTCGGTAACGCTATAGTTACACTCAGCCTTATTGAGTGTTCGAGACGCGTAAGCGATTGGACGGTCCTTTCCGATTGGACCTTGGGATAATATGGCTGAAACAGCGAAGTTGGAAGCGTCACAGGTGAGGATAAAAGGTTTGGTAAAATCGGGATATATTAACACCGGTGACGTCACTAATTTAGTTTTTAGGTTTTCGAAAGCGAGCTGTTGTTCATTGTTCCAATTGAACGGTGCGTCCTTTTTTAGGAGAGATGTTAATGGTTTTGCTAGTTTGGAAAAGATTTTACATCTTTTGGGCATTTTGGTTTTGGGAATTCAGTGATATATTTGACTTTTCTAGGATTCGGTTGAACACCGTCTTTGTTGATGAGGTGACCAAGGTAAGCCACTTCTTTGCATAGAAACTCGCATTTATCTGGTTGGAGTTTCAGGTTATAGTTCCTGAGCCTATCGAAAACAGCGGACAGATTTTGAATGTGACTTGGTAAGTCAGGTGAGTACACTACAATGTCGTCTAAATAAACAAAGCATCGTGAGCCTTGAAGTCCACACAAGCATGTGTTCATTACTTTTTGAAAGGTAGAAGGGGCATTTTTCAGCCCAAATGGCATTCTCAAAAATTGGAAATGACCTTGTGGTATAGAAAAGGCGGTTTTGGAAGCGTCTTGCTCGGACATTGGAATCTGATGGAAGCCTGAGGCTAAATCTAAAGTTGTGAAGTATTGACTTTTCCCCAATTGATCTAAAATTTCAGTTATTTGTGGAATAGGATATGTTTCTCCAATAGTAATGTCATTGAGTTTTCTATAATCAATAACGATTCTCCATTTTTGTTGTCCCGAAGTATCCAGCTTTTTGGGCACAACCCAAACGGGTGAGGACCATGGTGAATTAGAAGGTGTTATGATGTTTTCTTCAAGCATTTTGTTAATTTGATTTTCAACTTCTTTTTTGTGACACTCGGGAAATCTATTAGATTTAGTTTGAATAGGAATATCTGTGTTTGTTCTGATATTGTGTTCGGCAATTGTAGTGTATGTGAGCTTATCGCCAGGGATATGGAAGATATCGGAAAAGTCTGTATAGACTTGTAATAGGGCATTATATTCCTCTTCATTGAGGTGAGACATCCTAAGATGCTGGAGAACCTTTTTAGTTCTTGTAGAAATGTGCATAAGAGGCAATGATTCTTGAGATTTTGAACAGGCTTGAGTGCCTATAGGTTCTAGTGTTAGATTAAGGTTAGATTGGAGTATAACGGACTCTTCGGAGATATTGACAACTGTAATGTTAATACGGTTGTTTTCTTTCACGCTAACTACGCAGTTGGCTACTAATAACGAATCAGAGATGTGTTGGTCTATGAGCAGACCTTCCTTTATATTTGGATTACTTACTGTGCATTCAATTACAGTTTCAGTACGAGGTGGAATGTTATATAATGGTTCAGCGAATTTTAAGTCGATATAATATTCATCTATCTGTAAAGTTCCTTGAAGATAGTCGATTTGGCAACCTAAGTTTTTCAGGAGGTCGTTACCTATGATGCCGTCGAAACTTAGGCTAATATTTTTGACAACGTGAAAATCATGAATATAGGGTTTGCCATGTTTTTTGAATGTTTGCATTTTAAAGCTGCCTAGGGTTGAAGTTGTTTCTTCTCCAGGATCAATTCCTTTGAGGATTATTATATCATCACTTAACTTTGGGACTTTGGACATAGAATCTAATTTCAGCAGACTTATACAGGAACCCGTGTCAATTAAGAAGGATAAAGGTTTATCGGCAACCGGAGTATCGATTATTACGTGAGGTAAGTATCTTTTCTCTGTGTTTTGATGTATTTTATAGATTTTCACATTTGTTTTCTGTTTCAGATGTTGTGAGTTATCGGAGAAAGTATTGCGATTTGGAATGGGAATAGAATCGGTGGATTTCATGTTTGGGTTTTGCACTTTACAGGATTTGGTAGGAATAGCGGATTCAGTGTGTTCAGTGAGTAATTCAGTAGATTTGGTAGTGAGTTTTCTCTTAGATACAGTGGATTTAGTAAGTGATTCAGAGGATTTGGTAAATGGTTTTTTCATAGATACAGTGGATTTAGTAAACGATTCAGTGGATTTAGTAAATGGATTTTTCATAGATACAGTGGATTTAGTATGTGATTCAGCGGATTTAGTAAGCGATTCAGAGGATTTGGTAAGTGGTTTTTCTATAGATACAGTGGATTTAGTAAACGATTCAGTGAATTTAGTAGACGGATTTTTCCTAGATACAGTGGGTTTAGTATGCGATTCAGTGGATTTTGTAATTTGTTTTTTCAAAGATACAGTGGGTTTGGTAAGTGATTCAGTGGGTTTAGTAATCGACTTTTTCATAGATTCAGTGGATTTAGGATTTGTTTTTTTTATAGATACAGTGGATTTAGTACGCGATTCAGTGGATTTAGTAATTGATTCAGGGGATACAGTGAAGATAGGGGCATCGGCTTTAATATAGTAGGACGAATTTCCTGCGCGATACCGTTCAGGAAATTTTACTCGTTTAAATCATCTTGATTGGTTTCATCTAGATTATCTTCCTCGTTTCTCTTTAAGACGAAAACTTTACGAGCTGGCCTAGAACTTGAAGTTTGTGTAGAATTAGGTTGACGGCCATCGGAAGTGGAAGCAGTAGATTGATTTCTACTGTTATTGTATTGTCTTTTGCGACAATTTTCAATAGTATGGCCTATGTTTTTGCAGTAGCGACATATCATATCGTTGGTATTTACTTTTGAATGATCAGATTGGTGATTCCGCGGAGTTGGAAAACGCGACGATTGGTAGTCACGGCGATAATTAGTGTTTCTTAATCTGTCATTATTGGAGTGAGTACTGGAAGCGGATCTTTTATAGATGCTAGATATAATTTTCTCTTCTTCGGCTGCGAAACTTATAGCGGAGTTTAGCGAGTCGGGGTTGCGACATCTAACGACTTGTGATATTCGTGGTAAGAGACCTATTATGAAGGGGTGAAGTGCAAGATCTTGCATTGCAGCGACACGACCTGCTAACTCTGTTTTGCGTTTTGTTGGAATGGAAATGTTTATTTCCGTAAGTAATTTCGCTAAACAAGTTTCTATTTTTAAAGCAAACTGATTGACTGTTTCAGAAGAGTTTTGTTTACAATCTTGAAGTTCGGTGAGTAGATGAGCATAGTGTTTTCTTTCACCAAATTGATGTTTTAGGAACTCGATGAATTGATCAAAGGACTCGAACTCTTTGACACTACATGTAGTTTCAGCTTTATCTGTTAATTGACTTAGAATATATTTGAATAGTGTTACGGGCTAGGGGTACTAAAATGCCGGTTAAGGGTTACGAAGTTTATTAGCAACGAAAGTACAGTCGATTGTAGGCAATGACAAGTAGAATGTCGCTGACGTTGCACCGAAGTCTTCCCTTATGTCCACGAAGTCCGTGTTGTAAACACACAATAACAGTACAGATGTTACTCCACGTAGTACTCACAGTTCTCGTTACAGTTGTCGCAGTAGGTATTCTCAAAGATCGCTTCTTAACTGTCGCTGTTTTCGTATCGCTAGTCGAGTGTAGACTGACTCTGAGCCGGTGTCACGGCGCTTTATATAGTCCAGCTGATCGAACATTCCAGATTCCTCTAGACGTAATAATAATAGCACATAACTTCGAGGTCACTCGGAAGTACCTACGGTAATTCCCGGAAACGGGTTTCTAGAAATTTCGATGTCGACACTTTGTTGACAAAACTGTTGAGACCTGTACCATTCGATAGGCCGTCCTAAGTCTAGTAATGCGTTTTATTATTGTACCTGGTAAATGTCTAGATCTGGAGGAATAGGGCTTAAAAGTGACACACTGCATGTCACGCGATATTGAACCTTATGCCATCGACATAAGGTCCATTCGTAACATTGCCCCCTTCTTAGTCATGCTCGTCCCGAGCATGATTTGATCCATAATAGCGAGCTAGGCGGTCAACGTGTACGACCTTCAGCTTCCCTCTAGGTCCTTTCTTAATCCGGTAGGTGACATCGTTTATTCTGGTTACTATCGTGTACGGACCCTCCCATTTGGCTTGGAACTTTGGACTCTTTCCTTTTCTTCTAATGGGATTGTGTAACCATACTAAAGTTCCCTCTTCAAATCCGGGCACGTTAGCTTTGCGGTCGTATCGGATCTTCATCTTCTCACTGGTTTTCAGACCATTCTCTCTCACTAGCTCATGTATTCCATCTAATTTACGCCGCAGGTCGGCCACATAGTCGACGGCTAGGATAGGAGTATCGGGAGGTGTTCCGGTTAGTGCATCTATGGGTAGTCTAATTTCTCGGCCGAAGTTGACTTTCGCCGGTGTGCAATTTGTGCTGTCATGTGTTGCTGAGCGGTATGACATTAAAAAGAGTGGAATGTATTGGTCCCAATCCCTTTGATGTTCTTCCACTACTTTGGCCAAATGATTCTCCAACGTCTGATTGAATCTTTCGACCATTCCATCTGACTGTGGGTGATACGGTGTTGTACGAGTCTTATGTATCCCGAGTAGTTGGCAAACCTCTTGAAATAGTGAAGACTCGAAGTTTCTACCCTGGTCAGAGTGTAACTCCAAGGGAACGCCAAATCGACAGAACACCTCGTGAACTAGCTTTTTGGCGACTGTATGAGCTTCCTGGTTAGGTACTGCAAAAGCTTCTGGCCATTTGCTGAAATAGTCTTGCATGACGATGATATACCTATTCCCTTCTTCAGTAACAGGGAATGGCCCAGCTATATCGACAGCAACTCTTTCCCATGGTGCACCAACATTGTACACTTTCAGCCGACCTCTGGCTCTCGTTTGCGGTCCCTTTACTGAGGAGCAAGCTACGCATTTTCTACACCAGTCCTCTACGTCTTCGCGGCAATGCACCCAGTAGAATCTTTTCCTCACCTTCTCCAGGGTTTTCTTTACTCCTAGATGTCCTCCGGATACTCCGTCGTGCACCTGTCTTAGCACTGACGCGACTTTATCGCAGGGGACAACTATCTGTAAGGTGACCTCCTGTCCACTGGGTGATTCCCATTTCCTCTTGAGAACTCCATTATCAATTATCAGGCTGTCCCACTGAGCCCAGTAACTTTTTACTGTTGGGCTAAGCGCTGATATTTCACTCCAAGCGGGCCTCTGGCCACGTTGTTTCCATTCGATTACTGTCTTCAAGTCACTATCTTCCCTTTGTGCGTCTTCCAATGATTGATTATCCCAGTCTTCGTCCAAAGCGTTCACCTGGATAATCCTTACGTTCTCTTTCTTTTCCTGTTTGGCACAATGTCGGCAAGATTCTTCGCAAGGTCGTCTAGACAAAGCATCAGCATTATTGTGTGACTTGCCTTTCCGATGTTCAGTGACAAAGTCAAATTCTTGCAGCTGCTCTATCCACCTTGCTACTTGTCCTTCTGGGTCTTTGAACTGGAGGAGCCACTGTAAGGCAGCGTGATCGGTACGAAGTGTAAACTGCCTCCCAATCAAATATTTCTTGAAATGTTGTAAGGTCTTAACAACGGCTAGAAGTTCTCGGCGGGTAACACAATAATTTCTTTCTGGCTTGGAAAGGCATTTGCTGAAATATGCGATAACGACCTGCCTATCTCCTTGTGTTTGAGAGAGAACTCCTCCAATACCCACATTGCTGGCATCTGTGTCTACCAAAAATCGGCCTTCCCTACTAGGGTAACCTAGTACAGGAGCCTCACACAAGTGAGTTTTCAGTAGAGCAAATGCCTGTTCGCAGTCAGAGTTCCATTCAAATAGACACTTTTCCTCTGTTAAACGATGCAACGGTTTCGCTAACTCGGAGAAGTTCTTCACAAACCGACGGTAATATGCACACAGACCCAAGAAAGAGCGTACCTCAGTTTTATTACGAGGGGTAGGCCACTTCGACACGGCTTTTATTTTTTCAGGGTCTGTTCGAATTCCTTGCGCCGAAATAATGTGTCCCAAGTATCCAACTTCTTTCTGGAATAGTGTACACTTACTAGGACTGAGTTTTAAATTCGCTTCACGCAGTTTCTGGAACACTTTCTCCAAATTGCGTAGGTGTTCTGCGAAGTTTCGTCCCATAATGATGATGTCATCCAAATAGACCAGGCATGCATCACCAAGCAACCCCACCAAGATGCGCTCCATTAGGCGCTCAAATGTAGCTGGAGCATTGCACAGTCCAAAAGGCATGACATTGAATTGCCAGAGACCGTTCCCAGGACCAGTGGTGAAAGCGGTCTTTTCTTTATCCTGCTGACAGATTTCCACCTGCCAGTATCCACTTTTAAGGTCAACTGTGGAGAACCATTTCATGCCACTTAGCAAGTCCAAAGTGTCATCTATACGTGGCAGGGGATAACTGTCCTTTTTCGTGGCATCATTCAACATCCTGTAGTCAACGCAAAACCTTGTACTGCCATCCTTTTTCTTGACTAGGACAACTGGAGATGACCAAGGGCTGGTGGATGCTTCTATAATCCGGTTTTTCTCCATATCTCTTAACATTTCCGTGACTTCCTGTTCTCTTGCAAAGGGGATACGACGTGGTCTCTGACTTATCGGCTGTGTATCGCCCGTATCTATATGGTGTTTGACGAGCCCGGTCCTTCCCACGTCACCGTCGGTCTTCGAGAAGATGTCATGGAAGTTATGCAGCAGTTGCTTAACTTTGTGACTTTCGAACTTGTTTAAATTACCCTTACAATTTTCGAGTAGTGTCGATACATGTTCCTGCCACTTCTTATCACGTTCCTTTTCGTGCGCCTCTGTTTTTCTCAAAGACGCTACATGATCGCACACACCCACCATGCAATTCGTTTCAAGAATTATTTCTTTGTTACTAACGTTGATAATGCGTACTTTTGGTTTATCGGAAATCATCATCAGTGTCCTTGCTGTTATCCAGTCTGAGTGATCTCCAGAATCTTCTATTATAATGCAACGTTTACGGCATCCTATTGGTGATAGTCTAATATCTACTAAGGTTTCTGATCTTGGTGGTAATACCGTTCTCCTTAAACAGTACACTGACCCTTGTTTTCCGCCTTGAAGAAATACTTCTTGTTCTGGGAAACTCAATACTCCTTTAGCTACATTAAGGACGCACTGCTGTTTCTTCAAAAAGTCCAGTCCTATTATGCAATCATCTGTAATATTTGCTACTAAAACGGGGTGCGTAAATGTCTTTTCACCCATTTTCAAGGTCACGTTCGTTTCACCAAGGACGAGTACTGGTTGGCCGGTGGCGGTTTGTAGTCGGCATTGTGAAGACCCTCTTTTCCATGCTATGGTCCGAGGAAATAGCTCCGGTCGTGCAATAGTTCTTGATGCACCAGTATCCAACGTGAAACTGCATGACTTACCATTCAGTTCTCCTTCTATAATAAGACTGTTTCCATCGCCCACTTGTGATACTGTTATAATGGGGGCTACAGGTCGACCAGCCAGTACTCGCCCCATAGCCCTGGCTGTTCTTAGTTTAAATCCTCGGCTTCCACCTGTGTCCCAGAAGTACTTCTTCCCTTAGACTTCCTGGGACAATTGATCCGAATATGACCCTTTTCGCCGCACTCATAGCAGGTTGGTCCTTGCCGAGTTTTTATTATTGGGGTTACCTCGCGAATGCGGTGCTGTTGTCGGCCGTCTTGGCGTACTGCTTCCACCTCCAGAGCGTGTGTCAAGGCTGCCTTCAGGGTCTGATGGTGACCCAGACGAACTGCAGCCCTGACTTCTGCATCTCGGATTCCATCAGTAAAAGCTTGCACCGTAGTAGCATCAATTAAGCCCGGTGTTGATGCATACGCCCTCCGAACAACACGTTCTATTTCCGTTGCCCATTGTTGCAAACCCTCACTGCTCTTCTGTGTGCGGTCGCGGAGTTGAGCCCTGTAAACATGTTCGAGGTGTTTCTCCCCGTATCTAGACTCCAACGCTTCTAGCAGACAGGCTAGGGTATTGCAATCGCCGGAAATATTTTCGAGAATTTGTACCGCATCACCACGCAGAGCAAGCGTAAGAGCGGTTACCGCTTGATCTTCGTCCCAGTTGTTGCCTTTTGCGACCTTTTCGAATTGAAGGCGGAAGGCCACCCATGACGTTGTTCCATCAAAATGAGGTACTTGGAACGTCGGCAAAGCACTAGGTATCACCCCTTTGATGCCTCCTTTCTGTACCTTATCATGGAGGAATTTTATTTCTTTCTCACACTCCATGATGGTGCTGTCTAGTGTCTCGAAACGCGCATCATGTTTGTCTATACGAGCATCCTGTTTGTCTATACGCGTATCTTGGTGGTCCATACGCGCTTCTTGTTTGTCTATGCGCGTATCTTGCTGGTCCATACGTGCATCTTGTTGTGTTGTTTTTACTTTGAGCTCGTTGACCTCTTCTTTAGTTTTTTCCCACTTTCCGTTTAGTTCCAATACTAGTTGCTGGGATTGTCTTATTTGTGACTGGATTTCTGCCTGGGATTTTGCCTGAGATTGTTGTATTTCTGCCTGGGATTCTGCTATACCTTTTATTTGAGCCGTCAAGTGGGCCAGTAACGCAGATAAATCGCATCCGCTGGTTCCAGGAATAGTGGTGGTACTAGGAGCGCTTACATTCGTCGGTGTTATGACGGCCGCATCTTCTACGCGTACAGGGACACTAAGCGATGCTTCCTCTTGACGCGCCAAATCCATCGCTGCTTGTCGTCGCGTGCGAACCCTTTCGTCTTCCCTTGGCGTGACCGGCATGCCGCTTCTGACACCAATTGTTACGGGCTAGGGGTACTAAAATGCCGGTTAAGGGTTACGAAGTTTATTAGCAACGAAGGTACAGTCGATTGTAGGCAATGACAAGTAGAATGTCGCTGACGTTGCACCGAAGTCTTCCCTTATGTCCACGAAGTCCGTGTTGTAAACACACAATAACAGTACAGATGTTACTCCACGTAGTACTCACAGTTCTCGTTACAGTTGTCGCAGTAGGTATTCTCAAAGATCGCTTCTTAACTGTCGCTGTTTTCGTATCGCTAGTCGAGTGTAGACTGACTCTGAGCCGGTGTCACGGCGCTTTATATAGTCCAGCTGATCGAACATTCCAGATTCCTCTAGACGTAATAATAATAGCACATAACTTCGAGGTCACTCGGAAGTACCTACGGTAATTCCCGGAAACGGGTTTCTAGAAATTTCGATGTCGACACTTTGTTGACAAAACTGTTGAGACCTGTACCATTCGATAGGCCGTCCTAAGTCTAGTAATGCGTTTTATTATTGTACCTGGTAAATGTCTAGATCTGGAGGAATAGGGCTTAAAAGTGACACACTGCATGTCACGCGATATTGAACCTTATGCCATCGACATAAGGTCCATTCGTAACAATAGGATAGATTTTTGACTTTTAGTAGCAATGTCAAAAGCGCTCTCGCAGTTAGTGATAAAGGGATTCAACTTTTCCCTGGAACCATCGAATGGTTTGATAAATTTGAATAGAATACCGAGTTCTATTTTTTCTTCAATTTCGGCTCTCGTATTTCTAGAACCACTGGAACTTTCCTCCTTTGTATCATGTTTAGAAGCCATGATTTGATTTTAAACAATAAAATATAACTTATCTTAATAACAAGAAATCGCCTCTAGCTTATGTTACTTTGTATAAGTGACTCAGTGTTATAGACGCGTAATCGAAACGCGTAGTCTAAACAAAATAATCAGGAGCGTTACAATAAGGTCTTATCGGTAACAATGTATGAACAGTGTACAATAAAATTATGGTATTAAAATAGTTAGATAGGAATAGTATGGACTCTGAGTTAATTCTAGTATTCGTGCTAGGATGTCGTAATGGCCAAAGTAGATGTAGTTGACTTTTAGATCACTCACAGGAACGCCACCATTGCGAGGATATTCAGGAACATCGTGACCGCTTCCCCAGCGGTAAACAGCTGAACAGCAGTTGTAGTAGACCTCTGGACCAGCAGAGGATGAAGCCGGTGTCGGTTGCTGGATGCAGCACTCAAGACAGGGTGTCGGTTGAGCACTTAGATTTTTTGCACTGACACGACACGGATTTGTTTTGTAACTTGTTTTAACTTTTAGCACTTTCGAAGTAGATTTAGAATATTTATACACTTAATTAATACACTTGATTTCACTGGCACTTCAGTTTTCTTCGAAGACGTATTCGGGTAGGGGATTTTCGTATCCCACCGCTGCCACCAAATATTATACGAGACTTGGGAATCTTGTTTTTAAAAAAAACTAATATTTAAGCTAGAATAGAATTTAATTACTTATTTGGATTTAGATTATAGAAATAGTAGAAATGGTAAGAGTTAGGACCTCCGACCCGTACCGAGATTTAGAACCAACTGCCTCGCTGGGCTCATGAATGACGTACTGTAACCCATAATGCTGACGTGGCACATCTGAGCGTTGCTAAGCCATTCCCCTAACATTGTAAAGGTATAACAGGCCGAAGAAGCCTTTTTTTTTTTTTTTTGTTAGGATGGGAAATCATCAAATGACTTCTTCCGCTCTGGGCGGAGCGGAAGGGCGTGTCAGACTTTTACTGACTAAAACCCACCCGTGTTTCTTCACTTGCCTGTGGGACGGCCAGGGCCACGGTTTCTTGTTTAACCAACCCGCAACCCTGACCCAGGAGGCATCGGTCTTCGTGGACCCCGTCACGATGTGCTGACATCTCTTTGAGGCGCGCGTGAAACACGACGCGCCGTCGACTCGGGCCTGGTCCTTACCGGGCGGCGAGTTGCCCATTGCTCACTGCCCGCAGGCCCGCGCCTACGGTGGCTGGGAGTTTGGTGTCATCTCCCGACCAGGGCGTCTCCTGCGGTGGCTAGTGGCGTGAGGGCGCTGGGATTCCCGTTGCCTCACGCGCTCCGCCTCCTCCTTTGCCAGCATGACTGCTTCGCAGAAGGAGGTGACGGCCTGCCATGCACTCTCGCTCCGGACCATGGCCTGGACCAAGGTCGGACGCGAGAGATCACCGCCGATCGCCGCTACGAGAACACGGCGGTGCTCTACCCAAGCCGGGCAGACCTCCACCGTATGCTCCACCGTGTCCTCAGGCGATCCACACAATGGTGACACCCTGGCGTTTCCTCCCGCCTTATACGGAACAGGAACCTCCCGAAACAACCGTGTCCGGTGAGGACCTGCGCCAGGCGGAAGGTGAGGGCGCCGTGGCGCCTCTCTAGCCACTCCTCAAAGAGGGGACTTACCGCCGCTATTGTGGCGTGCCCAGGCCGAAAAAGCCTGAACTTTTATTTTTAATTAATAAATTTCACCCCTCTGTCATCGCCATTTCGGAGACTTTGTTGGTGCCTGGTTCTCGCTTTCGGGTCCCAGGTTACTCCTGTCTTCGTGATGATCGAGCTGACGGATATGCGGGTAGCGCCCTTCTTGTGAGGCGCTCCCTCCCTTTCTCTCTAATATCTCTTCCCCCTTCTTCTCCTGATATTAACATTGTTGCTGTCAGGGCTTTTAATATAACTTTTCTCTCCGCATACATTCCTCATCCTCATTCTAGATTAATTCCTGACCTGCTTTGTATTTTTTCTTCACTTCCATCTCCAATCTTTTTTATGGGTGATTTAAATGCTCACCATCGTTCATGGGGTTCGAGCCATACGATACGAGGATAACTTTGGTCGTGCCCTCCTTGAAATTTTTGATGACGTTAACCTACGTGTCATTAACAATGGTTCGCCCACTAGGAGGGTTCGCCCTTCCCAAAATCCAATCTCGGCTGTGGATATTACAGCATGTTCAGCCTCTCTCGCCCCCATTCTTTTCTGGAGTATCTTGCCTCATTCTTATGGTAGTGATCACTTCCCTATTATTGTGTCTATCTCCGATAGAGTAGTACCTGCCCATAATTTTAATCCCACTTTTAAATATAGATTAAATAATGTAACA
Organism: Sesamia nonagrioides; assembly: GCA_017933935.1. NCBI lineage: Eukaryota > Metazoa > Arthropoda > Insecta > Lepidoptera > Noctuidae > Sesamia > Sesamia nonagrioides. The sequence goes on along the minus strand of JADWQK010000731.1, from coordinate 69,388 downwards.
CACCACACACGCCCGGTACCACACCCCGTGTGGTACCGGGCCTAGAATTGTACCAACCCATATCCTCCCGTGGGTGTCGTAAGAGGCGACTAAGGGAAATCACCAGGGAAGCGGGCAGCAGCGCTTCTCCTGTGTAATATCAAATCACTGCGATCCCCAACTCGCCTGCCAAGCGTGGGGATTATGGCAAACCCCCCCAATGATGCACACGATACAGCCCAGGCCCCTAGTCCCCGGCAGCTCCGCTATTCCAGTCTACGGTAGCGGACTTGGTTACGGCGGAGCAAGGGGTGCTAAGAATCTCCGGCAGAGGTCCGGCTACCATTACAAACGACGACCTTTGGCCCTGGCAACATTTAACACGCGCACACTACGGACCGATGAGAAGATTGTCGAACTGGAGGAAGAACTGAGCCGGTTGCGCTGGGACATTGTGGGGTTATCTGAAGTCCGAAGAGAGGGAGAGGACTCGATAATCCTGAAGTCTGGCAACCTGCTCTATTTCCGGGAAGGCGACCAGCTGTCCCAGGGTGGTGTCGGGTTTATTGTCCACAGGTCCCTCGTGAACAGCGTGGTTAAAGTCGGGAGCCTTTCGACTCGGGTGGCGTACCTTGTACTGAAAATAACAAAACGATATTCGTTAAAGGTTATACAGGTCTACGCCCCGACGTCTAAACACTCTGACGATGAGGTGGAGGCCATGTATGAGGACGTCAGTAGAGCCATACATTCCTCCAAAACCCACTACACCGTTGTCATGGGGGACTTTAACGCAAAACTGGGCATGCGAGAGGCGGACGAGACGAAAGTGGGGCAATTTGGAGTTGGAAATCGGAATCCCAGAGGTCAGATGCTAATGGATTTCATGGAAAGGGAAGGACTCTTTGCGATGAATTCTTTTTTCAGGAAACCATTGCACCGCAAGTGGACCTGGCTCAGCCCCGATGGTCACACCAAAAACGAGATAGACTTCATAATGTCAACGAGAAGGCAAGTGTTCAACGATGTCTCCGTGATCCATGCGGTAAAAACCGGGAGTGATCACCGTATTGTTAGAGGCATCTTGAACCTCAACATTAGGCTCGAACGCTCTCGACTTATGAAGTCTACGCTCCGTCCAGCGTCAACACAACTCCAAAACCCCGAGAGCTTTCAGATCGAACTACAAAACCGCTTCGAATGCCTCGGTGAATGCGTAGATGTGGACGACTACAACAACAGGTTTGTGGAAACTCTCCAAACGGAAGGGTCTAAGTTCTACAAAACCCTCCGTTCAAAAAGACAGAAGAAGATCTCCGGTCCCACCCGCCGGCTAATGGAAGAAAGACGGGAGGTGATCTTAAAATCCCCTGATGACGCTTCGCGCATCAGATGCCTTAACAGACAGATCTCAAAGTCTCTGACTCGCGATATACGCCAATTTAATACAAATTGTATTAAAGAGGCTATCGAGCGGAACAAAGGCTCCAAAGTGTTCGCACGAGAATTGTCTGTTGGACAGAATCTACTTGCGAAGCTGAAGACTGGGGATGGTAGGATCGTCACTTCCAAGCCCGAGCTTTTGGGTGAGATCGAGAAATTCTACAGAGAGTTATACACATCAACACACGCACCTGTTGTAAGCCTGGCTAATGATCCTAGAGCCAGACTAACCCGACACTACACCGACGATATCCCGGACGTCAGCCTGTACGAGATTGGTATGGCCCTGAAACAGCTCAAGAACGATAAGGCGGCTGGAGATGATGGAATTACGGCTGAGCTTCTGAAAGCGGGTGGCAAACCGGTTCTTAAAGCGCTTCAGAAGCTATTTAATTCCGTCATTCTTAAAGGCGAAACGCCTAAGGCGTGGAACAGGAGCGTGGTGGTTTTGTTTTTCAAAAAAGGTGACAATACCCTCCTGAAAAACTACAGACCGATATCCCTCCTGAGCCATGTCTACAAGCTGTTTTCTAGGGTCATCACGAATCGTCTCGCTCGCAGGTTTGACGACTTCCAGTCTCCCGAACAAGCAGGCTTCCGAAAAGGCTTTAGCACCATAGACCACATTCATACGCTGCGGCAAGTTATACAGAAGTCCGAGGAGTATAACAAACCACTATGCTTGGCGTTTGTGGACTATGAGAAGGCCTTCGATTCGATTGAGACTTGGGCGGTGCTACAGTCTCTCCAGCGGTGCCAAATTGACCATCGATACATTGAGGTGATAAAGTGTTTGTACAAAAACGCCACCATGTCAGTCCGTCTCCAGGATCAGGACTCGAAACCGATCCAACTGCAGCGTGGAGTGAGACAAGGAGATGTCATATCTCCTAAATTGTTCACTGCTGCGTTGGAAGATGTCTTCAAGCTCCTGGACTGGAAAGGACTTGGCATCAACATCAACGGCGAGTACATCACTAATCTCCGTTTCGCAGATGATATCGTGGTCATGGCTGAGACCCTGGAAGACTTGGGCAAAATGCTCAATGACCTCAGCAGAGCTTCCCAACAAGTGGGTCTAAAAATGAACATGGATAAGACGAAGATCATGTCGAACTCTCATGTCGCACCCACTCCAATTGTAGTTGGTTGCTCTGCACTCGAAGTTGTTGACGAGTATATATACCTGGGACAGAAAGTCCAACTAGGTAGGTCCAACTTCGAGAAAGAGGTGTCTCGGCGAATCCAGCTCGGTTGGGCAGCGTTCGGGAAGCTACGCTACATCTTCTCGTCGTCCAAGATACCACAGTGTCTCAAGACGAAAGTCTTTGACCAGTGTGTGTTGCCAGTGATGACTTACGGAACTGAAACGTGGTCGCTCACAATGGGCCTCATACGAAGGCTCAGAGTCACACAAAGGGCAATGGAAAGAGCTATGCTAGGAGTTTCTCTGCGTGATCGAATCAGAAATGAGGAGATCCGCAGAAGAACCAAAGTCACCGACATAGCTCTGCGAGTCGCTAAACTTAAGTGGCAGTGGGCAGGGCACATTGCTCGTAGAACCGATGGCCGATGGGGCAGCAAGGTTCTGGAGTGGCGGCCACGTACTGGAAGACGCAGCGTAGGGAGACCCCCAACAAGGTGGACCGATGACCTGGTGAAGGTCGCGGGAAGCCGATGGATGCGGGCAGCACAAGACCGGTCATCGTGGAAAGCCTTGGGGGAGGCCTTTGTCCAGCAGTGGACATCTATAGGCTGAGGAAGAAGAAGAATGTAAAATGTTCTTCTTACTCGGACTCCCTTAAAAACAACTTGCTTTCTCTTCCCCCTCTAACAGTAACAATCTCGTTGAGTGTTATTCGAAATTTGTAGACTCAATTATTTCGAGTGCTGATGACAATTTTCCTCATAAAAAACCTCACAGGTTCAAAGTCTCGACTCCTTGGTGGGACTCAGACTGTACTTCGGTTGTCAAGGAAAGAAAATTAGCAGAAGTGCAGTATTCCAATTCCATGACTCTTCAAAATTTTTTAGTGTACCAAAGAAAAGCAGCCTTTGCTAAAAGGACTCTTTCTGAAAAGAAAAAAGAAGGTTGGCTTCGCTATTGTCAAAGCCTATCTCCCTGTTCCCCTTCTTCCCTAGTATGGAAGCAAATCAAGAGATACCGAGGCTCCTTCAATTCTGTTGATATATCAGCCAATGATCCTTCTTCCTGGATTGAAGCTTTCTCGGACAAACTGCCTCCTTCTTTAGTTCCTAGTTTGAACTCCTTTACCTCTTCTCCGTGTTTCCTTGCTTCCAAAAATAATTTCGATGCCCCCTTCTCTTTTTCTAAACTCCGATTGGCTCTTGATGGACTTGTTGATTCCTCTCCTGGAGCAGATGGGATCCCTTACTCTTTTCTGAAAAATGCCTCAAATAGTACAAAGCAATATTACCTCGATCTCTTCAATAACTTATTTGAATTCGGTTTGGTTCCTCAACAGTGGAAACACTAGTTAATTATCCCGATCATTAAATTAGGCAAAAACCCGACAGACCCAAACAGCTACAGGCCTATTGCTTTATCGTCTGTTTTGTGCAAGATTGCAGAGCATATGATGAAGCATAAACTTGAGTGATTGGTGGAGAATAGGAACTTGTTGCCAACATCCCAGTTTGGGTTCAGAAAAGGAATGAGTACAATGGATAGTCTCAGTATATTAATTTCCGATATTCGTATTTCTTCTCTACGCAAAGAGTTTTTCCCATAAAATTGGTTCGCTTCATTTGCAACTTATTAATGGAGAGAACCATCTCCATTAAAACTCGAGACTCCTCTCTCCCTCCTAAGACTATCTGGAAAGGCTTACCTCAAGGTTCAGTTTTGAGTCCTCTCTTTTCAGCCTTTATACTTTCGATTTACACCTTTCTGTAGATTCATTTTGTCAAATATTGCAATATGCCGATGACTTAGCTTTATACTTTTCTGGTAAATCTCTAGATGAGGCTAGTTCCTGACTAAACTCCGCTCTGGGGTATCTATCCGTTTGGCTTTCACAGCATGGCTTATCCTTAGCAGCCTCTAAGAGCTCTGTAGTAGTGTTTACAAAAAAAAAAAAAGAATATTCCTCCTGTTGACATTAAAGTTAACGGCGAAAATATCTCTCGGATGGATAATGTTAAATTTTTAGGAGTTTGGTTACATACAAAATTATCCGGTATTCCCCACACTGACTTTGTTTCTCAAAAATGCGAAAGAAACGTTAATGTTCTTCATTCACTCTCCGGGGTTTGGTGGGGTGCTCACCCATATACTCAAAAACTGATCTACAACGCTATAGTTCGTAGTAATTTTGACTATGGCATGTTTTTATTAGACCCTTGTAACAAATCTGGTCTCCAAAAATTCGATAAAATTCAGGCAAAGTGTTTACGTATTATTCTAGGGGCGATGAAGTCGTCCCCAATTAATGCCATGCAAGTTGAGTGTGTTGAACCTCCCCTCTCAATTCGAAGACAATTTTTGGCAAATAGATTTATTTTTAAGCTTGTGCAAAATTCTAATCATCCTCTTCTTGGTAAACTGGACCAATTATCATCCATCTTTGACTCGTGTCGTCACCGTTCTAATATTGAGCTTCCTTGTCTTCTTCGTGCCTACCTTCAATTCACGCGTCTTCCTAGTCCACTTTTTCAAAACCCTATTTTATATCTATACTCGGTGCCCTATAATTTAATTTACGCTAACCTGCCAAAAGAACTCATTAACATCTTTAAATATTGGTATGGAAGCCAGGTCAACAATGTGCGATGGAATGGAGAGCTGTCTGAATCATATAGATTGGAGTGCGGGGTGAGGCAGGGGGGGTTAAGTTCGCCTACGCTTTTTAACCTTTATGTGAATGAGCTGATTGAGGAGCTTGGCAGCACCAGAGCCGGTTGCCATGTAGATGGTGTCTGCCTCAATAATATTAGTTACGCAGACGATATGGTGCTGTTAAGTGCGTCGCTCTGTGGATTGAGAAAACTTGTGGCCCATTGTGAAAGATACGCAGAACAACATGGCCTGGCGTATAATTCCAAAAAGTCGGAAATCATGGTTTTTGAGGTTGGGGGAAAAAATACTGGTGCTATACCACCTGTTGCACTCAATGGAATGCCATTAAAGAGAGTGTAGAAGTTTAAATATCTGGGCCACTTATTGACCCCCAACCTCCAGGACAATGAAGACATTGAACGGGAGCGGAGAGCGTTGTCGATTCGAGCGAACATGCTGGCCCGTAGGTTTGCACGTTGTTCCCTTCAGGTGAAGATCACACTCTTCCGAGCTTACTGTACCTCTTTCTACACGTGTAGCCTTTGGGCTAGATATACCCAAAAGTCGTACAGCGCTCTCAGAGTTCAATACAATAATGCGTTTAGGGTACTGGTGGGGCTGCCTCGCTTCTGTAGCGCATCGGGGATGTTTGCTGACGCACACGTAGATTGCTTTTATGCGACTATGCGGAAGAGGTGTGCTTCTCTGGTGCGCAGGGTGCGTGACAGCTCCAACAGTGTCCTGAGTATGATTGCTGGGCGTCTGGACTGCTCTTACGTCAATCATTGTTGTGCCGTATCTCATGGGGTGAAGCAGCGGTGACTCGTGTGAGTTGTTTGTTTATTGTTTATTTTTTGTTTATTTATTATTTTTTTGTATTGACGTTTGTATATTGTAATTTAAACTGTTAAATGTTACTAACATAATTTTAAGTATTTCTAACATTATTGAGTCATGGTTACTTGAATAAAGAGATTATTATTATTATTATTATAATGCCCTGCTATTCCAACCAGAGGTTGTTTTGGACTTTGAATTAGCAAAAATAGCCTCGAACCGTATAATACATTTGTGCAAAAAGTCTCCTTTATTTATAAGAACTGGACTACTTTATTCACTGACGCCTTCAAATCCTCTGATGATAGCCCGGTGGGAGTTGCTGTTTGGATCCCTCATACAAAAATTATTCTAAATTATAAGTGTCCTTCAGTTACGTCCGTCTTTACTGGTGAATCAATTGCTATTTTCGAAGCCATTTACTTTGTTATGGCTCATAAATTGAATAACTCCATAATTTTCTCTGACTCAAAAAGTTGCCTTCAAGCCATTCTATCTAATCCTTTTAGATCTAAGTCAAAATTCCCTATAATTCTCAAAATCAGAGATTTGCTGTTCAAATCTCATGAGCTTGGCATCCACGTCGTTATAGCATGGATTCCTGGTCATGTCGGTATACTTGGTAATGAGTCAGCTGACTCTTGCGCCAAAAATGCTATTCGCACTGGCGCTCTTACCCACTCTGAAGTTTATTCCCATGATATTTGTACTGCTCTACCTCTAAATTTGTTTAAATCTTGGTCCAAAGTTTGGCAAATCTCTAAGACCGTAAAGGGTAAATTTTATGGAGATATTCAACCTGAACTACCCCACAAACCTTGGTTTTTTTAAGTATCCATTGGGCAAAAAATCCACAACCTCAACTATCTGCCGTATACGGTTAAATCATTGTTGCTCTCCCCATTTCTTGGGCAAACTTAGGATTTTTTTTTTAATTATTATAAACTAGTGCTTGACTGCAATCCCGCCTGATGGTAAGCAGTGATGCAATCGTTGATGGTAAAGCGCACTAGTTTATTAAGCCTATTCACTTAAAAAACTTAGGAATAGGAAGGAAGACGGCAGTTGAGCGAGACGATGCAATGTTAAACCCACGACCAACGATGCTGCGCCAGAGGGAGATTGATCTGGAGACTGTCCACGACCAAACTCCAGACACAACAACATTTGGCGCATCGTACCCGGCACACATCGCAACACAACTGCTCAGACCCGTCCTCCGTACGGCTTTACCAGACATCATGCCGAAACACGACGAATCGCTTGGCGGCAAGACTTTGTCTGGTGGGTGGTAACTTCGCCGGCAGCCGATGTTATGGCCTACCACCGAGTAAAGGATTAAGGATAACGAATGTGAATGCGGTTTAGATGAAGGAAACGTAGACCATATATTTTTCTCCTGTCCTAAATTACGCTTCTCCTTTCATGAAATCATTCCCCCTCATATTCCTCGTCCTACCTCGGTCAAATGTCTACTACCTTTTGTGTTTACGCGTTTTATATTCTAAATATGCAAATTTATTGAAATTAATAAAATTAAGCTGTAACTCTAAGCTGTAACAATTATTTTTTATTTTTTTTCTCTCTCTCCCTTCTTCTTCACTGTCCATCGTGATATAGTCTTTTTCGTATCCATAATCTGTGATCTTACTATTACTACCTATCTGTCAATCTCGTCAATCTGCGAAGAAATATTGTATTATAACATAACAAGAAATATATTAAATTATTTTAATTCGTGCTAAATACTCTCCAGCGTTTGATGGTTTATTAATCGTTCGCACGTGTTCTTGGCAAAATTGTGGCGTCTCTCCCACAAAGGCCATTAATCAAGAATTGAATTGAATTGAGTTTACCGTTCAACTAGCATACATACAATTTTCCAACATTAACCGTTGGGCAAGTGCCCGCCAGACATAACATCTCTTCCCTTTTCTATGGAGAATGAGTGAACTTTATACCCTGTTCCTCATACCTCATACATCCATACTAATATTATAAATGCGAAAGTAACTGTCTGTCTGTCTGTTACGCTTTCCCGCTTAAACCTTTCAACCGATTTTGATGAAATTTGGTACAGACAATCTTAAAACCCTGAGAAAGGACATTGGCTACCTTTTATTGACAAAAAATTGATATTGCCGAGGGAAATTTAAAAAGCGCGATATAACCGAATTCTACGCGGGCGAAGCCGCGTCCGTAAAGCTAGTATTAAATAAATTTGACGTATTTTACGCAATAAAGACGTACTTTTGTTTATTTCTTACATCGACATATACTAATGGACATGCCTTAGAGATGAGAATTGTGGCACTCCGAAAGAAAGAGAGGAAACGAAGTTTCGGTCTATCTTTATCTCTCTCAAAATCATCAATCATCTATGAGGAAATAGATAGTGCTAGACCGAAAGCATAGGCCATCTCTCTCACTCTTTTTAAACCGAAAAATTACTGCAGATTATACACGTACGGCATGCCCATTAGTATCTATATGTCCATGATTTCTTAATTGTATTAAAAATCAGTTCCACATTACGATAACCATGATAATGTCCGCTACGATAAACAATGCCCGTTCTTCGAACTTGTACAAAGGAGATAGGCTTCGTAGGATCGTAGATTCGTAGATTTTATTGAACATAATATGCCACTCCATTTTTGTGTACCCAATCTTTCTATAATATAAGCAATATGTTTTGCTACTGCATTTTTCATTTTTATGTTAAAAGCGTGCCTTTATTTAACACTAGATTGTAAAATGTAAATATAATTTGTATCTTATTGGATGTAATCTTTAGCATGTACCTACTTATTATGGTGTATGCTTTGTTGGTCGCGCTTAAATAAATCAATGGTCTCTGGATAACAGAGGACAGGAATAATTATACTTTATGTAACGGGGTATTTGCTAATATATATTTTTTTTGTTAAAATTGTTAAAAACGCTGCGATATATGAAATTATGAGTTTGACGGTAATATCTGCAAATATGACCGTCAATATATGTATACATATAATCAAGTGAGTGCACTATTAACACATTTTCTTTTGATTACGATTTCGTGACTCCAAAATTCCGTAATATAGAATGGTAAATTAATGATAAATAGATTACGTTTTTTAAGTATACAAATAATAGTAGGCCTAAAAAATGTCTCTTATATTAAATTGCTTTCGACTGATGGCTGGCTTAAGTGTCAGTCCGTTTTCCGTAGAAATAATGAATGGAAAGAATGGGTTTCTAAGAGGTTTATAGATTTACTTAAGAAATACGATAGGTAGGTATTTTGTTACTATTATTGATTTAGGTTTCGCCTCCTCCTTCCTGTTCCAGTCCCTCGATGTACATCGAGGGACTGGAACAATTTGCCAGCGGCGGTGTTTCCGTCGGACTACAATTTGAGTCTTCAAGGCTAGAGTGAATAGGCCCTTAAGACGCTGTGAATAGCAAACTTTTAGGTATTTGAGGGGGTGAAGCAGACGAAGTGGGACACGACTAGCTCCGCCCAATGCGGGGCGCGGGGCGCTCCGCGCGAGTACATCGATGCGTGAGGCGTCGTGCATCGAGAAATACGCACGTTCTATTAAATCTATACCAACCATTCTCCATTCCATCTACATTTAGAAGCGTAATTTCACAACCCAACCGCGAAGCATGGTTGGCTCTGTTCGTCACAGTCCCGGTTCGCATTAGACGAGCACCAGGTTCGAATCCCACATCCTCATCATTTATTTTACCTTGCGATTTTCGAAAATGTATATTTTATACATATTTTCATTTTTTATTATTACTTTTGTTTTCTTTTTTATTTTTATAATGGGCTTTGTCCGTTCTGCTTAAATTTTTTGTGTTATGTCCTTTTTTCATGAAACTGTTAGAAATATATCATTTCTAGAAATTACTATTTATAAACAGCTGTTTAGAGTAACTGTTAAAAAAAAATGCATTTTCGGATAATTAAAAAAATAAAAGATTTTTTCTTCAAAACTGCAACTCTTATCGAAATCGGGTTTGTACGAGTGAAATAGATGGAGGCACTTTGAGGAGGCCTATACTGAAAGGGGCCATGAATAATGCAACAAAATGAAATCTAAATTTACTGTTTTGAACTATTATCAAATTAACTGTTATTTTTATTGTTTTTCTTTTGTTAAATTATATTATGAACTAAGAAATTCATGGTTAAATAAAGGCTTATTATTATTCTTTATTATTTTTTATTATTATTACTTTATTTCTAGAAATTTGTAGAAAGAAAATTATAACGAATTGATTTTAAATATTAGTTTGCATTATAATTGTTACAAAAAGAATATATTTAAAAAGATGGAACAATTACTACAAAAATACAGAAAATCGGCTAAATTAATAATAATTAAAAAAAAAACAATTGCAAATAAGAAATCCAACAAAAAGCATACAACGTAAAGCTGGGGTTTGAACCCGAACACATACAGGTGAAGAAAAATTTGCCGCGAAAAAGTAAAAAGAATAATTACAGAAAAAAATCAAATAAAATATCGGCAAAAATACAACAGTAAATTAAAAAGCATTTATTTCAATTAAAATCTACAAAAAGCATATAATGTAAACCTGGGGTTTGAATTCGGGCAAAAACGAAATATGATTATTCATCAACCAACAGACACGTAAATATAATTATTTTCTGTGCGGGGTAAAGCAAAAATTGACATAGGTCCGTCAAGCAGCGCGCCTCAGCGGTCACTGTCGCTAAGCATAGAAGTGAAAGAGAAGGCAATGGACGTCGCGATGGAGCGACGTTTCGTTCACGTTATTTATCATTAAATACATTATTTATTTTAGAATATCTTAGTTAAATCGATAAACAAAAACAATGGTTTCATTTACTATTATATTTTACATCGCTCTTCTCAATTTTATCAAGATTTGATGATTAATAATACAGTTACAACGGTTATAAATTCAATTTTAGGGGTTACTTTAGGATTGTTTTCTATCGAGAAAATTAATTCAAAACGTGTTTTGAAAATAATGGTTTCCTGCTACATATAATCAAGATTAACATATAAATTTTTGGCTGCTCTGAAATGGATGGCTCTGAATTTGGCTAAAAAACTGTTTTTTGAAGCCTATTTTTACTGAGCACAGCGCCTTAATAAACTAATGCGCTTTACCATCAACGATTGCGTCACTGCTTACCATCAGGCAGGATTGCGGTCAAGCGCTAGTTCATAATTTATTTAAAAAAAATCTAACGTGGCGAGTTATCAGATCATATAACTTTGATTATTTATTTATTGGGATCTCCAACAAAGGATACACAAACACAATAAAAATTACGATAATAGAGGAAGGCGCTTTTACGAGTGCTCCTTCAATTACAGACGACCACAGCATGCGCATGTAACTATATGTCAGCCAAATTCAATAAAGAATAGAGGTAAACAAACCGTTGCTAGGCAACGAGTAATTTACGCCTAAAAGACATCTGTCTTTTAGGCGTAAACTACTCGAGATGTCTTTTAGGCGTAAACTACTCGTTGCCTAGCAACGGTTTTTAACAACCTTTTAGATGATATTCATAAAAGTAATAATTCTACGTCCTACTAATATAAACAGTTTATTTGTTTAGATATTTATGATTTGCTTAACCGATTTGAATGAAATATGACACACATGTAAGAAAATTTCCTAATAGGTACTACATATATGTATATTATACTTAGTCCATACTTGAAAGTATTACAATGCATGTGTTATGCTGTTGATTTGAAAGTAATTAAAATACGCAAAACTGTACTGACAAATGCCTTAACTTTATTCATTGGCTGAACTCCACAAAATGTGTTTAATACCTGGATTTCATCCATCTCTATTTTTTTGTAGGGCTATCGCGTAAAATTAATGTCAACTTTTTAATGGTTTTTCGAAATACCAAGTTAATAAGCATGTTATTTTAGTGATTATATTGAAACATGCTGCAATAGGAATTTTTAATAAATAGTTAGCATGTTAAAGTCGATAATCATTTAAATAACAGGAGATTCGTAAAACGTGAGTTGTGATAACCCTAAATTGGTTTGTTTACCTCTATTCTTTTTGGAGCTTGGCGAGAATATAGGTGTAAACACGATACAAATAGTGTTCGATAATGATGAGTGCAAATTATAAAATTAGAACATTAACAATTAACATAGTCAATTAATAAGATGTTCAATGTAATAAGAGGGGATTTAGGAAAAAGGAGTAACTAACAGATAGACATAACTGATTTTTTTATGATTTTATGGAATGACACTTAAATTTACAATCTACCGGCTCCCGAGTGGATATCGGTAGTACTTACCATGGTAACACCAGAAGCATCACAGATACGCGGCAGATGCGAACTGGGCAGATGCGTAACACTTTAGGGACTCCAGTACAGAACGTTGCTCAAGAATCAAGCATTACTTTTATTAATGAACTGGCTTTTGAGTGTGGTTTTGTAACGAACCTAACTCTAGCCATGGCTCTCATTTTCACATTGATTCAACTACACTCATTGTGTTATTTATGTTGATAATGATAATTATGATCACACGAATTTTTAGAATATGGATTAACAACATCCGTCAAAAATAGACAACGTTACCTATTGTTTCTTTATACGAACCCTAAATTCGTTTTTTTATGTTATAAATTAGTGCGCCTGATCGTAAGCAGTGACGCAATCGTCGATGGTAAAGTGCACTAGTTTATTAAGAGCATTAAAACTGTAGTCAGTCAGTAACACTGTCGCTGGCAAATTGTTCGAGTCCCTCGATGTACGCGGTATAAAAGACGTAGCGAAACGCTTCGTCCGGACCGTAGTGGTCTAAACAACGTGAGGATGTATACTCGATGATGGAACGGAGATTGAGGAATTAAGCCCGCACTCTTCAAATTTCATCCTATAGAACACCGACAGGCTGGCTACTCTATTATAATAATTATTACACCATGTTATTATTTTTCCCAAATATATTTAAACACTGTTGCAGTGTGGTTACCGAGCGCACAACACAGTACACGACAGATCATAATGGTGCTAGGCGCATGTGCACAGAGAGTCGGGGACCTAAAATTAACATGTTTTAAGTTAATTATACTACATTTTATTTCGCCATTTACGGCTGTATTTACACGTAAAGTACATAATAAATAATATCTAAATACACTTGACTGTTATGACAGCCTGCAAGTGTGATGGAGAATTTTATCACTAGTTAGTTACAATACAAACAGAAATTATTATCCATCCATACATTAGTATAATCCATACTATCCATACTAATATTATAAATGCGAAAGTAACTCTGTCTGTCTGTCGGTCTGTCTGCCTCTCTGTCTGTCTGTCTGTCTGTTACGCTTTCCCGCTTAAACCTCTCAACCGATTTTGATGAAATTTGGCACAGACAATCTTTAGAACCTGAGAAAGAACATAGGCTACCTTTTATCCCGGAAAAAATTGATATTCCCAAGGGAAATCTAAAAAGCGCGATATAACCGAACTCCACGCGGGCGAAGCCGCGGGCGGAAAGCTAGTCCATACTAATATTATAAATGCGAAAGTAACTCTATCTGTCTGTCTGTCTGTCTGTTACGCTTTCCCGCTTAAACCTCTCAACCGATTTTGATGAAATTTGGCACAGACAATCTTTAGAACCTGAGAAAGAACATAGGCTACCTTTTATCCCGGAAAAATTTGATGTTCCCGAGGGAAATCTAAAAAGCGCGATATAACCAAACTCCACGCGGGCGAAGCCGCGGGCGGAAAGCTATTCCATACTAATATTATAAAATAAGGGCACAGGAAAAAAAGGAGCTCATTGACAATTTTACCTTTTTTGAATTAACTGCACCATTTACTTCGTTTTTGTAAGGCCAATCAGAGCACGTTATTTTAAACATGATAAAAGGGGCTGATTTTGCGTCAAGTCCATTGAAAAAAAACCTACTTTAGAATAAAACGCGCTCATTACATTCTATACCAAGCAAAAAGGTGCCCATTGTCTATGAAACTACGCTAGAACAAGCTGATCGCAGCGGTTGTAACAGAGAACGCGCTCATAGTCGGCCATCTTAATTTTTTTGCCATACAAGTGTCAACTGTCAGTTAAGCTTCCTTTCAGAAAGACCAGAGCAGAACTTCCTTCGGATTGGACTGAAATTTTTCAAAATGCCCGATGTAAGCCGAGTCCATTTGAAGTCATAGAGGTGGACACATCTTATTTCAGATCATGGACTAGCCATTTGGACACAATTTATGCTAAAAAGTCATGTTTTCCTTCGCGCCCTATAAAAGTTCTCAAAGTTGACAAGTTGAGTACCAAAATAGGCTTCCGCTCTACTTATAATGGGCCCTGGGAGTCTGCTTGCATCAGTGGAAGAAAAAAGAAAACCAGTGAGATGAACACTGTACAACACAATGAATTCATTTTGCCTGGAAGGTTGTATACAGACAAGTTGCCAATTTCTGCTGAAAAATATAGTGACCTTCAGGACTTAAAAAAGTTTTGTTCCCCTGAAAGTATTATATATTACACGAATTTATCCCACAAATAAAGTTTTATGTCAATTAATGTGTTTCATTTCATTACTGTGTTAACAGATTCTATGTATAGTTACACATTATTTATGATCACCATTTTAGTTGTAATATGTAAAAAGGAGATCATTGTGACAATGAGCACCTTCTTGCCAGTTACATTCGGGAGTTAGGCAATTAAAGGCCAAACTCTTATTTATTTACCAACCAAATGTCTTAAAATAATAATCTATTATGTTAAATATACACTGTTCCTTTTTTCATAATGTACAAATCAAATTCCAGTAGAGGTGTAAGTGTAGACATTGAAATTTTAGGTTTAATCCTTTGATTTCTCGAAACAATGAGAATGTTAATGAGCTCCTTTTTTTCCTGTTAATGCGAAAGTAACTCTGTCTGTCTGTCTGTCTGTTACACTTTCCCGCTTAAACCTCTCAACTGATTTGGATGAAATTTGGCACAGACAGTCTTTAGACTCTGAGAAAGAACATAGGCTGCCTTTTATCCCGGAAAAAATTGATGTTCCCGAGGGAAATCTAAAAAGCGCGATATAACCTAACTCCACGCGGGCGAAGCCGCGGGCGGAAAGCTAGTAATATTATAAATGCGAAAGTAACTCTGTCTGTCTGTCTGTCTGTTACGCTTTCCCGATTAAACCTCTTAACCGATTTTGATGAAATTTGGCAGAGACAATCTTTAGACCCTGAGAAAGAACATAGGCTACCTTATATCCCGAAAAAATTTGATGTTCCCGAGGGAAATCTAAAAAGCGCGATATAACCGAATTCCACGCGGGCGGAAAGCTAGTTATCAATAAAAGCAAGACGACCCAACAAGGCAACATGATGCAAGAGGCGCGAGCAGGCCAGCGGCGCGTTGGCCATATTTTTGTAGGGATCGATGCCTGCCAGGGCTGCGGGTTGGTTGAAAGAGAAACCGTGGCCCTGGCGCACAGGCAAGTGAAGGAACACAGGGGATTTTAGTCAGTAAAAGTCTGACACGCTCTTCCTCTCCCCCAACCACATAAAATAAGAGGGCTTCTTAAGCAATACCCCTAAAAGTGATTCATTTTCTGAATTTCCCTCAGATTATCAGCAGTTCCACTCATTTGAAAGTTCCTTTTTCCTAGATGTGTTTAGTGGCTATGTCTATTACGGTTTTGTAAAAAAATATAAGTAAATGATTTTTTAACTTTACAATTGATCCAGCAAGGTGATTACATAACACAGTATCAGTCAATAACTTTCATTGCGTTGTTTACGTTATTGAGCAAATGCATTTTTCAAATTATGGAGCAATGAGTTAGCAAAAAATACGAATCAAATTGAGAGTTGCAATATCTGGCAATTATTCGCATAAGCTTTTTTCTTACGTACTTATTTGTCGATGTCATTTTAATCATGAGAAACTTGCGGCTCATGAAAGTTTGTCGACAGTGTGCGGTCTAAAAGAATCTTACATAAGTTAAGGACCAGTGCGGGGCTGTGATGAGGCGTGTAGAACTCAGCGGGCTTGGGAACTACGGCAAGAGTACGGGCGCCGCGCCACCGACTACGGCCAGTCGCGTTCAGCTTCGCTGCCGGTTCGCGCGTCTCGCTCCCAGCGCAGCATAAATCCGCCCCGCACATAACACGTTAATAAAACATAAATATTAATTAAAAATAAAAATAAATTTGTGGTAACTATAAATTAAACGCCCTATTTTTTCTTCTTTAAAATTGATTGGCCGGACACAATGTATCGTTCGTCATTCTAACTCCATAGGAAAAGTTTTGAATATTGCATGAAGCGCGAAAGGCGGTCGTGGGAAAATGTCTACGTAAAGTTTGTTGTTTTATTTTTCTATTAAATCTCAACTTACTTTTCGTGTCTCATTGTTCATTTCTTGGTTCACAAGCTACTGTTCAACTAAGGCACAGTTTATTTTCACAGATTATTTAAAAATTTTTAGCTTTATAAATATTTAGTATCGTTAACGTTGTGAGATTGGAACCTACACAAAAATATAATAAACCCATGTGATGCCCCGTAGTTAATAATACTTACACATTTTAGTAGGTACAAGTATTTCCATATCATTTAAGTGTCCAAGGTTAAAACAACTCAAATCTATCGTTTATCGAAGGCCCAGGTAAAAGGGATCTCGTAAAACCTTTATTGAAAGAAATGTGAATACATTTGTGGTGTTTTATGTATTGTTGTATTCCTAGCTATCTAATTACTTTATTTCGTTAATCTATGTGTGCTGAGATAGACATTTTTTAATCTTTGTATCATTCATTATGTAATGAAAGACTTTCTGCAAAACGAGATATATCCTCTTCTTTGGCATGTGGCACCCATAGTGTTAACAGAAGAGTGTGACGCATATTATGTAGGTTATTGTATCTATTTATAGTTGAACTAGCCGTCATTTGTTTGTATATCATTTGGATAGTGATGCTAGTGAAACTATTGATAGTGACTGATAAAAGGTTTGATAAAACTGCCATGTATAGGACAGGTTCTGAAACAATCTGTTGCCATGTTTGAGGTTTTTATTGCTATGAAACAAATCAATATTAATTTTGATGTGACAGTAATATGACTCCCCCATAAATCAATTTTTGGACTAAGGGTTTTCAACGATCATTTATTCTTATATGACGTACTTTCTCAAACATAAACATCTATCACCTGTTATTATTACTAGGGCCTTGCCTTGTATTAATATCAATATGAATGTTCTGGCCCCTGTCGTTGGCAATTGCTTCTGAATCATAAATGAGCCGTATCTATCACTTATTCAATTTAAAATTCAAAGTAGCACCCGCTACGGCGTAGCGACGTAGCGAAGGCGTGACAAAAGGTCAATGGAAATAATGTTACCAAAATGTATAACTACCTCCATCGAGTGATTGAATTGTTGTTATGTAGGGAGAATAAAGTAGTGTTGTCATTGAGTCAATTTTCGCAGTTTCAATATGTAGGAATAATTAACAAGCACATTACATCACATCGTCGTTTTCATAATTAATAGGTTGATGTCGATATGTTATTTTTCTTAACAACGAAAACAAAACAGTCAGAAAATGAAAAAATGAAAATGAAACGTATAAACATACATAATTTAAAATTAAATAATTCAGCAAGTATTCCGTAGCCAGCTACGCCGCGTAGCCGTTCGTAGCAATAAAGTGCTACAACATGCTTGGAACATAAAAATAATTTGGACGTAGGCTGCTTTTAGTGGGCTTTCTATCTGTTTTTATGGGCTCTTTCGAACTGAGATGTGGCATACGTATTGCAAGCGCGTACGTGACGAGCTAGCTAAGGGCCCCTGATAAAGGCCCTAAAACAAATTACACCTGACGCTTTAATGAAACCGATGTGTCTGCATTTGTTTTAAAATTAAATTAGGCACAATGTTAGCTGAAGGGTGTGTGACCCTGTTAGGTATATTCAACTCACATCTGTATCTAAAAATGTATTATATTCATATATATAAAAATCAATGAACGATTGGATCATCATCTCATCTTCTATATATGTATATATCATTCAATGCCACTTTCTTTGTAATTTTTTAATCCACCAAAACTGTGTAATGGCACCAGATTGTCAGTGAAAAACTTATTGCGAAATTTAATTGAATCTACGATTTTAACTGTTATATCAAAAGGAGAAGTTTGTTTGTTACGGTGCATCCCTATGATCCCAATTGATATGCCATTTGAGTTCAAATTATTACAATATCCTGTGCGTTTATCATTTGCTGTGTCCATCAACAAAGCCCAACTTTATGTTGCCTGTTCGAGAGTCGGTACCTCCACCAGTCGTTTGTATTGTATATTTGTTTATACATGCTAGAAATGGAACAACAAAGAATATTGTTTATCTAAATATTCTGGATTAAGTTTTATAATTGCTAGCAATTAAAAAAAAATATTTTATGTTTAAATACATAATTTTAAACTTGTTCTTATTATTTCACTTTATACGTAGCGAAGCACGTAACGGGCCGCTAGTAATATTATAAATGAAAGTCGTTTTCCATATTGGGTCTGTGTGGCCTCGTCGTTTTTCTAAACTTCATCATCGGTTACAACATTCAATTTGGTAGGTTTATTATTAAAAAAATATTGTTGAATTGACAATTTGCAAAAAACTGTAAAGCAGAACCAGAACGCGTAATTTATTAATAAAGATATTTGTCGAAAGAAACCGTTTAAAATCCTATTGCCATTTGAATAATGAACGAGACATCATTATACAATTGATTTAACATTAGCCGCTTAAAAAGCCGGTCAGATTTTTAATTACGAAACTCTGATGTACTTAATATTAATGAATTTGAGAATTTACGAACACAAGTACAATTTTGCTGGTACATATTTCGTATCAGCATGTCAAAGGTAACCTTGGGATGTTGTCCTTGCTCTCGAATTTAATCTTACGTGATTACAAGCATACCTTTCTTACTACGTACCAATTTTCTGAGGCTGATGTATAATAGAAATTATGCTCACATAAATATCCAGAGCGATAATTTTCTATACGATTTCCTTTGTCGAATTCGAATTAAATTATTATTTCGTTTATTTTTCTACATATACATATTCATTTACATTTTTAAATATTTATAAAAATATATAAAAACATATAAAATATTATTATTATTAATTTAATCGATTGATAAAAATATCAAAATTACTTCGTAACTTAACTAAAAGTATTCGGAAACTGAAATATAGGGTAGAACTGTTCATCCATATAGCGTCGACTACGTACTCAATAGACTGGCGGAATTATCTTAATGTATGGTAATGCTTAGCCTCTGGCCAAGGTAAAGGCCCGTACTTGTTTTACTCTTTAAGTGTCAAAAGCCAGTACAAAAACTTTTTCAGTAAATGGTTTTATCACAAACGGCCCGAAAATATAATTGTCGAGTTGAATTATAATTCAACTCGACAATTATATTTTCGGGCCGATATGTACTTTATCTCAGATATTATTTATCTGAATCCTACTAATATTTATATATATCTTCTTCTTCTTCAGCCTATAGATGTCCACTGCTGGACAAAGGCCTCCCTGAAGGCTTTCCACGATGACCGGTCTAGTGCTGCCCGCATCCATCGGCTTCCCGCGATCTTCACCAGGTCATCGGTCTATCTTGTTGGGGGCCTCCCTACGATGCGTTTTCCGGTACGTGGCCGCCACTCCAGAACCTTACTGCCATCGGTTCTACGAGCAATGTGCCCTGCCCACTGCCACTTCATTTTAGCGACGCGATGAGCTATGTCGGTGACTTTGGTTCGTCTGCGGATCTCCTCATTTCTGATTCGATCACGCAGAGAAACTCCGAGCATAGCTCTTTCCATTGCACTTTGTGTGACTTTGAGTCTTCGTATGAGGCCCATTGTGAGCGACCACGTTTCAGTTCCGTAAGTCATCATTGGCAAAACACACTGGTCAAAGACTTTAGTCTTGAGACACTGTGGTATCTTGGATGCCTTTACATATATACGCAGATGTATTTACGGAAGGATAGATCTTGTTACTTTTTTACGCAGAAACTACTGAACGAATTTGGTACACACATGGTTTATAACTAGGAATAACACGTTCGATATCCGATTTAGACCTATTTACCCAAGAGGGCGAAACCGGGTGGATGAAACCACGGGACACAACTAGAATAATCCATTGGAGTCCTTCAAAAATCAATAGCACATTTTAATGTTGAGTGGTTTCGTACATTGTTCTTTGTTGAGAACAGCAAAAGGCAAAACCGCATTTCATTTAAGTAGATAAAATGATTTCCTTTTCATCCCTTAACAAAGTGAAATTTGTAGTCGAAATATTCAATGGTCTTTACAAACAAAACGAAAACCCGTTGAAGACGTACCTACTTATTAATTTAGCAGCCGACAACCAGAAACGAAAATCGGATGTTGATTTACGTTTGCCCTTCGATTCCGTTTTCCTTTTCCTATTGAGATAAAACATCTTTTTTTTTGTTTACGCAGTAAGGAACTGAATTAAACATCCAACTCCGAGAGGAGTAGCTGACGGGTAGGTAGATACCGGCTTTCCAGCGTCTTTGTAACGGTCCCCGACACCATTGGCATTGTTTTAAATGTAATATTCAAGACAAACTTCCCAATATTTAAATTATTATTAAGTTACCACTGATTTATACCAAAGCTTGAAGGTTTCAGTTGAAGTGTTGTTAAGTTCAGTATACTGATACAATGTAACGTGGCAGTGATATTGATTGTTGAGATGGAGAGGCGATCGGATGAAGGTCGACTTCGAGCAGCCGCATCCCAAGACCAAGGTATGTATTATAGCATGTTGGCATGAAGAGTGTGTACTTTTAGGTTATCTTCGATGTATGCGGTGGTTTTTGACTAGGCAATCGTTATAAAAAATCCGTCGCGCGTTTTTTTTTTAATCCAGAATAGCCATAACGATGCTTGAATTAGGGTTGATTGTTGATGAAGTGAGGAGATGATGAGGTGATTGTGACACAGAAATAGAAATAAAAGATCCCGACGAAGGATGTTTCCTTCATCGGAATCTTTTATTTCTATTTCAGAGTAAAAAAATCTTTATTTAAATATTTCCTTAAACGGCCTTTCTAGAATGCATTTTCATAAGTTTAGTCTGTTACTAAGATCTTACTGTGTGTTCATTTACTGACACAAATCTCTCTTCAGACATTCGGACCGACCATACCTGTAGGTTATAAAAATATTTATACCATGCGAGAATAATTCCCACAACTCGCTATTGAGCTAATAAAGTCGACGAAATTATGTAAGCTGTACGACTTGCAGTGCAAGTTATAACCTTGACTGACATTATACGTAACCTACTCTCAATCTAGGTCAAGGACAAAAACAGTCAGAATCGAATAAACAATCCCTGTATGAAAGCATACTCGTGTTTGAATAGACAAGAAAGTGTAAAATATAGGTTGCGTCTAATACGAACATTGAGTTCCAGTTCTCATTTTAACTTTTTCCGTTCGCTTCGCTCCTGAGTAATGCTGTTCCATGCCAATGGCGTAGAAATCGCGCGGCGAAAAATAAAATGAGAAAATGAAGCAATAAAATGTGAAAGAAAATCTGTGTTTAGCGTCTTTTATAAACGTAGCTTATGTACGCTTGTTTAATCAACTTGTGTATTCTAGTGACTGAATAGACTATGTTTTATTCATTCCTTGTAACATTCATTCATTGATCAAGTATAGACTTCTCAATGACCTGATACGTTTTAATGACGGGAATTTCATAGCTGTGTTTATTTTATTGTTACTAACTCTCTAGGAGTCTCGTTGTTACTCTCAATGAAGAATTGATTATTATAGAGGGAATTCTGGTGACAGAAGACAAAATGTATTTGTATAAATAGAAAATTTGTATTTCTATAAATAAATTAAGGAAGAGATTTGGCAAAACGAAAATGTAAAGTTTTCATTTGGTGATCAATTTCAAATGACTTGGAGTATTTATTGGAAATATGGACTTGCAAATTTTGCACAGTTACATGCCAGATCTAGAAACGTAATCAAACCTTATAATTGTAGGTAGGCAATCATATGTTGTAATAAATATTTCCGAACGCGGTTGGTTCTTCAAAGCGAGTTTAATTTTATCCGACTGTGGATTGTACCGGTAATTCGAACAAATATTGACAATAGGTACACGAGCACAAGTGTCATTATTTCATTTCAATCATTTTCGAAACACTACATTATTGCTTTTATATTATATCTAAATTTTTCATGGAGACTGTATCTTGGTATTTTTTTTAACAGTTATAAACTAGCGCTTGACTGCAATTCCGCCTGATGGTAAGCAGTGATGCAATCATTGATGGTAAAGCGCGCTTGTTAATTAAGTTTATCTACAACAAAAGTCTTGAATTGAAACAATGTACAATTTAAACTGCTGAGTCTAGAAGCATCGAGTGCAAGAGTTCATTTTGAAACGAAAGTGAGTACTAAAGAATGATTCTTGAAAATTCACTCCTTAGAAGAGTTAAAGAAGAGATGAAAGTTTGTAAATTTATTTTTAAAGTCACAAACGTAGAAAGTAGAACTGTTTATAGTAAGTAAAGCACAGGTTCGTTCGTGTGTGGAGAACTGCAGCCACATTTGGGCTGGTGCTGCAAAATGGCACCTGGCTACTTTGGATTCAGTGGAGAAGCGTGCGAAGAGGATGATTAGCGACCCATATTTAGCTCAAAACGGTCTCCAAATTCTGGAGCACAGGCACAGCAAGTAGCCAACCTGTTGGTGTTCTACAGGACGGATGGATCGATTCTACATTTAGGAGAGTGTGCGAGGGAACTGCATGATTTAATTCCCCATCTCCGTTCCATCATCGAACGACCCGTCGTACGGCGAGTTTCCACCCTTACATTGTTGACATCACAACGATCCGAACTAAGCGTTTCGCCTCGTCTTTAATACCGCGTACATCGAGGGACTGGAATAATTTGCCAGCGGCGGTGTTTCCGTCGGACTACAATTTAAGTGTCTTCCAGGCTAGTGTGAATATGCTCTTCACTAGCGCGCTTTACCATCAAAGATTGCATCACTGCTGACCATCAGGCGGGATTGCCGTCAAGAACTAGTTTACAATTTATAAAAAAAGTAATTTTTAAAAATTGCTATATTTTTTCAAAGGTATTCGTATTTTTTTCTGAGGCTCCTGAGATGTTGGCGATGGGAAACCCTATCGGGTAGATGGCTTGATGCGGCTTGTATAGATAGAACTCACTATTAATTTAAAACCATCAGTCTGCATAACCTTTCTTACTTTATTGGGTTCTGAATCCAGTCTAATTGCAGTTGGATACCAGTACTTTACATGCAACATCCCCCTGTCTGACGTCCACAACTGAGTTATTTCACAACACCATACTCCTTTTTAGACTGATTGTCAGACATTTGAGCTTCAGACTACTTGTCGGATCGTGGGTGAGACCTCTTGTAAGTCCCGACAGACCAAGATCTACGTGTGATAGTCGGGTCTCATCCACGAGCCGATCTTGGCACATCATCATCATAATTTCAGCCGAAAGACGTCCACTACTGGACATAGGCCTCCCCCAAGGTTCTCCACGACAATCGGTCCTGCGGCTCCCGCATTCAGCGGTTTCCCGCGACCTCCATCAGGTCGTCAGTCCACCAATCAGCCCGTACCACAGACCGACGATTAAATGGACCATTGCAAGTTAGTTTCCCTTTGTGAATGTGCTACTGATTTATAAGAGAATCAAAACAATGCTAGAAATCCATACTAATATTATAAATGCGAAAGTAACTCTGTCTGTCTGTCTGTTACGCTTTCCCGCTTAAACCTCTCAACCGATTTTGATGAAATTTGGCAGAGACAATCTTTAGACCCTGAGAAAGGACATAGGCTACCTTTTATTGAAAAAAAAAATGATATTCCCGAGGGAAATCTAAAAAGCGCGATAGAATCGAATAAAAGCTAATATATAATACTAGCTTTCCGCTCGCGGCTTCGCCCGCGTGGATTTCGGTTATATCGCGCTTTTTAGATATCCCTCGGGAATAAAAGGTAGCCTATGTCCTTTCTCAGGGTCTAAAGATTGTCTGTGCCAAATTTCATCAAAATCGGTTCTCACTCTGTATTGTAAGCGTTATAAGCTGTGTAGTATGTCATTAGTTCAAAGTTTTGAATGGCTCGACATCACACATACCTACAAAACCTCACAGATTTTGGTTTGTGCCTAAAACCAAATAATAAGCAAATAGGCTTTAGAAATGTACGGACGACAGCACATCAAGCTACTACAACCTGTCAGATTTCTTTATTCGGTTTTCAGCTTTATCTCTAAAGCATTAACGCTCAAAGTTGATTAGGAATATCTGACAGTTTCGGGTAGCTGGACCTGTTGTCGTCCGTACCTATAAATTAACTATAGTCAAGATTAAGACAGAGAGAGAAAAGAAATTAGTGAATCCATACTAATATTATAAATGCGAAAGTAACTCTGTCTGTCTGTCTGTCTGTCTGTCTGTTACGCTTTCCCGCTTAAACCTCTCAACCGATTTTGATGAAATTTGGTACAGACAATCTTTAGACCCTGAGAAAGAACATAGGCTACCTTTTATCCCGGAAAAGTTTGATGTTCCCGAGGGAAATCTAAAAAGCGCGATATAACCGAACTCCACGCGGGCGAAGCCGCGGGCGGAAATCTAGTTTATAATAAATATACCTCTATTTGATAAAAAAATACTTGTAACATTTGCGCCTTTTTTTTCTAAAGTCACTTTATTTTAACTGAGTTTTTTTTTTGACAAATCTTTCATACAGAAACGAACTTTGATCTGTAATAAGTAAATATTAAGATTTCATTGTAATACGTTAATTTTGCCCGCAACTCTACTGTTCCCACAGTGTCAAGGTGGATCATATTTACACGAAAAGTAGAAAAGGGAGGGAACATCCATTACACGTGCTATGTAGCAACCTTCGTGGTTCCCATCTGACAGAACGGGACGAGTCGTGTAATTAGAGTAGAAACTATTTAGATTAATAAACTAGTTCATATGTATATATACTTGTTTATCAATTCAAAAGATTAGTTAGTAGTTGTAATTTTTGCCGGAGTATGTTACTCTTCTCATAAATTGAATCATCTAAAATTATTAAGTTCCTATTTTATTTAAGAGAATTAACGATAGAGAAGAGGTGTCTCGGCGAATCCAGCTCGGTTGGGCAGCGTTCGGGAAGCTACGCTACATCTTCTCGTCGTCCAAGATACCACAGTGCCTCAAGACTAAAGTCTTTGACCAGTGTGTGTTGCCAGTGATGACTTACGGAACTGAAACGTGGTCGCTCACAATGGGCCTCATACGAAGGCTCAGAGTCACACAAAGGGCAATGGAAAGAGCTATGCTAGGAGTTTCTCTGCGTGATCGAATCAGAAATGAGGAGATCCGCAGAAGAACCAAAGTCACCGACATAGCTCTGCGAGTCGCTAAACTTAAGTGGCAGTGGGCAGGGCACATTGCTCGTAGAACCGATGGCCGATGGGGCAGTAAGGTTCTGGAGTGGCGGCCACGTACTGGAAGACGCAGCGTAGGGAGGCCCCCAACAAGGTGGACCGATGACCTGGTGAAGGTCGCGGGAAGCCGATGGATGCGGGCAGCACAAGACCGGTCAGCGTGGAGAGCCTTGGGGGAGGCCTTTGTCCAGCAGTGGACGTCTATAGGCTGAAGAAGAAGAAGAAGAAGAACGATAGATTTTATAAATTTTCCCAGGCCATTTCTACTTATCCGACGTAGATATACAACAATGAACTACATACTATGTAACTCAGGACAGCCTCCGTGGCGTAGCGGTACCGGACGCGGCTGCTGCGCAAGGTGGCGCGGGTTCGATCCCCGCACAGTGCAAGTATTTGTATGCATGAATATGAATATTTGCACTGGTCTGGTCGTGCCTCGGAAAGCACGTTAAGCCGTTGGTCCCGGTTGCCATACGAACATCTAGTGGCAGTCGTTACGGGTTGTTGGAGCCTTCAAAAAGTCCAACAATTGGTCTAACTGCAATGCTTCGATGTCGCCTTCAGGTTGTGGAGGTCAGACGGCAGTCGCTTCACGGAAAATGTCGAAGTTTAGCCATATTAGCAGTTGGACTGATAAAGCGGACCCCAGACTCCAAAGCTGAAAAGACTTCGGATACGACTGGGATTAACGCTGGGATGATGATGATGAACTACATACTATGTAACTATAGAGACATCAGTACTGTGTTGTAAGTCCCTTGCACAGCATCACGCTGAGCGTCCATCTTGTAATCTTCACAGTCAAGACGTGCAGCGGTCGCCTATTTTTATTTTTGTGCTCGTAATTACACAACTACTTACCACTTATTTATTATTCAACTTTAAATCTTGTACGCACAGCATCAAGTGTCAGTCGATCAGGTGACTTTTCTATTACTACAACTGGCACTCGAGTTCTTCTTCTTCTTTTATCAAGGTGAGATTCAACCTCAACTCTTGATTAATGGCCTCTGTGGAATAGATACCACAATTTTGCCAATAATGCGTCTAACAAATTATAGAAATTCTTTGAAAATTATATTTCACAATAATGGCGGATAGCGCCAATGACAGTTGAAAAAGACGGCTGCGTGAACCGTCTATGAGGGAGGTTTGAGGCAAAGTCATGATGTGGCCACTATGCTGCGATATTTCAATGTTCTTTATGAATTATTTACTGAATGCACTTTTACATAAATCACGTGCTTTTATTAAGTAAACGACAATAAAATAATTTTAAAAGACCAATGAAAAATGCGCTTGACACTCAGCATTCCCGTCAAAACTCCGTCACTCGAGTTGTTTTTTTTCTAGTTTTGATACGTATTTCATTAGTTGAACCTACGGTCACCGGGCTACGGTAGTAAATTACGTTATACGAGTTCGTGTTCAAAGAATTATTCATTTGAAAGGTATTATACTATTGCCCCTTAATTGTATTTACTCTCTTCTATTCGCTAAGGCACCACAAAAGTCAAGACGTTTCTTTCTTGTGTTATTTTTAACGTAAAATTTTAGTAACAGTTTAATGTACCTAACCAAGAAAGCTAGTGCAGTAATAAAAGTAGCATTCAACACTCCACAGTTGTCTAATTGTCACTGTTATGTAATGTAGTAGTATTCCGGTCCCGAAATTTGTTTATTTGCGATTATTTTTTAGTATAAAATGTTTTTATCATCAAAGTTGCTCAGTGTTTATTTTTTTTTGTGGATAAATACGTACTTCTAAAATCTAGTTAGTATCCGATACTTACATGTGAGTATAGATTACCGATTAAAGAAGGTAAGTAAACAAGCAATGGAGTAGGGCTTAAACCTGAATAAAAAAGAAGGCTTATAATACTAGACAGTGAGTAGGTAAACAAGAGCCATCGTGCATAACACGACGATAAAGTACCTTCTACTTAAACAAAAGCTGTAGTAAGTTCCAACTAACGGAGGTATAATTTTAGAACTCTATGTCATCTCGTTTTAAGTGGAAGAATATAACCTTAACCGCATCTTGTTGGAAACGCGCCAGCACTGCCGAAACAAAATGCTATAACTCTCTACAAAAATTTTCTATGAGCAAAACCTTTCTTTTTGCAGTGCAGGTGCACCTGTTTTAAAGAATAAATTATTTTCTTCTGTCTTTTTCATGTATCACTTTTAAGAGTAACACAGCAAGAACAGTTGGGAAAATGAAATTGTAACAAACATTTTTGTGTTTTTTAACCTAGCATAAGTCATCGTTCACTGAATACATATTCAGTGAACGAAGATTTATGCTTTACTGCCACGTTCGTAGTTATTTAATTGGTACATACCAATTAAATTACTACGAACGTAGCAGTAAAGCGGCATAATCATCTGATATTGTTTAAATTAAACCAATGGTCTTCACGCGAGCTTGTAATAAATACGTGGTTCGTGGCATGGCAAAAAGATTAGCCCAGTCCGTTCGATTCGATTGGTATATAGCTAGATTGATCGCTAGACTGCGATCGTACTGGCTCTTATAATGTCCTACATTGATTTATTTCCTTCCCTACAAATAATGTATTCGTATTGAAGAGTTATGGGGAGAAATAACTCATTCTTCTTTTTCGTGTCGCTTGTGTGAGTTTTCTGATCCGGTTGGCCCAAAATATCGCTACTACGTCCACAGTGTTATCATTGACAACGCAGATGTGACTTTAGATGTGATAGTTTGGGACACAGCTCCACTTCACACCCTGTTACCCTTTCTATTAAGAAAGCCCCACTTTACCCAGATTGGATTCAAAACTTCCCACTTGATCCCTAATTTCTTTATAAATATTTTATAAATTATCTAAAAGTAAGTACGATGACATTGATTACTCATTTCCATTTTACATTTTATTTAAAGAGTTAAATCATCATCATCTTAGCGTTAATCCCAGTCGTCTGGGGTCCGTTTTACCAGTCTAACTGCTGTTTTTGGCTAAACTTCGATATTTTCCATGAAGCGACTGCCGTCTGACCTCCACAACCCGAAGGCGATATCTAAGCATTTCAGTTAGACCAATTGTTAGACTTTTGAGGGCTGCAACAACCCGTAACGATTGCCACTAGATGTTTGTATGCCAACCGGGACCAACGGCTTAACGTGCTTTCCGAGGCACGACCAGACCAGTGCAAATATTCATATTGATGCATACAAATCACTCACACACACACAACAAATACAAATCATACTGTGCGGGGATCGAACCCGCGCCTCCTTGCGCAACGGCCGCGTTCGCTACCGCTGCGCCACGGAGGTTGTCAATTAAAGAGTCTGATGAAATAATTTGATGGTATTTATAAGTACTTGGTTATCGCTGCTGCCCTTGATCTTACCACTTTTGACATCTGAGACTCAAGAGAGTTTGGTCCTAATTTTGGCCCCAGCTGAAACTTGATACGTCAACTCCCAACGTGTGGACGTTGCCATGGTCAATATCGTAACTTCACTCCAAAATTCACATCACTAACATACCCGATCCTATAATAGAGGTGTCCAATCGATAGTTACCACATATCCGTTGACTTTATGAAGATTAAACTTTGGCTTCTTGATTCTTGGGTCAAACTCGGTCGTGGTCCGTTTATATTAAACTGTTGGGTAATATTTGATAACTTGATACCTATCGCTTAAAGTTTGAGGTAAGTTCTAGTTTTGTGTTGTAATAGTTTTGGTTTCATCGCGATAACTCTGTAGTCTATAGTCACTAGTCTATAGTTACTCTATAGTCTATAGTTAAAAGACAGTCTGATTATTATATTTGCAACATCAAGAGGATTACCGATGTGTTGTACTCCAGACACACAACGTTTAAATGAATCATGTACCTACCTTTGATACCACGCGCTCTCCTCAGTCATGATCCTTGACAACAGAAGTAGGTAGGTAATACTTTTGCGGACGCAAACTATTACATGTTGCTCTTCTGAATACATACACATCATCAGCCCCTACTTGTCCACTGCTGGACATAGGCCTCCTTCATGGCACGCCAACAAGCTCGATCCTGAGCAGTTCTCCGCCAGCCACTACCAGCCACCTTTTTGATGTCGTCGCTCCATCTCGCCCAAGGGCGTCCCACGCTACGTTTGCCGAGACGCGGTCTCCACTCGAGGACTCGTTTACCCCAACGGTTGTCGGTCCTGCGGCATATGTGAATACATACATAACATCAAAACTGTTTTCTCAGGGGGTTAGGCGGAGGTGTACATATACATATTTCGAAGCATCATGCTGAGGTATGAGCCATTTGGCCTCATGTAATACTTTCAGATATTTTTTCTGATATTGTTATTTTTTTAAATTGTTTTTAGTGTAGTTTTATGTTCCTATTGTAAGTGCCGCTCCTAGTTATTGATTATCATAAACAGGTAAAAAATCCAGGTTTCGGACTGCTACTGATAAATAATTGCTGGAAAAATCAAATAACACTTTGTCCGATCCGGGAATCAAATTTAGGATCCCATCACAAGTGGTACTATCAAGTTACATTCTAAATATTAGTAGTGTTCCAAGCGTAGCAATGTGCATTGAAATATTCTTTGTGTTTTAGCTTCCAGCCCCCTAATCGGCGAACACATTTTTGTCAAATGATTGCGACTAGTTGTGATCGTATAGACCGAACGAACCAATGGGCAGTCCAAGCGATCCCAACTAGTCGCAATCATTTGACAAAAATGTGTTCGCCGATTAGAAGGCTGGTTCCGTTTACAAGCCAAAAAGAATAATTGGAAAGTGATTAAACTTCTATTCAGAAGATTAACAGCGTCGTTTATCCGTGCCCCGTCATTTCTCAGTAGACTTAAAATAATATTGTGAAAGCGAGCTGACGTTGTCGTTTTATCAATTATTCCGCCCTTCGTTTATCTGGGCATCAAAGTGATGAACTTTATTTATTCATACATGGTTTTTTGTTTCGAATACATAATGTCACTTTTCTTTTATTATTTTCTTTTAACTTTATGAGATCTACATCTAATTGTAGAATGTTAGCAGTTCTCTGACAAGACAAATAAAAATATTTAGCTAATATTATTCTCTGATACGTAAATAAATAAAAACATTATCAGCCTGTACTGTTCCCAATGCTGGTATGCAGGCTTCCTATTTATGACAGGGAATAGGCCATAATCCACTACGGGGTGCGGGTTGGGGGATGCCACATGCCTTCGACTTTATGGTTCAAGAACAACCCAGTTATAAATCGTTAACTCACTAAAAAAAGTCATTACTGTGAAGGACAAAAAACCTAAATACAAAAATATAACTTTAACGTTCGTTTAATTTCCTACGATTTGTTTGCCGAATGCGAGTCCGAAGGCGTCCCATTGGGTACCATTACGAGCAGAGCGAAGCGTTGAATTAATTTGTTTAACTACAGTAAATATGGGCGGAATACGGGATTTAACTGTGCTTCCATTAGAGTGAATGGCAAGAAGTCAGTTGTTTGAGAACTTGCGAACTAATAGTGACCGCTGAGTTATAGGATGCGGAGTTGGTTTCAAATGAACGTACTATTAGATACCTTACTTTGTTAATAGGGTGCTTCTTAACTACAGCGGTCATGCAGAAGGGTGAAATGGTTGTGGTTCTATATTTACACACAACTACACAAAGACATTGTAGGAAATTGGAACATTAGGGAGCTGTAACCAACATTACACAGACCACCAACTAATCTGCCTACCCTTTTTTTATTACGCTGGAGTCAGCTTCCAGTCTACCCTGTTGCAGGTGTCCAATCTATACTAATATATAAAGCTGAAGAGTTTGTTTGTTTGTTTGAACGCGCTAATCTCACAAAATACTCTCAAAAACTACTGGTCCGATTTGAAAAATTCTTTTTGCGTTGAATAGTCCATTAATCCAGGAAGGCTTTAGGCTATAATAACATCACGCTGCGACCAATAGGAGCGGGGCATTTTAAAAAAACGCGGGTGAAACCGCGTGGCGCAGTTAGTAATTTATATGATTGAACTGCCTAATTGACTTTGAAAGTCCAGTTATTGGATATGTTAATACCAAGGAGTGGATTCGTTTCTGTGCTTCCTAGACTATACAATATACATATCTAATTGTACTCTACATCTATACTAATATATAAAGCTGAAGAGTTTGTTTGTTTGTTTGAACACGCTAATCTCAGGAACTACTGGTCCGATTTGAACAATTCTTTTTGCGTTGGATAGCCCATTAATCCAGGAAGGCTTTATTAGGCTATATAACATCACGCTGCGATCAATAGGAGCGGAGCATATGAAAAATGCGGATGAAGTCGCGTGCGGCCTCTAGTATAATATAAATCTATTCTACTTTGTTAATTTTAATAACAAAGCGGAAATGCAAATAAGTACCGCCAGAAATAAAATACTATTATAACAAAGTTCAGGTAAGAATCCATTTTGTCTGTGCAAGGCTGTGGCGGGCAGCCATTGTTAAACATTCTCATTGTCTTTAACAACTGTAATACTGCGCTAGTAGGTTAGTAGGTACATTACTTTAGGTTTTAAAAAGAAGATGGTATTCTGAATGAAGAACATAAAAAGCCAGTAACATATAAACGTTCAAATTCAAGTCGCGATAATAATCAATGTTATGGATAATCCAGAAATCATAAATATAGATGAATGGGCGAATTTGAGGCATGGACAATAAAAATGATTCAAGGTTTTTTGACAGAATGAGACCGAGATTAGAATGCGAAGTTCCTTAAAAATACGGTAATTGCTTTTTATGAAATTCTTAAGCATTGTGACTATACCAGGGTAGGTATAGTCACAATTCTTAACAATTTTTCCTATGTCGTTATTTTTCTAAAGCCTTCTTTCTGTTTGTAAGCAGCATGTTGCACCTGGGGCCCTACTATGTCGTGTTAAAACCTTCATGGTTCCGGGGTGAAAAAGAGATAGCGCTATTCATCTTGTACGGCTCCATCTGAGATACTAGAATAATGATGTTTTTAACACGTTTAAGTGCTTGGCCAGACTGAAAACGCGGCGCGGGGCGCGGTGCGGGAGCGGTGACGCGCGCGATTCTCTGTCCGCAGTCAAGCGCGGAGTCGACGCGCGCGGTCAGTACGGAATGGTTTGAGATCCCCGCTCACCGCGCGGTTTCTCGCTTGCCGCCCGCGTTTGCAGTCTGGCCAAGAACATAGTAACCCCTTGTTTTGCTTACCGCAGATTACGTTGACTATAATCAAAGCATAACTTTCACCAACTTTCATGAAGTTCTGGCAACACTGAAGCGGAGAAGCGAGCGGAATGCAGGACGTGGATGCGCGCGTTTGTAGTTTTATTGACTAGTAGCTCACACGAAAATTTGTGCTAGTTTGACACACCTCCTGACTGTTAACTGATATAAGGTACGAGCGAATTTAGTCCCGCATCTAGTTTGTTCGTTCGTTTCAGTTTAACCAGTCTTATTTTTGTGCACGTGTTCGCAACTAGCTGTACTGTAACCCATTAAGACTTGAACTTTGAGTAAATAATTTTCATACGCTTGTTTATCGCAGACTTAGCCATAGGTTTCTATCTGGCGAGATCGAGGTAACCAAAGCCAATCCTTAAAAAAAACCCTGCAGATTTTTTCCAAGCGCCATCCCAGGCATAACTTACAATTATGCAGGGACATATGTAGCTATCAAGCTACAAATTTTCGGTATAAGCCGATTTCTCATTGTCCGAAAAACTCAGATAAAACTCGAAATGGTCGTATAGTACTTCTTGATATGTTGTCATGTACCTATACATATGTTTTTAATTGATGGACCATAGATGAACCACAGCCTAGTTATTACGGCGTATTTATACGATTAACTGTTCCTAAATCGCTCAAATATTCAACTAAGCAGATAAGTCCCATCTTGGCCAAATTTAGTTTCCTCATTGGGACAGGTATTTAATTAATTATTGGCCTGCCAACAGAGCCCTTGTCGGGCTGACACCCTTATAAGTATGGGTATGAATTACGTACCTACTCAAGTTACTTATTATATGTGGATTAGAATTAACGCAATATTAGACTTGTTATTTATTTGTTTCATTATTGATTTCCCTATCATCATCATCATCTCAGCGTTAATCCCAGTCGCATCCGAAGCTTTTAGAGCTTTGGAGTCTGGGCTCCGCTTTTCCAGTTTAACTGCTTATTTTGACTAAACTTCGATATTTTTCCGTGAAGCGACTGCAGTCTGACCTCCACAACCCGAAGGCGATATCGAAGCATTGCAGTTAGACCAATTGTTGGACTTTTGAGGGCTCCAACAACCCGTATCGACTGCCATTAGGTGTTCGTATGGCAACCGGGACCAACGGCTTAACGTGCTTTCCGAGGCATGATCAGACCAGTGCAAATATTCTTATTCATGCATACAAATATTTGCACAGCGGGGGGGTCGAACCCGCGCCTCCTTGCGCAGCGGCCGCGTTCGCTACCGCTACGTCACGGAGGCTGTCGTGATTATTGATTTCTCTATAAGACCGATAATTTATCGAGCAATTTTTCAAATTCTTTTCTCCTTTTAGCAAAAGACATTTCTTTTCACGAAACAAATTAATATATTTTCTTTAGAAGATTTACCTACTTATAGCTACACTTCGTTCTTTGTTTCTTTCTTTCTAATAAAAACAGAATGTAATAAAAGTAAGAGCAGTTATTTATGGATTAACATTGACAACCGTCAGTTTTTCGTGGAAGAAATGTCAAAATGAATACTCCAATTATCGGGCTTTGGAAAAATCTGCCCTAAGTGTGACAGTTTGTCAGTCCGGAACGTACTAGTATTTGTCATTTCGACATGTCATGTTGATCCTATGTGTAAGTAATATAGAATGACACGCTCATTTTTCATTGGACTTTTAAAATTATTTATAGCGTCGTTTACTAAATAAAAGCGCGTGATTTATGTAAAAGTGCATTCAGTAAATAATTCATAAAGAACATGGAAATATCGCATCATAGTGGCCACATCATGACTTTGCCTCAAACCTCCCTCATAGTTGGTTCACGCGGCCGTCTTTTTCAACTGTCATTGTCGATATCCACCATTATTGCGAAATAAAATTTTCAAAGAATTTCTATAATCTGTTACACGTGTTATTGGCAAAATTGTGGTATCTATTCCACAGAGGTTGAATCTCACCTTGAAAAAAGAAGAAGAAGTAGGTAGTATAAAAACACAGGTAAACCTAAAAATACAATACCAGAAGTCAAAAAGATACGTATCGTTTTTAGTACCTATTTGAGTTGACAAGAATATAGTAAACTAGCTGCCGCCAGCGACTTCGCTCGCTTGGAGTTAGTTATGCTCCGCTCCTATTGGTCGCAGCGTGATGTTATATAGCCTAAAGCCTTCCTGGATTAATGGGCTATCCAACGCAAAAAGAATTTTTCAAATCGGACCAGTAGTTCCTGAGATTAGCGCGCACAAACAAACAAACTTCAGCTTTATATATTAGTATAGATTGCGTTTGAGTACAAAAGGCCGAATTTATACCAAAAATGTTCTGTAAATTCATAAAATATTCTTAAACGACTTGTTTCGTCTTTTGTTTAAAAAAATGATATCTTTGTCTAATCCTAAGCTACTACTTTTTAGCATTTCTTGCGCCATTTTTCTTCAGTCCCCGATGTGCACGTAAAGTCAGTTACCACTTGAGATGTTCTTCGAATCTCGGTCAAGGTTGCGATGCTCGATTAGGGTTTCGTTTTCTTCTCATTTTTAAACGAGATTTGTTTACTTAGAATTTAACTTAATGGTATTTCTTGTAATTTTAATTGAAAGTAATTACAATAATTACTTAATATCAATTTAGTAATACAATACTAGGTAAATAAATAAATAATAATAAAAATAAATAATAAAATGTTTATTCAGCAACTTAAATAACTTATGCTAGTTACATTTAGGAACATCCTTTTAAACAATTAATTTGCTTGTGTTACGATGCTCCACTCTCCGTAAGTTTTACAAAAACTTAAAAGTTATTTTAGAAAACAAAATATATAGAAAACGAAAAAGAAATGCAGAAATATAAAATGAAAAAATACAAATTGGTTTTCTCGGTGGTAGGCAACAACATCAGCCGCCGGCATAAGTTACCACCCACCAAACAAAGTCTTGCCGCTAAGCGATTCGTCGTGTTCCGGCATGATGTCTGGTGAAGCCGTACGGAGAACGGGTCTGAGCAGTTGTGTTGTGATGGGTGCCGGGTACGATGTGCCTAATGTTGTTGTGTCGGGAGTTTGGTCGTGGAGGGTCTCCAGATCATCCTCTGGCGCAGCATCGTTGGTCGTATTGTTGGGTTAAACATTGCATCACCTCGCTCACCTGCTGTCTTCCTTCCTATTCACTCAGTGTTTTTGAGTGAATAGGCTTAATAAGTTAGTGCGCTTTACCATCAACGATTGCATCACTGCTTGCCATCAGGCGGGATTGCAGTCAAGCACTAGTTTATAAGCAATAAAAAAAAAAAATTGGATTAATACTTCGCACGCTGGAGTGTGGTACGGTTTAATGTGAGGGTGTGTTTGTGAGAGTGAAAGTGTGGGAGTATGTGCATGTGTTTATGATGAGAGTAAAACTGTGGAAGTGTGTATATGGATGTGTAAGGAGAGTGGTAATGTTGGAGGAGCAAACAGATTATTAGATTTGAGTGTATGAGCCCATGGTAAAACGATTGCGTATTTGCCAGTTAACCCTGCGACACGGTCTTGGGATTGGAAAATGATGCAACACATCATTTACCATTAACTGCATAAATCATTCTGGTTTAGTTTATAATTATATTTTTATTGACTGTACAATATTTTCTACCTCGTCATAGGTTTTAGCTTTCAGCCATGCAGTCATTGTGTTTTTACACTCACGGTAAGAAAGTGAATAGATATTGAGTTCTTCGTTTAGTAGATTGTATAAATAGGATGACTGACTAGGATATTGTCTCTTTGCGAATGCTGACCTGGATGCTACAGGGGGAGCAACCGGGTTCCTCCGTCTGCTTGTCGTCGTAAGTGGCTTGTAAGGCAATGATTTATGTTTAATTAGAATTGTAGTAAGTACATAAAGCTTTCTAACGATCAAGAGTTCACATTCCTGATAAAGGCTGTCTGTTGAAAATCTATAAGGTTTAAAGAGCATGACCTTCAGTAAAGCCCTTGGTGCTCTCTCAAGGTCCAGAAATTTTATTTTTGTTGCGCCACTCCAGGACGGAAGACAATATACCAGTACGGATTGTGCTAGTGCCGTGTATATCTGTAGCAGAAGACTTTTAGAAGTTATGTAACGAAGTGTTTTAAAGGTCCAAATAAGTTTCCTTACGCGTTTCATTATTAATTCTATGTGCGAGTGCCAAGACAACCGCTGGTCAACCATAATGCCTAGGTATTTTGTTGATCTAATTCTGTTTATTTCTACACATGAACAGTTTGGATTTGGTGGATTCTGGCATTTGTGAATCTTAATTTTGAATTCAGGGGGAGGTTGAGAAGAACTATATTTTGAAAAACAAATGAAGTTAGTTTTAGAGGTGTTTAAGGTAAGAAGGTTTTGTTCAAGCTATGCCGCAATCTTCATCAAGCCACGTTCGGCTCTTGCCTGTACGGCCGAGAACACTACCCTGACCGACTCCAAAATCAATGTTCTCCTCAGAGCTAACAACTCCACCGATCTTAACTTTTTGTATACGTTCACATAAGTAGTCTCTGAGCAGGGCAAGTGGTGTTCCTCTTATGCCAGTCGATTCCAACTTGTCAAGGAGAGTGGGGACAGATACCGTATCGAAGGCCTTTTTAAGGTCCAAGAAAACGCAGAGGCATCTGCCTCCGTTGTCTACCTGTCTAGTAACAGATGAGGCAAGTGTCAGCCTGCATCCTCTGTGGACTTATTTTGTCTGAACCCATACTGTGAGGACGATAAAAGCTTATTGGTATTTAAGTATGATAAGAGACGTGAATTCATTAATCTTTCAAGTATTTTAGACAAAGACGGTAATACAGAAATTGGCCTGTAATTTGATGGGTCAGCTCTGTCCCCGCTCTTATGAACAAGCGTAATTAACGCTAATTTCAAGGCATTTGGGTAGATATCAAACTCAAAGCAAAGGTTCACTAAGTGGGTTAAAACTGGAACGACAAGAGCATGTGCTGTTTTTAAGAAACTGACACTTATGCCATCCCAGCCTGGAGCGCTGTCGGTTTTCACTGACATTAATACACGATGGACTTCGCAATGATCGGTGCTTAAAAGTACAAAAGACGAATAAGGGGGTGCATTGGGCGTCTCATGATAAATTTTGTCTAATGCAGTGGTGTTGGAAATGATTTCATTCGCAAGAATTTCACCAATATTTGAGAAGTACTTGTTTACTGTGTCAGCAGATTCTAGTGACTTAAGTTCCAATAGTTCAGTAGTGGGACATTTTTTAGGTTTTTGTTGGGTGATAGAATTTATTGTTCCCCAGAGTTTTTTTTAGGATTTTTTTGCGCTTTAGTTAGCTTCTCACGATCATATTTCCGTTTCTGTTTTCTAATTATACAATTACAGTAGTTACGATATCTTTTGTAAGTGATAATTAAGATTTCGTTAAACGGATCTGTTTTTAACCTACGTTGCATATCATTACGGTTTCGGATGCATCGCAGCATCCCGATGGTCATCCATGGCTTTATTAATCTGCACTTTTGTGGTATTGTCATAGTAACAGTATTATTTATGAGACAAGATTGTAGTATTTGGATCAGGTAGGTATATAATCAAGTATTATCAATAATCAATATCAAAATTTCTTTATTCAAATTACGTTAAAATCAGCATTTTTTGAAAGTCAAAACTACAAAAGACCATCCTCCAGAACGCGCGTCATCAGTTGCTAGTGCTTTCGTTGGGAAGAAGAAATTACATAACAAACTCCCCAGCAGAACAGCTGTCTTTTCAGTTAGAAAATAACTGTACAGACAGCTGTGCTGGTAGGGAATTATCGTTCGAAATGTGTTGATTCCATTTCTAATTTGATAAATGACTTTTGTTAAAAGAATAATATTTCATATGGTAATTTCAATCAACATAAGATGGTGACTTTATTTTTTATGTGTTGTTTATACAATATGTTAAGAAAACCCTGTCCGACCCGTAAGGATTGTAAAGGTTAGGTAAACACATGACCAAATAGCATATGAAATTTTACATAATCATCATAGTAACAATACTAGTGAATTTTGAAATTATCTTTTTTTCCCGCGAATTAATTCCAACTTCCCCAAAATGTGGTAATTTTTAAAAAGTGACAACATTAGTTTTGACGGTATAATTCTGAGCGAATAGCGATGCGACCGCGTGCCGCGTGCCCCGCCCCTCTTCGCCCGCCTTGCAGCGTCGCCTGTATGGCCTACCGCACATGTTTTAAGTTACCTCTTTTTGCGAAATAATATTAATTTTTTTAGGGGGATTTTTTTTTTAGGTTTAGTCCCGCTTTGGAGGCATTAGTAGAATCAGTTATCGATACCTAACAATACCTTCACGGATCGGACAGGGTTTTCTTTACATATTGTATATACCACTTACTATACTTATTATACATAGGGACATTGGGTACTATGTCCCTTTATATTATAATATCTTTAAAATTACGCAACGGATTTTGATACAGTTTTCTTAAATAGATAGAGTGATTAAAGAAGGTTTATATGTACATGTTATTGTACATTCGATAGTGATAGTGTCCATTAAACAGTGGAGAACTACTATTATTTTTGAGGTTTGTGATGTCATAGATTACTTTTTTCCGCGTTTGCAATGAAGCACAGGCTGAACCCTACAAGTTCAGTATCAAAATAATTTACTAAATATTGATATTTAAAAGGTCTACAGAAAAGTTCACGATGTTATATTATGTCTATCTCTTATGGCTATCCCACAATAACTTTTTTTTGTCATTTACTTTTTACGACAAATACTGGCTAATTTTCGAAGCGATTTTAACCAATACAGCTGTATTGGTTAAAATCCCTTATTAAATTTAATACCTTAAATACATTGTTGAATTAACATAGATCTGCATTAGGTAATAATATAGACTTGATTTTGAATTGAATTTTATATAAATATTTTCGAAAATATTACAGATTTAAAAATTGCGGGGCGTCACACTTGCGGCGGTACCGACCGCCCGGGACGATGGAAGCGGTGGGCCGCTATCAGCATTGCACCCGTGCGAAGCCGGCGCGGGTCGCTAGTTGTACATATACCCCTTATTCATAAACGTTGCTTAAAATTAACTAGTGATTAGCGATTTTCTTACCATACATTTTAGACGTTTGCACGTCACTTAACTTTAATCATTGTTTATGAATAAACCCCTTAAACACTGTGGTGTTTATTCATAAACGATGATAAAAGTGAAGTGACGTTAAAAGGTCAAAAATGTATGGTTAAAGAATCGCTAATCAGTAGTAAACTTTAAGCAATGTTTATGAATAAGGGGGATAATGTCAACTTTCTATTCCGGATCATAGATGCTTCCATATTTTCATGTTTATTTCTCTGATACGAACACTGCTACAAAACTATCGTCCGTCGTTCTATATGTTAATAAAATTATATTATATAGAACACACTCGTAGTTGCTTCAAAGGTCGTATAGAATAATATACAGGTCCAGTAGGTATTATATCGTTCGGAGTGCCATTTGCATTTTTATGAAGGGAACACGGTGAGTATTTTAAGTAAGTACTTATTGGAGATTCCTGAGCCAGAGTTTCATACAATTTGTGGCTTGAGATATTTCGGTTATGAGTTATTCACTTCTGTATTCGCTGGCATACCAGCCAAATAGACACACCTCATAAGGTGTGTGTATCATAACATGAATGAGTTGTGAATTAATCTTCTTCTTCTTCAGCCTATACATAGATTTCCACTGCTGGACAAAGGCCTCCCCCAAGGCTTTCCACGCTGACCGGTCTTGTGCTGCCCGCATCCATCGGCTTCCCGCGAGCTTCACCAGGTCATCGGTCCACCTTGTTGGGGGCCTCCCTACGCTGCGTCTTCCAGTACGTGGCCGCCACTCCAGAACCTTACTGCCCCACCGGCCGTCAGTTCTACGAGCAATGTGCCCCGTCCACTGCGACTTGAGTTTAGCGACTTGCAGAGCTATGTCGGTGACTTTGGTTCTTGTGCGGATCTCCTCATTTCTGATTCGATCACGCAGATAAACTCCGAGCATAGCTCTTTCCATTGCCCTTTGTGTGACTCTGAGCCTTCGTAAGAGGCCCATTGTGAGCGACCACGTTTCAGTTCCGTAAGTCATCACTGGCAACACTGGTCAAAGAATTAATGTGGAGAT
Source organism: Sesamia nonagrioides (assembly GCA_017933935.1). Lineage (NCBI taxonomy): Eukaryota > Metazoa > Arthropoda > Insecta > Lepidoptera > Noctuidae > Sesamia > Sesamia nonagrioides. Next base: position 28,358 of record JADWQK010000731.1, on the reverse strand, counting down.
ACATTAGATTGTGGTATACATTTTCTTTCCTCGGATAATTTTTACCTACTCTAAATAAATAAAATACGTAAATATTCACCATCATTTTCCTAAAACCATATTAAGGATAAAGTTTTCTCTTTTCACCAGCTGTGATCAAGATTAAGAGCAGGTCGAAATAGTAATAAAACAAAAAAACGAATGAATTGCACCCATCTCAGCGTGGTTTGACCATGCTCGATTAATTGAAGTAGACCGAGGGCCTGACTGTAATGGGATGGAGGACGTGATTAGGATGGGAAAGGAGTGCCATCCCGGAATATAAGCATTCTAGAGTTATCATTGGACTAATGGAAAGATTGGTGATAAAAATCTCAGCAGTAAAAAGGCAAAGTATTATAAATAGCAATTTTATTAAGTTTTAGATAGCAAATGTACATCGATGGACTGGAACAATTTGCTAGCGGCGGTGTTTCCGTCGGACCACAATAGGGATGTATCCAAGGTATGAAATTCAAAAAAGTAATTAGTCAATAGCATTAGTAATTAATATTAGTAATAATATTAGTTAGGTGGTGGTGGTGGTGGTGGTGTTAGGTTGTTAGGTGTGTCTTCCTAAGTATTTGATTGAAAGAAAAAAAAAAAATTGTTCAATATTTTTTATAAATCTATCTGATGGACATTAAATTATTTTTTAGGATACAACCCAATTTGAGAGTCTTCAAGGCTAGAGTGAATAGGCTCTTAATAAACTAGTGCGCTTTACCATCAACGATTGCGTCACTGCTTACCATCAGGCGGGATTGCGGTCAAGCGCTAGGTTATAATTTATAAAAAAAAAAACTGATTTTTGTAAAAGTACTAAATATGTAATAAATAAAAAATAGATAATTCTGCGACCGAAACTATTGAACTAAAGTAACAAGAGCGATAAATTTTAAGCACATATCAATTTGCCTATTCAAATTGAAAATAAATTGGATATTGATAAAGTTTGTTTGGCAGTTTGTTTTGGCTGAAAATTGTTCATGCTGGGATGTTGTTATAAGTTATAGTTCACTGACGGTTTATTTTATCAGTTGGTAATATTTTATGCCGGCGAAACTGACCCAGACAATTTTTTATTAATGTCTTGTGACTTGCAAACCGAATTTGGTTTGTGAAAACCCGTTTACACCATATACAGAAGAGCCAGAATAATTGTGTGAGATGACTTTGGGCGACTTTTGCATACAGCGTTAATAGGACATTGGTGTCCTGTACAATTACGTCAAAACACCCAAGCGCAGTTTTTGCGCAAAAACATCCTTACCCACAAGTGTTTGAATTGACAATTTCATTTAGTGCATTCAAAGAGGCTAACTCTTCAGGTGGGAGGCTGTAACATCGGCTGGCGGCAGAAGTTACCACCCACAAGACAAAGTCTTGCCGCCAAGCGATTCGTCGTATTCCGGCATGATGTCTGGTGAAGGCTCTTAATAAACTTTATAAATTACCAAAAAAAAAAAAAAAATGCCTATTGTACGTCGTTGAAGAAAGTTTAAAATAAACTGACTACATCGCTAATACTCCACTCAAGTAGTAAATTTCATAGCACTCATCATCTTTTTAATCTGGTAAGAATATTATTTTGTGGCTTAAGAAGTCTGAACGTTATCCAATGAAAAATTGAAAGCGTTGTAATAAATGACATTCGTTGTGCTCAGAGAGATATGAACAGATAGTTTTGTGATCACTTTGAATTTAGGTTTACAACCAAGTTCCTGGTGATGACGTCTCGCACATAACCGTATTACCAACCAAGTTTATACCACAGAAACTGTGTATTTTATATAGATATATGTGGTATTTTCACACTCAGGTAATCAGTAATATTCAAACTTAGATATATCTCTCTCGGCGACTCTACATGTCTATTTAGATATAGAATTTACTCAAAATCTTAATCAAACATTCAGTCTTTGATGTCACTAAACAAGGAAACTGAGTTCATCGATAGTTTCTTCTTCAATGAACTACAAGTTGTGATAATTTCTACTGATACCTAGTAGTAAAAGATACATAGAAGCTACCCTCCGTTTAATCATCATTATACAAATAAGCAAAATAAAGAGGACTTGACAAATTTGGTGTGACAAGCTGATATCGCTCCATTCGAGTGAATTGTTCACTCAAGTGAACCCTTTGTGCGCTTGTTCGACTCACACTTGGTTGACACTCATCCGTTTTTTTTAATTTTAAACCATTTTCTTTCCAGACGTTCCACTTTGGGTAAAACATAACCAAAATTAAGGCGTCTAACATGTTCTTTATGAGCATTATCTGCGACGGTCTTCACAGGATGGCTGGTATCAGCTGGATGAGAGTTTTATTATATAATAATTATAAATCTATACTAATATATAAAGCTGAAGAGTTTGTTTGTTTGTTTGTGCGCGCTAATCTCAGGAACTACTGGTCCGATTTGAAAAATTCTTTTTGCGTTGGGCAGCCCATTAATCCAGGAAGGCTTTAGGCTATATAACATCACGCTGTGACCAATAGGAGCGGAGCATATCGAAACCTACGCGGGTAAAACCGCGTGGCGCCGCTAGTTAGATATATAATAATTTAAATTAGTTCTTCACTGCAATCCCGCCTGATTGTAAGCAGTGATGGAACCGTTGATCGTAAAGCACCCTAGTTTATTCAGAGCCTATTCACTGTACCTTGAAGATACTTAAATACAGAAAATCGAGTTAGTTATGCAATAGGTGAGCCCTATGTAGGTAGCAGTGGACCACTATAGGTTGATGATATAGCATCATTTGAATACACCACTATCTATACTTTTGCAAAAGTAGTACAGTCATGTAGTTCAATCTCGAAAAGGAGCTCAATTTCTATAAAACGTAAATTACGGTATTAGTGGCACGCGGTCTTAAAAACATCGCTTCACTTTTGCGTGTTTTGAGTTTATATGTGGGTGAACTGTGGAATAAACGCTTATAAAAATATTTTAGACTGCACTGACAATCAATACCTATATGTTTATTTAGATACTTTCTTGACTACAATTGACCAAAAAACATTTTTTATAATGATTTTAATAGTAAAGAAGTGGTTTTAGTATTACGGGTCTGGCTGTTAGTGACAAACTCACATAGAGTTCAAACGTTTGTAACCGCATCTACGATCGAAGAGAAATTCTTTGTGCAATGTTTTTTTTATATAAAAAACGGATATGCCTTTGTTTTCCAATCGGATTCTCACTATGTCAGAGTTGTAAAGCCTATCGGGGGCACTAGGTATAGTGAAGTGTTGAAGTTATTATTGTCCCTGTGTGGGTCAGAATAGTCCATAAGTTTAAAGTCGCTCAGCGAAGTATGGAGCGGGCTATGTTGGGCGTCTCTCTGAAGGACCGTATCAGAAATGAGGTGATCCGACAGAGGACCAGAGTCACCGACATAGCTGAGAGGGTTAGCAAGCTGAAGTGGCAATGGGCTGGTCACATATGCCGCAGGACCGACAACCGTTGGGGTAAACGAGTCCACGAGTGGAGACCGCGTCTCTGCAAACGTAGCGTGGGACGCCCTTGGGCGAGACGGAGCGACGACATCAAAAAGGTGGCTGGTAGTGGCGGGCGGAGAACTGCTCAGGATCGAGCTTGTTGGCGTGCCATGAAGGAGGCCTACGTCTAGCAGTGGACGAGTAGGGGCTGATGATGATGATGATGATGGGAGCGAGATGGTGGATTTCAGGATGAATAGCGCAATTCCCTTTTCGCCGCTGAACAATGATAGCTTTAAATTTCTCTACATGGCCTCAGTAATAAAGAACAGATTGGCAATTCAACTGCTGATGTATTGGCAATTTCATCACTTGTTCGGCTTTGTATGTGTTTATCTATTGTTTAGTTATTCGAACCCGGCCTCCAAACTTTCCGACACTAATATAATAAACTTGACTTATGAGTTTCGGTATGTCGTATCGTAAGTTAAAGTAGGTAATTCAGTTATAGCTTTTGAAGGCTCTAAATTTAATATGTCAATTTTGGTTGATTTAAGACGAAGGTAATGTTTAGTTAGCGTTTGACAGTTCTTATCAATATACTAAGGTGACGAGGATCGTTTGTGTTTAATTTGGCTCTTTTTAATCTGTTTTTCAGTTCACGCTTAGCAGTAGATGGCACTGAAATGTATAAACAGAACTTGACAAAACTTTTCATACATGTTTTTCAACTTTTTAAACACAACAAATATAAACACATGAGTGCTTGCAGCGCGAGATGTTCATAAACAAAATTAGGTCACAACGTTTCTTTTTCTTCTTTTTTCAAGGTGAGATTGCCAATGACAGTTGAAAAAGACGGCCGCTACTAGCCGTCTATGAGGGAGGTTTCAGGCAAAGTCATGATGTGGCCACTATGCTGCGATATTTCAATGTTCTCTATGAATTATTCACTGAATGCACTTTTGACTACATAAATCACGCGCTTTTATTTAGTAAACGACACTGTAAATAATTTTAAAAGTCCAATGAAAAATGCGCGTGACACTCATCTTAACTTTCCTGTCAAAAACTCTTACAGCCTTTTACTCTTACAGAAATGTTAAATGAAGTATTGGCTATGGCAGCAGATTATATTTATATCTTTGATGCCCACAGTACCTGTGACGTCACGGAACAATAAATCGTTTTATACCATCCAACAACAATAGCGTAGGGTAGGTAGGTTGGTATACGTTTTCTGAGGAATGCTTCACTTCCATTAGTCCGTCATGCGGCGGGACTCACCCCGGGGACTCGAATGATCTGTTATACTAATGAAAATACGATGAATAAACATTTTTTATTTGAAAGGCTTCATTGACGCGGATAATGTTGATTGTATTTTTAAATTCACTAGTGGTTTTCTTTTATCACGCTGTTTTAGGTTAATAGCATTAAAATATTGTTTAGATAAATGTTTTTTACTACTTCATTGACGCGGAAAATGTTGATTGTATTTTTTATTCACTAGTGGTTTAGCCGCTTATCACGCTGTTTTAGGTTAATACCTTAAAATATTTTTAGATAAATGTTGTTTACTACTTCATTGAAGCGGAAAATGTTGATTGTATTTTTAAATTCACTAGTGGTTTAGCCGCTTATCACGCTGTTTTAGGTTATTACCTTAAAATATTTTTAGATAAATGTTGTTTACTACTTCATTGAAGCAGAAAATGTTGATTGTATTTTTAAATTCACTAGTGGTTTAACCGCTTAACACGCTGTTTTAGGTTAATACCTTAAAATATTTTTAGATAAATGTTGTTTACTACTTCATTGAAGCGGAAAATGTTGATTGTATTTTTAAATTCACTAGTGGTTTGCCTTTAATCACGCTGTTTTAGGTTAATATCATTAAAATATTGTTTAGACAAATGTTTTTTTACTACTTCATTGACGCGGAAAATGTTTGTAATTTTAAATTCACTAGTGGTTTAGCCGCTTATCACGCTGTTTTAGGTTGATAACATTAAAATATTTTTAGATAAATGTTTTTTACTACTTACAACAATAATGTGTCAAATAATAATATTTTAGGTTTTTATTGTTTTACCATTTAATTAAAAGACTATGGACTGTTCCTAAGGATCCTATTAGAGACAATCGTTTCTTGTCAAGTCTTATTTATATTTCAAGAAGTTTGTTTTGGTAATCATTTTTTCTCTAAAATCAAGACACTATATTAAAAAGTAAAGAACTAGGCTGGGTACGGTGAGCTCTTTATAGCAATAAAATAAGGCAAAAGGACATAAGTACAGACGACAGCATATCAAGCTACTACAATCAGTCATATTTCTTTATTAGATTTTTAACTTTATCGCTAAAGCATTAAGGCTCAGGGTTGATTCTAGATATTTGACAGTTTAGGGTTGCTTGACCTGCTGTCATCCGTACATACTTTTCGCTGCCCGTAATCATCCGTATTACCTCATATTATCAGCTCCATTAGCAGACGGTTTCTAACGAAGGACGTTTTTAAACGTTCATAATTATGTGCTTTAATCTCGGTCTTATTATCCAGCTCACCTAGCAGCGCATGGCCAATTTTATCTATATTCTACCAAGATTATACAAAGTTCCCCCTAATTAATTTGACATGTCACGGGCAATCTCGTGATTTTAATAAAGTTTACAGTCTGATCTGAGTTTGCAAAGTACCTCTAACTTCCCTATAATTTGACAAGCTATGACATTAGTGTGTCGCCGAGAATTGCTGAGATGCGACAAGATTTTATCATTTTAAATTACGAGTTTTTTATAAAGAAGTCTAATTATTTTTATTAAATTATAAACTAGCGCTTGATCGCAATCCCGCCTGATGGTAAGCAGTGACACAATCGTTGATGGTAAAGCGCACTAGTTTATTAAAAGTCTATTCACTCTAGCCGCGAAGACACTTAAATTGTATTCCGACGGAAATACCTCCGCCGGCAAGTTGTTCCAGTCCCTTGATGTACGCGGTATAAAGGAGGAGGCGAAACGCTTCGTCCGGATCGTAGCAGTGTTAACAATGTAAGGGTGGAAACTCGCCGTACGACGGGTCGTCCGATGGTGGAACAAAGATGGGGGAAATAAATTATGCAATTCCCTCGCACACTCCCCAAAACGCATCCTATAGAACACCGAAAGGCTGGCTACTCTACGCCTGTGCTCTAGGCTTTGGAGACCGTCTCGAGTTAAATCAGGGTCACCAATCAGCCTCCTTCGCCCGCCTCTCCAGCGAATCCAAAGTGGCCAGGTGACACTTAGCAGCACCAGCCCAAATGTGGCTGCAGTACTCCACACACGAACAGACCTGTGCTTTGTACAACATTAAAAGCTGCCCTGGTGTGAAGTACCGCCGAATTTCAGAAGGAAGTTCTTTGTTACTGTGCGAGCAGGGCGAATGCGTAACCTCGCCTTTCTATGAAGACAAAATACATTTATTCTTTCTATAGCACTATTTGACACTTGTTGCCCCCAATGTTAAAAGTAGAGAAAAATTGGTCATTATCCTTGACATTGCGATTCGTCGATTCGTCGTGTTCCGGCATGATGTCTGGTGAAGCCGTACGGAGGACAGGCCTGAACAGTTGTGTTGCGATGTGTGCCGGGTACGATGTGCCAAATGTTGTTGTGTCGGGAGTTTGGTTCTGGAGGGTCTCCAGAACAATCTCCCTCTGGCGCAGCATCATTGGTCGTGTTGTTGGAGTTTAACATTGCATCACCCTGCCGTCTTCCTTCCTATTCACTCAGTTTTTTGAGTGAATGGCTCTTAGTAAACTAGCCACGTCGTGGTGGCTTAGTGGTTAAAACACCAGCCTTTCGTATGAGGCGCGGGTTCGATTCCAGGTCAGGCAAGTACCAATGTAACTTTTCTGAAGTTATAATGTACTTTCTAAATATATCTTGGACACCAATGACTGAAGGTGAAGGAAAACATCTTGAGGAAACCTGGACTTTAAGTCTGAAATCGCCAACCCGCATTGAGCAAGCGTGGTGATTACGCTCAATCCTTCTCTGTGAGAGGAGACCTGTGCCCAGCAGTGGGGCGATAAAAGGTTGATGATGATGATGATGAAACTAGCGCGATTGTATTTACCACCAGGCAGGATTGCGGTCAAACACTAGTATATAACCATAAAAAAACTTGTACATAATTATGTTATTCACCGAAAATAGAAACTTTTTTTTTTTCTAAATTCCCGGCAAACTGTCAAAATCAAAAACTTCAGAGCGGACTAGATGTTTGGCGCGATCTATAAATAGCCGCCATCTTCTGTGGACGGAAAATTAAACTAAATATTAAAAAGATTTTGACAGTTTGCCTGGAATTTAGAAAAAAATAAAATGTTTCTATTTTTCGGTGAACTACTAATTAATTTTTATGGTTATATACTAGTGTTTGACAATCCCGCCTGGTGAAATGAAATGGTGGTGGAATTGCAGCGAAGCAACTTCAGAGCGGACTAGATGTTTGCGCGATCTATACGTGTGAAAGTATCAGATGCAGGACAAAAAAACAATGTTCCATGTTTAAATATGCTTGCTTCATATGTTATCGTTGTGATTTGAAAATCGATGAAAGGAAAAAGCTGCAATAAAAAGAGACACACACATAATATTCAGATTTAACGTGACAGAAAATGAGATAGGAAATATATGATACATTCGGCTCATTTTACATTGAAACCAAAATTTTTCCATGTTTGTCTAGTACCACGTCTGAGTCATTGAGAACAACATTGGGCTTCTAATTAAAAAAGTAATAAACAAGTAAATAATTAATATCTCCAATTTTTCTTTTGTCCAATAATTAACTTTTCCATATAATGTAGAGCTTCTACAGTAGAAGGTCTTCATAGTCATCGTCTGACGGCCTGGCGTCGTCTTGTAGTTGTAGTAGGTATTAGTTTGTAATTAAAAAAAAACTTAGCCCCTCACTAGGAATTGCTCCTGTATCGTGGGTGCATTTACAAACATTTAAACACAAACAGCCAGGCCCGGAACAACTACCAACTACCTGTAGGCCATATAAATATTTGTTCCGTGCGGGAAACGAACCCGCGACACGCAGCACTCAGCTACAGCACCAACCGTGTCGTCAAGTTTTGCTTCCTCTTTCTTTGGCTGTGTTTGAGCCCAATTTGCTCAATGAAACTGGTTAGCCTTCCTTTGGATAAAAACCTTTGCCCCACATTAGTAATTTTTTTTTTTTTTTTTTATTTATTCTTTCGCACATATGACATGTACAGAGGCGGAGTTAATGCCTTAGGCATTCTCTACCAGTCAACCCCAGGTGGTGAGGTGGTGGTATAAGATGGTAGGTGCTTTAGCTTGAAAGAAAATAGTAAAGGAAAAAGAAGCCCCTATAATTATTAAAAAATACTTAAATAAGCTAAATATACATACATACTATTACCAAAATATATACTTATAATATATACATAAAAAACTAAAATTTGGGAGAGGGGTGTAGCAATAACTCTACGCTAGTTGTTGCGAAAATAACTCTGCAATTTCCGCTTAAATGCAAACCGACTGGCGGCCATCCTGATATCAAGAGGAAGCGCATTCCATAGAAGAATGGATTGGATTTAATTTTCGTGTATCGTGGGTGGTTTACAAGTAATTAGGACCATATTACAGAACCTTACTCAAGAATCAAGCATGACTTAAAACTAGATTAAAGAAACGCTGCTAGATTTAAGTAAAGCTTGAGTTTTGAGTGAGCTTCTGTAATACGGACCTTAGACTCGCATACATAAACAGCCAGGATTCCGGGGGAAATAGATAAGTACAACGTATGTGTCTACAGTACCAAGCTAATATACTTACATAAGAGCTTACCTACTTGAGAGATTATGTTTCGTCAAGTTTATCTGCGAGTCGCTAAACTTAAGTGGCAGTGGGCAGGGCACATTGCTCGTAGTACCGATGGCCGGTGGGGCAGTAAGGTTCTGGAGTGGCGGCCACGTACTGGAAGACGCAGCGTAGGGAGGCCCCCAACAAGGTGGACCGATGACCTGGTGACGGTCGCGGGAAGCCGATGGATGCGGGCAGCACAAGACCGGTCGGCGTGGAAAGCCTTGGGGGAGGCCTTTGTCCAGCAGTGGACACCTATAGGCTGATGAAGAAGAAGAAGAAGAAGTTTATCTTGCGCAACAGGAGGTCTACTTACTCAATAACCAGGATATCCTTAGTTATGATCGCGCTTACTGGTGATTTCCGTATGGCATACACCATGGACATAATATTACTCTGGGGCCTAATCTAAGAACGAAATCGTGATGTCATTATCACGATTTCACAGTTATCCTTACGATGTGTTTTTGCTCGTCCCAAAAAACCAATTACTCGGGTATATGCTCCTCCCCAAAGTTTCGAGCTACTTTTGGACGAACCCGTAATATTAATTGACGTAAAGGCCTTAGACAGTCATAGAACATGTGAAAATACGTTACTCTATTATACATAATATTAACGGCAAAAACAGTCTGGTTTCGTCAAGTATTCCCCGAAAAGCGGGTACGAAACTGTCTTCCGTGGGTTATAATAACCCACTTAGAGTTCCCAGCCCAAACATAAATAGCCGGGCTGTTTAAGTTTGGGCTGGGAACTCTAAGTTATGAAGTTTCTTATTTGTTTTACAATAAAGAACCTTTATAAGTCTACATAAGATACCTAAATAAGAGATATATAACTTATATAAGATACCGTCGTACCCGCTATATGCATTCAGCAGGTGATGGGGATTACTATCAAAGCTGAAGCAATAATTTTTACGCGTCAGAATCTATCTCAGAAATAAAACTGCACTTCAGCACCTCACAAATCTATACTGTGGGGCGGGAGCCGCTCTGCTTTCGCTCATCTGTTTTTATAATCCCGCTACTGTTCAATACCGCAACCAACAAATGCTTAAAAACAATTCTGTAATATTTAAGATTTAATATTGGACTCAATCATAATCCCATTTAAATAAGACACCTCGGAACAATGGAAGCAGTTTTATTTATCTCACTTCTATTAATATTCCAGTCTACTTTTATGGCCTGGTGTGTAAGCCGATCGTAAACTTGTCTATTCTTGCTCATGTATTATATAGAGCCTTTGTTTGTGTATAGTGGTGGAATAAAACTGGGACCAATTTTCCAGCAGTAGTAAGCAAAAATAAAGAAAAATTTTCGTCGGCAAAAAAGTCTATTTAAATATTATGTCTTCATCAATATTATAGTCATTGACAGCCTTGCTCTACTCACTGCAGTATAGTCCACCTCCTTTTCGCGTTATAATTCCCAGTCTTATCCAGGTTTTCCTTGCGATTTAAAACAACTTGTATCGTTTCTTGGCAACCATTCTGTTATTGATTCTTGTTGAACTACTCGTTAAATCAAAATATCTCAATGTTTATTCATTACCGCAATTAAAAACAAAAGACATGGCTAAACTGAAGTATGGAAGAGACCCCGCAATGAAATAGTATGTATGATCATGATTCCTAGCAATATATAATGCTGAATAGCTGAAAATCAGTGTTTTGTAATTAAAAAGATTTAGGAACTTTTCATATCTGTGCAATACTGAAAATAATATCATGTAACTCCTACGACAAAGGTTGCATTGCATTTTAAGGTCTCTGCGACGATTTTTATTGTTAATTGTCTTTTTCACTGGTGCTTTTGCATCAAGGTACTTGAAGTAACCATGTACAGTCAAGACCAAAAGTCGAGTTGCAATCTCACAAAACTATGGCCAAGCAATACTAGTTGTAGTTACGACCTTCTTCTATAATAAAGTTTGATACACACTCATACACATTGACAACTTGCTGCCCGCTTATGATTGTTAGGTACTACTTACTAATTTCAACGTCCACAGTAAGTGTTTCAATGGCCTAACGGTTTTCGCCTTGATAGGCGTTCAAGGTGGTTCGAGTTCAAATCTAATAGCTTACAAAATATTTTTTAAATGTTTATTGGTGAGTTATGATTGCTGACAACAAAAATATCTAAAAATACCGATCCGCAACTTAAAGATGATACTTTCTTTTAAGATTTTTCTATATTAGAGTCATTATAAAAAAATGACGGTAGACTTGAAAGAATCTGAATCACTCCTTCACAAAAAATATTCCGCTACCTACAATAACTATTATTAGCTACAATAACTCAAATAATATTACTTAGCTGTTGTTAGTTGGTGAACATATAGTTACCAGTTTGTGTTATTAGTTTTACTTTTTTAATCAATATGCAGGGATATGCAGCAATATATCTCAAATATCATATGAAACCGGCTTTTGTGTAAGTTGTTTTTATTATTATTTGTGTTAAGGTGCAAACTATGCAAGTCTGTAATAAAATTGTTATTGTTGTCAAGAGGTTGGAGGACGAAGGTAGCTGTCGAGACAAGTGAAACGAAACGACAATATTTACCGTTGAATAAACTTTTAAATCTTGCGAAGAAGGGAGGTTGCATTTGTGGTTCAAAAATAAACTGGCGCGACTGGTGGAGTCTTATCGAGCTAAACAAAAAAAAAAAACTATTTATAACAATCACAGTGCAGAAGTGTCCTACAGAGTGTTTTAAATATATACCATTATATATCTTAATAACGGACTCTAAACCATCTCTAAAGTAATTTAGCTAAGTGACAGTAATATGTTCGGTTGGCTTAATGGCTAACAGATGTCGCCTTTTGCAATTTCAATACAAATTACTTTTGGTAAATTATAACAACAATAATTTCGGAATTCGATAAGAAATAAGTTCGTTTACTTTTGAACTAAGAAAGCGCTTGAAGATTATAATCTCATGCCATCAAAAAGTCACTGCAGGATGACAGCACTAGTAACATGCTATACACGCAAAAAAATTGTAAATGTAATAAGCACTATTTTGTGTTTTAGTATAGATTATTTTATGATTGCAATAATATTCAGGTTAAGCTTCAATCCTCTTTTCTTTAAGAAAATGAATAATTAAGCTATAACCTCTTTAATCATAATATATGTATAATATTATAATTTTCATATCTAACAACCAAAAATGTTTTTTTGTATTTTTTACCATAACAATATCATAAGTTTGTCAAGGATTACTTTTATATAAAATATTACAATGCTGCCGTTTCAACGTTTGTTTCATTTGTGAATAATATATAACTTTATCGTATATTGCATTATAATATGCTTATTGTTTTATTTTTATATATTTTTTTATTATATTACCTCTATAGTAAACTAAAACATATAATAAAAACCTTTTTTGGGATAAATATTCAATAAATTTTCCTATTCGTTTAAATATTATTTGCAAACATTTTTACTTTAAAATACAAATCAATTATCATAATTTTAAATTATATGAAACAACAAAAAGATTTGCCTTTATTAAGGATCGAACCCACAATCGCTCGCTTATAATAGCACCATTGTTAAGTGCGGCCGCTAACTTAACTTCAAATGAAGTAACGAAATTTTGCATTACTTTAAAGAAAGACGGAGACTGCGATAAAAAAAATAATGCGGTAGTGTGCGTGGCCGGTTTAGCGCAGGCGACAGTAGTCTTTAAGGTGGGAATGGACTTCTACAGCTGATAGTACAAAGGGGTAATAAGAAGGTAAGGAAAAACATGATACAACGGATTTACGATACACCCTGGCTCTTGTCATGTCAAACCTAAATAATGCATAAAATAAGTGAGAAACTTTTTTTATGGTTATTAGTTCAATAAAGTTAAAAGATGAAAAAAAAAATAAACACTAAACAATTCATGAACGAATATCTAAATATAACGTATTAGTGTGAAATTCCTATTCGTTTAACCGAGCTGGGGCAACCGTTTAGCCATTTTTTTTTAAACAATAACCAATTATTATGTTATCAATTTTCAGATTTAAGGTGGTCTGTAGTAGTGTAGTGTAGTAAGTGGTAGTGAATATTATTTCATTACCTCGCTCTCAAAACGGCGAAGAAAGACATTATGAGTCAAGTCCAATCGGCAAGTCATAGAACAAAAAAACAAAAAGACATATGACTTCTATCAACCCACCCTGGGCCCGTGTGGTGGCCGGTATTGATATAATCAATGGACTCCTTGATTGCCCGGAGTTGATCGCACGGCACTCTACCAACTATGTCAACAACTGTGTACAGACCCGCATTGCTCGAACATAAAACTTAGAATTCTCAAAAGTGGACTTATTCTACTATAGTAAGCAGACGTTTAAAAAACGAATAGTAGAAACTATAGACGCGGATAAGTGACAAACAACCAAGGTAATTTTACCTAAAGTATAAGTTCCTTGCAAACAACCAATCTTCTTCTATCTTCTGCTGTCAATGTCCTACTTTATTTGTTTTAAGTTTAATTTCATAATTGTCATATATTGTTAACTAGGTATGTCATGTATTGTATAACCTTCTGTATTGTTTTATTATTTTTAATTGTAACAACGTATTTGGTATTAGTCTGTTCGCATGCTTTAAAAATATACATCCCAATTACACAGGGAACCTGGCCATAATATAATGTAACACTCATATTTGTAAAATATATTATGTGTCGTTGTTGGTTACCTAAATAAATAAAAAATAAATTGGCTCACTCGCTCTCACAGAGGAGAGGTATTTCTTACTGTAGGTAGTGGGAATATTATAGGCTAATAACGCTTATTATCATCATTTATTATGATCATCCTTGTAAGCTGCGATTCCCTTGTTCAGAAACTAAAATAAATTTAAATTCAGCGTATCTTTTTCTTTCTATTGCGTATCGTTTTTTAATAATTATTATTGCAAAAGATAAAAAGGTAAACTGACGTATTTTTGGTCGTCATGTTTATAATCGCGTCTAAATTTTCTGTGGAGTACCTATCTTAATTTGACAGGATTAAACTAGTATGTTATCTTCTATCCTTCTCTTAATGAAATAGAAAGTAAAAGATGCACTTAACTTAAAAGTACTTTAGTTCGTGAACAAGAGAATCGGCGCCAGTATAATAAGTGATAATAAGCTTTTTCTAAGTCATTATTTTAGTGGGCGCTGATAACCAGCAAATTTGTATTAGCTACTTGGCACTGCCATTGCCACGCTTTACGGATGTCATAATATGTTTTGCAAACCAACCAACGATGATATACTTATATTATACAAAGCTTCGTTTAAATTCCCGATTTTGCATCCAAATAAACGAGAGCTGGAAGCGAGATTCCCCCGAGATTTACGTCGTGATAAATGGCGGATAATATTCTAATGTTATAAGTCCGACGATATACCTGTTTGTTTATTGCCTGGAGCTTAGTATATTCTGTTTCCCATAAATCCCATTATTTCCCATTAATGGTCTGATCTTTATGTTTTTTTTTTTAATGTGCTCCTCATTAGTTATTACTGTATCGTAGGTGCGTTTACAAACATTTAAACTCACACACCAACAGATCCCAAACAACTACCTGTAAGGCCATACAAATATTTGTTCCATGCAGGAATCGAACCTCGACACACAGCACAGCAGTCGACTGCTCAGCCACTGCACCAACTGTGCCATCTAATGTGTTTATTATAAAACTATTATATATTAGCATATGCAAAGATAGAGCATTAGGTCCGTATTCCAGAAGAAAACTCAAGCATTGATCTCTGTTTAAACATCACTTAAAAGTAAGTAGTTTCAACCAATCAAATGGCTTGAAACGAGTTTAAAAGTAATGCTTGAGTTTGAGTGAGCTTCTGGAAAGCGGGCCTTAGACTGTTAAAGTTGCAGCGTCACCGGATTTACATAAGTAGGTGTCAGCTCAATTGGATATTAAAAATTTGTTGAGAAATAAGTTTTCAAATGAAACGAACGAGTTACACGAAGACAAACATTGCAACATCTAATAGGAAAAGAAAGAGGGATTTCTAGTTTAATTCTTGTTTTTGACTTGTTATTACTTATCGCTAGAAATTAAATATCGACGTATTAGGTTCATTTTTTTTATTTAGCTAGATTCCTCATGGACTTTCTGGTTTCTGTGGTGGACATGTTCAACCGTGGTTGTTTTACCTCAACCTATGGTCGGGGATGCGGCAATTACCGCTCCCCCAAAATAACCTAGGTATATGATACAAAGCCCGTTTTTATTCAGGAACAGCATAATATTGTTACGAATGGACCTTATGTCAATGACATAAGGTTCAATATCGCGTGACATGCAGTGTGTCACTTTTAAGCCCTATTTCCCCAGATCTAGATATTTTCTAGGCACAATATAAAAACGCATTGCTAGACTTAGGATGGCCTATCGAATGGTACAGGTCTCAACAGTTTTGTCAACAAAGTGTCGACATCGAAATTTCTAGAAACCCGTTTCCGGGAATTACCGTAGGTACTTACTGATTGACCTCGAAGTTATGTGCTATTATTATTACGTCTAGAGGAATCTGGAATGTTCGATCAGCTGACGTATATATAGCGCCGCGACGCCGGCGCAGAGTCAGTCTACACTCGACTAGCGATACGAAAACAGCGACAGTTAAGAAGCGATCTTTGAGAATACCTACTGCGACAACTGTAACAAAGAACTGTGAGTACTACGTGAAATAGCATCTGTACTGTTATTGTGTGATTACGACACGTACTTCGTGGACGTAAGAGAAGATTTCGGTGAGACATCTGCTACGTTCTACTTGTCATTGCTTACTACCATCTGTACCTTCGTTGCCAATAAACTTCGTAACCCTTAACCGGCATTTTAGTACCCCTAGCCCGTAACAATATTATACAATGTACTAGGGCGGCCGATGCAGGTGCGAAAATATTCCAACCTGATTGAGTTATGTAATGCATTAAGGTGATATATTAGGTATATGAGCCAAACATTATTGATCTACTGCTATCTGTAAAGTAGCAGTTAGAAAACTGCATAACAAAAACTATCCAACCCTGCTGATTCTCTCGAAACTTCGTTATAATGTGTATTCTTTTTCAGGAAAACCTAGTTTACCGGGCAGAATTACATTGTGAGCAAGTAACGCGGGGCCATTTTTTTATTGCTTGACCGTTCGGTCATCAATTTGAAGTGGAACGAGCTCAACACGAATTTCTTTTGGCATTGACAAAGTAGGAGCTTGATTTTATTCGATAAGCTTTTGTAGATGAGCAGTTTTAGTTTTTTATATTCAGTTTTCAGCTTTAAATTCTGAGTTTGGTGAAGAATACGTCTTCTATAATACTTATGTATGTAGTTACACATTATTCTTTGTATTTGTTATTTGTCTTACGATCGCGATGTGTTAATTTTTTGTACCTCATTTTCAATAAAGCCCTATAAGTGGCTTATTGGCTATGTGGTTAATCATTTATTCTCGATCCTGGGGCCGTAGTCCGCTATTTTTATAAATTATCATTCCAACACGATTCCATTGTCATTTCATTTTAATTGTGCTTCAAAGTTCGTAATCAGCTAAATTCATAAAGATCTCAGTCGTCTCGTAATGGAATGATGATAGAATGGCATTGGCGTACTGTCATTACTATAAAACCCGTTAGTAGAAGTGATTTTCTAAGAACTGCTACTCAATTTCAACATTTATTATTACGGAGTAGAGTGTCAGTGTATGACAACTGGAAAGTCATAATGACGCCATTTTGTTTGCAGATTACGAAACTTGTCAAAGTCTAAGTATACATTACACATGTTTGACAAATAAAGTTATTTTTGTTTACTTATATTTATGAGATCACTGATCGACCATTCTGACACTATTGTAATAGCAGACGAGGGCCCTGGTAGTCTGGCATGGCGTCATGGCCCTGGTCATATCCGTTCTCCAATCCACAAGTCTATTCTATCATTATCATAGTTATGTTGGGATTGCAATTCTCGTCGAATCGCATATAGCAGAATACAAGTATTTTATATGGAAATAGCGACCCACCCCGGCTTCGCAAGGGTGCAATGCTGATACTAAATACACTACAGAAAAACTGTGAACGTATAAAAAACAGCAGCCCGCCGCCGCTCCTGCCGCTCCGGCTGGCCGCTCCTGCCCGCTATTTTTAAATCTGTAATATCTTCGAAATTATTCATTTAAATCATATACTCTAAAGGGTAATATAGATCTATATTAAATCAACAATTTATTTAACGTATTAAATTGGATAAGGATTAATGCCGTATTGGTTAAAATCGCTTCGAAAATTAGCCGGTATTTGTCGTAAAAATTAAATGAAAAAATATGATATTGCGGGATATCCATAAGAGATACACATATTATTATTATTTATTCAGACTACATGTGGTCCATTGTGTTAGTAGCAATTTCACTTAAACCTATGTTAGTACTTAATAACTAAAACCGATTTTGTACGGTCCGCTAATGCCCACACAAGCGGACCATCTGCCCGGGCCGCTATCGAGTGCAGAATGATGTTGGGACTGTCACGCAACCCGCGAAATAACGAGGCAGATTTCTTGCTCCATACTGCGTCAAAGCTATCAACGCGCGCGTCAGCGAACATCGCCGACGCACTACAGAAGCGCGGCAGTCGCAACAGCGTCTTGAACGCATTGTTGTATTGGATCCGCAAAGTGTTACAAGCCCTTTGGGTATATCTGAACCACAGGGCCCCAGAGTACAGTGATGTACAATACGCCTTAAAAAGGGCTATTTTAACTGATACTGCACATCGAGAGAACCTGCGGGTCAGCATGTTCGCCCGGACCGACAACGCTCTGCGTTCCCTCTCCAAATCTATATCATCCTTGCATTATCCTTCTATATTATTCCTGTTACCATATGACCCAAGTATTTAAATTTATACACCCTGTTTATTGGGTGACCTTTACGGAACAGAGGAGGGACCGTAGATGGACACCTGGCTCCAGACCCGAAGACAATACACTCTGTCTTTTTGGCGTTGTATATCAACCCATGAGACTCCGCGTACGATTCACACACAGCCAGTAACCTTCGGAGAGCATTGATCGAGGGAGCTAAAACAGCACCATGTCGTCCGCATAGCTCAGATTATTAAAACAAACTCCATCCACATATACCATTGAGGACTTTTTTGTAGACCGTTTCAATGTCTACAATATAATGCAAATAATGTTGTTGAACTGTCAAAATGAAACCTATTGCTACTGGTAGTTTTTACGCTGTTGATCCCTGATACTTAATCAACGCTTACTTGTTAATCTTCGTTTTGAAATCATTCAAAGTTCAGTTAGGTGCACTTGTAGAGCAACTAAGTAAATTGCTACAGAAGTTCCCGTAATAACGTTTTTTTTCAGTCCCAGATTCGGAAATTGTTGGCAACATTTCAAAGGGAGTTTCGAGGTAGGCAACTTTTTTCCGCAGCGGTTTTCACCCATTCATATTAACATTTCGTGCCTAATTGTAGTAAAGTAAGGTGGGCGTTTTGGATATCTGTATAGAGGTTATATTTAAGGAACTTTTCACGAAATTATAGACTAACAGCAAACATATTTTGTACCTACGTGGAAATTATAGGGTTCTTTTTATGGGCGTATAATAAACAAATTATTATAATAAAAACATGAAAGCTTTAATGCATGAATAGAACAAAATGAACAAAAGTGCTGGAACCATTATTGAAAAAAAAAAGAAACTATTGGAATGTCATTATCGTCAATTTAAAATATTTTTTTACTCAAAATAGCAAGAATCAATGGAACTGTGTTCTGGTGAAACTATGGGTGGAACCTACTTATTATCTAATTCCAAATAGCAACTAACGCGAGAAAACTATAAATTATAAAAACTTTAAAATCAGGCGAGATTCCAATCTGTCAGATTCCTTTATTAGATTTCCAACTTTATCTGTAAAGTATATACTCAAGATTGATTGGTATTATTTGACAGTTTCAGATAGCTTGATCTGTTGTCGTCCGTACATAAATGGTATTTTCACCAAACTTTACGCCATAGCTAAGGCCTGTTACGTCATAGCTACTGCCTGCTACGTCATAGCTAGGGCCTGCTAGGTTATAGCTACTACCTGCTATGTTATAGCTACTGGCTGAAAAAAAAGAATGAATACGTAATTAATTAATTATATTAAGTCTTTTTATACTATGTTTTTCATTCTCGACAAGTATAAGACTGAACTACTTACCTACATTCGAACAATGCCTTTTCACCTTGCGAAAAGGGTACCACAAGGAAAGAACTTGCCTATTCAATTATTGAATCACGTTTCAAAACAAAGAAGGCTTGTGTACATGTATGTATGTCAGGCGATTTTCCCGAGATAAAGAGCCGGATGTGGGCCGGAACCGACCCCGCAGCGCACTTATCTGAAAACTCTTCGGCGCAATGATGAGGCGGGCCCTTGTCGGCGACATCCGTCGGTACTTATTATTCTCCTGCTGTATAATGTGCGTTAATGTTAACGTCACAGCAAACTGCCTTAACTGTGGCATTAAAATAGCCTGAACTTAGTGCGTTATCCGTGTTTTTGCTGCGGACACTTTGTGCACTTGACGTGTGCGGCGCTCAGAAAATGAGCGCTAATAAAGCCGTTTGCAGTTTGATGTGCTATTCAACATGCTTTTTTGAGCTTCTTTGATGTGTCGAAAAATTCACCTTCCAAGTTAGCTTTTGAATTAAGGTTTACATTGGCCACATCTCCGTAATATCATAATTAACATCATTGAATTTACGTTTAAGGACGCAGGTGTCGAGACCATGCTTTGCAAGCATGCAATAAAAATGTACTTATATTAGGAGTTAATTTTCGGTCCTTGATAATTCTTAAACACTGCTGATTGAAGGTAATACTCATTGTCACCTTGCATGTTCTTATTAGTAGATATGAGGATGCTCTCCAACAAGCGAAGTAGGCCAAAGAACTGCTGGCTTGACGTTGTAAGAGATGACAGGCGTGCCAAAAATTTCACACCACGGGATGCCAGAAATCGTGCGAAATGGAGATGAATATGTGGGTACTGCAACCGGAATTATACGCTGAGATGATGACGAGGATGCTCTCCGTAAGCTTACCGTGGGCTTATGTTCATGATAGCTGAAATGCAAATGGTATAATAAGGGAAAAAATTATGGCATGCATTTTTGAAGTGAACACTTATTTAGCGACGTTCAGCACTTTTTTTGTATGGGGAAAAGCATTCAATACGCGTGAGCGTGACCGACGTGACACCGTGTTCGTTACTTTTTCGTTTTTTTTTTGTTTTGTTAACATAACAATGATTTCAGTTTTCACTACCGTCAATCAGTCCCACGACTGCCTTTTTTACAGTTTACAGTTATGGCACAACTTAAGTCGCTTGTTCATTAAGTATGATTTTTTTCGCAACAGACTTATGTAATAAAGATAATAGGCACTATAGGGGAATTCTTGAACATTTACTTCAAGATATTTCATAGGAATGAATGCTTGTATAGAAGGTATGTAGTCATTATTGCAGTTAGGAAAACACGACGACAGACTTTATCTGGTGGGTGGTAATTTTTCTGCCGGCAGCCGATGTTATGGCCTACCACTGAGAAATATCATAAATCATTAATTTATTTCTGTAAGTGGTTTTATCACACGTCAATCACGTTTTAAAAATTAGACGAAGTTGGCATTTTCTGTGGGACTCCTCCAAGAAGAAAGTCTGAAAGAAACTCAGGGAACACAGTTTCTTTTAAACTCCTAAAATAATTTCAAGCAGATCATATGAAGAACGTGTAGATAAATATGATCCATACGGGTTGTTTACACAAAACATTACAATAGTTGGAGTATTTCGTTGTAATCGTATACGATTTATAATGCTTCAAATAACACGTGTCACTATTCACTGACATGGTACTGACACACTTCACATGCCATTACTTGTTAAGGCAGCATTACGAGCCTCTGTCATGCATGTCACTTTAGGCGTACTTTTACCTCAATATGTCACATTTCCCTAAAATTCTCTTTTATTCCCACATAGTTGTCACATCGGGACGAAAAGTGAGAGAGAAAAATGTGTCGGATGCGGAGCGTTAAGGAAGAAAAAACTATTAGAAAAAGTTGAGTTTTGAAGGTTGTTGTTGTGAAGCTTGGATGATAACTTTGTTTCGCGTAAAACTCAAAAATATACCCCCTTATTCATAAACGCTGCTTAAAGTTAACTAGTGATTAGCGATTCTTTAGCCATACATTTTTGACCTTTTAACGTCACTTAACTTAAATCATCCTTTATGAATAAACACCACAGTGTTTAAGGGGTTTATTCATAAACGATTATTAAAGTTAAGTGACGTTAAAAGCTCAAAAATGTGTGGTTGAAGAATCGCTAATCACTAGTTAACTTTAAGCAGCGTTTATGAATAAGGGGGATTGAGCAAATAAATTTATCTTTATCTTTGTCTGAAACTTATACCTACTATTAGCAATAGTCCAATTTTAGTCGTTTACAGTGATTTTAACTTTGACAGCAGCAACTTAATAGCAATCTTATTGTAACGATAATAAAGATCGCAATGATTTTGACAGACTTATTAGTGACAGTCAGTGCGGTGTCGGGGATTTGGACAGAAAAGTTAAACCAGGGGTAAAATGTGACGCAGGAGATGCCCTGGTCGGGAAACAACACCGAACTCCCGGCTACCGTAGGCGTGGCCTTGCGGGCGGCGAGCAGTGGGCAGCTCGCCGCCCGGTAAGGACCCGGGTCGACGGCGCGTTGTGTTTCACGCGCGCCCCAAAGAGATGTCAGCACATCGTGATGGGGTCCACGAAGACCGATGCCTCCTGGGGTAGGGTTGCGGGTTGGTTAAAAAATAAACCGTGGCTCTGGCGCACAGGCAAGTGAAGGAACACGAGTGGGTTTTAGTCAGTAAAAGTTTAACACGCCCTTCCGCTCTGCCCAGAGCGGGAGAGGCCATTTGAAGATTTCCAACTCAAAACAAAAAAAGGGGTAAAATGTGGACGGACTAAATTTTATTTCCAACCTGGATGGTTTTATAACCGAAATCTTAACTTTCAATATAGTCAATTAGTCCTTCTCTGTATGAGAGGAGACCCAGTAGTGGGACGATAAACAAAGGTTTTTTTTTTAAATAATTATAAACTAGTGCTTGACTGCAATCCCGCCTGATGGTAAGCAGTGATGCAATCGTTGAGTGTAAAGCGCACTAATTTATTAAGCCTATTCACCTAAAAAACTTAGGAATAGGAAGGATGACGGCAGTTGAGCGAGGTGATGCAATGTTAAACCCAAGACCAACACGACCAAACGATGCTGCGCTAGAGGGAGATTGATGTGGAGACTCTCCACGACCAAATTCCCGAGACAACATTTGGCGCATCCTAGCCGCCACACATCGCAACACAACTGCTCAGACCCGTCCTCCGTACGGCTTCACCAGACATCATGCCGGAACACGACGAATCGCTTGGCGGCAAGACTTTGTCTGGTGGGTGGTAACTTCCACCGGCAGCCGATGTTATGGCCTACCACCGGTTGATGATGATTATAGTCAATTAGCTTAAAAAAGAATAAGGAAGGGAAAGAGTATTCTATTATATTTGTATTCTACACCTGCATTCAGTATTTTCTTTCTTTCATATCCATATTAGCCCTTAGTAGGTGCGAATACACGAGCGACAAATTTTTATCACCAGTTTTTCTAGCAACATTAACTAGCAATTTTTTCTCCTCTCCGACAGGTGGCGTCCCATTACTTTCGATTCAATGCGTTCATTACCGCAGAATAAACCGATAAGCAAAATGCAAACAAATATGTACGTTGAAATTAAACGTCCTTCTGTGAAGCGGTCGTTCTGCGAATGATTTGCATTTAAAATGTAGTAATTTGGGTCAGTGAGTACAAAGCACAGTGTAATGTTTGCTGCATTCATCCGGCGGAATCTGGCCGTCTAACTGCTTTTCTGCAATGTTGATTTCGTACCTAAAGTGTGCCAAACTGGTCTCTATTACTCTCTCTCTCTCTCTCTTATCAATATTATTATCACACGAGATTGGTTTTGAGACCCCTAAAAGTTACTTACTGGGCAACTAAGTAGCTCGTGTACAAGCGCACGCGCCATAGGGCTGTTTCTTGTGAACCGTACTACTCCGTACCTGATATAACAATGTATAATAAAAAGAACATACAAAAATGTTTTTTTTTTTACTGCAGTATTTCAGACAATGTGTACTTCTAATACAAATATTGTACAGTGACGTCCCACTGTACAATTTTTGTGTAATAAGAACGAGTCGTAACTCGCAATTGGCCGCTTTTTTGCGCAAATATTGAAGATGTTGGGGCTTAGCGAGGGAAGCGCTGTATTTTTTCTTTTATGTCGTTTTTGGCTGCCTGAAAAATTGCCTTTGAATATTTAAGTTACTAAGCGAGGTAATTTTATTTTTCAGCACGCCTGATTTAATCTGAAATCTTCAGAATAAGACACCAATTCAAACATTACATTTCTATTTAAACTCACGTCTTTTTACGCTGGGGTCGGCAGAAACTAGAGAACGCTACCCGGAACGATGCTTACAGTATAGGTACCCCACTAAGCGATGCCCGCATTACTCGTGGTTACCGAGTGTCCTATCAGACTGTGAATATATGCGTAAAAACGTGTAGTAACACATAAAACACTCACACACTGCCGACTCGTCAGTGTCTCGGACGGCACTAAGGGCTCGTTAAGGCTTTAAAAACTCATTTTAAAAGCCTCGGCTTAGCTCGGCTGGATTGGATTAAACTCCAGCTCACTCCATAATCTCTTTTCGTCATATGCTTATAGGTCATACCTTTTGTCCTCGCGTAGATGTTTTTCAAAACCTACTCAGTGTTATTTGAGACTAGCTGCACCACGCGGTTTCACCCACGTTTTTTTATATGCCCCGCTCCTGTTGGTCGCAGAGTGATGTTATATAGCCTAAATAGCCTAAAGCCTTCCTGGATTAATGGACTATCCAACGCAAAAGGAATTTTTCAAATTGGACCAGTGGTTCCTGAGATTAGCGCGTTCAAACAAACAAACAAACTCTTCAGTTTTATATATTAGTATAGATATGCACATAAACAGCCTCAAAGTTAGTTTCATTTCTAAATACTGCATTTCATTCCCCGCTGGACGGATCATGCCCTCTGCTGTCCTTATCGTAAATATTTAGGGTTATAATAAACATCCTCATTATCCACCACATCCAGTTTCCACCTGCGTTTAGCCATTTCATCTGGGTAGTTAAATATTTAACGATATCTATATAAGTGCATATGAACACGATCTGCTTGCTCCGAGCTACTGAGTGTGAGTAAACATTACAGTGCTTCGCCAACTGAATTCAAGGTCGCAGCCTCGCACACTGAAACCTGTGGTGACTGTGTGCACGGGGACTAAGCTGTGTTTGTGAAGATATATACTTACACAAATACGCTTTTGCATTGAGATGTGATTACTTAACTCGCTGTATGCGAAACATTGTAGTTGGAATGTAAATTAGGACTTGATGCATTACGGGTATCTATATTGCTTTAAATATAAATTAAATAGTCATATTTTATTACGGAACTGAAACGTAGTCGCTAACAATGGGCCTCATACGAAGGCTCAGAGTCACACAAAGGGCAGTGAAAAGAGCTATGCTCGGAGTTTCTCTGCGCGATTGAATCAGAAATGAGGAGATTCGCAGAAGAACCAAAATCACCGACATAGCTCTTCGAGTCGCTAAAATAAAGTGGCAGTGGGCAAGGCACATTGCTCGTAGAACCGATGTCCGATGGGGCAGTAAGGGAAGGCCCCCAACAAGGTGGACCGATGACCTGGTGAAGGTCGCGGGTAGCCGATGGATGCGGGCAGTAGAAGACTGGTCATCGTGGAAAGCCTCGGGGGAGGCCTTTGTCCAGCAGTGGACATCTATAGACTGAATAATAAGTCATATTTTTCAATTTCTACAAAGAGGTATCTCCAAAACTATTGAATAACATTGATAAAATATTAAACAGATACGATATATTCTAACAAACTGACCAAAAAAAAAATGTGCCGAACACAGCAGCAGCACACATGCATATTTTTATTCGGCATACATTGGTACAGTGTGAGTGAGATGTGGCGCAATAGGTTAGTGTTTGTCGTTTGCGCTGTTAGTGTTTGTCGTTTGTTTTTACGAGTGTATCGAGAGTGACTAAAGCGAGATACAGGACTTACCTCCTTTTGTACGCTCCATTTTTAGTGCGCTAGTGACATATCTACCTTAGTTTAATATTTTATCAATGTTGAATAAGCTTTTTAAGAACATAAAATAGATAGTGAGAACACTCTTTATTATGTACATACATCATAGACATTACAAAACATGAATATGAATATGAAGATTCTACAAAGGGACACGACCGTTCCACAGACATCCGCAACAACAGCTTTTACTGCAAAAATATCAGCTGAAATAAAAATTTTGTGCTCACAGCGCGACGCTTCCCGTCCGGAACAGCTGGGCTGAAAAAGAAAATCAATAAGCACTGTTCACTTTAAGAGTGTGTCTGTCTTTAAAGGGTGTTACTAAAATCGCGTAAATATTTAAATCCCTGTCGTCTACTAAACTTAAATTGAACTTCAATGTGATTTAAATACATAAATTATCAGCAGGAGCTGGTGAATTACAGAAATTCTATAAATAAAGCTATTATAAACGCCATTGTTTGTAACGACAAGCAGAGTCCATTACACTCCTTTCCTTCTTATTTATTCGATATCCCATCACGTCTAAGGACTTACTGATTGGATGATTCTCAAGAAAAATCCCGTTAGTTGTTGGCGAGTCAAAAGTTACGAGACCAAGTAGATTTTCCTCCTTCATATGTAGTGAGATACTGATGCTGACTAAGATACTTATTATGATATAACCCTCTCTTGCCTTTTGTTTAAAGTAGGTTGATAGCTCAACAGGTTTCGGTTGAAGTTACGAGATACATAAGTTTAAGATCAAGGCGCAACTGACCCGTTTGAATCGAAATATAAATTGTAAATTCTTTTTCTGGAGCAGTAGCAATGCCAGGGTTAGATACTACAATGTTTTGTTCTTTTCTGCAAGTAAGAAGAAATTGTTTTCTGTCCTGAGGCTTTTTTCATTAGTAGACTCATCGGAAATAGTTCGAGCTATTTTACAATTCAAGCATTTTTTCTTGTTTGATGTCTAAAAAACCTGGTGCAAGGAGTTCGATTATGCTAAAAAAAAGTAGCACGAAACAGTAGATCTATTTTCCTTACAATATTCTAATCACTGAAAAATCTATTGCTAAAGGATTTGAGCAGTACTCTTATAAGTCTGTCGTGTAAAAGTGTAGTCATTAAAAGACGCTATTCAACGTTCTCCTTACCCATATAACAAAGAGAGTTTGAAAAAGACCGAATATTTTATAAAAAATCTCTTCTGAAAGTCAACTAGTGTCAAATAAATGCAAGCGATAAAAGAGTCGGTACAATAAGTTTCTGATCGACACCAGCGAGCACATTGGCTTCGTGATAAATGACTTTCTGATCTCACCGAGATAAAGAGTGATGGTGGAAGCAATTATGTGCCCTGAATAAGGCCAACGAGCATTTTCAGTAAAATCGGAATGTATAATTTAACCTTATTACGTATATAATAGATTTTGAATTACCTTTTTATAACATTTTCGTGACACCTTCGGAAAAAATATTGCTCTATTAGCGGAAATTGACGACTCTGGACGGTCGATTTGTTTTGTTCTGTCAGCCTCAGATATTCTTTCGAAGGACTATAATTTTATGGGATTAAACCTTTGCGAAGGGTGCTAAGACCTCGCATTAATGAATGCTGTTGAATAAGCCGCTTAAAAATAGCGTTATGATACGGAGGAAGGATACGATCAACGTGTTTTAAGTCATACTGTGATGGACAACGTGGAGTCACAATATATATATACTATGAAAATAAACTATTTTTCATTCATTGTGGTCCTAGGAAAATTTACAGTCAAAACAATAAGGAATGCTTATAATAAGGTTTTCGTTTCGCTGCTGGGCTGGCTAAGATATAAAAATATTAAAATGTAAAAGGTTTTTGCCAGAAGGTGTCACGTGATATTTGAAAGAGAAAGTTGGAGTTTTCCTTTAAGAAAGGCACATAAAATACGTATCTGGATTCATTTAGAATGGCAGATTGAGAATATGATTGGGCTCAGCTGTCAGCTGTTATAAAATAATTGGGTTTTTGCGGAAAAATTACTGTCAATGCGTACGTTTTACCACAGACTAGGAATCCGATATTTTATGCTAAGGAAACTGTAGCGGCTTGGTAACCGCGATGTGATTAGTCGCATGTTTGAGATATAGGGGGACGCGAGCGTACGGCTCGCCAGTCGCTTACAACATACCGCCCTGCCTCTACACGTAAGTAGTACATAATTAGATATAGTAAAATATTGTGGAACCAGAATTATAGACATTTATTATAGTGCAGTCACATTTTATTTAATAACCTCAAGTAAACGAAGAACACGTAATAGTGTTAAGCGTGTTCTACGTTTACTTGAGGTTATATATATATATATATGTATTACAATATTTTACTTTATGGTACACGGTTACCAAGCCGCTACATCAAAACCAAAAGGATTAAGTTTTTTTTGGGATGAAATAACAAAGATATAAAATATAAATCTTCCTTAAACATACTGAGGGTAAGTCTTTAATTATACGTACAATATCCCATTTTATTTTTATTTTTTTTAATAAGTATAAAGTAGCGCTTGACTGCGATCCCGCCTGATGCAATCGTTGATGGTAAAGCGCGCTAGTTTATTAAGCCCATTCACTTAAAAAAACTTAGTGAATAGGAAGGAAAACGGCAGTTGAGCGAGGTGGTGCAATGTAAGACCCA